>OY728142.1:1294812308-1296032111 GCA_963277665.1 Viscum album | reverse complement strand
AAGATAGACATCCTTATATTGTGGTGGTATTTTTTGAAAATCTACATTGTCAAACCTTGTGATGATGGGGAATCATTTTGTTTCATTATGATTGTTCCTTTCATGAATCATTACAATATAAAAATATAAATCTTCTATGTGACTAAAAATATTATAAAACAACATACATTGGGATTCCTATAAATAATCAGTTATATCCCAAAAATAATTTCATGTGGATTGTGTGACTATAATCATATCTAGGTTTTTGAAACTCTTGAAATTATAATATTGATGAAATACTTTGTTAATTATAGAATCTAATCTATGAAGAGGGGATGAAATTCATAAATGTTCCATGCAGATCCAATTTACAAGGTAACCATGTGTAGTTAACTCCCCAAATGTTTCCTTCTCAGTGTGATCTAATATGTAGTGGAATTCATTTTAATGGTCTCATATGATGATCCATTATTCTACATGTATAGTATTGGGAGTAAAACCTAAATGATAAATGGTCAGTTATGATCCACTCTAAACTCAACAATGTGGATTCCTCCCTTTACAATCAAGCATCTCAGACCACATATCCATGAAATCATCTCCCAACCACCAAATATTACCTGACCAACTAGACTTGATATCCATATACTGATAATGTTGGAATCCAATGTGAATTGAACTTGTGAAACACCTTTTAAAATGTACCATATGTTCCATTGATGAAAAATTCCAAAAATCTAACCTTAATTGGGATCATAACACAAACATTCTATCCTTTTTTATCAAACATCACCAATTCTACTCCCCAAGTAATCATAATAGAGTCGCCATTATAGAGCCACCTCATGTTGTCATACCAGGAGTTATATATTATAAATACACTACATGGATCCCCCCATGAGGTCAAGCCTGCAAAGCCACCTCATAATGTCTATTCGACAATGTTAGAGTATGTGAGAATATATTCATAATTCCTCCTCCTGCGGACTTCTGCATACACATTTAATAGAATAATTTCTATGTATATATCATGGATAGTCCTTTATAAATTTCCAAATTTTATTTTTTCAGATTGGTTGATAGAAATTTTGATGTTCTGATACCACTTCCCCAACTGTGTTCTTATAATTTTCCAATAGACATGATATAAGTTGTTCTTTAGTCACACATGGGACCCCATTATGGTGAAGGAACTAAAATCCTTTTGTCCCCAAACTCACCTAGGGGATAGTGTATCTTATAAAAGAATCAATTCATAATACACAATAAGTCAGATGTTTGTTCTCCATTAATGACACATGATTCCCAGTATTGGTAGATTTAGTGAATCATCCCCACTACATCCCCCATTTCACAATAATTTATAATTAAACTGATATTATTTTATTTTTTTCACATTATATTTATAATTTTTATGGGTTCAAGGGGTTTTATTAACATTCTATCAACATACAAGAGATGAATCACATAAATAAAATTTTATGAACTAGCTACAAGACTCTAAACTATATTGTGTGCATCCATACAACATGATGTTAAACAGAATATAATGGTAATATTATAAGATCATAATTTTTCTCCCACTTTATTTTTTTTATTCTAAAAAAATTTGATACATAGGATACCTTAATAAGGTTAAAAACTAACACCCCAAATATATATCGTGTCCCTATTACTATATATAACCCCAACCTGATATTCTCTTGTTAGTTACCAATATACATGATGAAATATTATGGAATCTCATAAATAATCCCATATTATTATCCTATTTTTATTTATTTATCAAAAAATTCATACTTATTTTGGCATAACCCTATGATTAAGCCTCATCCATAAATACTGACCACTAGTGTAATGAAAATAAAAAATCTCATGTGGGATTTACGGGACAACCCAATCCTTCTTTATTTTAAAAACCTTAAGTAATCCAGATCAATATCCCCTGGGTGATGAGCCGATGATACCATGATGTGATGTGAATGGGATATAATTATATTTAAGAGAACATAATGAATCATTTATAAATGTTCATGAGCTTATGATTCCTTTTCTGAAGAGCTAGGTATGGCTTGGGTATGATAAAGGGATGATCCACCACATTCCTTGTGATGAGAAGTAGATTTCTTCATGTCATGACCTAAACAATATAAAATGGGCTTCCCACTAAGTATAAGTCCCAATCACATTATGTCCTATCTAGTTACCAACATAAAAGAAAAAACAGATAAGGTTTCTTAAGAATAATTCCCACACCAATCATTTCAATAATAATTTCTTATAGAAATCCCTTACATATTCCATTAATGTACATGTTGGTGGTACATGTCAAAAAATTAAATTGGTTGATGTGTCCCATTAAATCGAACTGATCTATGTGGGTTTTGATTCATGTTTTCATTTGATGTATTGGGAATAGTTTTTATGTTCAATATCATCAATGAAACACCAAATTGCATCCCTAGAGGACGATAGATTCTAGAGTTCCCAACTATAATATTTTAAATGATGGAATCCCTAATAATAATAGATAACCTATTGCAAATAAATATATTCACATCCACGCATGTTTTATATTATATAACTGATAAATTGTAAACCAAATCCATAGTATGATATGTAATAGAGTTACATACATATTTTAAATCTATAATAATATCTATGAGTATGAATATATTCACCCCTAAATGGTGTGATGAGGTTGACCTCCCATAATTTTAATGAATTTACATTCTAAAACATTTTATAAAATAAAAATATTGAACAAAAGTATTTATAAGGTAGCTCCATAATGAAATTTATTATATAAAATATAATTTCTTTTTGTTAGTTTGTGTTCCATGATTAGACCCCATTAAATAATTATCATAATAAATATGTAAAACATGATGGGAGTCCTTCAACTATGAAAATAATTACATTTGAAAATTGATTATATTTCCATTTCATGGTAGGCCATTTAATTTTATCATCAATACAATCAAAATAGTGGCACTAACTTGAATAATGTAATGTTGAAATCAATAAATATACCACACATTCTTACATGTGATGAAATATAGATGAAATTATTGTTTATGATTAATATTTATGAAATTTAGGAATATCTATAGCAATATTGGTTTTCCCAAGTGAAATAATGAATCTCAAGTTCATTGGACCATTGAGTACACCCTTATAGAACCTCAACACAGTATGTGAGACCTATAAAGGTTCCCAACATATTCCATGATTTGTAAGGAAATCATGGAAACATGTACTCAATATAGACTATTACAGACCATGAACATCCTATTCTAGTCGGTAAAAAATCTACATTGGGAATACAATATCAATAAATCCATCCAAACATCAGAGATGGTTCATGAGAGCCCCTAAGTGGTGAAATGATGTAAATTTTCTTACAACTGTTACTCAAAAGGGTGAAAGAGTCCCCTATTTCCATATAAAATAAAAATAGGATCTTATCTACAAAACTATAAAATAAATATATAGATATCCATATAAAGTATAAAAAATTACCATTACATCAGGGAAACTATATGATATATTCCACATAGGGATCATATCCACTACAATCATTATTATCGATGTGTACCACCAATTATGAATGATGTTGCAATGAAGTTTGGTTAACCCTGACATCCATGATATGGATCATAGAATGAGTGCCAAAAAGTTATAGAAAACATTTATAAATATAGAGGAAGACTATGTACCTAAAACTTCTATAATGCATGAGGCATAATAGCGTATCCTGACTATGGATTTGTATCAATTACAAATTGTCGATGGAATGAAAAATAAAAAAATTTCACAACATTCTTTAATGATGGAATAATCTTATAGAGAAACCCAATGAACATGGACAGTGTTTTTAAAATGATATATATATATAATTATATTTTTTATATTATGATATATTCTAAATAAATTTCATTTTCATGGTTTGTGTGATATGTTATTCTTTAATAGAAACCAAATGATTTTTTAAAAATTAGTTTTCTATTTGAAATAATTTTATAAATATGAAATTTTTAAAAAATAAAACTATAATTTTCTGTAGGGATTATTTTTTGTTTATTCACTGAGGTATACCACACGATGTTGTCCCTATACCAAACATATTCCTTTATAAGTATGAAAATATAGTTTTACAGGTCTTTGATAAAGAGATGGGTTTCATTTTTATCTTAAAATTCTTTTTTTCATTGTCCCCTTTATAGATATATCAATCAACAGTGAGAACTGATCACATGATGAATTTATTTTGACATTGTTTGGTTATGATTCATGGTTTAGCATATATGTGGAATTTTATTTCATAATGTACTCTATTTGTTTATCTCCTTTATGTTACTCATGAGAATTGTTTTGGCTCATCCTCTCTTATCTATCTTGTTTATGTTTATACCAGGTGACACATCATGTCAACGAGTTTTGGTACATTACATTGTCCAATTAACATTGAATTAGGTTGGTCATATGAATCATTACCTGTATTTGATGTGTGACCTATTTATAATGATGGGGATGGACCTAAACAGACTAATAATACCAAGCATGTTCTCTTATCCTCTACTCCTAAAATTTGTGAATATGTGCATGGTGATAACCACCCCACCAATTGAGAAGGTTTTTTTAATCATATCATTGACTAAGAATGGCCATAATCATCCTCTAATCTTATAAATAATAAATTAAGTGGTGTTGAAAATTATTCCACCTTTCAACCCCATGAGGATGATAATGAAACATATACAAAAGATCATATCGTTTAGATCCAGTATGGAGATGATAATATCTTGGAAATAATCATGTAGTCACTTCAAATATATTATCATTATGGATATATAATATCATCATGTAAGAGAGGTCCTCCATGTATTGAAGATCCCAACCCTGAATGGCTGAGAGTATTTTAATATTTCTAAACCACAGACCATGTTAATTTTAAATATTGAACAAACTTCCAACTAGCATACAGAGATATATAAATTATTATATTTTTTACCCTTTTATTGGTTGAATTCATAACACATCCATAAATTTTACATATACTGACCAATTATATTACATTGATACATCACCTATAGGTCATAAAATCCAACTATGTTCTTTTGAAAATTAAAGCATATGTATCACATAAGATAATCACTGTTTTCATAAAAACCTCAATAACATTTTAATAACTATATATTCCTTCTAACAGGAAAAAATTATAATGTATTTCATCTTATACATGGATAAATATTTGGATGAGCTCATGAGAATTAATATAAGGATACAAAATGTGGGAAAATTGAGAGACCAGTCTAATTAAATTCCACATCATACATTATTAGTGTATATCATTGAATAATGCATTTTATATGTTTAATGGTATAAAAAATAGATTGAAAATGGGATAATGGATCATGTGAAAACCATGTATTTACATCATAATTTTAAATATCTTTAGTAGGAAACATAAATTATTTTTCAACTTTAGCACAGTGCTTCTCTTAGTCAAATTCAAGAAAAATATTATTCTAGCATACATGAACAAGTGGTTACATATTTCCTAAATTCATTTGAGCATACAATATATAAACATGGGATAATTAATATACTTGACAAATAATCCACAATGGATTGTCTTAATTGTTTTCCATAACTCCTAATTTTCAGACACGTGATTGAAGGATTCTATATCACTAATTATTGTATCCATATATAAGAAGTAAATTATCTAATAGGTTAATGTAACATGAGAACCATGACACATTAATTTGATTCATTCTAATTCAAATAAAACACCATTCATTAAGAATCGTGTAAGAACCATTTTGTTAAAAATTTACATTAAACATCATAGATATTACCATAAAACATGAAAATAAATTTCATGGGCATGTCATTATCACATTAAAATATAATTTATTACATAAGTCCTAGTTGAAGGCCATGAAACTCCAAAAAATACAAAACTCATATTAACATATACCCCTAGAAAATGGGGAAATCCATATGCATGTATACCTGCGATTTATAGAAACCAGGGGTATAGAGTTTCATCCCAATGATATACCAATGGTTTTAATCAACCATTCATATAGGTTTAGATATAGAAATTGTATTTAAAACACTATTTTTTTGGCTCCATAATATCAAAACCCCCTAGTTCTCCCCTATCATCCTCATCAAACTCTAATTCACATCTTAATATACAAGCCTCATCCTCCCTGATCTCCCCTTTAGGTGACCCTGACCTATTCGAACACCTATTTTTCCTTCATTTCTATCATTTATTATAGTGATATTAAAGTTTTAATCATTCCTTAACTCCACTTATTTTTTCTACCCTCACCCGACCAACATCAACTTGTCTTCTCTAACATTATCCTCTAATTAAAGGAGTTTTTTTTTCCAATTTTAGATTCTTTGGAATCCGATTTACTGAGTTCCAGATCATTTTTATCTTTTATTGGTTATTATTTTTATTTGTATGTCTGCATGTAATTCTATTGAAGTTTTTTATAATGATTTCTACTATATGATTTTAAATTTATTATACAATGTAGATCATATATTTATTATTAAATTCCTATACTTAAATTTTAAATTTTTATTTATTAATTTTAAAATCTATCCTTGGGATTATTATGAATTTATCTTAAATTGGAAAGTCTTTGGTGTAATATATTATAAATTTGTAAAAATATTTATATTTCAGAATCGTGTTTATGCTAAATATAGTGGTTAATATTTCTTTTTATTATCCATGAGTTATGGGATTTGTTTATGGAAATTTAATTTTCTATATCATGAACCACGGCTAAACTATTTCATGGATTCATTTAAATAAGAAATAATAATGGTATAATGATGTAGAATAAAATACTTTTACAATTAAATCTAGAATATTAATTTATATATGAAGGTTGGTTATTCATGAATTCACTATTAATTTTACAATATTATTCAAGAATGTTTCATAGAATTAATTTTTATTATTTAGATATGAATGAATTATGACAGATTCATTGAAATTGTCAAATATATATATTTAAAAATTTTTAAAAATTTGAAACCACTATTATTTAAAAATATGCATAGAAACCTTTATAAAATTTTATGAAATAATTATTTTAGTTGGAATGAAAATATTTTTGGGTCATATTCATTTTATGAAACATTGATTCCATTGATAAGTATTTATATAAGAATATAGTTCATTAAGAAAACGCCAATGGTATTATACTTAGTTTAACCAATTTTTATTAACTATTGAGTATAACCTGGTTCTTTATTAAAAATTTATCCACAATTAATTAATTATCTATTGAGTAGAAATAAAATTATTCCCACTATATGTTAATTGAATTAAAATCCATCTAAAAACACTATAAGATAATTATGAGTTTTCATTTTTGGTGACATAATTGATGGGTTTAAAAAGTGGGATAGAATAAATTATTTACTTAGTCTTGGTAGATATTACCCAAATTAAATACTTCTTTAATTAAAATATAACTTAATGTAAATTATATTTCACATATTTAAATAATATTAATAATGAAAACCGTAACTAAAATCCATTCATGACTAAATTTTATCCTCAGTTATTTTTTCAAATGAGAAGAACATTTTGAATAATAAATATATATATTTCTTTTCTAGTATTACTTAGTTATTATTTATTCCAATAAATGCTCCTTTTTCGGATTTATTTGATTAATCCTTGGTTTATTATAATGATATGACTTGTTCCTTTTTTAGTAGTATAATAGTATTATATAATAGTTTTTTTTCATTACATGTATCATAATTTTTTTTGGTTTGTTATTTGTAGGCATCACTTATAGAATATGTTGTTTTTCATATTGTTTGTTTTTATAAATAATAGAATGATTTGATTAATTAGATATTAAAATTTTTTTTTGAAAATTTTTTATTTTTGGTTTAAATATTTTTATTATAATTTATATTTTCCCTATTAATATAATGAATTGAAGATGTATGTATCATACAAATCAGTTTTCAACTGAGATTCAAAATAATTTTTTTTAATTTCGAATATGATAATGATTCATATAGAGGTGTTATTAGTGTATATATTATAATTTTGATGGAAGACCATGTTTGTTCCAAAAAATGTAGATAACATATAAAAAACAAGAAATCTAATAACCTATTATGTTTGGTATCACAATAGCGATATACGACTATACTCTATTATTTATAAATGGAAAAAATGATGTGGTATAAAAAATTCTATAGTTGGAAAATTTCTATCTATAAATCATCATGAGATAAATAGTATGCTAGTGTAGAAAGAAAATGAAATAAATAAACATGAGTTATATAATAAATATAATGTTGTTGATTGAGTGAAAAAACTAATGGATGATGTCAGAACTCATATATTAGGAATGTAACAAAATGTCAATGTTGGTATATTTAATGTGGTTGTATCGGGGGAAACCCATTTATAGAATTTATAATACCAATAATGATTATATTTATAGATTTTATATGTAATTTCTTTCTGATGGTAAAGATAATCCCAACAATCATTATACAGAATCGGTGTTAATTAAGCAGCTCATATTTTCTTCTACCAAAATTCTTTTTTCTGAAATATTTCAATTTATTTTTGGGAAGAAATATAAGTCGTTAATGTATGTATATAATGTGGTGCATCATGATAAAAGTAAAATGAAGATGGAAAATCATCTTTTGTTCCCCCTAATATCATGTGGCACTTTCCATTGATTCTTAAGGATACAAAATCAATTCACGTATACAAAAATATTGAAAAACATGAAATAGAATGAAGCTGAGAGAATAAATGATAACAATGAGTTTGATAATCTAATTGATGTGACAGAATTGTAGGAATTGGATACAAAACAACATAATTATGATGATGAGGTGTGTAATGTCACATTGGTTCTATCATATGATTGTTTTAATCAAGTTGGTTACATTATTGCTACTGACGTCATGTGGCCAGTTTTTTTCACATTTATAATCTACCTCTATAGAATGTATGAAAATGCCATTCAATTTCTCTAGAATATTAATATCCATATTTTATGATCATATCAGTGATAAATATGTATACATATATCCTTTAATATATAGTTTAAAAAAGAATTTGAATTTGTTTGTGCACACAATCGATTCTTCTTCAGAAAAATATATTTGAGATATGTGATACCCTTCAATGGTGTATGAATGATTTCCATACTTATGCCATGATTTTTGGTCAAATCATAGAGGGAAAATTATCATGACCTATTCGTAAAAATAATGCATGAGAAAGAAGACATAATTATTATTGTAGTTTGACATTTATAGGTAATTTAAGATTATTTCCAGTGGATCATCAATACAAGAAGAATCATTGGATGATTTAAAATACAATTGACATTGAACAACAAAATCAATGTATATATGGATATGATGTTCAAAATGAACTCAAATATTTTAGTTTTTTTCATTTGCGAATGGTCAAATGAAATCTAAAAAGAGTAATAATGTTAACAATGAAACCAATTACAATTAGAAATAATTTTTTTTTCATGTTTCTATATTGTTCTTCAATTTTTATGTCATTTTATAGATGTAATTAAAATCAAGACAAATATACATGAATGGTGGTTTAATTATTCGAAATATAATGGGGATGAAAAAATATGATTTAAGATCACATAAAGACTTGTTATATTTGGGTATCCACCCAAAACATCATTCTATGTGTATCTTTGAAAAAATGGAATATTTATTTTGCTTCTTATATAATGAATCCTTTAGTGAAAAATCAATTTATTTAATTATCATAGAATATCATGATTTCATATTTCTATTCTAAAACCATATCAAAAAAAATTTATATAAGTGATTTGAAATTAATATCCATAAAACTCATTATTATCACTTACTTATTCATGAGTTAATTCTAATATAAATCCATCTTTTACTCCCCCATTATATATGTTTTATGGGGATTCGCTTCTTCCCTTTTTATAGTGATATTTGTGCTAAAATTTTATCCAAGTCATGTTGCTTTAAATAATTCATCTTCCAAATGAAACACTTCTTGGGGAACCATTCCATTTAGGTGGATGAATCCTATATATATAAATATGTTCACAATGAATTATTTTTTCTAAAACTTGAATAATCTTAAATTTTCCATTGTTAGTGGTCATATAGCTCAGGAATCTATGGATTTTTATTTAATTTCACAGTATTATGAGGCCACAAGACATTACCAAACAATATGAAATGAATATAAAAAGTATGTGGAAATTTTTCCCTTGTTTATATATCTTCCCCATACTGGAGGAATTCATGAGTCATTTAAATTAGTTTCATTTGGTATTGAATAACATGATATGGAACATGGTACAGTTTTGTTTAAATGTTCCCAGTTAGATGGATATATAAAGTATGTAATTTGTATATTTACTTGTTATCTCAGACTATGTCACATTAAATGTAACATAACTATTTATTAATAATTTATTAAGGGAACATATAAAATTATAATTATATTTTAGAAATCCTTTCTTTTGAGAAAGAGAGAGGATTTTCATAAAAAATAGTTTTCTTCAATGTTGAAATAAAATACATAAATATTATATTAATTATTATAAAATACAGAAATTTAATTTATTTTATTATTAATATAAATTTATTGTATTGATTTTAACTATTGACTCCATCTATCATGAATTATAAGAAATGAATTTTGGTCTCAATTCACTAGTTCATGAATGTAAATCATTAAAAATTAGTCGGTATAAATTTTTTACAACTCGTTGTGTGATGAAAATTAGAACACAACTTGATGGGGTAATGTTAATTTTTACAATGTACTGAAGATACAATGTATTACATAGAAGGCCTTGATATGAAAATGTTTCTTATTTTGGAATTGAGGAGAAAATATTGCTATTGGATTACAAATTCATGGTCGAGTAACAATGTGAAATGTAAATGGGTTGATTCAATGACATGAAATGGTAAATTTATTGTTGATTGTGGATTCATATTTATTAACATGACATGATTCCTTGCTACCGATTAACCATATATTTTGGCATCAAGGAAAATAATTGTATTAAATGATGGAAAATTTGGGACCTAATTACATATTCATTATTCACGTAATCCCATGTCATTTTTATCCTAATGATGGGGATAATATTGACAGTAGTGGGGACACCAATAGTTGTAAAAAAATTATTTTTTTTATGATTCAAATTTTTCATTCATTATATTTTAGGTTGAAATTGATGTAGTTTAGATTAATATATAGAATAATTCATATATGTTCATATTTTATTCATTTTACCTTGATGTAGGTTCCTCATGTTTATACTAGAATAATTACATTAATTTTGTTTCATTTTGGAATTATATGTCTATCATTTTATATTTTTCATTGAATTTCATTTAAATAAATTTAGTTAATTTCAAAAAATTAAATTTATATCTTATTAATTGAATTGAAATGTTTACGATGCATTGGATAAGAATAATAGGAACAATGATTTTGTTTAATATTTTCACAATTTGGAGAGAACTAAATTGCATAATACTAAGAGGTTCCATGTACATTAAATGAATAGATAAAATATATATATTCATAAGGATATAAATGCCCCAATAATGTTCAAATGGAAAATTGAAAAATAAATCAAATTGGGAAATTGTTGAATCTCCAAATGGCCAAATAATAAGATTGGCTATATTAGGTTATGGAAAAATTACCAAATGGCTAATTGGCCAAATTGGAAAATATCTAAATAACCAATTCAGCAAATGACTGAAGGAAAAAATATACAATTGGCCAAATGGAAAAATAGCCAAATTTGTGATTAAAAATAAACCAATTGGTCATTCATCCATTCAACCATTTGGCCAATTCGAGTTTCATCTAATCGACTAGTCCTTTTTCCATTTTCCCTTTTAGAAAACTTTTCCATTTATCCATTTTACCATATTGTTAACTTAGATTTATATATGGAAAATTATCCCAATTGTGAAATGGCTAAATTAACTAATTCTCTAATGGTCAATTATCCAAATAGACAATTGGTTGAATGGATAAAAGACTAAATTTTCTAATGGACAAACATCCAATTGTCTAAATTGGCCAAATTTCAAAATATACAAATTGCTAATTTTCAATTGGCCAATTTACCAACTATCCCATGGGAAAAAATTTAATACATTCCATGTTTTTAAATTTTATATTATTAAATGATGTATTATTATTTTAATCAATGTCATTTGTCATAAGTGGTATTCGGTATCAAA
This sequence comes from Viscum album, assembly GCA_963277665.1. Taxonomy (NCBI): domain Eukaryota; kingdom Viridiplantae; phylum Streptophyta; class Magnoliopsida; order Santalales; family Viscaceae; genus Viscum; species Viscum album. The sequence continues at coordinate 1,296,019,814 of OY728142.1, read as the reverse complement.
GGACATGTGATTCCAATCACCGTTCAAGTGGTGGTCAAGATGATGGTACTGGAGGTGGTGGTTGTTATTGTTTTGGGGATGATACTGATGAGGATGAGGATGATAATGATATAGATGATGGTTCTATAGGCTATGGTTATGGTAATTACTGTGATCACACAAGTTGAGATCAAAGAGATATTGATCTGCTACATTTTTTTAGTTTAGATAGATACGGTTTTGGATGAATATAATTAATTTATTTTTTATATTGTATAATTATTTTATATTATTTTAAATGGTTTTAATACTATTTATAATTTGGTGGTTGAATGGTAAATATATAATAACTGTATTCCATTCAATGTGTACCATGAATTGAAATTTAATTATCGGTTTTCTGAGTGGTGATGGATAGTGTTGTAGCTGTTCAATGGGAGTAAAACACTATACCCAAGGTTTCTAAAAGAATGGGTGTAGATGAAATCTGGATACCCACCTATACCAAATGATTCAGAAATTGTGGATACAGATATATTACAACTGTTTCAATGAAACTATAGTTTTTAATAAATCAATACAACCTATATCCATAGATCAATAGAAATGGCAGGTATATACCTATTTGTATGTCATAATCAATCAAGGTTCATAGAACCATATGTATAGAATATACCCATGGTTTACAAGGCTACACCCATGGTTCTAAATTGGTGGTATAGGAAACAATTCCAATAGTTAGATAAAACTACATGACAGTTGGAACCTCCTATAATACCTTAAGTATCATATACAAGCCAACCCTTTAAGCACTAATTTAAATAAATGAGATATAAATCTATATTGACGACCCAAAAAATCATGGATTAATCTACAATATTACATTTTAATAAAATACGCCATATATTATACAATCTAGAAAAATATTTGATAAACCAATGTAGATTATTTATGAACCTACAACAAAAAAATTCTCTCATCCTAGTGTGTGAATACTCTTCATTCAAACATGGTTATTAAATAATAAACTAATACACCGTTTCATTTCAAGAACTGTGTTGTTCATGAGTCTTATAATATGGGATTGAATGTCATTTTCAAAACTACTACTACAAACCCTTTTGATTTTATTCATGATTATCATCCTCCTAATGAACTTAAATGGGGTTTAGAAAACTAAATTTTCCATGAAATTAAACTGATCATAATGCATCATTGCAACAAGAAATTATACTATATAGTCATGATATTTATTTCAAGAAACTAAACTATATTGAATGCACCACTAAGATATTTGTTTCATAATTCCATGTAGGTACAATATTTTTCTTCCTATGATATTTAACTTTAAAATACCATAGTCATAACTATATGAATGAAAACTAAAATTTATACCATCCAAGAAGTATAGTGTTAACATACACTACACATATAAATCCCATAATAATTTAAACTCATTGTATTTGAGTTCTTTTCATTTGAAATTTTTCTTAATGGGATATATTCATTTTGGAAGAACCCAACATACCTTTTACGGATGAGCTACATCTATATATATGGTTTCACATGTTTGGTTTTACTAGATCATACTATGTTTTCATTAATTACCATATACTATATTCAAACCATATCCCCTCATCTCATCACTTGGGAATCATTCAAAAAACATTTATCCAATGTCATGTCATGAAACCTATCCATTTCATTGATAATTTATTACATTTGATCATTATATATTAAATAAATTGATTACATTAATTTCAATGTATGTGTAAGATCTTTTTATAGACCATGTATAATGAACTATGTGTGTCTTGATTACTACAATTATTTGATGTGTAGTTATTTATGAATAACTAGACCAAACGGTAATATCAACCTATAAAATTACCCATACTCTATCAGGGTGATAGAACATTCATACTATTTTGGATTGTTTCCCTCTCCATAATTCAAATAATACTACATGATCATATTTTCCCTATATATTTAGGAACAAAATATGTATTTATTCTTATACATGAAGAATATGTTGTGTTGTGTGGAATATTGATCATGGACCCATCTATGAATTTATTTTCTATATCAAAGATTCATTATAAAATGGATCCTCAAATCCATATACTTATTTCGATCCACTATAAAAAATTAGAAAATCCCTCTATTGAATATTATCTAGATTTGTGGTGTATCAATTTTATTTAGAAATACATTTCTCCAAATTATGGTACATACTAGAAAAATATTGACTATCAAATATCATATAATAGGGTCCAACCATAAACGAATAGATAATATCTATATATTTTCTTGTTGTATAACTCTTCCCTAGTTTATGTTGGGTTATCTCCGTACAATTATAATATGATTATCTATCATTTTATGTCTGTAGAGAATCTACACAATCCCAAATCATGTCCTATATATTTTAATTAAAACTAAAATTTATGTTATTCTTGATTCATGAAATTAGAATTGATGAAATATCCATAATCTCGGGACATAAAACATCATTAAATTTTCCATCCCACATGATGTTAAAATATGCAACCACTAACATAATTTGAGATGATATACTTCATCTTTAATTGGAATCCTTATATAGTATTCTTTAAAAAATAAATCTATCCATATTCTTACTCTTTTGAGATATATTGTGATAGTTGTATCCCATATTCCAGGCCCATCCACTAGTCCTACTAACTAAATTTTTCTCTGTTATACATATGAGCTAGATATATATTGGAAACTTTTTAATGTATTTCATCATACATAGAGGTAATTTAATGATGTCCAAAATTCAATGACAATGTTTTTCTTGATTCCAATAATTTTTTGATACATAGTTACATTATAGATCACTTATATTAGGCCCATATATATGCATCCTATTATACCATTCCCCTCCCACTCAGAACAATTTTTGGATCACCTTCCCTGATATAATCTTATAATAGGAATGGATCCCATAGACAATAATTACCATATTTTAGAACAATCGATTTTTCTCCACATGACATTATACTATGTGGAATCTTTTCATTGATGCAAGAATTTAATTTCCATGGAATTGACTATATATTATACACAATACAAGATACAAAAATATTTTTTCACCACATAATAACATAAACATCCTATTGTGGCCTACATATTATGGACTCAATCCCATGAATTTGAAATAGAGAGTGCATTTAATTATAATATATGGCTTCTAACATTAATTATTTTCTTCCAAAATGAAATTTCCACCCATTGAAAAGATTTTACTTGAAAAATAAGAATGAAAGGTTCCCCTTCATTTATATTCCTTAAGGGACATATTTAGTTTTAATACATAAGTGATCATCATGTAATATCTTACATATCTAACAATGAATGACTTAACAGATCACAGGGGACTTACAAAATCAATCCGGTTAGCTTGACTAAACTACACTATATTTGAGGGATAGGAATTATATACTCACTAAATGATGTTAAACATCATTGAAACATCCTCAAAACATAAGGTTCAACACATGAAAATTTCCTCATGGTAAGACATTTATTTGTATGGAAACATCCACAAAACAAAATGTAACACTAAATTGAAATAGCCCCAAAACATGAAATATAAATACATGGAAAAAACCTTGCCATGTGATGTTAAGCATCAGATCGACATCGTTTTTGTATGATATTTAAATACATGAAATTTAATTATATTTATAAAATACCATTGTGAAAAATTATTTTATATATTTCTGATCATTAAACTACTTATGGAGGGCTGATATACCTTCCCTATCCTCTTTTATTGAGATATAAATCAATTATAGACATCTAACAACACATGAAACTAATTTCTAAAGTCATTGATGAATGTGAAAATGACCTATGATTCTTTAATTTCCATATGCTATAAATGATAATATCCCCTCAATGCTTTCCTGATAATTTTTTGGGTTCCCCTTACCCAAAATCAGTACTGTGATATCCCTTAATTGAGATGAGGCATCAATGATTAGATGTATATGAGAATGATCACTCTAAATACATTGACACATAATTACTCTCTGTATGAATTTAAACACTAGGGTATTATCTTCCTAGTCATAAAGACCTACAATAATTAACACAATTCAATTTTTATCTTATTTTATTTTATTTCACATTTCCTAATAACTTGATGTTAAACAGTATTGAACTGGTCCAATTTATATGTATTTAAATTATGAGACACCTTTTCCCACCCTATAAGATATTTAAACTACACAGACTCAATACAATTATTTAGAATAATCATCATCTAATATGATATTTTTAACTAAGTGATATGTCATAGAACATAATTGTAACTAAAGGTTCTCCATTATTAAAATATGAAATAGTAATTACCCAACCCTAGAAGCTAGGAGTTTCTTTGTTAAAACATGGTGTGTAATTTTTTTATAAATTAAATGATGCTAAATTATACATCACATTCCATACATAGGATCATTTTGGTTGAGGTTATGGAAAAACAAATACAAAGGCTACATTTCATCAATACTCAATATAAAATACTCCACAAAGCAGCCCCCATTTAGTGTAACAAAATTCTACTAAACGTGTAAAAAATAATTTATATTGTAGGGTGAGCACAAGAATGCCCAGTAATGGGGTTTTAAAAACAATATTTCAAATAAAAATATAAAAATTTTAACAATTTTAAAATAATCATAAAACATTTTATTAAAATAATAATGAAATACTTGGAGAATGACATTATCAGATGTCCAAGATTATCAGTAATCATTTTTGGTAATGTTAAATGGGATATGAATTAAATAAAATCCAATCACATGCATACTTATACACGGTGTCCATCATAAAAAAATCAAGAGTTAATCAAAATATACAAAGTGTGACAAGAAAATTTGTAGGTATAAAATTTAAACACAAAAGTAATGCATGATCAGAGCTTCACATAAAATGACAATATTTGTTTCATTCTTCATTAATTGCAAATCATAAAATGGAAGATAAACATTTACCATTTGTATTAATGTTTAGATGATGAGTTCTAAATAAATAGTATGCCATTTGAATTTAATAATTCTAATACTCATACATAAAGGCTATTTAAATAATGATATTCTACTAGTCGATTAATCACTTGGTTTGTGAAACACAATAAACACAATGAGGGAATGTATAATGCCAAACTGTGTGAATTCCTCATTCTATGAACATAAATTTTCTTCCAAGGCCTCATGCCAATACCATAAATTTTCCAAGGCCTAGTTCCATTACATAATTATTTACATGTGACCTACCGATGCATCAAGAGGCTATAGTGGGTCCCACTAATCACACAATTAGTTCAATACTTTCCTCATATGTCTAGTAAGGTTATATATTCACTATGTCATTCAGCACTTTGAATATTTAATTTATTATTTCATATATCCATGGTGTCTCATAACACATTGAACATTTCGCTTCTTATTATAAATTAGTTAACATGTCCCACACCATGTTGAATAATTATGTTCTTATTTCATAAGTTATTGTGACAAGACAATTATCATTTATTATATGGTAATAACAATTTTCTAAATGACATGCATGTGATAATAAAAATTCTTTGCACATGTAATATTAACTAGAATCCATAAGTAATAGATATATGGTGTTTGTCACATAAAACCAAAACTTATTAATTTTAAAATCCACAATTCATGGAAATAAATACTTAATAAAAATAACATGCCATTTAAGACACTGATAAATGTGGAAGTGAACATGCAGATAATAAACATGATTAACTAATAGTAATCAATGGTGTAGGTTCATCATCTAATAAAACATTAAGTGATCATAACAAGATAAAATGATTATACACATCATTTTATCCTCTGGTATATTATTCCTTACATAAAGTCATATTTTTTTGACAAACTAAAATATAATTAAAACCATACAAGTATTATATGCATCAAAACATTTATTAAATTCTGATCCATTACATGAAATTGGGGCTTGAAAATATTATTAATATATATATATATGAATATATAACCATATATACAAAGTCTATATAAGATTTTTAAAAAACTAAAACAAATTTTAATTATTATTAACAAATAATTTACTTCATAACATCATTTAATAATTAATATCACTTTATGGAAAAACAAGATCATGTTGGGATTAAAATATGTAGTTGTATAAACATATATATATATATATATATATTCTAGGTTTTTCATTAAAAATACAATTAAACCCAAAACATTATTTTCTTAAAAATTATTATTTAAAAATTGTGAAATCTAATTTTTAAAACATAAAATAGATTTGCGTTGTATTATATATAAATACATGAATATAAATAAAGTGTATATTCAGTTTTGCATAACCAAGAATAACGTTAATTGAAACTTTATATCATTATAGACCTTAGAAACATTAACAAACATAATCATTTAACCATTGAAAACCTGGATTAGGCTTATAGATGATATATATATATATATGTGTTCCATATATTCATATAATCAGGAGAAAGGTTTTTTCACATCAAGAAAAAAGATCCAAAACAAGTGTTACCCACATTAAAACATGATGATAAATAATATTTAGGAATCTAGAACTGATTAGGATGGAAGAATATATAATTTTAATGAATATATATATAAATATATCATGATATATAGAAATTGTATATAAGGATTTTCACTATAAAAATTAAACAATTTAATCCCTTACATGTATTCAAGGAGGTACTCAAGCTGGCCAAGCTTGCTGGAGTTTGAGGAAAATAAAAACTTTTAGGGTTTTTATATAATAAGGGGTTTATATAAACTCTGTTTATAAATATTAAAATACATTCTTTAATCATCACTTTGAAATAAATAAAAACACACTTGACTATTATGATTGAAAACAAGGAATATAATGGATGAAAATCTTAAATAAAACAATCATTTCAAAATATAAATATTTTATGAGAATATTACACAAAAATTTTGGGTTTTGTAAAAAATATAAACAATCATAAACCCTGTACACTTGTAGAAAAACAACACAATATAACGGAGGAGAGTGATGAGTATGCTCTGGTCAAGAAGGATGAGCAATGGCAGATGTAGACCAAGTTGTGAGTCCACTAGAGTGGGACCATGGCAAGAAAGAAGAAGAAGAAGGGATTGGTCGATCCAGATCATTCTGGGAATGATCGAATGGTGAAAGGGGATGCCAGGGATTAAGATCGTCCAGTTTAAATATTTATGGATGGGATGCATCATGGTGGAGATCGAATGGCTAGATGGAGACATAGGATTTAAAATAGATGGGCATCTTTGAACGGTTGCTTCCTCGATCAGATGGATGAAAAAACATGGAGGCAAGTCATGGAAGTGAGGATTTAATCCTATGACTGAAACATGTGGTCTATATCTCACGTGGCAAGATCAAATGGCTGATATTCGATCAATATTGATAATTTGAATCCCACATTGAAACAGAGGAGAAACAGAGTCCTCTATATAAGACTCAATGATCCATCACCCACCAGATAACTCCCTCTCCTCCTCTCCAGTACCTCCCCGTACTGGTTCACTTCTGCAGGCACACTCTCCACCCACCCATTTCCATAATGCTGCCCTACACAGATTCTTTTCTCTGGTTACATTACATCCCTGTGAGTGTGTGCGGCTTGTCCCCCCACAGCTGGCCTCGCTAGCAGGATGGGGAGATGATGCTCGGCCGCACCACCATCGGTGGTGCATGCTTCATCCCCCGACTTGCTGGCTAGCCTTAAAAAACATTTTTATTTCCATTCATAAAAAATAACTATAAATGTTATTAATTCAAATATGACATTTAATGTTTTTAAATATCATTATTTTTATGTGTAAAAATAAAATATAACTTTAATTCAAATATATATAACATTAATATATTTAAAGCATTTAAGAACATTTGAAAACATTAAAATAACTATATATTTAGAATATTTAAAACTTATCTAAAAACTGGAAATGATTAGGGAAATAATATATGATTTATAAAAATTAAAAATATATACAATATATCTTAAATTTGAAACTATACTTAAAAAAAATTTAAATACGTTAAATACATGAATATTTTTGGTTTAATAAAAAACTAACGGTCACATAATATGAACTCTAGAGGTCATAAAAGGACAATAATAGTCATATGTATTTCCAACAGTCAACAGGACCATTATAAATACATGTTTAGTGTATTTCATATATTAAAATTAGTTTAGAAAATAAAGATGGTTCTCTATATTCCTTTGATGCTTAGCACATGTGCCATTATTCATGCAATTTTAGTCTTCATAATGGTCATTCAAATGGATGAGGGTAACATGAATGGTCTCATCATGGTGTTAGGATGTCTCCTAGTGGTGCTACATGGATTTTCCATTAGTTTTCTGGGCCATCCATGGTCTTTTGGCCTTTTAGTAATGTAATGTTTTAGTGTTTTATTACATAAAATATATCTTATAATTATTTATCAATCTTTTTTGGGATATCACAGAATTCAAATGAATAAAACATAAATATAAACTAATATGATATTATTATTACACATTAAATATGTTCAGGGTGACACATTATCCCGCCTTCAATGATTTGCATCCTCACAAATCCTTTGTGCTCTTATGATTTCCCGCACCAGCTTCAGTCATTAACATCGATCTCCTTGCAATATATGTGTTATTTATTAACAATTAACAAAAATGATTCACAAAAAGTTTATTATGATATGTTAACCAGGTTCACCACTGTGGATAATCTGCTGATTTCCTCAGGTCAATTCCCAGGGTGCTTTCTAGTTCGTCAATCTCCCTATACCAAATAAACATTGAGCAATTATGGTGAAACCTACGCATTTAACACTTAGGATTCCAGAGAGAGACATTGGAGGTATGGAGACCCAATATTTCTGTATGAACACCTTCCATATTGGTCAGCCAAACTATGTCATTCTTGAGATTTCTGATGTTATAGAGCCTCCCATACATGCTGATACTCAAAACCTAGAAAGGATATGTTTCTCAAAGGTAACACTCCAGAGAAGCTTCTCTGAATATACCCTTATCTAGGAAACTATTATAGAGAGTGAAATAAAAGATGATACTTTCACGATACATTCCCATATGACTATAAATTTCAAATTTTGTAGTTTCCATACATTAAAAAACAAAGTTGTCTCCTTCCTAGGACTGGAGAACATTTTCACTAAGGGAATATTGATAGAGGAATTTTCAATGTAAACAAATGTTCATGAAAGGATGGGATGATTATGAACATGAAATTAACATTATAGTTTCTAGTAACTCAGTTAGAAGAGAAAACATGTTGGTAGGTAACAATTTTTCATTCATCTAAAAATTATAAGAAAAACATTTCTCAATGAAGAATAATAATATGAGAAAATACGTTTTATTTTGAAAATACATATTAACATACCAAAACAAAAAAATATAACATTATACATTTATTAAAAAGTTTTTGAAACTCTATGTGTTACATATTCCATCATTCCCTCTTACAGACTCACTTATACAGACTTCCTAACATCCAAATTAATGTTGCATCATAGGTCCCACTAGCGTTGACAATTTCCATAGTTCCTGATTAAAAGAGTCACTAAAGACTGTTACATACCATTCAATATCTCTGGTCCAGATGCATCACATGAAATTTGTATCAATCACATGTGGACATCTAAAGTTCCGTGACAGAAAATAATGATGTGTATGAATATTTGTGACATCTGCATGAATTTTATGACTATAAAATAAACAAAATTACTCTTACTAATAAATTTCAAAGTCCCTAACTTTAAAATAGTGACCATAGTTCAATATTTGACAAAGATACATTTCGTGGATGTCTCCCACTTGTGAAACATCTTAAGAGTCCTTTAGGGATTTAAAATTATCAGCTAAGGTAATGTATTTAAACATACCTTCAAAGTAAATTCCCTTACATTCATGGAATGGATGTTGATTATGCATCATAAGAAAATAATAAATACCTGATCCTTGGTGGAGTTGAAGTACACGAGCATTGTTCGATACATAGTAGATATGTTTACATGACAGACGAAGGTTTTCAAATGGCTCATAGCCTTCTAAACATTACATGGAAACCATAGTATCTAGTATTTCATTTGGAAGAGACAAATTACATGTTTCTTATACCATCTAAAAAGTTGAAGAATGAATTATTATTAGTAAGATATAATTTAATGTTAAGTGTTGTTATAAATTTCCAAAATTGTCTTAACCGACCTCTGATACAAACTATAATGACCCGACCCCAGAAGCCCAGACCCGGTTCATTAAAACATGGTGTGTACTTTTTTTATTAGAGAAAGTCTAGTAAAGTACACATCACATTCCATACAGATATTTTTTGGTTTAGGTTCTAGAAAACCAAATACAAATGTTATATTTATTTAATACAGAATGGAAAAGTCTCCATAAATAATCTATCATTTTGTGTAACTCAAATATACTAATCCTATAATAAATAAATTGAAACATATTTTGATAATAAGAATAACTAGTAAGGGGGTTTTTAAAAATTATATTTCCAATTAAACCATACAAAAATATAACTTTTTAAATTATCTTAAAGAATTTATTAAAAGAAGAATGCAATACATAGAGCATAACATTACTAGTTTTCTAAGATTACTAGTAAACATTTTAGGTAATGTTAAATGAGATACGAATGAAACAGAATCCAATAAAATGAATACTTATGGAGGATGTTCAGAAAAAATAAATCAAGAGTTAGTCAAACTATACATTGTTTGACTTGAAATAGTGTAGGTATAGAATTTACACATAAAAGAAATATATGATCAATGTTTCACAAAATTGGATAATATTATTTTCTTTCTACTTTAATTTAATGTCATAAAATTGATTCTACACTTCTAGCATTTGTATTAATGTTTATAAGATACGTGATGAATAAACAGTATTCCATGTCCATTTACTTCTTCTAATACTAAAAATTAACATCTCTTTAACCAAGGATATTTGTCTAGTTGAATAATAAATTTTTTAATTAAATAATATAAAAATAATTATAGATTTTATAATGCTATATTGTGTCAATACCCCATTCCAAGACCACAAACCTGTTGTCAATGCCTCGTTCCTATACCAACACCTTTTCAAGGCCCAGTCCCATGACATAATATTTCTAATGAGACCTATCGAATCATCGATAGGGTATAACGACCCTCACACATCTCATAATAATCCCAATACAATCCTCATCTGTCCAGTAAGGTCCTATATTCCAAGTGTCACATACCAATTTTAATATTTAATTTCTTATTTCGTATATTCATGGTTTCTCATACCATATTGAATATTTAATTTCTTATTATATATTATTCAATGTGTCCCACATCAATTTGAATAATTAAGTTCTTATTTCATAAATTATCATGATATGATAGTCAACATTTAGAAAATGGTAATAATAAATTTCTTAATGACATTCAAGGATAAATAAACAATCTTTTCATATGTGATAATAACTAGAACACATAAGTAATTGGTGGATGGGATTTTTTGCATAAAATTATAACTTCATAATTTTAAAATCCTTGATTCATTGTAATTAATAATGAATAAAAATTACTTGACATTTAATACATTGCAAAAAATGGAATTGAACAACGATAATCATAAAATTGATTAGTAAAAAAGCAATCACTGTAGTAGGTTCATCATGTAATAAAATAATAATTGATCATAACCTGAAACAATTACTCTACACACCCTTTAATAATATAATATATTATTTCATACATAATCTCATATTGTTTTAGACAACAAAAAATTAATTAAAACCTTACATGTATTAATTGCATCAAATCATTAATTAAATTCTGATAATCATCACTTGAAATTAGGGCATAGAACTTTTATTAATATTTCTCTCTATATATACTAGTATATACAAAGTGTATATACGAGTTTTAAATAATGAAAAAATGGTTTTATGATCCCTAAAAAATAATGGATTCTTTATAACATCATTTAATCATTAATATCATTTGATTTAAAAACAATGATCCTGTCAGTTTTAAAATATGTATCCATATGAACATATATATATATATATATATATATATATATTACTGTCTTTCATTATAAATCCAATGGAAACCAAATCATTATTCACAACCAAATAATTATTTAATGATTGGGAAATAATATTTTAAAATTATAAAATTGATTCGGGTTGTATTATATATAAATCTCTGAATATACACAAAGTGTATATTCATTTTTGAATAACCAAAAATCATATTAAATGAACCCTTATATCATTATAGACCATAGTAACAGTAATAAAAAAAAATTTGACTTTTGAAAACCTGGATTTATCTTATAGATAATCTATATATACACCCTATATACATATAATCATGTAAATGGGTTTTTCACTTCATGAAAACATAACAAAAACAAGTTTTGCTTGAAATAATACATACTGTTAAATAATATTTAGGAATCCATAATAGGATTATCATTTAAAATTATATAAAGTGTATATATATATATATCAGTTAAAACAAAATGTGTATATGAGTATTTTCTCTATGAAAACACAATAATTTAATCTTTTCCATATATTCTAGGTGGAGCATGAAAGGGAAGAGCTTGCTAAAGTTTGAGGAAGAGGAAAACCCATATGGTATTCATATAATAATATGTTTATATAATCTATGTTTATTTAAACTATATTTATATATATAAATACTTTCTCCAATAATTACTTTTAAAAAATGTAAAACAAACCTGACTATTGTGGATTCAAAAAAGGGTTATAAATGAAGAAAAAAATATATAAAACAATCATTTCAAAATATAAATATATTATGAGAAGATTACCCAAGAATCATTGGTTTGGTAAAAAAACCAAAAAACAAAAAAAAACAAATACCTTATACACTTGTAAAAATAGTTCACAAAATAATCGAGGAGAGTGATGGGTGTGCTTGAGTCATGAAGGAGGAGCAGTGGAGAATGTAGAATGTGGGGCGAGGCCACTAGACTGGGACCGTGGAATTGAAGTATATGATGAGGGGATTGGTCAGTCCAAGTTGATATGGGATTTATCGAATGACAAAGGGAGATTCTATCGTTTGAGTTTGATCAATTTAAATATGGATGGATGGGATGTTTCGTGATAGATATCAAATAGCTAGTGGTGAAACCAGATTTAAAATATATATCGTATGGGAATGGTTGAGTCCTTAATCGGACAATTGAAGAAATGTGGATCAATGTCACGGCGGTGAGGATTCAAACCCCAAACCGAAATGTGAGGTCTAGATCTCATGCGGCAAGATCGAGTGGCCAAGATTCGATCCCCACTAAAAATTAGCGTCCCACATCAAAACAAATGCCAAAAATAAGACCAAGATATATGACATAGCAATCCAACACCCAGCAGATAAGTCCTCTCCCCCTCTATGGTACCGCCTCGTACCGGTTCACCTCTTCGGGCATTCTCTGCTCCCACCGAATTCCACCATGGTGCCCCGCCCTATGGCCTTTCCATTGTTCCTTTATTCTAATATGGGTTCATGCAGCTTGTTCCCCCACTACTGGTCAGGCTGGCTAGGGAGATGAGGCTCGTCCAGAACACCATCAATTGTTCGTTATTCCTCCCTCTATCAGATGACTGGCCTTATTGAAATATTTTTTAGTACATTATTAAAAATAGTAAAAATAAATTTTATTAATAGAAATATGACTTTTAATGTTTTAAAATATCATAATTTTGATGTCTAACTATAAAATATAACTTCAATTCAAACATATATAACTTTAATATATTTAAATGATTTAAAAACATTTGAAATACTTAAAATATCAATATATTTAGAATATTTAAAAAATATCAAAACACATGAAATGCTTAAGGATATCATATAGGCTTTATAAAAATGAAATATTATACAATATATCGTTAATTTGAAAAATTACGTTAAAAAACAGTTTTTGAAATACTTTTAATTCTTAAATCCTTTTTGTTTAATAAATCAATAAATCTAAAATAATTTAAACTCAAATGATCATAAAATAATAATAACATTCATACTTACTTATAATGGTCAAGAAGACCCTTATAAATAAATGTTTAGGGATTTCTATATCTTTAAATCAGTTTGGATTGTAATGATGGTTCCTTACATTCCTCAAATGCTTAGAACTCGTGCCATTCATCATAATGGTCAGTCCAAGGGGTGAGGGGAACATGTTGGGTCTCATTATGGTGTTAGGAGGTCCTCCAGAGGCACTAATCAGATTTTGTATTAGTTTTATAGTCTAGCCATGGTCTTTTGGACATGTTAAAATTTAACGATTCAGTTTTTATTCAATAAAATATATCATGTTTTTATTTTTCAAACATTGTTTTGATATCACCAATGTTAAATGAAGAAAGAAACCAAAAACTAATAAGATATTATTATTACAGATAAAATAGGTTGGGGGTTCCACAAAAAATGTCTACTACCTCTCTACATGTTATCTTTATCTATGTAGGGATTCAATTTTAAAAACTATATGTGGATTGATTGCAACTCCCATGAAATATGTAGTTAAAATTATATCTCATATGGTAAATATCATCAATAGTATATAACGTGTTATTAATATGATGTTAAACTTCACAACACTAAGTCCACCTCACATGACCTAAAATTTTAGGAAAATAGAGTCTCTATGAGATAGAATTGTAGTGTAATAAATTATTTCCTTTTTACTTTTATTTATTTCATATAACACCAATTTCATTTTTACGTGATGTTAATATACACATCATGAGTTCATTATGTTAAGCGTATCATCCCATTTGTTAATAATGTACATAATAATTTCATGAAATAATTTATTACCTTGAGAATTCGACTAATATATAGTTGTATAATATTTAGGGTTTATGGAAGCTTATTGAAAATATTTTTTCACTACAAATTAAAAATATATCATTTATTCCTCATATAATTCTAACTAAAAGAACTATACTAATTAATTCTCATTAAATTACGAAATTTGAGTGGATCTTCATGGTTCACCATTTTAAGGAGTCATTGTTATCTTTAATTGATTGATCTAAATAGACAATACAAAGAAAAAATGGTGAATATAACAACTGACTTTAGGCCTCTATTAAACCCCTACAATATGTTTTCAGCACCGATAAATGCCTTCCCTTAACCCTCCATCAATTTTTTAATGATGTCGAAATGGTGTATACCTTTTTTAATGGTCATGATACTCCCACCGATATCAACTATACATTAATTCATACATTCCTACATTATAATTTTCTCTTTTAAAACAAAAATATTCATGTGAATAAAAATTAAATAATACTAATATATTTATTAATAATACCCACTATTATGGGATGATTTTTTATATACAATTTTTCCCTTCAAGTCAAGGTGAGCCAATACACTAATTTCCCAAAATTCATGACATGAGATACAACTCTTGGATATTAGAAATTGTTTTAGTATATATAATCATCATGGTCAATGAATACTATCTACTAAGTCTTTATCAACTTACCATAAACCTCATGAATCATCCACCAAATTAAATCATTATTAAACTACATTCATCATCCACTTGAATCCTTATGAACTATTGAAAATAGGATATTGATTAATATCATGGTTTCATCACACAATTATCTTTCCAGATCACCACATAATTGAGGAAAATGATGCTCAACCATAAACATTTGTAACCATTTGTCATGTATTTATACTAATAAACTTCAACCCCCAATATCCAAAGATGTATGCCCTTAACCTCAGTGATTTCTGTTCATCATCACATTATGTTTAACTATATTATGTATTCTCTATCAAACATTGTCGCACACTTCATGAAAAAAATCTAATATAACACTAGTCAATGACAACAATTACAATATAACATCCAGAGTTTGGTTATAATTGCTTGTGATGTTTAGTTTACACTCCTCATTAATCATGTTATGTTCATGTTTCATAATTGTCTATCATTAACTTATTACTATATCCAATGAGTATTCCAAAATAATTTGGACACCTCCACTTCTTCTTAACCTAAATTTTATTTCTAATATTTGATTCTTCTAAATCATGAAACATGGAGTAGATATACATTTCTAGGAATCAAAATTCATAAAAACATTTTCAACATTTATTGACTGATCATTATAGACCCCTCATTAAATGGAGATCACAATATTTTCCTTTTAGATTGGGATATAACCCATTTGGGATGATTTGGTATGAGTAGAATGGTACTCCTTGACCACATGAGATTATTATATTATGTTGTGGTGAATGTGTATCCATTACTAATAGTTGAACTAATCCCCACCCTCATTGAACATGTGGTAGTGGTTTCCATGGTTACTAATGGTAATACTTTTACAACCATTCATCATTTTATGACAGTTGAAATTGACATTTAATTATAGGATTATGGTAATTAATGTCCTTAATGAGAAATGTATTAGGAATATATTCAATATTTATGACCTTATTCATTAAATACAATATGATAGAGGTTCAATGTTTCATTAACATAAATTATGTTACATTATGTTCAATTATTAACAAATTTATACTACTATAATCAATAAAGAACAACACATAACATTAAATGATTCAGAGTAGAATATCCTATATGTCCTTAAATTATATAAAGGTTCTAATTACATATAAAAAAAATAAAACATAATATATCCCCCACCTATTTAATATCTGGATATACCAAAAATTTATTTAATTCACATCAACATTCAGTAGTTTTATCTATCATATTTAACTTCCAGGTCAGGTATCACCTACCCTATGGTAAATAAGATCCCAAATATGCATGAACTCAATTTGGATTGATATTTTTACCATTGGATATGCAATTATTCCTATATCATGCATTTGTATCCAATCTAAAAATTCAAAAATTTCCCACACATCATCCTTGGGTTTTGATCTCTTTTTGTAAATTGTGATTTCTTAGAATCACTACTGAGATAAAGAAATGTTGATTCTTCTCTAGTCCAGATATGTGTATTCCCTCATATAAAGGTCATAATCATATAACCCTAAAATTTATTATATATAATTTCTTATCATGTGTTTGTAATATACATGACATAAATATTTCATGTTTGATAATAAACATCATAGTGTGGTAAAATAATATAGTCATGCTTCCTTCCATGAGAATCAGATCCATATAAGGGTTCCCAATATAGGCTTGCCTTGTAATCACACGATAGTATAAAATTCTCAAATAATTAGAATTTATCAATCGATTTGGGATAATCCTATATTTTTTGGTGTCACATTCACAAATGTGTCCTAGAACACCATCATGGAAATGATTTAGGAGACCCACCTACCAGGGTTTTCTATTAGAACATGACGATTACCTCCATCATATATATTATCTAGAAATATTTGGTAAATCATGTGAATGAAGATTGTGTAGTTTTATGGATATCATTTTAGAATTCATCCTAAGGTCATACTCTTATATACAATTCCTTATTATACATTGGATCCTTCAACATGACATTAAAATATGTTATCCTTTATAAATACATCATGGATCTGACAAATATAATTATTGTTATCTAAATCATTTGAATAAAATATATTCTCTATAGGTAATGATAAAATTCCAAAAACTATATGTCTCAATGGAAAAAATTGTAAAACTATAAACATCATGTCAAAGGAGAAACAATGTCTTGTAAGGTTAGAACCCAAATGTGGTTGCCTAAAAAAATAAAATTATTTTCTTACAATTCCATTCCCTTTTATGGTTTTTAAAATTGTTACACCAATATATATATATATATAATATCTCTGGGTCCAACTATATTTCCCTAAAAATGATTCGCAATTCATTATGAACCCACTAGCCCAAGGAATAAATTATATCTATTTCAAATCATATCACATTTCTCAGAGAATTTAAAATTTTTTGTGTGATTCTTAGAGTATACTAACAATTATTAGATATCATATTCTCTATAAATCTACATCATATATTTTATTTCAAAATTATCACACAGATAATGTAATGATTCAATCAATCCACTTTACATCCAACAACCATTATCAACTCCTTGTAAGTGTCCCATTCTTAAAAATATATGTAACATTGATTGATTGATTTAAATTAAACCTTCTATCACTTGATAGTGAAAATAATATTTTCATTTAAATAACTAGGTGACCCTAGTGGTTATTTTTGTCATTAAAGATAGAGATACCTTCACAAGATGATATATAATCTAATGTTATAACTCTTGTTCACGTCATTGTAAACTACTGAACTACTCTTACTTATACAAACATCTTAATGATTTAGGAATTCCCATGTTATTACTTATATTTTAGAAAACCCAAATATTTAGGTGGATGAAATTGAACTCCATGATACACATTCATGAATTGTTTTTACATTTAGTAAAATATTATGTTTTCATATAATTATTCTATTTTATATCATGGTGTTCATCAATTATAGGTTGATAATTATTTTATACCATTACTCTTATTTGAAATATCAAATATTTGAAATGAGATTCCCCTAATTGAATTTTCATACTACATACATTTTCCCGATCATATTATAATAAACCACATGACATAATTGTCCAATATTTTTACCATCAAACAATTTATAATTGTTTCTAGTATAACCTATAATGGTAGTGTCCCTTCATTCATTTAGTGTTTTCATTTCCAATTGTATAGTGGAAATCCTCTGCAATTGGTCAATATTAATTGACCCTATCCATCAAGAACCTTTATTATGAGAACCTTTCATGTAACTAAAATTTATAAATACCTGAGGCTTACAACATTTGTTTCATTATTCTTGCAATAAAATCAACTTTTTTATCCTATGCTTCCATATAGATAACCCCACCCAATGTGAAAATATAGAAAAAATTAAAGATGAACAACATTGGTCTAAAAATCATGTCCATAAATAATATATGAAATGATATATAACAGGTTCTTGGTAGAAATAGAACAAAATAAAATCATATAAAAAATCAACTCTCTATTTTTTGGGCCAACACATTGCATCCCTTAGAAAAAAATTAACGTACTTAGAAGGTAAAAGGCACATAATCATGAAATGTTTAAAATTATAAGGGAGTACTTATAAAAATCCATGTTCCCACTCACCATAACTCATAATCATTAGATTCATAAAATCTTAGGGGGATAATTAAAATATATAAGGCTAGTAATGACAACCATTAGTCCATACAATGAATAATGTTATGATTTCTAGATCTATTGACCTAAATTTATGTTATAATAACACTATGTTCCAGTTATATAAATCATTATTTGAACCATATTAAGGTACATAGTATTTTTCTCTTGAAATAGATCAATAAATCATATTCTACATCCTATATTAATCTTAATATACTCATATATGTTTTTTATACCACCTATTTTTCTTACATGAGATTATGATTCTTATATGGTTTAAATTTTTCGATTCTGTATCAAAATTCCAATTATAGTACGAATAAATCCGCCTTTCTCCATGTTACATATAAATATATTGTATATTGTATAAAATAGACTTTCTTCAATACATGCCTATATATTATCCCTTGTACATGAGCTAAATATTTTTTTTAAGATAATTTTGGGAACACCATGGGGATTTATCTTTGTTTTTAAAGGATATATAGTGAAGTCCAAATCAATTATCTTGGATAAAAAACAATATATCCTTTCTTAAAAATTCTACATACCTCTTAGATTTTTGAAATTAATATATTTAGGTATTAGATCCATGATATATTTATTCCTCCCAAAAATATTAAAATACTTCTTATGTGATAAACATTTTATAAAGAATCTGCCAACAAATCAATTTTCAATAGAATTTGAGCACATTTTTTGTAATGATGAAAATTTTATACATTGATATTATATTCATATTTTTGATGTTTGATTCAAATACAATCTTAAAGGTTTTGAGATTTTTTTGGATCAAGAAATTAATTATGAAATTATATCCACTAAATACATCGAGTGATACTATTTTAAAATAATCATATACTATTTTAGAAGGGAAATAGTTTTACATTACCCAAGAACCAAATTCATTATTCGTGTGAATCATGGTGTATTAATCAACAATGAGTGGAGACCCTTTTAATATATCTACCAAATTAGTTATGCGGTGGTGAGAACCTCTCTATATAAGAATAATTTATATTTAAAAAAAGATAATTATAATAATAATTTATTCTATCATGAAATATTTTTATTTTATTATATACACTTTCATTTTTAGGATAAATCTATGATTATTGTATAGAACGCATCCAAGGATTTATGTCATTTTTTCGAGCTTTTATTTTATGGTTCATTGAATGCAACTATTTTTTCAAATAATGTGTTTTTTAATTATTAATTAGTGATTTTTTTATGATAGTTTAAAAATGTAGATTCAATAATCCCACTTCATTGTTGGAGGGCACTCTTGTTCAAATAGATAACTCTCATTTGTGTACATTGAATGTTTTTTGTTGAGATTCCTATGTAGGACCCCTCATAAACCCATGTCTATGATTTATCAATTTGACTCACCGCCTTCTTAAAATCTACCACATTATAGATTCCTTATAAAATTCTCCACATATTCCCATTACAAAAATTTGAGGTCTGAAAGCACTTCATTTGGTGTTTCTTTATTAATATGTCATGAGGTTCAACCACACAATGTTAACATATACTTTTTTTATTATTAGTGAGTTACTTCTATGAATCACTCCATTTTATCTACAAAGAACATCGACATTACTACATACATTAAGAAACCACTGACATGGGGATTTATATATATTATCCATATGCTTCTAAAAATGTTTTCCATGCCGATTCACAGAGGGAGATGTGGGATAATATTTTCTTAAACTTGAAGAAAAAATTTATATGAAGTCCTTTGAAAATTTTAGAATCCAAACTATGCTGATTTATGCACGTCTTATGTATTCCTCTAAATGATACTTTACCATTTTACCCCCACAAATTCAAATCAATGAACTCATCCTTCTTTATGGGTTCTAGTATATTGAACTATCCCTCTACATGATCCAATACATTTAAAAAATATTAAATCCCTAGTACATAGATCCACCACTATATCTCCTTTGGAATATGATGTCACTAAAGAATCTCATACTATTTGGATTTACCCTTCAATGAAATAACCTCATGGACCTCCCTTCAGTGAACACACCAACCGGATCTTCTCTATGACTGAATGTTCTAACACCACTGTATAAATTCAATTTACATTCCATTATTTACGAACCCTTATATGTAGCATCAACTATGCGCCTACCACCTAGAGACTATCATACATGTGTTATCCTCATTGATTATCCTTCATAGAGCCACGCCACATGGTTATACCACTATGATAAGCTCATAATACATCCTGACAAAAGAAAACCATGAGGTCATAATAGAGAATCTAATTTATGAAAACCTTTCTACATGTTCACATTATGAGATACAATATGAATATTATAACCCCCAAGTGTCTTTATCTATTCTCTTCATACACCTCACAGTATATGACTAACTCTAATGGTCTATACCATGAGTTAAAAACACATTTTTGTTCGGGTCAGATATAATATTCAATTTAGAATACAAAACCCACTAATTATGATACTGTAAAATAAATCTTGTCAAGATAATACATTTGGTTTCATCCAAAATGGTCCTATGTATATGTGAATAAATAGATACCATTAGTTCATTAAACACGCATACCATGTTAGGAATCTCATGAAATAACCATTACATAAACCCCACGCATCATAAATGTGTGTTCCCCACTAAAACCCATATTGTTTAATAAAACATAATGTCAATTATATTTTATCTACTATTTCCCACACCGTGAATCTATATATTGATAATATAAAAATCAAATAAACTCTATAAAATGTTCCCCAAAATTAAATTTCAACACTATTGCTCAAACTACTTGGTCACTAATCAATGATGATGATGATATGTAGAAAACCCCTTCGATGTTTGAACCCAAAATGCCAAATATAAATATCTTGGGAATCCTAAATGGTATATACCAAAAACGCTTCTTCTCAAGTATTATTAGAAATTTAGAGGATGTTTGATTTGGTAATCTCATGTGTAATCCTTGGTAAAAATCATAATTTCACTCATTTTACAACATTAAATTATCTGTATGAGCCCCATAATTAGTGAAATATGATAATAAAAATTCCTCCTCCTATGAGATGAGAATTAGAATTCCATATTATGAGTATAATAATACCAAATCATTTCTCATTTTATGATCCTGTGATGATCAGGATCAACCAATACTAGGTGATGAGCCTTGGAACCCATATGTTATGGGCATGTAATCACCATATGTTGAAATTCATTAGAGGAATCATATTTCATTGATTATGATCATCAGATTCAATAAATAACCAACATAGTATTCCTATAGTCATAGGCCAATGATAATCCATCATCTATCATGAGATGAGAATTATATTTTGTCATGTATATAAACTGGGAATTTCATATAGTATACACATCAGTTATAAATAATAATAACTCCTCCTACTATGTAACCTATAGACTTTGTGACAACAATCTCTTGAATGTGGAGGTCAGGTTATACTTTAAAAAAAAGAAGTAGTAGGCTATGCCTCATGGGGAATGGGGTAGGATATTGTATATGCTTGTAACTGCATACAAAAGTATATAGTTATTTATTTAATGTATACATTACACTATATATAAGAGTAAATATTTAACTAATAATTTTTTATATGAATGACAATAAATATTGGTGTTCACGATCAGTTTTTTTATATTTAAATTAACTAAATTGTATCCAATGATATATAGAATATGAATGAAATTTTTATCTATAATACATATAAATTAATGTCATCTAATATGATATAATAATTGAATAATATAGATAATTATAATGGTTAACAATTAAAATAAATATTTTCCTTCTTTTCAACCCTTGTGATTTCTAATATATAAAATATCAAAATCTCTGATTAAGATCATATATAATTTTATATTGTTTAATTATATGCCATATAATTACAAATGGTGATATATCAAACTGTAATATGTGAAAAAACATTTTTCCAATGTTAAACTCTATCATGGAATATAGAATACGAAATCACATACCATTATATGAATCTTAAAATAAGAAATAAATTTATTTTTTCGTATTTTTAATATATAGATATTACATATTATTTTCAAATTGAAATGATATATAATATTTATGTTTTATGAGCTGTGATGTAGTATTTATTATATATAAAGGACCATTATATTGATATAAACACCATAAAATAATTATTTTAAAATATTTTATTTTAATTGAATGAATGATTTATAATGATTGAAAAATTTATAAAAATAAGAAAAATTTATAATATTTATATTGGTATTTATTAATGTGTCATATGTTATTTAATATGAAATGATAATATTATTGAATTATTTCAGAAAATTTTTATTTCATAACAAAAGTGGGTTTGGTGAATGAGATTTACATATAAAAAATATTAAGTAAGTTTTATTAAAATAAATTTAATTATTGACATTAATGAAATAAATATTCATATGATGACAAATTTATGATGAATATTTGAATTTTTCATTAAAATATTATATATCCTATTTACATAATTATTTATTTAAATTTTGAATATTTAAAAAATGAATATAAAATAATTTAATGTATGAAAATAATTTCTTATATTTATTATGTGATGTATTTATCATGTTTAATGGATGATAGTTATAATGTATTAACATCATAGAAACAAATATATGAGTTTTATAGTTTCGATTTATAATTGGTATTTAATAGATACATAAATATACATATTATATAAAAAATAAAATTTAAATTAATATCAATATCGAATTATTATAAATAGATATAGTGGAATTGGATCATTATTCCATTAGAGTACATACAAAGACACTATTCATATGCATTTTTGGTGGGACCACAGTCATAGCATACACATTTCATAATGTTATTTTGTTTTCATATTATTTTTAATTTACTTGATAGATATTGATGTAATAAAAGCATGATAATCATTCATTGATTTAAAATCTTTGATGGAAAATTTTAGGGGTATACTATTTTCAAGGGTGTTGTGTTATTTTCCTTTATTTCTCAAAAAAATGGTTATTAATGTATAGACATTATAGGATATTCAACATATTATATTTTCAAAATATTATTAAAATTTTATTTAAATGGTTCGCAGAAAGAAAATTGCAATTTCCACCCATGAAAATTATTAAATGAAAATATTTGATTCAATATATTGGAAAACATTCCTTGGAATTTTAGGATTTTTCAATATGTGGTGTCTAACCAAGATAGGGAAGATTTTAACTAAAACATAATTTTTAATATTGAAATGGAAAAGACTTATGAAAAATTATATTAGAGATATATATTTACGATCATGAAGAAATGGTTCGTTTAAGAGTGGGGTTGTGGTTAGTTATTTTTGTTCATTGAATGATATTGGTTTTGGAGCCTCTCTTATGGAAACTATTTGGTTTCTTGAATGTGAATCAAAAATTTAAAAAATAGTACTCTTTCCTTCGTATATTATATATTACTAAAAAACCCAAATATATATATATATTAATATTATAATATTTTTCATGATTATTCTTTTCATATAAAAATTAAGCAGACATAAGAACCCATTACTTTATTGTATTTTTATATTATTTATATAATCAAATACTTCTATTTCACTTTTAATGCCTCAAATAAATTTTGATAATTCTATCTAAATGAAAAAATATACATAATAATATTATACATTTCATAAGGAAGAAAAAATCTAATGGGCCCTCTCAGGTGATAATTAACAAAAAGAAGTATAATTAAATATCAACCATAATAAGTGAGAATAGGATAATCATGTAGGTATAAGAACATACTTATTGAAAAAAAATATATCATTAAGAGGTCATACCAAAATAAACATGTATCATTATTCATAAAATTCAAACCAAATAAAAAATAATCCACAAGACAAAATAATATGAGAATATTTGAAAACATATTAATGTGTGAAAAATATAAGCATATAAATCATAATATTGTAGATCCAGAACCAATTTATTGACACCTATATAATAGTGAATGCAGAATCAAATTCGTGTTTTCTAAAACAACATGGATCAGAAATCACATTCTATAATTCTATATTATAGTGGATGAAGAATAAAAATCCTACCTCCCAAAAATATTATCATGAGATATCAACTATTTTCTATTTCAATGGGTATATATATAATTATAGACACAACAATAACATAATTATAAGAAATATACATGTGTTCTATAAGAATGTGGAAACAATTATTATGTCATCATATTTCAATGAACATGTGATAAATAAATGGGTTTCACTGTCATAATCAGTCTTGTTAATTTTTTAGTACGGTGATATTTTGGGGGAAATCATAGTAAATTATAATAATCCTTTTTTGAAAAATTACCTATATGAAAAACTCATTCATTAGAATATGAAAATATATATTGATATAGGGGTGAAATACTACTATATTTTTCAATACAACATAAGAATGAAAATAAAAATTAAAAAACATATAAATATATTTAAAAAACTATAGATATCAGGGTTTTATACTTTTTAATAATATTCAATGACATTTTTTAGAAAATACGTTTTACTGGGAAATGTAAAAACATTATACTAATTTCAAATTATATAAAGAAAATGACATTCATAGAAACCATACACACATTAATCATTATGTGTACAAATGTTTTTCAAATAAATACAAATCCATTTAAAACTGAATTGGTAAATCATATTAGTATATTGAAGTACATATTAAAAGAAAAATATTCAAAATAGTCATGTTGTAAAAATATTTTAAAATGAAAATAATATATAAAGTGGGGTCATTTTAAAAAAATTATTTCAAGGGAATTGTTATAGAAATATAAGATTAAAATAGTTATAATGTCACAAAATGTCCCCCAGGGCCCGTGTCGTGACTACCCCAAGCTTGCCTTCCATAGGTGAGGGGCTGGAAACTAGCACCGGAAATGAATATCCCAAAAAGGAAAAGTGTTGCCTTTAACCCTCTACACACACGCGCGACCAACCATATCCCAACACACTATAAGGGGGAAATGGGTATACCACTAAAACAATGCTTTGTGAAAGTACAAGTGAATGTAAGTGGTCTGGGATATAAATCCAACAAGGAACTAAAAACAACAAAGTACAAAAGGAAACTCTAATGGCCATCCATGGAAAACCCCACCTAATGAAGAGAGTAGTGAATCTACTAGATGCCTAAGTAGTATTTTTGATGGCCCTATCCTAATAGGCCCCACCCGGTCCTAGGCTACCATGTCCACAATCATATCATCTGTCAGTCCCATCCTCTAGAGCAACTATGTCGAAACGTCGATCATTTACACCAGACACAACATGTGCGGGCGAAGCCCGTGCATAGGTGAGTATAAAAATACATATTATAGACCCCGATACCCCCGATGGTCTCTCGGAAATACATGAAGAAAAACACCATAAAAACCACCAATGGTAATGCTACTAAGGAATATCTAAAAAATATAAACAAAGTAAAAGACGCAACTAACACCAAGTATATTCTAGGGTAGTGATAATAGCATCATCAGTCACATCATCAAACTCCAGGGCTATTGGAGAAATATTTCTCTGTCAAGTATAGTGGGTCTTCCAGGTCACACATAGCTACTTCCCACAAACCATGGACTGATTGGTTACTCATCCCAGATGAGTATTGTGGGTATGATAGGTCATAGAGAGCTTCTCCCCACCGTTGAACTGTTGGGTCACACAGAGCTGCTTCCCTCCTTGTCCAAAATGATCTACTCATCCTATTGAGTACCTTGGTTATTTCGAGTCACACAGATCTACTTTCCACCGTGGGCCTATCAGGTCACACAGAGTCGATTCCCACTGGGCCATCATCAAGCAGTCTTAATGTTTTAGGTAACCACAGGGTTTCGTGTGTGGTACACATTAGATGGACCACTCCTCAAGCCATTTGTATCATTTTTACATACATGAAAGTCACAAAAAATCATTCTAAAAGATCATCCACATCAATAGGGTCCCAACACTACAAACGAGACATAGATCGATTGTGTGGTTTGCACGATACGAGTGTTTTAGTAAACATGGGACTAGTTGCGAGGGGGCCTAGTCTGACCTAGTTCGACTGACCAAGCCAACCCGACCCAAGGGTCCCACATACCCTGACATAATTATAAAGACTTGACCTTCACTACTTCTGGTCAGGGATGGTCCGATCCGGCTAGGCCAGTGGACCAGGCCCAATAAGCCTCCCTGGATCCATCCCGGTTTGGTTGAGGGTCCATCCTGATAGGCTGCTCGGCGTCCCGATCGAGTCAGGCCCGACCCGAAGGGAATGGGTCCAAGAAACCAGTGTGTAATTAGCTTGTTGGGGCACTATTCTGGCCCATTGGGCTGGGGGTAGGACTCAAATGGCTTGGGGAATGGACTACTTTCCTCAGCTCGGTCCGCCAGGGGTGGACCGACACAGCAAGGCCCGACCGGGTTGTGGCTGCTGGGCTGCATCTGGCTTCAACTGGCCCCTTGAACGCAGGGCCCTACCAGTCACGGTCGACTGACCATGGAATGTCACCTCATAGGTGGCCCAGACTAGGAACACCCCCACCAGGCTGTGTGCAGCGCCACGTCACACATCAGCTGCGGCCGACCTCGCACGACTTCCTACCGCTATGGCACATAGACAGGCACGCCACATCCACAGCCCACGTCCACCACTACTGGCCACTACCTGCACTAAGGGTCCCTTCTATGTGTCACTAGAGTTCCTCAGGTGGGCCGTTCTCTAACTCGTCAATGCTAAATGATCCCTCAGGTCCCTACCATCGCTTCCCATGACCCGAAATCAAATAGCCACCACATCGAAAATGAAGCCACCATGAACACGTGACTGGAGGTACTCGGGCCTTGTTAGGCTCATCCCATGTGCTCCACATTAGATGTTTAAATCAGGGGGGTTCATAATTTGATTTCAATCATTTAATTCCATGATTGAATCCCAGATAATATGTCCCAAATAGTGTTAGCCTTCTTCATAAATCCACAATGTGTAGGTCAACATATTCATGGGATGATATTTATTCATCGTTTCTGGAAAATAATGGGATAGAACATCAAAATCATATCAATACCTTCCATATTGATTTTGATGTTGAATAATTCATCCTTGGGTGTCTAAGTCACCAATTTCATCACTTTCAGCTCCGTTCGTCGAGGTTCTTCAAAGAAGATGAACATTCCCTAACATTTGTCATTTTTCTTTAGAGGGGAGATACGCTAGAGTTTCGTTAGAGAATCCTCCATGTTTAATTCCCAAACTCCACACATTATATTATTAAAGGAAAAAAGTGCACTGACACTTATCTCATTAATGATGCTCATTTAATTATTTATTTTTAATGAGGCACATATAATGGTTATTAAGATACCATAATTGTGGTTTCAAATGAGCCATTATTGACCTCTAGTAATGCACCTCGTCACCCCCACATTGTTGCACCGCTGTGTCACTATCTTCCACTCAACGGTAAGAGAGAAATATTATAATTATTCCAAATTATTTTAGAATTTTTCTCAAAATGATTAAAAAAAATATTTTCATCTCGGCCCTTTCTGAATGAAGATAATTCATTTCTAGGTGAATATCGGTGATCTGAGTTCAATTTTTCCATCATATTTTTGACCCGATAAATGGTTCAAAAGATGAAAATCCTTCATGCACATTTACTAAACATACATTAAATAATTTTCAATATTTTGTTCTGGGCTCTGCGATCCTTGGAATCATGTGTTGTCAAAGCACGTGGTCTTAGAATAATTCTATATAATAAAACTATTAAATAGAATTTTTGATACATTATGTTATCTCTACATTAGGGTTTTACATCTCTAAAATCCAAAACGGAATCTAAACAAATAGATGGGGGTACTGGGCACGAATTTGGGTCTCCCTCACCCATATGCTCTCCTTGAGATTCTCTTGCTGTCACGGAAATTGCACCATAGGAATCAACTGGGCATGTAGAAACTACACTAATCGATCCTCTATCGCCACAGAGAACTCTGCAAACATCCCCTAGTCCTCAATAACTATTCATACATAGTTGATGACGTGTGATAAATAATGTATGTACCTCCTCAGTTGAGACACATGGGAAACATCATGCACTCGGTGCTTCCGTGGTGGAGGGGATTGGTGGTATGCCACCTCGCTAACTCTGGTAATGATCTGAAAGGGTCCAAAAAACCTGGTAGATAGCATGCCGCCACAACTAAATCTCTATATCCCTCGACGGAGTGAGACCCAAAAGAACACATTGTCTACCTCCTCAAAGTTTATTATTTTCCATCACTTGTCGGTAAAAGACTTCTATCTACTTTGTGCAATCCTCATCTACTCCTCAATGATTTGAACCTTCTTAGTGGTATCTCGTACCAACTCCGGACCCATGAGTGCTAACCCTACCGGGTTTGTTATTAATATGTGTGATCTATAGGGTTTCACATTCACAGCCTCATATGGTGCCATGCCAATGGTCTAGTGACATTGGATGTTGTATACGAACTCCACTAAAGGTAGGAGGTCCTACCAACTATGACTACAGTCAAGGATGAAAGCATGAAGCATTTCCTTTACGATTAATATGGTACACTCTGTCTGACCATCCGGCTAGTCATTAAAACATGTCCTTATGCACAACTGCATCCTAAATTCCTCATTTAATCCTTTCCCCAACCCATATGTAAATCTGGGGTCATGATTTGATAGGTTCATCTAAAGAACCCCATGATGCCGCACTATCATCTAGATGTAGAGGATCCCCAATCCCTCTACTCATCACTGCTCTCATATGGGTACAAAGTTATCTAAATTGGTGAGTTGTTCAACAATCACCTAGATAGTATCATGGACTCTAGATTTACGTGGTAACCCCATCATAAATTACTTTGAGACACCTTCCCATTTCCAATCTAGTACCTCGAGTGGCTGGCCAAGACTGTTAGAACCTAATACTCAGAATTCAATTTCTGACATGTGAGTCATAGTTAAATGAACATGGACACTAAATTCTTTATCATCTACCAAGAGTACTAATGTCGGAGGTCCTGGCACATTTGCGCCACTCGAGGATGTACCGATAAGGGGGGATGTATGAAACTCTTTCAAAACATCCTCCTTCAATGTCACTTGTACTATGGTGGACACTCTAAAATGGATGACATGCTCCCAACCTATAGAAAATCTATCAGGAGTCTGTTCTGAGGATAACCAAGCACTTCGGGCCTCACAATCAAAATCAACTTGTAGTTCCTCCTTGAGTCGATGTAAGAGTGAGGAAGTAACAATCATAAACTGACGGTGACCTCCTTCATCATCATCCACAAAGTTTATCTGCATTGCGACTAACTGCTCAGTCACATCACTTATCATCTGAAAACTGGTACTCATATTGAGTGTGTCTCCCACCATGTTTCTCTTCCCATGAGTATAGAAAATCTTGAACTCATAGCCATGGAGGTACTCTATCCTTCACAATTGTCTCAGGTTATGTTACTTCTAAGAGATGATATACCTAAGACTATTGTGTCGGTGTAAACCATAAACCATTCACCCATCAAGTATTGCTTCCACAACATCAAGGCAAAGACCACTACTACTAACTCTAGGTCCTAGGTTGAACAGTTCTACTCATGCTAACTCATGTGGCGTGACCAGAAAAAAGTCATTGCTTTCTCATGCATCATAACATAACCTAGTCCAGTCCCTGACGTGTCGTAGTAAACTACACACCCAATGACATCCTCCTATAGTCTCAAGATGGGGGGCATTAGTTAGCCATTTCCTTAGCTCATGGATACTTTTCTGAAATTTATCCTTCCACATGAAGTGATGTGCCTACTGCATCAAATCCAATAATTGTGTCACCACTCTGTAGAATTCAACAAAGAACCTCCAATTGTATCCAACCAACCCTAAGAATCTATGCACCTCAGAAACACTCTTGTGAGGATGCCAGGAAAGAATTTCCACTATCTCTAATGTATCTACTACATCCCAGCCAATGAGATGATGTGTCCCAGAAAGTGGACCTCTGGAATTAAGAACTCAGACTTCAAGTTATTATCAAAATACTAGTTCTCTCAGAGTGTATCCAGGACTATCAGGATGTGTGTATCCCACTCCTCCTCTGATGCTGAGTAAAATAGGATTTCATCAAGGAAGACAATAATGTACTGGTCAAGGAATGCATAGAATATCATATTCATGGAGACCATGAACACTTTTGGGGCATTCGTCATGCGGAAAGTCATCACCAGGAACTCATAGTGGTAGTACCGACACCTAAAGGTTGTCTTCGGTACATCCCCATATCATAGCTGAAGCTGGTGATAGCCTGATCTGAGGACTATCGTTGATAACCACTTCTCTCCTTTCAGGTAGTCTACGAGGTCTTCAATTCTTGGCAGTGGATACTTGTTCATCATAGTCACCTGGTTCAAGCACTGGAAGTCCACGCACAACCTCAAACTCCCATATACCATCTTGGAAAAAAGCATTGAGGCTGCCCATAGTGAAATGATGTGCCTTACGAAACCCTTCTCTTGTAAGTCCTCTAGCTCTAACCTCATCTTTCATAGATCTGTGGGTTCCATCCGATATGATAGTGTCATTATCGGTTCCATCCCAGGGTACAGGTCAACGAAAATTTCTACCTCTCTGTGTAGTGGTAGTCCCAGAACATCCTCAGGAAAAGAATCCTTAGAATCATCCACCGCTACACTAAATCTCGGACTCCTCTCATCCACTACACTGAGGGTGAGGCTATAAAACATTTCAGTGGTCATATGGACCCTCCTATAAGAGATTTTATCCTACGCAGCAACATTTTCCACCCCACCAGTGTAGGAAATCCAGGTCCCATATCTACAGACATGTTGCATTGTATGCCTAAAACAGTTGGTCTAACAATGGACTGTGGATAAACATTCTATACCCAATATGACATCGTATGGCCTGGACACACCTAGTAATAGATCCTATCCCAAGCTATCCCCTACTAGAGTAAGCTCACACTGCCGAAACGAGTGTGTACTCATCAAATTGTTCCCTATAAGTGTCTCAAACCATAAGGATAAATCCAACGTCTCAACCGAAATCTCTGAGCTCCGAATTAGAGACGTGGTAAGGAAAGAGTGTCCAGAATATATGTATATATGATCATAAAATAGGGTGGAGATGACACAGATCGTACCTCGGGTCCTCTATGAACCAATCACATTGCCTCAACTGCATCTTGACCGTCTATTGGTCATCTGTATGGCTGGTCGGGTAGTCATGTTCCATGTATATCTACCCGTCACACATGAAGCACTTTATGGATCCCTACTAGCTCTCCATGGATGGGTATCCCTACAATACCAACCCCGAGTCCTGAGGTCAACCTATGAATGACCTGGACCACTTGGGCCTACGTGTTTGTGGTCTGATACCTGCTTAATTCTTCGCAACCTGGGGTCGGCTGCCAGCTCAAACTGTTGGCACCTGTTGTGCCAGGAAGCTCTCCACAATAAGGGGTCTCTCTATCACCACGGCCTGGGTAAGGATGCTAAGAGGAAAATCTTATTCATTGATCTATTTATTGAGTCCCCCCTCAAAAGCTTATGCCCTAAAGAAAGGGTCTCGCACCATGTATGTGGAGTAATGAGATAGCTCCATGATCCTTGTTGAGTGCTCAACTACAATCATGCTACCCTTTTATAGTTGACTCAGCTCATGAATGTGCATAGAGACCAAGGTCGTGGGAAAAAATATTCCTGAAAAAGATGCTTGAAGTATTTCAAGGAAAGGGTCACCTCATTAAGCATCTGCATGTTCATGCTCCACCATATCTCTACCAAGACATGTACAAGGATCAATTCCAAGATCTTCATATCATCAGGTGGTGTTCTAACTAAGGATAAGACCCACGTCATAGCCTCCAGCGAACCCTCAGCAACCTGAGGATCTATCTATCCCCTGAGTAGGTGATATATCTATCTCTGAAACTTTTTCATGGTACTGAGTCTATGCACGTCCACTGCCGGAACTGTAGGCAGTAGATACTAACCATCAGGTGGTGGTAGCGCTGGTGAACCACCCGGTGGGACCATCTCTAGAACTACTCCCTGAACAGACGCCTCTTCGCTATGATGGCTTTCCTCATGACCTTGTAACAGGATCATAAATTATTGTCCATGTGGAGGCATACTGAGATAGATCAATATGCACCATAGTTAGAAAAGTTATACCCAGTGAGATGAATTTTATTCAAAATAAGGATACACTTATGAAACTAGTGTTTTCATGTATTAAGGTGATATGAAGTATTCATTATCTCGGTGTATGGATTGGTCTCCCACCACACCAACACTGGACTCCAAAAATCTGAGGGTCCAACCCGCCAAGTTTCATGCCAAACTAGCATACTCTAAACTTTCCCGAAGGGCGTGGGTCCGACCTGGTGGCGCTAGTCCGGCCAACAAGTTCTAGTCTGACCTTCCAGAACTTCTCCGGCCTACTGGGCCATGGAACCAACCCATTAGGATGTGGGTTTGGCCTGCCAGCTTTAGCTTGGTTCACTATGTGGATGTACTAGTGGTGCGCCACCTGACCGAGATGTGACATCCGAGCCGTGTCTGGCTCTGACTGGCCCCACAGATGTAGGGCCCCTCCAGTCGTGGTAGAGGTACCACTTCACGTCACTGCCCTAGTGGCCCAACCATGGGCTACCCTCACCATGCTGCGCTCGGTGCCATGTCACCCACCCACCGCAGCCCATCAGATGGGGCTTCCTACCGCCACTCTTCCATAACGGGCGTACCAATTTCGTGGGCCATTGTAATTTCTCTGGTTGTACGTTCTCTGTCCTTTTTACGCCAAAGGGACCCTTGGGTGGCCGCCATCCCTATTGAGGTCCCAAAATTTAATTTCCACCACTTCGAGAATGCATCCACCATGAACACACGAGTAGTGGTGCTTGGGCCTTGTTCATGTCGGTGCAAGCCACTCGTGTTAGAGGTTCAAATCAAGGGGGAGGTTTGGGGATTGGAGTTCAATCATTTCATTCCATGTTTGAATCTTGGATAATAAATCCATAATAGTGTTACCCTCCAACATAAATGCATGAAGAGTGGGTCAACATGTTCATGGGATGATCCACATTCATCATTTCTTGAAAATAATAGAGAAGAACACCGAAATCATATAGAACCCCTACCTCTATGATGTTCGATGACAAAGTGTTCATCCTTGGGAATCCAAGGCATCGACATTGTTACTTCCAGCTCCATTTTTTGAGGTGCATTGAAGATTATAATGATCCTCTAGTGTTCATTGTTCTTCGTTGGAAGGGTGTTTTACACGAGTTTCTTCAGAGAATACTCCATGTTTAATTCCAAATCTACAAATGATAGATTATGAATGAAAAAAATAAATCTATTAAATTATTTTATTTTTTTTTCTCAAAAATTCTGAAAAATTAATGTTACGCTCATCCATTGTCCATCGAGTTTATGTATTTTATAAGTGAATCATGATGCTTCGATTTAAATAGTGCCCACATTTGTTTTAATCCAAGAACCATTTCAAAAGATAGAAAAACGCACCCACATGTTTGTTGAACGTACCATAAAAAAGTTTAAAATTCTATTATGAGCTCTCCGGGCCTCGGTATCACATGCCATCAGAGAGCGTGGTCTCAAAAGGATTCCGTATAAAAATTATTACATGGAATTTCTGAGGAATTATAGAGAGAGAATGTAAAATTTCAATAAAAACATAAGATAAGAAAATATTGGTGTTTTTATAGTGATTCATCAAAAAATTACGTTATATGTAATAAAATTAATAATAATCTCGATCCCAAAATTATATTGAAAAGATAAAGAATGTCTTTTACCTCAAAATTTATAAAAAATATCAATATGATCTTGTATAATAAATAGAACCACTATAATAACCTATATAAAAATAATATTCTAAACTATTACTTTTTGGGACTTTAATTATAATAGTTTTTATAAATTTATAGTAAATTTTTATATCCGAAATAGAATGTTATAAATTCTTAATTATTCATATATTTATCATAATAGAAATGTTATAACACATTAATTTACATATATATTATCACTCATAGAATTGAAAATAACAAAAAAAATTAAAATATTTATTCATCAACATACAATTTTGAGGGAAATAATGTTTATGGATAGATGGAATGGAATCCCTGACCATGTTGTTTTAGATAACTTACCAATAACAACATATTCAACTAAAATTATAATTTATTTTTAAATACTCATATAATTACATTAATGTTCTATATCATACATTAATATCACATATATTCACTAAATATATTTTAAATTTCATCCATAAAATATCATGATGAAAATGAAATACAAAATTACTGGAAGAGTTAGCTTTTATGAAACTTGAGTCACATTTTAATTTTCTAAAAAATAGAGGGAATTAATATAAAAATTATCACCATGTAATAAAATAGATTGTGAAATAATTTTATGGATGTAATTATGTTGGTATGGTTACAAAATATTTAGAGTATATAGAGGAATTATAGATGATTATATCTCAATTAACCACATTAAAACTTCAATTGGATGTATCCTCTTAGACAAAACATTATTGAAAATTTGATTGGTCTTTTGATATGACAGTAAAATCAGGATTTTGGAAAATAGTTTTTAGAAGATATTTCAGATTATGTAGATTAGGAAATGTGATTTTTTGTGTGAGGAAAATTGGGTTGATGAACATGTTGTTCTATAACAAAGAGAGGATGTTT
Source organism: Viscum album (assembly GCA_963277665.1). NCBI lineage: Eukaryota > Viridiplantae > Streptophyta > Magnoliopsida > Santalales > Viscaceae > Viscum > Viscum album. The sequence continues at coordinate 1,295,983,699 of OY728142.1, read as the reverse complement.
TTTTTAAACACTCACAACATTATAATTAAGGTATTTACCTATCATAGGAATGTATCTAAAATGGTGGAAAAGTTTTTAGAGTGGATGGGTCTTGGTAAATAAAAATATCATCCACAGAAATTATTGTTTATATTTGAGATAATTTAATATTTTTCCATTGTTCTATTTTTAAAAATAATTTATTTTTTCCAAGGGAAAACATTTTATTTATATTCATATATAATTTTTCAATGTAAAATTGAAATTAAAAATATCACTTCATATGTCAAATTTTTTGCAAAAATCAACTGGAAATTTAATTGAATAAATTTCTATAAGTTGTAGAAATAAATTATAATAATTGTACGATAAATTTAATATAAAACATATTTGAGAAAACCATAAAAAATTATTCAAAAGTAAAACCATGAATATTTTTAATTTCCATCATTTTTCAGGGATATTTTTTAAAAATAAGATATTTGTGACTTTTAATGAAATCCAAAACTAATTAGGTCATTATGAATACCCTATTGAAGGAAATCAAAATAGATTTTTGAAAAAAATAATTAAAAATAATGAGGTTAAAAAAAGACAACAATGAGATTACAAATTAAAAATAATAATTTAAATGTATATATTGACTTATTAAATTCATATTTTTTCATCAAAACAGTTATCATAAATTTTATGTCTCTTATATATCATGATGATGTCATAAAAGTTATTGAATTTGTAATTTAAATACATCATAAACATTAATTCTGAAATTAATCTATTTTAGAAAGTACCAAAAATCAACCAGAAGATATTTTTCAGATTCATAATCCAAAAATGATGACATTTTTTATGTTAAAATCCCTAAATATAGTAATTTATCTTTGAAATCAAAAAAAAAAGAATGAAAAATATTTTCAAATGAAAATTACTTTTCTAAAAGACATGTTTTCAAAATAATATTTCATAATTATTAGTAATGAAATAAGTTTTAATATGAATTTTTAAATTTAGCCATTTTAGTTTAATAATTAATTAAAATGATCAATTTATTGAAAAATAATATTTTTTAAAAAAATATGGCTTTGAAAACAGAATGACTTTAAACACATCCAGTCAAACATTATTATTTATCAACTACACATTATATTTCAAAAATTAATTGGTATTAAAGTACATCAAATTTGTCTATAAAACATGTATAACATGTCAAAAATAGAAAATCTATTTTAAATTTATTTATTTTTTATTTTCTGACTACAATTTCATTAAATATATTTCAAATTTTATATGCATTATTTATTAATGTTTGAGATACATTATAAAATATAGCTTGGTTCGTTTTTTTTTCATTATTTGATATAAGATATTAAAAGTAGTAATATTTAAATAGAAATGAAGAATGAAGTCTTAGGGCCTTACATTCTACAACACATAAATTTTTTCTCCCTCCAAATTTTACATACCACATACTAATAAAAATAACATAGAATATCAAAAATATTTACATGACACAATATATAACTTCAATTTATATATATACCTTATAATCATATGTACGACTATGAAATAATTTTTTCCCCTTTTAATAGTTTTATACCCAATATTGAGTTACATTCCAATACCTATATCTAAATACTTTGTAATACTACAAGAAAAATGGTTGGATATAAACTAGGGGATCCACACAACACCATGTGTGCCTACCCGTAAACAATAGGTTGTCTACTATTGGTGAGGGACATCAGAGAATCAAGGGGAGTCTATACCCTCAGTACTAGGTAAAATATTTTTCTAAATATAATGAATTTTATACAATATTAATAAATAATTACTAAATAATAAATCAATCTTGGAGGAATAAACCTAGAAAAATAAGATCCAATAAGTATTGATATGGAAGGACGAATGAATAATCCAAAACAAAAAAAAATGATAAAATTAATAGGTAAGACAAAAATAAGATCCATAAAATATTATCTAGTGTCCATCCAACATAAATTCAACACTCCATATAACCATGTGATCTAATCACTACATATCCCCTTCATTTTTCAAGATCCCTAGTAATAAAATATTTAATCATAATGAATGTAACACCAGAATATTTTTATGAAATATTTTAGTTAATTTTCTTTATTCTTCAGTAGCTTTTGTTTCATGTAATTTTGAGTTTAAAAGAACTGTGAGATTAACTTAGTATAATATTACCATTATATACTTATTGTTAGGTATACGAGAATAGGTATATCTTACTTATGAAAATGCATTGTGAATTCATATGCTATAATTTTTTTATGAAAACTATTAATTAAATATTATTATTTATGAGTGAATTACTATTTGTAAATAAATTAATTAGATATATATGTTATATAAAATATTTTGATATTCATCCAATGGATATATTACCTTTGAATGTGAATAAACCCTATCTATTGTATAAAACATATTTTTCGAGTAATATTATAACATTGAATGGAGATCCACTTTTAAAATAATATTCTGACACATAAATAATTTTTATATAAAAAAATAAACATGTTATTTTATAGAGGAATATAAAAATTTACTTTGGATGAATTTATAATTTTTTTCTCATAACAATCAAGTTTTGATGAAGAGTAAAAATGAACTAAATTTTATGTGAAAAAACTTTTTTTCATCAAAATAATATATATGGTTATGTTATAATATTTAATGTTTTTAAATTATAAATATAATATATTTTTATCATTATATATAATTTAACTGTAATCATTAAGTTTATATTGAATTCATATGTAAAAACATTTCAATCGTTAGTAATATTACATCTTTAAAAAAATGTTCATTGATTATGAAAACGAGATTGATTTTAAATTAATTTCTTCCCATTCTGTGTTTAGAATTTAGAAAAATTGATTTCATATTTGAAATCAGAAGGACCTAATTATGTAAATATGAACCTTCTATTTTTTTGAGCAGTTTGAATAGTAACTTCAGCAATTATTTTTACATACCATAGTTAATGGGTTAATCTAGTATATATGGGTAATAAATAATCTTAATATAATATAAAACATTCCTAAAACGTGTTCTAATCATATTAGATGAGATATGGCCGACCATGAACATACTTGGGTAGATTTTAAGACCCCCTGGAGCCACATGGATATGATAATGACCTTTTAGAATTTTTAATTAAAAGTATAGAGGAATATTACATAAACATGTTTATTTTACTAAAAAAAATTAATATATGGTAATATAATTGATGCCATTGACTATAAAAATTCATTATATATCTAATTTTATTCCAATTTCATGGTATTTTATTTAGAATTTTTATACATTAAATTAATTACTGTATTTAGGACACAATGATGATGTAGTGACTAACTCATTAATGAAAGATTCAAATATATGATTTTATAAATACTAAAATAAATATATTTCAAAAATTATGATTCCATATATGAATTTTATAGAGGAATATAAAAAGATATATTTTATTTAAGGGAAATTTTTTATTGTATACTATCGTTAAGAATTTATGAAAAATAAATTACTAAATAGTGTAAAAATTGACAATAATGATTTTTTAAAACAAATATTATTTTTTTAAATGATATAATAGTCCTAAAATTATAAAATTCATCAAAATAAATTATAATATATTAAAAATATCATTAATTATCCACTTGTTCTTTTTTGGAATTTTATATTAACTATAGTGACCTTATGTTATAATAATACAAGAAGACGTGATAAGAGTTGATGTTTTTAACCAAGGATTTTAGCTAAAGGGTGAGGTTAATTTTTTTACCAAACATTGTATAAAACCAATTTTTTAGATTATTTCTACCCATACTCATATTTTACATTAAATTTGTTACTTTTTAGCTATTATAATTTTAGAATCATTTTACAGTAAAATTATATTTCAAAACGTTCCTAAACTGCCCCTCCCTCTTTTTGAAGTCCACCACTTCTACCCACTTTCTCAAATCTTTCAATTCCATTAGATTGTAAAACATCTTACTAAATAATTTCCCTACATCCCAAAATTTATCCTAGAGTCCATAAATTGGGTATAAATTCATCTTTAGGAGGCCTTTTTTGCAAAATAAAATGAGATACATGAAAAATAAGTAATTATTTTATCACCTCTTTCAAAATTATTTTTTTTATTAAAATATTTCCTTCATATGTTGCTTATAAAATAAATTAATACATCCACAATATTCTACATGGTGAGATGTTATAATAATAATGTTACAACCCTATACCTAATTTTTTCCCACCTCTGAAAAACAATATCACCATGCGTTCGTACTTACAGCTTACGGTCTCTATGTCATGGTGTCAATTTTCTATTCAACAATGCTTTATTAGGGTGGGTATAATAATGTGTATAATGGATTTAAATTATGAATATCACATGATAATTTTTCTATATAATTAATAAACCATCTAATTACATATCATTTAACTATTATGATAATGATATCATCGCTCGTTCATACGTACGACCTACCATCTCCATAATGTGATATGATTAATTCTACATGAACCTCATTAAACCGTGATTATATAAATGAAAAGAATGTATAAATATGATATATATTATTATAATACATTTCTGTAAATGATATAACTATTACCTATGAATTGTAACATGAACTTACCTGACAAAACATTCATAATAACATATTGAAGTTAATATCATTATAACGAGTGATAATGAAATTTTAATAAAAATGGATGATCATTTAATAATATATGATATATTAAAAATGATTATGATTCTGTAATTAGTAAATATATTATTTAAACCATTAAAAATATGGTTCAGAAACATTCGAAGGATAACGTAACCAAGGTAATTAATAATTTTCCAATCTCAATTTTTTATCCATGATTGTTTATATGTTAGTATTTTCTGGGTTATATTTTTCATCCACATCCATGTTTCCTAAGTATTTAATATTATTTATATTCGTCTACAATTTCTTAATTTTAATTTTACCATTTGTTTAATTTTTATTGAATGGTATGAATTGAATATTTTTTCATTATTCGATTTGAGGTACTTTTTGACATTTCTGGAAAAAGCATAGGGAAAATAATTTTTAACTTATATGGAATGAATAGATTTTTATGGATTCATGATGCCTTATTTAATTGAATCTTATTATACAAGATTCTAGGTTAATATTCAAGTAATTTTTATTCATATAAAATCATTTGGCATTTGGTGAAAATAAAATGTTTTATCCTAAAGAATTAAGTTCAATTATTTTCTCAAAATTATTTTCTATATAAGACGACATAGGGTAATGTTTCTATCCCTATTATTATAGTGATTTGATTATGTTTATTATAGAATTATTTTTTATAAAATAAATTTATTTTATATATATTTTGATGGAATTATATTTATGAAACCCATTTTTCTCAAGCTTATGATATGGTGATTAGATTATGTTTTTGTGGAACATGTAAGAACGATTTTAGTTTGAGATCGGTGGGACCCATATCTCTCTCAAATTCATTGGGTAAAGATTTATATATCATGGGATATACATGACTGTAATGGGATGTAAACCCATTTGAGTAATGCACTTTTCCTTCTATGATTCTCATGGCAATAAGCCTTGGCTAATATAGAAATTATTCTCTATAAATGCAACAAAAATTAATGTCTTATGTTCTTACATTGGGGATTACGTTCACTAATCCGTTGAAATAATATCATGATCTTTCATATACAAGATAATACCTCCAAATTATACTTTCATATGTCTTATAAATGTGACATGATTGATATTTTCCCTTGTTTGACCTTACTGAGCATTTGATCTCACCCTTTCATATGTTTCTTTTCCCCAAGTCATGTTGAAGGGTATTAAGTATGATATTCCAAAAAATAGTCCAGTTATGATGAAATAAGTGGGAGATAATGTAGGTGTTTTATGAAAAAATTGTTTATGTTTCCCATTTTCTAAATACACAATCCTTATACGGTCTTATCGTGGATTTATTATAAGTTGTAATGAATATACAACAATTTTTAAGTAATGTAAATATATGTAATATAAATATATGTAATGTATGGGAATCTATACATGGTATCAGTAAAGAGGTATACTTATCCTCTGAAAACTATGATAAGTAATCCTTTGTAGAACCATAAGTACATGTCTATGTATATGATACAGTAGTAGTGTTTTAATGATGACCATGAATAACCTTGGATAAAACCTAAAGTGTCCTAAATTGAAATTCTTTTCAGGATTACGTTTTCTCATCATATGAGTAGTGTTTCTCACAATATGATTCGTGGTTTTTGTCAAAAGATAGAACCTGAAGGAACCATGTCAAGGCTAAATGCAACGAGCAATTCAATGATTGTTACCCTGAACAACCAAATGTTATGGGTGCCAGAATGAAAAATATTTTATCCATTCTCAAAAATATTTCTCAAGCTATGAATCATGCAATACATCCAAATGAGAAATGGTGGGAGAAACAATCTATTAACTCTTTCATGTGGTTTGTATACACCTTCATTCAACGGTTCTTCGGATGAATTAGTGGATGAACATGTAGATCAGTACCATTGAAAAGTTATTTGATGTTCTATAATGTTTTGAACAAGATAAATTCACCTTACGAGTCTATCATTTGTAAGGTGAAGGCGATCAATGTTTGAATCATATCAAGAATAAGATGCAAAGAAAAGAAATGGAGTTTATGGAATGGGATGAGTTGAATAACATTTTTTTCAATAAATAATTTCCTCATATTCTTCCAACAATGATGGAGAAGGAATTCCTTGAACTTAATAAAATTGATGAGGAATCCATTGTAAACTATGATGAATATTTTACAAGACTTTCAAGGTGTGGATCTAATATTATTATCTGACCTGATCTTAACAGTGATTGATTCTTAATTTGCTTAAAACCATGTCTCCAAATAGAATTATGCATATGGGACATCAATAGAAAAATGGAAATCATTTGATGTGTTGTGAAGGTTGAGATGGATATTTGAGTAACTCATCAGTCATATTGGTCAGATAAGAAGAGAAAATGGAATTCAATGGAAAATATAAATACCACAATAAAATAATGATGAGTTTCCTTATATACTCAAAGTGTGGAAAGAAGCATGGAGTAAATTTTATTCTTGGTAAAAATAAATGTTTTATGTTTGTAAAAGAAGGCCATCAGGTAGTTGAATGCCGAAATGATGTGGAAAAGATGTCTAATGAGGCAAACATTTAATAGGATATATAGAATGGACCTCAAACAATTAAATGCTATAAGTGAAAGAAAATGGGTAATTATGCTAATCAATTCCGTAATATAGGGATTATTTATGATGATTGATGTAAATGAACTCTTAATGACAAAGATAAAGTAAATCCTCATGAAATCATTATCGGTGAGGAGGATTATGAAAATGAAGTGGTGAGAGTACACATAACATCCACTCTAAAGTAGAGAATGTTTTATTATATTTTAGATCCGAAAAACCTTTTATTTCTAGAGATTTTTCTTTTGGTATAATTTTATTACCTCAGTAATTAGATGTTGAGATAGCTGTGATGGATTTTAATGGCACAATAGTTGCATCAATAGTTTTTAATTCTTAATTGGTAGAATTTTGTGGGAAATTACATCCTTCAAATATTATGATCCATCCTATAATGTAATTTGATTTCATTCATGGCATGAATTGGATTTCTCTATATGGATCTTAAATCAATTTCCAAGAAAGAAAAGTCAAATTTCATATTCCAGATCAATTTATGATCACCTGTCGATGCAAGGATGAACATGAACTTAGAATATAAATTTATTCCATATTAACGGTTTTGATTCCTAGAAATGAAGGTTATTAATCTCAAATGGTTGGGTATAAATTCCCGATTAAGAATACATTCATTTTATAAATGTTTTATGATTTCATTACTATGGAATATCTTGATCTTTTACCAAATCATAAAGGTTATTTTCTATAGAACTCTTTCCAGGTTTTATAACTATTTCAAATAAACCTAATATAATGGCGCCAATTGAGTTGTATTAATTGAAGTAAAAACTCCAAGAGAATATAGATATGGGATTCATATTCAATAGGGTGTCATCATGGGTAAAACCTATTATTTTTTTATGAATAAAGATGAATCAATGAGACTCTCCATTGATTATCGAAATCTTAACAAGATCATTATCTAGAAAAAATATCATCATAATTGAATAGATAACTTATTCGACCAACTGTGCAGATCTCAATACATTTACAATATTGATCTTTATTTAGGATATCATTAATTAAGGGCCAAAAAAGGATATACCAATGAAATAATTTCATACAAGGTATAAAAACATTGAATTTATATGGATTTCATTTCTTCTTACTAATTCCCCACTATCTATAAGGATCTAATGGATAGTGTATTTATAGACTTTGTTTATCAGTTTTTGGTAGTATTTATAGATTATATTCTTTTGTATTCAAGGATAATGGAAGAACCTGAGGACCACTTGAAAATTATTCTGAAGACCCATAGAAAATGAGAATAATTATGGAAAATTTATCAAGTGTGAATTTTGGATACATAATGATTCATTTTTGGGTCACATAATCTCAAGATATAGGATATCCATTGATCCATAAAAAAAATTGGTTTTTGAGGGTCGTTCAAGACCAACAACAGTAACTGAGATTCAATGTGTTCATGGTTTGGCTAGATATTATCAGGTTTTTGTGAAATATTTTTCATGATTATCCAATCATCCCACCATGTTGACTCAGAAAGGTGTTATGTGTGTATGAATGGATGAATGTGAAGATAATCTCAAAGGGATAAAAATATGGTTATCTAGTGCACCTACGCTGACACTATTTTGCAATGGAGAAAGATTTTTGATTTATAGTGATATATCCAAGATGGGTTTAGTATGTGTTCGCATGAAAATTGATATGGTGGTATGTTATGCCACACGACAGTTGAAATTCATTGTGCATGATTACCAAAATCCGGATTTGGGTTTAATTGCGGTATTATTTTCATTAAATATATGGAAGCAATATCGATAAAATAAATGGTGTGATATTTATATTGACCATAAAATTTTAAAGTATATTTTCCAAAAAAAAACAGAGATAAATATTCTCCAAAGGAGATGGTTATATTTGATTAAAGATTGAAAATACTCAATACATTACCACTATGGAAAAGATAACATGGTGGAATATAATTTGAGAAAAAAAGGCCAATATAGCCTTTCCATGATGAGGATCATAAAACATCCAATATTTTTGGATTTGGAAAATATGTATCATAAAATTTTAAAGTAAATGGGAAATTTATGATTCTCAAATAAATTTTTAACCATAAATTCAACAGAAGATTAATGAGGCATAGAAGAAAGATGTAGAGCTACAAAATAATGTCAAAAATGTTCATAAATCCAACATTGATCGGGTTGAAATAATAAATTTCTAAAACTAATTTTGTATTCCTCTCATACTAGAATTAAATAATTATATATTGGACTAGTCTCATAGTTCTTAATTCTCTATTCACCCTAGAAACACAATGATGTACATGGGCCTAAATGGGTATTTCTTATGAGATGGAATGAAAAGAGATGTCGAAGAATATGTATCTTGATGCTTGGATTGTTAGCACGATAAGAAAAAGAGATTAAAATATAACGGGATGTTATTACAATTTCCAATACCCAAATGGAAATGGAAATACATCACTATGGAATTTGCCATCAGACATAACAAAACATCTATAGAAAATAAAGCACTCTTGGTTATAATTGACTGCATTATGAAGTTGGCACCCTTCACTACTATTGAATAATATTTCACACCTGACCATCTTTACACGATATTTGTAAAGGAACGGGTATGATTTTATAGTGCACCACTTTACATTATATCTTATCCAGATCTGAGGTTTAACATGATGTTATAAAAAAGTCTTTAACATTCTCTAGATATAATGTTAATTTTCATAACTGGTTATCATCCTCAAACAGGCGATCAGTCTGAGAGTACAAATAAAACTTTTGAAGAAATGTTGAGATATTGATCTATGGATTTCAAGGGTGTATGGGATCAACATGTACCACTGCTGGAGTTTTCAAATCAAAATATCTTTCACATAACTATCCATTTGGATCCTTATGAATTATTATATATAATGAAGTGAAGAACAATAACATGAAGGGATGAAGTTAGAAAAAGAAAGTCATTAGGACATACTCTTATTGATAAAATGGTAGAAATGGTAAAATCTATTCAACAAGACATAAGAGAATCTCACAGTCAAGAAAAAATTTATTTTGAAAACTGAAGAAAACACCTAGAGTTTGAATATAATGATAATCTGTTACAATAAATATCTCATTAGAAGTGAGTAATGAGATTTTGAAATAAAGGAAAATCGGTTCCCTAGTAAATCCACCTTTGGAAATTCTAGATCATGTTGGGAAGGTAGATTACAGATTGGAACTTCCATAGAATCTCTCTCAATATTATGATTTTTTTCAAGTATCTATCTTAAGAAAATACATACATGATCCTTCAAATGTAATAAACTAATACGTTATACCACTAGATCAAGATCATTGTTTTGAAAAACAACCGACATAGATTTTGGATTGTAGTGAAAATTTTCTATGAAACAAGACCACTCACTTGGTTAATGCTTTATGGAGGAAAAAAATTGAATAAGGGACATGAGAACATGGGGATATGATGAGGGAGATGTATCCACATCTTCATATTTCCATGAGATGAATTTCGAGGGATATATTCAGTTTAAGGGCAGTATAATATAACAGACACATGTTTTATGAAATATTTTATTTAAATAATTTTTTTTACATACCATGAATTTCATATAATCATGAGCTTAAAAGAACCGTGAGATTATCATAGTAAAAAATTAGTGTTATATCCTAGCTCTAAGGTCAGCAGGAAGAAGTATAAATATCTTATGAAAATGCATTGTAAATTCATTATCTATGAATTATTTTTGGAAAATATAAATTAGATATTTTTATATATGAGTAAATCCATGTTTCTAATTATACTAATGAGGTATATATATCAAAGATAATATTTTGATACTCATCCAATTAATATTTTAATCATAGTTTGTGAATAAACTATATTTGTTGTATAAAGACCTATATTTTTTAAGCATAATCTTATGCTATTTATTGGAGAAACCATTTTAAATTTAAATTTTGATGAAAAATAATTTTTATATGACAACATAAACATTATATTATAAATTATTACATAATTATTTACCTTGGATAAATTTTTGATATTTTTCTCATAATATTAATGTTTTGATGAATAGTAAAAATGCACAAAATTTTAAATGAAAACAACTTCTTGCATCAAAATAATTTCTATCATTAAATTATAATATTAAATGGGTTTTAAAGTCAAAAATATGACATATGTTTATCATTCAATAAAATTTAGGTCATTATCATTAATTTTACATTAAATTCATATGTAAATATATTTCAATCTTTTGCAATGTTTTAGCTTTTAAAAACACGTCTCTCATTCTGACTACATGATTGATTTTAAATTAAATTCTATCAATTTTATGTTTTTAAATTTAGAAACAATTATTCCACATCTGGAATCAGAATGGTCAATATTTATAAATAGGAAACTTTTATTTTTCTAACATTATGAATAGTAACTTCAGTAATTTTTTTTATTAACCATGGTTAATAGGTAAATTTGGAAAATATGGGTCCAAAATTAATTTTATAATAATATAAAACTACCCTAAAACATGTCTTAATCAAATTAAATGATATATTTCTAACCATGAGAATCATTGGGATGATATTAAGACCCCGTGGAGCCACTTGGTTGTGATAATGACCTTTTAACGTTTTTTATTTTAAATAAAGAGAAATATAACATAAACTTGTGTATTTTACTAAATAAATATTAATATAGGTTTATATAACTGATTTATTTTACTATAAATTTTCCTTAGAAATAATATAAATATATCATACATCATGAAATTTTATTTATAATTTTTATACATTAAATAAATTTATTTATTTATGTCACAATGATGATGTTGTGATAAACTTATCAATGAAATATTCAAATAAACTATATTTTAAATATTAAAATATTTATAATTAGAATATAAATTTTCTATAAATTAATTTTATGGATTAATATAACATTTTATCTTGGAGTTAAATAAGTTTTTTGAATGAATACAATTTTTATGATTTTAATAAAACATAATTACAAAATATTGTTAAAATTGACATAAATGAGTTTTTAAAAAAAAATCCTACTTTATAAGATGATATAATAGTCCTAAAAATCAATAATTCGTCCAACTAACATAGATGATGGTAAAATTTTCATTAATGACCCACTTTTAGTTCTCTTGAAATTTTATAGTAACTTATTAACTATATGTTAAAAAAATACAAGAAGACATTGTAAGAGTTAATGTGTTAAACTATTGGTTAAAGTGAAAAGATAAGATTAATTTTTTGACGTAAACATGTCTAAATACTATTGATTGAGATGATATATACTCATCCTTATCATATCCTTAAAATTTATCACATTTTAAATATTATAATTGGAAAATAATTTTATAATAAAATATTATTCTAAAATATTCCAAAATTGTCCCTCCCCATCTTATGAAAAGCCAAAAACTCTACCCACTTACTCAGACCATTAAAGCCCATTTTCACATATAAAATCTTCCCAAATAAGATCTACACATCCCTAACATTTTTCTAGAGGCCACACATTATGAAAAAATCCATTTTATAGATACCTTTTGTGCATATAAAAAGAAGACACTCAAAAAAATGTAATTGTTTTGTCACCTCTTTCAGAATACTTTTCTTCTTCTTCACCCTAATATTATGTTGTTTACATATTAAAGTATAAAATATAATATATTCTAAATTCTGAGATGTCATTATAATTATGGTAAAACCTTATTCATCCTTTTATCCATCATATGAATAACAATATCACTATGCGTGTGGACATACGACTTACCATCTCCACATGGTGGTGTAATTTGATATTATACAAAAATTTATTTGGATAGGGATAATGATTAGTATAATGGATAAAAAAAATATAACAAGGTAATTGATATTTATAATTAATTTATCATCCAATTCAATATCATTTTACCATTAAATGAATGACATCGGCGCTCGTGTGTACGTACGAACTACTGTCTCCATGACGTGATTTGATTCATTTCACATGGTTTTCTTTTAACTAAGATTATATTCATGAATGGAATGAATAAATATGATATATAATATTCTAAAATCATTCTACAAATTATATAACTATAACATGAGATTTGGAACATGAACTTACCCGACTAATCTTTTATAAGAACATAAAGCATTTAATATATGAATAATGCGGGAAAATGAAATGTTACTAACAAAAAGATTATAATATAATTATATATGATATCATACAAATTATTATTATTCCATAATAATTCAATAAAAGTAAATAAATCAATATAAAGTTTGTTTAGATAAATACGATGGATATCGGACCTAATGCAAGGGATAATTTTTAAATCTAATTTTTTATCTGAGATTGTTTATAGATAATTATTTTATTATATATATTTATCCTATGCATCCATGTTTCCAAAGTAAGAAATAATATTAATATTATCCTAAATTTTTTAATGTTAATTCTATCCTTTGTTGAATTTTTATTAAATAGTATGAATTATTTTTTGTTGTTATTTGATATGAGACACATTTGGAATTTTTCGAAAAATGTACAAGGAGAATGTTGTTTTATAATATGCTACATGAATGGATTTTTATGGTTTCATGATGCCCTATTTCAATGAATCATCCTCTACATGATTTCATGTTTATTTTCAACTAAATTATTTTCGTTTAAAAATTTACAGTATTTTTTGAAAAGAAAATGTTTTATCATCAATAATTATGTTCAATTGTTTAATCAAAATATTTTTCCATATAAGTTGACATAGGGTTATGTTTCTATCCATATTATTAATTTTATTTTATTTTGTTTATGATGGATATATTTTGATGAAATATATTTATTTTATATGTATTATGATGGAATAATGTTTATGAAACCAATTTTTCTTCATAAGTTATGCTATGATGAATGAATTATGTTCTTGTATAACTTGTATGAAGGATTTCACTATAAGATGGGTGGGACCTATCTCTCCCTCAAATTAATTGGGTTAAGATTTTTATTTTATGATATATACATGATTGTAATAGCAAGTAAACCTTGTTCAGTACAAGACTTTGTTCTCTATGATGGTCTTGGTTATGAGCCTTGGCTAATATGGAAATTATTTTATATGCATAAAGAAAAACATCATGTCTTCTATTTTTACTTTTGATATTATGTATATAAATCACATGACATAATAGAACAATCTCATATATGTAATATTTGACCACCAAATGCTATGTTCTTATGTATTATGATTGTGATATAATTGATATTATCCCTTGTTTACCCTTAATGAGCATTTGAGCTCTCTCTTTGATATGTTCCTTTTCCCCAGGTCATGAAGAAATGTATTAAGTGGGATAATCCAAAATGAGTCAACTTATGTAGAAATCCACATTAGACAATGTATATTTTTTTGTTAATCATTAGGTTATGATTCCCAATATCTAATGGCACTAAACCAATGTAGTCTTATTGTGGCTTTATTATTCATTACAATGAAAATAATTCTATTTTGACTTAATATCAATGTATATAAATTATGCGTCAAATATAATTTGTCTTAGAGAAAAGGTATAGTTAACCTTTAGATAATAGGAAAAGGAATACATAGTGATAACCATTAATATATGTCTAAGTATAAGATATAATCCTTGTGTTATAAAAATTACCATGAATAACCATGTATAAAACATAAAGTTTATTGAATTGAAATTTTATTCTTGATTATGTGGTTTTCATGTAATTATTAGTGTTTCTCACACTATGATTCATAGTTTTAGTGAATGATTGGAACCCAAAATAACCATGTCAATGATTAATGTGACAGGCAATGCAATGATTTCCACTATGATCCACCAAATGATATGGGAGCTAGAATGAAAAATATGGTATCCATGTTCACAAAAATTCCTGAAGATTTGAATCATGAAGGGAATCCTAATGAGAAAAAGAGGGAGAAAAATTCTATTGAGTGCTTCAAAGAGAATTATCAACCTTCATTCAATGGGAATTATAATCCATTTGTGGCGGAACAATTGATCAGTACCACTAAAAATATATTTTTAGTTCTATAATGTTTTGAACATGATAAACTCAACTTATTTGTCTATTGTTTTGAATTTGAATCTAATCAATGGTGGAATCTTATCATTAATATGAAGCTATGGGATGAAATTTAGTTCAACGAGTTAGATGTGTCCGAAAAAATATTTCTCTACAAGTACATTCCTCACATTATTCGAAAAAAGATGGAGAAGAAGTTTTTTGAACATAAAAAAGGATGATGAATCTGTTGGTACCTACGAAGAAAATTTACAAGACATACAATGTATGCTTTATGAATTATTATCCATCATGAGAGTAAAATTGATCGATTTCTTCATGATTAAAAATAACTCTCTGTAGAGTGTTATCCATAATGTACATTAGTATCTATGATGAAATAATTCAATGTTATCTTAAGGTTGAGATACATATTGGAGTAACCCATCAGTCATATGGGTCTGATAAGAAGTGACAAATAGAATTCAATATATAATCAAAAGACTACACTAGAAAGAATATCAGTTTCCCCCTATGCTCAATGTGTAGAAAGATACATGAAAGAAATTGTATTAATGGAAATAGTAAATACTTTACGTGTATAAATGAATGTCATTAGGTATTTTCATGCATAAGTGATGGGAAAAATATTTCAAATGATGTGAATAAATAAAACTCTACACAGAATGCACCACCTACACTTCAATTCCACAAGTTTAAGAAAATTGCGAATTATGCCAATCCATTCCCACTTTCAAGGAGTATTGATGATGATCAACATAAAAAAACTCATAATGAAAAAAAGTATAGTCACATTAAATCATTATCGGTGATGTGAAGTATGATAATGAAGTTGTAAAAGGTATACTTATCATCCACTCTAATGTAGAAAATATTTTATTTGATTCTGGATCCACCAACTCTTTAATTTATTGAAAATTTTCCAAGTGTAACTCTTTATTACTTCAACAATGAGATGTTGAGTTAGCTGTGATGTCTCCTAATGGAAAAATATTCACATCCAAAGTTTTTAATTCTTCTCTTGTAGAATTTTGTGGGAAATTGATTCCTGAAAATCTTGTGACCCATCATATAGTGTAATTTTCTGTTATTCTATGCATCAATTAGATTATCTATATGAGATCATATCAATTTATAAAGAAGGGTACTATAATTTGAAATTTTATATCAATATATGATCCTATATTTATGTAAGGATGAATATAATCTGACAAAAGAAATTTCTTTGACATAAACTATTTTGATTCTTATAAACGAAGGGTATTTATCGCAAAAGGTTGGGGAAAAACTCCTGATTAAAAATATTCCCATTGTACGAGAGTTTGATACTATCATTTTGGATGAATTTTATGGTGTTACACCAAATCATGATGTTGAGTTTTCTATATTGCACATACATGGTTCTATGCCTATTTCAATGAAATCTTATATAATTTACTCGATTGAGTTGTAGGAATTGAAGTAGAAACTCCAAGATAATATTTAAAATGGATTCATACACCATAGTGCATCACCTTGGAGAGCACCAATTCTATTTTTTCATAATGATATATAGATCAATGATATTATTTATTGATTAATGAGAACATAAAAAGATATCTATCATTAAAAAATATCCCCTTCCTTATCTTTATGTCTTATTCTAACAACTACGTTGAGGTCAATACATTTCTATGATTGATCATCATTCCGGACATCATCAATTTTGAATTGGGAAGGATATACCAAAAACGTAATTCTATACAAGGTATAAAAAAAATGAAATTATAGTGATGAATTTTGGTCTTACTAATTCCCCCATTAACAATAGAGATCTAATAAATAGAGTCTTTAGTTATAATCTGATCATTTTGTGGTGGTTTTTAAAGATGATATTCTTGTATATTCTAAGAGAAAGGAAGAACATGAATACCACTTGAAAATTGTACCGAGTACCCTAAGAAAATATAATCTTTATGAAAAATTTTACAAGTTTGAATTTTGTCTTCTGAAAGATGCATTTTTGGATCACATAATCTCAATATATTGGATATCTATTGATCCATAGAAAATAGAAGTTGTTACAATTTTATTGAGACAAAAAACAGTAACTGAGACATAGTTTTCATTTTTTGGGTGGACATTATCGATGTTTTGTGAATTATTTTTAAAAATTATCTAATCAACTCCCCAATATGACTCATAAATGAGTTATGTTCATATGGAATGAAGAATATAATGTTAAATTCAAAGAGTAAAAAAGTATGTTAGCCAGTGCACATGTGATCAAACTACATGGTAGTGGAGAAGGTTTTGTGATCTATAATGATGCATCCAAGAAGAGGCTGAGATGTGGTCTAATGAAAAATGATATGGTGATAGATTTTGACTCAAGGATGTATAAAATCTATGATAAAAGTTACCCAACTCATGATTTGGAGTTAGCAGGGGTAATATTTTCATTAAAGATATGGTGACATTATCATTATGGTGAATTGTGTGATATTTATTCTAATCATCAATGTTTATAGTATATTTTCACAAAAAAAGGAGATGAATATGTTCGAAAGGATTTGGTGGGAGTTGAATAATGATTATAACTGGACAATACAATACCACAATGGGAAAGAAAACAAGGTGGTAGATGCTTTGAGTCCACAAGACCATGTTAATTATCCCTGATGAAGATCACAAAACAAACAATCTTTCGGCTTTTGAAAAGGATAGATCATGTAAATTTAATGTAATGGGAAAATATTATATTTCTCAAATGAATTTTCAACCATCTATATAACTAAAAATTTAACGAGGCATTGAAAAAATATCTAGAGCTAAAAAATTAGGTGAGAAATGTTCTTAAATAAATTCTGATTGTTATGAAATAATAATGTTTAGGAACTGGGTTTGTATTCCTACCATACTATAATTAAAGAAGAATCTATTTGATGAGGCTCATAATTATTCATTATCTACTCACCCTAGAATCAAATAGATGTACATGGACCGGAAAGATTATTTTTGGTGGGATGGCATGAAAAGAGATTTCAAATAATTTGTCTCTCGATGCTTGGTCTGTCATAAAGACACGGCTGAGAGAAAGAATTCAAATGTGATGTTAAAACCGCTACCCATACTCGAATGTAAATGGGAAAACACAACTATAGAATTTTTTTGTAGACTTCCCAAAACATCTAACGGAAATAATTTTATCTAGATTATAGTTGGTTGCCTTACTAAGTTGGAATACATCATTACCATAAGAGTAAATTTCTCTCTTGACTTGCATTCTAGGATATACGTAATGGAATTGGTATGATTGAATGGAGTACCATGTTTCATTACATCTACTTGGGATTGATGGTTTACCTTGATGTTCTAGAGAAGTCATCAACATACTCTGGATATAGATTTAAGTATCATCACTTCTTATTATCTTTAAATATATGATTAGTCTTTGAGGACAATTCAAACTCTATAGGAAATATTGAGAGCTATATATATTGATTTCAAGGGTAGTTGGGATCAAAAACAACCATTGGTGTAATTTCATAACAATAATATCTTTTACTCTAGTATTTAGATGAATCCTTATGGAGACCTATATGGAATGAAGTTCATAACTCCAATTTACTGAGATGAAGTTGTGAAAAAAGCTATTAGTAACCACTCTTTGATGAAATGGATGAAAATGTCAAATCTATTCAATAACACATTAGAAAATATCACAGTCAAAAAATGTTATGTTAAAAACTGATGAAAAGACATAGAGTTTAAATTGAGTGATAAGTTGTTTCTATGAATATCTCCTTGTAAGAGAGTAATGTGATTGGGAAATATTGGGAATTTGAACCCTAAGTATATTGGTCCTTTTGAAATTACAAACCATGTATGAAAGATAGCTTACTGATTGTAATTTTTATTTAATGTCTCTCATGTTCATGATGTTCTCTATTTACTTCTCCTAAGAAAGTACACAACTAATCCTTCAATTGTTTTAAACTCAAAAGGTATACCATTGTAGAAAGATCTTTCTTTTAAAGAACAATCAATTGAGATTCAATATTGTAGCGATAAATCTCTACAAAAACAAGACCACTTTCTTGGTTAAAGTATTATGGAGGAAGCACCAATTTGAAGAATCTCTAAGAAAACACGAGGATATGATTAGAGAGAGGCATCGTCATCTATTTTTTTCATGTGACAAATTTTGATAGAGAATTTTAGTTTAGGGGGTATAATGTAACACCCAGATGTGTTTATGTAATATTTTATTTTAAAAAAATTATACTTGTGTATCTATAATTTCACACAATTGTGAGATTAAATGAGCTGTTTATATAACTTATTACAAAATAACCTTTAGAACCTAGTAGTTATGTTGGAGGGAATAAGTATAACTAAATTATGAAAGTGCATTGTGAATTCATTAGCTATCAATTATTTATGAAAAATAAAAATTAGGTATTTTTATTTATGAGTGAATTAATGTTGGTAATTAATTTACTGAGATTTAAATTTTATATAGAATTTTTCTATATTCATCCAATGGATAGTTTTATCTTATGTTGTGAATAAATAATATTTTTTTATAAAACCATATATTTTTTATGGGCAATATTACACATTTGGATGGAGAACCCCTTTTAAATTGATATTCTGAAACATAAATTATTATTCAATGAAAACATAAACATGTAATTTGAATACGGGATATAAAAATTTACATTAGAGGAGTTTTTTATAATTTTTTGATAACATACATTTTTTATAAATAGTAAAAATACAATAAATTTTAATTGAAAAAAAACACATCAAATTTTTTTTAGTTAAATTAAAAAATTTAATGGGTTTAAAGTAGAAATAAAATATATTATTGTCATTAAATATAACTTATGTCATTATCATTATTTTTACATTTAATTCATATGTAAAAACATTTCAATCTATTGTAATGTTTTAACTTTTAAAAACATATTCTCTCAGTTTGGAAACAAAATTGATTTTAAATTAATTTATGTGTTTTTAATTTAGAAAAATGGATTTTTATTTGGAATTATACGTTCTAAGTTGTATAAATAGGTACGTTTTCTTTTTTGAAATAATTAATAGTAACATTATTAATTATTTTTATTTACCAATGTTAAAGGGTAAATCTGGTAAATAAGGGTAAAAACATAGTATTATAAGATTATAAAAATACTCTAAAATGTGTCTTAATGCAATTGGGTGAGATATTTCCAACCATGATCATACTTGGGTGGATTTTAAGACCCCATGAATTCACTTAGGTTTGATAATGACCTTTTAGAATTTCTAATTTTATATAATAAGAATTATAACATAAAAATGTATATTTTCCTAAAAAAGATTAACATATTGTTATATAACTGATATCATTAACTAAAAATGGTCATCAAAATGATAAAAACGTTTCCAAAATTATGGTATTTTATTTATAATTTTTAGACACTAAATAAATATATTTATCTATGTCATAATGATGATGCAATGATTACTTTATTAATGAACTGTTAAAATAAATGATACTATAAATATTAAAATAAATATAAAATGAACATTAAAAGTCCATCCACGAATTCTCTAGATGAATATAACATGATATATTTGTTTTAATGTAGTTTTTTTTGAGTGAATACAATTTTCATGACTTTATGAAAAATAAATTACTAAATAGTGTAAAAATTGACATAAATGTGTTTTTAAAAACAAATAATATTTTATTAAAAGATATAATAGTCCAAAAAATTTACAATTCATCCAAATAAATTATATAATGGTAAAAATGTCATTAATTGTTCACTATTTTTTCTCTTGGAATTTTATAGTAACCATATTAACCATATATTGTAAAAATACAAGAAAACATTGTAAGAATTAATGTTTTAATCTAAAGTTAAAGCCAAAAGATAAGGTGAATTGTCTAATATAAACTTGTATAAATCCTATTGGTTGAGATGATTTTGACATAGAAATATCCTATGCCATTAATTTATCACTTTTCAATTATTGTAATTCTAAAATAATTTTATAATAAAATATTATTTCAAAACATTCCTACAGTGCCCCTCCTCCCACATATAAAAGGCCACTACATGTCCCTACCTAATGACACCTTTTCAGCCACTTGGGTAACCTAAATTCTGCCATAATAATCTCCCAACATCGCTGCCTTCCTTTTAGAGTCCACACAATGGGTATAAATCTATCCTAAAGAGAACTTTTGTGTGAATCAAAATTAGATACTCAAAAAATAGGTAATTGTTTTATCACCGATTTCAAAATTCGTTTTTTATACATCTTATTATTATGGTGTTTCCATAATAATGTAATAAATACAATATCTTAAATATAATTATATGTTATTATAGTTATGGGACAAAATTTTACCTCCTTTTATCCATCTGACGAATAACAATATCTCCTTGCGTGTGTATGTACGACTTACCATCTGCACGTCATGGTGTAATTGGTTATTCAACAATACATTATTTGGATGGGTATAATTATGCTTATAATTGATATAAAAAATTAATATGAAATTTTAATTATTTTTTATATTTAATATACCATCCAAATCTATAAAATTTTACAATTATGCGAATGTTATTGGTGCTCGTGCGTATGTATAGCCTACCGTCTCTATGATATGATACTATTCATTTTACCTGATCAAAATTAAAACACAATTATATAGATTATTGAAATGAATAACTATGATATATGTTATTATAATATCATTCAATAAATGTCATGACAATAATCTATGATGCACAACATGAACTTACCTGACAAAACATTCATAAGAACATAAAGTAGTTAATATCTGAATAATGAGTGACAATGAAATGTTACGATCAAAAGGATTACTATATAATAGTATATGATATGATAAAAATGATTATGATTCTATATTAGTTCAATAAAATTATTTAAATCATTATACATGTGGTTCAGTTACATACGAAGGATATCTGACATAAGGTGAGAGATAATTCTACAATCTCATTTTTTTAATCTGATATTTCTTATACGTAAGTATTTTCAGGGGTATATTTATCATCTACATCCATTTCTACTAATAATTTAATATTATTTATTTTCTTCTAAAATTTTATGATGTTAATTTTAGACTTTGGTTAATTTTTATTAAACAATATGAATAGAATATTATTTGGCATTCGATTTTCTGAACTTTTTACATTTTTGGAAAAAGTACAAGGAGAATGTTTTTTAACATATATAAAATGAGTTAATTTTAATAGTTTTATGACACATTATTTCCATGAATCATCCTCTACGTTATTACAAGTTTATTTTCAATGAAATTCTGATCTTCTAAAATTGTGCGGAATTTGGAGAAAATAAATTTTTTTGGCCACAATAATTTAATTCAAGTGTTTTATCAAAATTATTTTCCATCTAATATGGCATAGGGTTATGTATCTATCCATATTGTTAATTTTATATGATTTTGTTTATCACGTAAATATTTTAATAAAATCCTTTTATTTTATATAGATTATGATGGATTGATGTTTAAGAAACACATTTTATTTGATGGGTTATGCTATGATGAATGTTTTATGATCATGTGGCACTGTAAGAATGATTTCACTATGAGATAGGTTGGACCTATATTTCCCTCCAATGAATTGGGTAAATATTTATATCCAATTAGATAGAAATTACTATAATTAAATATAAAGATAGTTTATTAATGGACTTTATTCGCTGTGATGGTCCTGGCGATGAGCCATGTCTAATATGGAAAAGATTTTCTCTACTTGCCAAAAAACATCATGTATTATGTTTTTCCTTTTGTGATTAGGTCCATTAATCCAACGACATTTTATCACAATCACATATGCAGGATAAGAACTCCAAATGTTATGTACTTGTTTTTTATTGTAATTTAATTGATATTCTCCCTTTTTTACCCTTAACGAGAACTTGAGATCACCCTTTCATATTTTTATATTCCCTGAGTCATGAAGAATGGTATTATGTATTATATTCCAAAAAGGAGTCTAGTTATGAATAAATAAGTAAGAGACAATGTATATTTTTTTGAAATACTTTTTTATGTTTCCTAGTTTCTAAAGGCACTATACCTATACATTCATGCCACAACTTTATTATATGATGTAATGAATATAATTCAATTTTGATGTAATATCAATGTATGTAAAGTATGGGACTCTACAATGAAATTATTGTGTTGGGTGTGAGTATAATACATTGTATGAATCCATGAATGACCTTAAATATTAGTGAATTGATAATAACGTTCATTCCATTAATATTAAAAAATTCCAAATAGAACAATGTTATATCACACAAGTATAACATAAATATCAGGAACTCTAATAGTGAATCTACTGACATTGAAACCAAGATGTATTGAATAATAATTAGATTCTTCCCACACACACCTTGGAGGGATAGTTGAAAAATGTAATTGGTTTATTCCCCTAGTCTGGATAGACCAAAACATGTCAACCATGTGTCTCGAACAACCTAATCAGGTGAATAGTTCATGAGGCACTACATGTACACATATGTGTGAGACATTAGAATATCACACTATGACACACATTACAATGAAAGATAAATAATCACATTAAATTAAAAACTTCCATAAATAGAATAATAAAATTATTGAATCATAATCATTGGTCTCAAATGGCTATAAAAACACAGCCCATGTGAGCATGCTAAAAACATAAGTCATTTGAGGATATACATGCAAAACAAAAACATGCATCAAACCTAAATAAAAAAACCACAAAAATCAACAGATTATTAACATAGGTATATGAAGGATTGGAGAAAGCGGTAACCATCAATGTCAAAAATCACCACTATATCCCAGGATGATATATTACTAACAACTGTCATGGGTCAATATTTAGAAATACATAAATTTTCTCAATATTTTTTAAAATTATATCAATAATAAATGAATCCATTTTTTGATCCTACAGAAACCCTTATATTCAATTACAAAATTGAGAATATACCCGGGTGCGATTTAGTTAAAAGGATGAATACCGATCTAAAAAAACTATGAACACGCCAGATTAAAAATGTATAATAAAATTTTTGTTCAGACATCAAAGATAAGTGTTATAATAGATGAATAACATAAAAAATCATCAGATAGATTCTTTAGGGAACTAGGCATCAGATTGGTTTTCTACGAATAAGTTCCTAGAGTTGGTTAACAAGTAAACTCCTATAAAAATTCAGGGAATTTTGGTCTCTGTTGATTTACATCTATTATCTAGTTGTTTTTAGGTTTATATTACTCTTAATAGGATCACCACTTGCATGAAGGCGGGAATACAATTGTTTTTAAAACTATGACACATTTCCCACCCTAACCCTCTAATATTTTTCAGCCACCAGATCACATCCAACCAAAGAAATGTATTTTAAAATCATGATCAATAACTATGTGAATTATTTAATGAAGTGGACCATAAAATCATTGTCTCATAATTCTCCTACTCTTGTGAAATATGATACATGAGATGTATCCTAGAATGTCTTCTAGAACATATTGGTCTACTATGTGGGAATTTTATCATCCCACTCTCATGCCACTCCCAAAATATATTTATTCTTCAATTTAACATGAAAAAGAGACTCATTATTCTTTTTCAGCCCTATATCATATTGTTCTTCAATATGAATTCATAGTTCCATAAAAGATACTTATCACTCTTCCTAAAAATCCTCAAACACATGCACATTCATAGGATCATGGTCATACTTCTAATGCTATGACACATGAAACATATTGTGAATAACTTGGTACTATGAAACAATGAAACAATTAAAATTCCTAAATCCTAATGCATTTAGTTTTCTCAAATGGCATTATATATCTCAGTGAAAACTCCCCCTTCCTCATCAAATGCATATTCCCCTACCATGGGGACACATGTGATAAAAAATGTCACCAAAAGTTAACTACCAGGGTTGTATTAATTGTTTATCATATGAATTCTACCATTTCTATGATATGACCAACCATTTATAAATCAAATTAAACCTCATTGAGGTCCCATATACTGTACATAAATCAAAAACTAAAGGCACAGTTTTCTCAGGAGAACAAAAATTTGAATGGAATGGAATCCCATATAAATCCTCAAATATATCTATATGAATCGAGACCTAAAATTTTTTATTTCAGGAAAAGTATAACAGATCTATGAAATCTGCCCAATTTCCTCTAAAATTACTAATTAATCCTAACTAGATATCCTCTTCTGTCTAGATGTTTTTCTTTAACTTCTCTTTAATATTAGGATGAATTTCCATACACATCTCCAACTTATTTCTCATCACCTTCTTTAATCCCTACAAAAAAATGTGAGGTAAACAATGATGTCTCTATCAGATAAAAATCATTATGGTATCTGAAGTATCTGAACAATTTATTTAAGGTATAACAGTCATTACATATATACTAATTTTATATTTGGGATCAGTATTAATTGATCCACCTTGTTCAAGTGACCCACCACAAAAAATGGCACATATACCTGTCAAGGTCTTATAGTACCATATCACATGTATTTTTCCACATCATCACACTACTATATAGGAACAAGAAGTAACTGATGTGACCCTATATGAACCTGATATGAGCATTTGTTTATCTATCATATTAGATTAATATAGACAATTCATGAAATGAAACTTTTAATTTCAAGCCACATGAACCATCATTTGATGTCATGATATATCATATTCTACACCGAGTGGTATACTCATTGTGAATCATGAGAGGCTATCATTACCTACTCTATAATGGATTATAGATCCATTAAATTTCCATGAACCAGATTCACTCTACATCTTTATAAATACCATAAATAAGTAGAACCACTTCCTTCCATCCTATTTTGGATTACACCACAATCCAAATCACGATTCAAGATGTCTGTCACACACTCCACCAATGTGTATACAATGAAAATGGTTTCCAAAATCACTACCCCTTTATCCCAAAATATTTCCCCCTAATATTATATCAAAAAATATTTTATATTACTTCCTTCCACTGAATTTTATTGTCACACCACCTGCGTCATCCTACATAGCTCATCTACAACAACATTGTAAGTACCTGGTTTTTATATGTGGTATAGATAAATAATTTTTTTATTTCTTTATCATGGTCATAATGTTAATCCATAATGATTTCATGAATTTTATAGGGGTGTTCATGGATTTGTTGGATCTTGGAACCCCATGTGGTTGAAAATGTGGTAGGTTTCACTGTTAAACAAAACCTTGAGATCTAGTCTGCACTGGTTTTCCTAAATGTGTGGGACTTTCTAGTGTAAAAATTTAAACATACTTTTTCCTAATCATGATCCCATGGACACATGTCTATGAAAGAAACCCTTGGGAGTTTTCCTAGGTGAATTGTAAAGTTTCCACACATTTCTCAAATTGGGTGGTTAAACCATGTGAGTTCCCCCTTTAGAGTAGTTCATGAGGCATGATTGTTTTATGACTTAGATAACTGTGTAGCAAAACCATGTGCCACTATTTATAAGAGTTAAAAAGTCCAAAAGACCAATACATTCTAATTAAAAACCCCCCACACTTTATGACTCCTTTTTCTAGGGATGAAGTCTCCCCTTTCTCACATTGCAGCTCCCATGATCCCTCAATCATGTTTTTATCCCAATTAATTATTTCTACCCTATTTCAATCATTGTTCATATTTATGGATTCATATGATTAAGATCATCCATCATATTGATCATTTCACTATTTATCTTCTTATAAACATTTTTTTCAAGGTGCATTCTCATATTCCCATTATTTCAGAGTGTTAATACATTCTTCTAATTTCTCTAAATATAGGCCAAACGATGGATGATATTAGATGACGATTGTACTATGAGCCTGAGGTAGGTGGTCTAGTAAATATCACATAAGTTTTGAAATTTTATAATATGTGTTGTTTTTCCACACCGTGGCTTCTCCGTGTGATTTATTAAATTTCACTTAATCATTCATATCTCAAATCCATTGATGGAATTGTTCTAATAATCCCTTATCTGGTTTGGGATAGCCCCCTTCATCAATTTCAAAACATCTAGTTGTGACCATGGTTTCTCTGTCAAAATATTAAAAGTTTAAATGAACAAAACATTTTATAAATGGACCATTCTTAACTCCTATGTGAGAGCAATATGTTGAATTGGATTGAGTGTGTGTGGTATGACCACGTCATCTGATTTAATGGAAAATTTTAAGAACCTCTATAGAATGAATTACAATAGTTTCAAGGACTTTTTTAATGTTAATAAAAAGTTAAATTATAATGGGAATGGTCTCCTTCAATAAATGTAGCAAATGGGAATGGTGACCGTTGTTCATATTTTATATAAATGGGCATGGTGACTCTATAATGAGATACCAGGCATAAAATCCTTATATTGTGATATTGTGCATGGAATCCCAATATTGTGATATACAGCATGGTGTCTCTATACTGATATGTGGGGCATGGAGTCCCTATACTGTGATATAACACGTGGAGTCCATATATTGTGATATAGGTCATGTGGTCCCTATACTGTGACACTAGGAATGGAATCCCTATATTGTGATGTAGGGAATGATGTCTCTGAACATTGATACCAAGAATGGATTCCCTAAATATTGTGATATCAAGCATGGTATCTCATACTACTATGAAACTAGGAATGACATCCCTTTCTACAATAATATTGGGTGTTATGTCCCTTTGTTACCTTTTCATAGATATTATAGCATGGGAATAAGTAAGTAATGTCAGACTAATTTTTATATATAAATAATATCTAACCCATTTAAAGTTAATATAATTAATTATCATTATTATATCTACAGACATATATTTTATTCAAATAGATTTCATAATTATAGTCATTCGTTGTGGTGGCCTACTAGGTTTGTCTCACACCAAATCTGGGCCTCCAATGGTACCCATGAATAATATATTGTTGTAGGTTTAGATAAAGGGATGTATCCTCTTATAGATTTGTTCTTTCTTGCATGAATGACAATGGGATCTTTGAAGTAGATTCCCTACTGTAACTATATATGGTTTGAATGATTTTTTATTTTGGTTTCTTTTTTATGCCATGATTGATTTTGACTCCCTATTACCATGTTTAAATTTTTTCCATGTTTTTTAGTGAAATTAAATAATTATCCTTTAAATTATTTAGTTTATATCTTTTAATTATTATTTAGATCATGGATATCTGTATCATGTGTTTTATATGGTGATTTTATGATCTAGTTGATTATATGGTCTTATGTTTTTTTCAATTACTGATATTCAATCACTATTCTTTTATCTATTGATTATTCCACAAAAAATAATATGACAAGAAGAAAATAGTCTCCCCATGGACAGATCCAAGGCCCTATTTTCTAGTGAGAAGCTTATTTCAAACAAGTAGACGTGCATGAGTCCATGTATCCCACTAGATCGAGGCACCATTTATGTGGAATCTGGGTCGGGTTTTCAAATAGTGGTATAAAAAAATTACATTATTTCCTTACAATTCTGAGACAATAGATGAAAAATTAATAAAACATTTTGGTTAGTTGTAATATATTCTTGGGTGTAGATATCCCATGTTTAGGGTAAATAATAAGTTTTCTAAAATAAATAATTTTTGTTCTTCTGTTTTCCTATAACAGTTGATATCCTTTCACCATTTGGTGATGCACATACTATGTAATGGTTATTATTATAATTATTATTGTGGATTCCAGGTTATCCTTAGAATGATGACATGAGGTAATGGAGGCTTTTATCATGTTTCATTTTAGAGACCATGTTCTAAATTCAAATTTCATGCATATTCCATTCCATATAGAATCATATTGTTTTATACATTTCCTATAATTTTTATTAGTTCCCTGACTATTATAAATTTAATTTCCATTGTGTAATGATTATTTTATGTAATTAAAAAATATAATTTTTACAACGAGTTCCTACCATATTATAAATTGTATTTTTCATATTTAGGATATATAAGACTCCCTATGTAGTCAATTTTAGAATATTGATTCATGGACCATTAGTCTCATTGTCTAGAACGTGATTTAGTATGAATTAAGTAGATTCCACATTTTGGTTAATAAGTTTCATCATTCCTTATAGATAAAAAATGGTCACCACTTGGTTTAACAATTTAATGAAAATTGTGCCATAATTATAACATTAAAAGGAAATTCAGATTTAAAAAAGCACATATCTTGACTTATTGTCTAATATAGAAGCCAGGAATAGGTTGGGTCTCTAGTGTTCAATATACATTTTTATACCACCTAGACCTAAATTTTTTTGTTGGAAGATGGGTGAGATTATTTTTTATAAATGCATTGTGACTTTTTTATTAATTTATCTATTTCTTATGTTATTATAATCTTTTCTCTGTGGTGTGAGTTTTGAAATTGTAGAGAAATATCACTGTGATGTCTTCTGGTCATATTCCACAATGGTGGTGATTCCCATGATCTAAATGATATAGACCCTAAGACAACTGTGATAACTCTAGTAGTGCATTTTGAGGCTTATCTTCTTAATCCTGATGTGGGTGATGATTCCTGGTTTCGAGGACATTTTTTATGTCTAATGATGTCCATACAAGGAGATCCTCATTTATCCCCTTATATGGGAGATATTATGAATGATTTTTAGTAGCATCATCAACCCATGTTTTTAGAGGATGGAGGATAATATGATGTATAGATTTGGATCAAGTCAATTGTGTCTATATTTTAGAATTTAGAGACAACTCATTATAAGAGAGTAAAACATGTTAGTTATATTCATAAGGGATACTGTAGGTGATGGTGGGATATTCTTAACCATGAGAGTTAGTATTGTGAATTAACATCAAGATATTTCTATTCGTGTTTCATTTATTATTTCTTTTATATGACACAAAATTTCAATCATTCTAGGGAATTAATGAAAATTCAATATTGTTCTCTAATATTTATGGATTATTCTATTTATTTTATAGTTAATTAGTTCTTTGCACCCATCTATACTACTGATGACCCAACAAAATCAGAATAATATATGAATGATCTATGGAGTCCTATTTATTTTTATGAAAATGTTTTCCTCTCTGCCATTTTTTCTCATATTGTGAATCAAGCCGTTATCATCAACAGATACCTAAGGGAAGAATTGGGGGTGATTCAGTGTGGTTCAGAACTAGACATTATTGATGTTCAACTAGGAGTCTATGTCGATACTTTAAGACTACACACATGAGTAATAATAGACAATTTTCACCTTCAGATAGTTATATTCATTTTCACTAATTTAGAAAGCCTAGAAATAATATGCCTAAGTGTTTTGGATACCTCGTTTAGTGCTTCGGCTATGACAGATTGGGGAAACATCAGTGATTGGGAAGAATCATCCCATCTATTTGAAATGGGACTAGATTCATACTAGCACCACCTTTAAGAGGATAATCATTAGTACCTCACCTATAATGTATCAATATATCTATTAACATTATAGTATGTTATGGTTTTCATGGCCTGGGTCGGTAGGGTTTTGATATATACTGCCAAAAGTGTGTACACGTCCCAAGTATTCAGGGTGCAACAGAAGGTCAGAAATCATGATATATCTAATTAGTGCATCCTATAAGAGGATATTAGAGTTATCCTCTATCTAGTGTTCATTGCAGTATTCTCTCAGAGACTACTATTCATTCGAGAATATTCGATATAGGTACATCACATTATTTCAAATCTTAGTCAGTTGTAGAGTGCCTTGGGCTAGGTGTTGAATATTCTATTGGCTTCATAACATGGGAGACACCATTGGGTATAAGTTTAGAGAGTATACACAAGTTAAAGGAAAACCCTTCCGTGGTTGGAAGATTTTGTTTGTTATGGGAAAAATTCATCCTTGAGATGAAAAGCACTAATTTTGTTTAATGGATGAAATGGTTTATACCCTACCATTCCTATGTTTATTGTTATTATCGGAGGGTATTGTTTAAATTAACATAATAAGGTATATATATTAACATGGGATAATGTGATTTCCATATGTGTAGAGTGGTACTAGAGTATATTGGAATATGTGTACTGACCAACTAGATTTGTAGAATTTACATAGAGGATTAGGGACTAAATTGGAATGAGTTCCCTACTATAATTGGTCGATTCAGGGATGATTTTTCTGTTGATTTTTCTATAAAAGTTTTTGAGAGAGGTGGAGTTTTTTATCATGCTAGTTATTTGAGCTACAAAAGTATCCATTCCTCCAAAAATTGTGGATACTACTATTATTTATGATCATAATTGGTAGTTATAATATTTATAGGCCAGTGGTTTTATGTGGAACATTGCATCTCCATGGGGTTCATCTATCATTTTCACCAAGATGGGGAGAAAAACCCTAAGGGGTTATGAGGTTAATTTAATTTTAAATAGTCATATAATGAATAAATAGTATCCTTTACCATGTATTAATTATATTTTGGACTATATCATAGGAGGAAGATTTTTCTCAAAGGTCTACCTGAGTTTGGCTTATCATGAGGTTCATGAAAGACCATAATATATTGAATTTACATAATTTAATAGTTGATACGAATTATACGAGTATCTCATGATGTCATTAAGAATGATCCTTTTGTATTTATTGACATTAAGTAAAATGTTTTACATCTCAATATGTAATCGGTCATGGTGTTCTTGATAGATAATGTTTCAGAGTATTCCCATTATCTATGTGAACATTCCACTCATTTGAGGTTGGGTTGAATACACTGAGAGAGAAAAACTTGTATGAAAATCACAATGAAAGACACTTATGGATAAAAATATGTCACTTTAAGGGTCATATAATCATAGAGGAATGATTTTAATTTGAATAAAATAAGGTGAGATATATAGTTCCTTAAAAGTAGTCTAATAATGTCATTGAAATCCTCAGTTTCTTGGGGATAACTGGTTACTAAATGTTAATTGTACATGACTTCTCAAACTTATCATTGCTTCTTATGGAATTGAATAATTTTGTAAATTTTATATGTTCTAAATAATATAAGATATAATTTCATGAGTTTAGAGATATATTGACTCCAGTGACAATTTTTGATTCTTCTAGATCTATGTTGAATCTGTGCAGTATATTGTGATGCCTTAGGTTTTCATCTAAGAGCAGAATTAGTGTTGTATGATAGATTCAATGAGTACAGTGTGTAGTAGTTCAGGCCTCATGAGAAAAATTACTCAATTCATGATATCTATTTTTCTGGTGTAGTACATTCCATTGAATTGTTGGATTAATTACCTACAAGGAGAAATTTTTTGTGTTCTCTACAAACCAAAAAATCCATTGAAATATTATCACACAATGAGCCTTCCATATTATACATTGAATAACTGTTGAATATATACAATTCTTAAATATAGAGAATTCATATATTCCTAGGAAGGGTAATTCTGTTTCTGCTTATCTGAGTTAGATGAAACGTACGTAGATAGTTCAAGAGGCCTATAGTGAATGGTTCCTAATTGATCTATTTTCATATAAGCACATCAAGGCATCAGATCATCATGGATAGTCTATACTAAAATAAATATTAGTTACCATTTCAATTATTGAGATGGTAATAATGAGATATTTTTTACATCCTTGGGAATTTTTAATTTTGATAGGTATTTATGGTGAGGACATACCTTCGGATTGTACTATCGATGAAAACAACATCCAATGTATACAAGGGGATATTTGATATCCTAAGGATAAGGGAGAAGAGTTTATGCATGAGTCACATGATTTATTAGGGGAAGTCCACCCAGGTATCACCAAGAATAATCATGATATTCACTGAACAAATTGGTGGGTAGGGACGAAATGATATATATCTAGTTTTTTTACTAGATATTCCACCTATCATAATGGGAATGAAAAGGATGAGAAACATTATATCATTATATAGCCATTACTAGTTCTAAAATGGAAATGGGAGGATACAATGAGGTAATTTCTAATCATTTTATGATAGTTTATTAGAGATAGGGATTCAATTTGGGTTATTGTGGATCAAGAGATGAATGTAGAAAACTTATTTCTTATTTATGATGCATTCTCATATGATGTTCAAGAAACATTGTAGTTCTATGTAATTATATGGATGGATAGGGTCCCTCTTACTATCATTTAAGATTTGTGTTCTCATTCTACATTTATTTTCTAAAATATTATATACATATCTATTGGTATATTAGTGTTTTTGAGATCAAATTTTCACCTTCAGACTAATGGAATGATGTAATGGATGATAAAGGTGTTAGAGGGGTTTATTCAATCATGTGTCCTTGATTTTTGAGGTTATTGGGAGAGTATTATCCATCTTGTTGAGATCTAGTATAATAATAACTATCAAGCGATGATAGGAATGGCCCCATATGATAACCTATACTATAGATCATTCTGTTCATCCTTATACTAGTTAGGGGATGGGGAGGCAATGCAACTGGGTCGTCGCCTCTTTCATGATGCTTAAGAGTAGGTTTAGCACATCATAAATTTCAAATAAAGTACTCTATATTGAAATAAATGTTATGAATATCATCATCGATATCCTCTACAGTTTTAGGTCGAGGACCATGTTTTCTTGAGGGTGCCACCCTAAATCAGGTATAGACATATATAGAGGTACGAAAATATATTTCGATAATATTTCTATAATTTTGGGATCTTTGAGATTGATGAACCAAAATTTAATCAGTTAATATTACCTCATTATTATTCTACCAATCACGATGACTTCCAAATTTTACAACTTCACTGTTATCATGCTAACTCATCTCAAAATTATGATCCGGAAGAGGTTGGGTAATATGAAAATACTTCTTTCTAAGGGTATCTCATATGCATCAAATATTAGATCACAATGTCTCATCATGGCTGATTATTCCATTTAGTGTAGTTTATCTGAAAGAAGAGTGTGGTACAAGATTATACATAGGAGAGAGAGGCCTATGTACACACCAAGTGTTTCGAATTATTCTTAGAAGTTGTTTTTCAACCCTTGGTAGGTAAACATGGGGAAGTTTTCCCTAATAGATGGATGAATGTAAGAACCGTATTCTTATATGAGGTATGGATCATTAAAAGTTTGTTCATATTTTTTTCATTGATCTAATGGGAATAATTAATTGGTTTATAGAGGATATGAGGGTGTTTGTGGCTTGTTTGTAGGTTGGAACCCCGACCAGTGAAACCAATAACTATGAAACATGGTTAGAATAAACCACGAAACCCAGTCTAGATGGTTTCCAGAACTATTTAGGGATTTCTAGACGGGGAATCTGGGCACATTCATTTCCCTAAACATGAACCCTAGGCTACATAGTTGTGCTAATACACATTATATTTTTAGGAGAGATGAATGGAACAATTGGCGCATAATTACACAAACACTAGACACAAACCATTCAGTTTCCCCCTTATGATAGTTCTTGGTACAAAGTTGTCTATGGGATTGTCCAACCATGTATCCAAACCATGCACCCCTCTTTTTATTGTGTAAAAGGAAAAAAGTTCCTTAATTTATAATAAAAAATACACCAATCCATATGTATATTATTTCAATCATATAAGGGTACCATTTCTCATGTTGGAGCTTCAAAGTTCCATCATCCTCGTTTTTTATCCAAATTCATATTTTGGACTCTTTTATAATATATGTTTGTTATGTTAGATGTGTACTGATAACTCGTTTATAATCATTATTCTATCACCATTTTTATTTCTTGTGATGGAGTTATCTAGGTGTCATATCATTTGATTATTTTTCAAGGAATTGATTCATTCTTTTGTTTTCCCTTGATCTAGGATAAATGAAATGTTTATAAGGATGAAAGTGGGTACTACAAGCTCAACGTAGATGGCCATGTAACTATCACTCAAGTCATTCAATTTTTTAATGTGCATTGTTGTGTTGTAAGATTTATTCTCTTTGTGTTTCTCTAAATTTCACTTAAGCATGTTTAACTCAATGACTTTGATAGACTTGTTTTAGTGGTGACTTATTCTTGTTTGGTTAGGTACATTCATCAATTACCACCTATCTAGGTTTTCCCATGGTTATAACTTGACGATATTAAATTCTCAAATGAACAAAACAATTTTCTAAATGGGTTAGGATTTATTACTATGTGGGATGATTATATAGAATTAGATTGAGTGTGAGTGGTTTGACTACTTCAATTGATTTAATGGGAAATTATTATGAACTTATTTTAATGAAGCATAATAATTGAAAATCTTATTCAAATATTAATTATATTTCTAATTATAATGGGGAAGGTAACCATTGATAATTATGGTAAATGTCCATGGTGGAACTTTAGCTTGTAATATATATATAGGAATGGAGAACCTATATTCTAATAAAAAGTTTGGTTTCATAATACTTTGATACTGGGCATCGTATCCCTATACTATGATTCTGGGCCGGGAGTCTTTATATTGTGATGCTGGGCATGGAGTCCCTATATTGTGATACTGGGTAGGGCACCCCTATAATGTGATATTGGACATGGTGTCCCAACACTGTGATACAAGGAATGGTAACATTATACAATGATACCAGGAATGATATCCATGTATTATGATATTAGGCCTAGAATCCCTCAATACAGTGCAATCAGACATAAAATACCTTACTACTATGACATGGGTCATGGTGTCCCTTACTACTATGATATAGGGTATTGTGTCTATTGGTTTCTTTTTTATAGATATTTTAGAATAGGCCAAAGAAGGTAGTATCAACCCTGTCTTTATTTAGGAACCAGATCCAACCCATTTATAATTATTTTTACTACTTTTCATTATTTTATCATCACACTACCATGATATACACATGGGATGGATATTTATGTACATTGTTGGTTGTTTCCCACATAATTTATCTCAAACCCTACCCGAGACACTGGTGTTACCCATGAATACTATATGTTTCTAGGTGTAGATAAGTGGAAGCATTATTTAATAGATGTAAGAATTTTTTCATGAAATGGGATGGGACATTTATAGCAGTTGATCAGGATGAAGGTTAAAATGCATGGAATGATTTTGGATTTGTTTTTCATTTTTTATTCCATATGTTATTTTTACATCAGGGTTTCTTTTATATATATATATTTTAATTTTTTTGTACATGACATCATAAAACATGTATATTATTAATTATATTACATTTTATTCTGATTTAGTTGTTAGATTTTTGAATCAGGATTTTTCTACGAGGTGTTATTTGTCTCATTGTTTATACATTATTTTTATTTATTTTCCATTTCTGATGTGCCTCTACTATTTTTTAACTGTTGATTATGTCATTATGACAATATGAAAAGGGTCATAGTTTCCCCATAGACACACCCTAGGCCCTCACTGCTAGTCAAAAACCTATGGCGTATGTGGAGGCATGCCTGGGGAAACATGGACCGCCATTTCATGGGATCAATTATATGTCATCTAGGTCATAACGCCACATAATGTTTCTTTCCTAGGTGTATATTACATCATAATGTTGTTTTTTTTATAATAAATTCAACTCCTCCAAAAGTGGATCAGTTATGGATGAGAAAAGATATTAAATAAACACTTGTGATAAGTATAAAAAATAAATTTGATTCCAAATAGGATGATCTGAAAAATTGTAAATGCATCGACCATAACATCACACTCTATGTTTTGAGTATGACAGTTGTACTCATTGTGTCAAAGATGAAGACACCTATATGATACTACATTTTTTACCTATATTGGATCATTTCCTAATACAATTATAGTATCATTATAATAAATTACATACCCAACTCCATGATCAAGTATGGTTAGGATCTGATCCAACATCAAACTCGTCTCTAGGTATATGAAAACACATGACACTCTTATATCTATTCAAACATAATTTCCTTCTTGGAAAATTCATTTACGAGAAATACTAGGTGAGAAAAGTTTGATTGAATCTCTTTTAGTACTGATCCAACCTATGCAAAATATGATTCATAGGCACATCCCTCAATGTTTCCCAAGATTTGATATCCATAACAATCCCTGGATAAATATGTAATCCAACATGAAAAAACACATGGCCAAAATATCACAACCCCTATACCAAAAATTCACACATCAATTACATTGTGTAAATACATTGTGCTAAAAGAATACCCAACATGTTATCCATGTGCTAAGAATTTGATTCTTGACATCATTGAATATAAACGAATTTCATCAATGAACATGATGTGACAGGATTCCATGTACATTTGAATGATCTTGTTCACGAGATTTATTAACACTGTAAGATAATTTCTCACCCCAATGGGAAAAGTATGATAGTCTTATATATTATATATACTCTTAAACACTCTATTTAAGATTGATTACACCATAATATAAATATAATGGTAGCTATAATTTTGATCAGTATATGAAAACCACTCATCTACTCTGATATGATCAGATAGGTTATCTAGTCACAAAAATCGGTAAGTTTTCTTTATAGTGATATGGTTCAAAAACTCTTAGTCCATTTAAATTATAATACTACCATCTTCCTTCTTTGATAATTATAGTAGAGAACCCCAAAGGGAAGTTATTAGAACAATAAAGACTTTAGAATCCTGATAAAATAGTATCACTATGAGTTTATTCAAATTAGTTAGTGTCATACTGTATGGTGTACACATCAGAAACTAGCTCAATATCAAATTCATCTACCTTGTTTTAGGTAAAACTAAGTAATACTCTTAATGTAATCATGATATAGGTATAAAAACTATTTAAACCATGAGAGATAAATCGTCTCGTCCACCGCATGGATTGTTCTATCCATCTACACTAAAAAAATATTTAATGGGTTTATGGTCCCATTTTTCAACAGTACACATCCCATTAAATGTTTGATATGAATGTTTCCCTATAATGTTATGAATATGAATCTCATCTCTCATAACAGTCATTTTGTACTTGAAAATTGATTAACCATCATATTCTAAGGATTAGGTAAAAAATATCATCTTTGAAATAGTGAATCTCAAAACACTTTTAATGATGGAAATCATCATAATACAAACAAGATAAATATAAAAATGGTCCACATTTCTATCAATGGGTGTATCAACAGAGAGAATATCATAACATATTTTAACCAACAAATCCAACTAAGAATCTACCTACGTAGATATAAACTATTAGGATACTCCTATCTTGGACATAGAAATAGATATTGAAGAAGAGATCCAGACAATGCTTAGAACTAAGAATGATCCCTCTCCATCATCAGTTAAATCATGATGCACCATATAATCCCTCCCATAAA
This sequence comes from Viscum album, assembly GCA_963277665.1. Classification (NCBI taxonomy): domain Eukaryota; kingdom Viridiplantae; phylum Streptophyta; class Magnoliopsida; order Santalales; family Viscaceae; genus Viscum; species Viscum album. Next base: position 1,295,944,937 of record OY728142.1, on the reverse strand, counting down.
CCACTCGATGATGCCCCGAATGCTTAAGATACACATGGTTTATTTACCCCTATAGATGTTTAACCTTCTTTTGATGAACTATATCTACAAAATTCATTAATTTAGCAATGTAAAATCACAATGACTTGGAATTTAACAATTTCAAATGAACAATATTTCCACAGTAGTGAAATGTATTCAGAGAAATAATAGAGTCCTAAAGAATGTTTAATTTACCCTCCAATTATTGAATATAGAAGAGTCACTTCACTTATAATTGGTTAATGAATATTAACCCTTATTGAACTGCTAGCCACCACCATGGTGTCCATCTTCTAACACCATCTTCTTGATCTGAGAATAGTATGTTGACAATCTACTAGGGATATAAGCTAGAAGTCAACTTATACATAGAATATAGACAATAGTTTTGTCCTCCTTGAAACATTTTACATCATTAGTTTTTTCAAATTAACTCGTAGAGAGTTTGTTAAATCAATATTCCCAACCTTCTATTTCTATTCTACGTGATGCCTAACATATATATCTATATCATTATATGCCACATTTCACACTATAAGTGGTGAATAGTGATTCAATAATGGTATATATTTTGAATAAGTAGATACCATCATCAACACCTACTAGAGACCTGTAATCACATTAGAATGATTCTGTTTCAGTGAATTAGGGAAGAACTACATGAAGGATTGGTTTCTAAAGGTATCCATTGTATGCCATTCCCATCTTCCTACCTTAATCATGACATCCCATAATTTTTGAACTGTTCCTTTTATCACAAATATTTCAATCTTATACATTCAACCATTTGTTGGATCTTCAAATTTGAAAATCCACTCTATGACTCATATCGAGTTCTATGCATCCTACAAGCCTCCTATGCCCTGAAAGGATGTGGGGGTGCTAGATATGGATGTATTGTGTTTATTTTCGCCTCATATTCCTACCTCTAGGGATTGCTACTACAAAAATAGTTTCTATATGATGGTGTCATTATAGGACACATTCCATTGTTGACCCACATGAGAAATTAATGGAGCAAGATCGATTTCATCCTCTTGTATAAGTGGTTGTGAAATTGGCAGAGAAAGATATACACAATATATTTTCTCTTGAAAAATAACTATTATAAAAATCCATCAGCATAAAAAGGACTACAACAATAGGGTTTTTAATAGTTTTCAAGAATAGATGAGGGTCTATATTGATATTAAACTGATGAGGCTACCCATAAAAATAAGCATAACCACCAAATCACTACCCAACGCCCATTTTAAGCCTGTAGTGCATGAATGGTAGACACAACCATATATATACACTCAAACATATAAAAAAATAGCTGAAATAAATTGTTCTTTAAATTATACACCACAACATCTGTCATAATTTCAATAGGAATATAATTATTTGAGATATATATAATTCATGAATAATCTAAATGGAAGTTGATACATTGTTCTTAGAATCTTTGATAAACACACATAGTATCCCATTAATTAGTATAGAAAAAAAAAATCGATATACTGTGATAATTTAATCAATAGTAACATCAGATATAAAAAAATCCCACTTTCTTATGAAATGAAGGTGAACTATACAGTTCATTCCAAAAAATGAAATAGTTCTCCATACAGAATTCAAAACAACTAATCTCTTGTCTTACCTATCCCAAGTCAAGGAAATGATATTAATCATGTTGGTGAATCTATTGAACTTTTAACATTTTGAAACACCCCAATGTAGACCACTAAGTGTACGATGGGGGTTCTACATGACCTCATGCATGACTCGATGCACAGAAGAGGTGGATTACAAACTATGGTTGAATATAAAAAATCATGGTGATGGTATGCCTTTAATATTTGGTAAACATGAGAGTGTTGATAAATGACCTGATATAATAATAATCAAATGAAGAATAAATAAATATTCAATCACTATGGTAGAAGAAAATCCAAATAAATCCCATGTTGTATCAATAAGGTTTGTTTAACACATAATCCGAAAAAAATAAAATGAATCCAATGTATGGGTAATAAAACAAATTTGCGTGAAAAAAATTCAACCACTTTTTCACATACCATCATCTTCATCATCTTACAATATTAGTCATCTGATAACCCAATGGTCTTTGATCTTCAATAGATCCCATGTCCTTAAATCTTCATGTACAATGAAATTTGTAAGTAGGGTTTTACTATGAAATTATGAAAAAACCATAAATATCCCATAACATCATTTTATCAGATATATAGGTTAATTACCTAGAAGTAAAAAGGGTATAAATAGAAAAATAATATATCTCACCTGAACAACACACATGTTGGGTTCTAAGATATAGTCTCTACCTACATCAACACCATTCTTTAATTAACAACATCAGTATCCTGACACAAACCCACATGATGGGATTTTTGATAGACAAGACTAGAATATCCTTTAAGAAGGGATTGTCAAGGACATCTTAACATGGCATTTAATGCCTCCTAATACTAGGAATAGTCCACGATTCTCAAGAATCATTATTTATAGTACGAAAGAGTAATAGAATAATTTTATACAATAATAAATGATAAATCAAACATCATGTCATATAATAAAATTCCAAAGAAGAAAAATCTTATAATATGAAACCCGAGGATAGTTATCTCATGGAAACACAAAAATAACATATGATCAAACATGAAACATACATCTTCAAGGGATACACATGTATGCCAATAAACATGAACTGAACCAGTAGGAAACATGATCTATAGTTAAGGGATTCCTACCATTGGTACATGATGATTCAAGTACATGGGTCCCCATTATCGTATAACAGAACCACTTAATCCTTGGATGATTTATTTTCAATAATGAGATTAGTTCAAAGGATTCACATACGCCGATTTACTCAATCTAGGTGTAGGTTTGATGAGGGATCGATGAATCCTTTTTTATATTATAACTATAAAATTATATTCAATTTGGACCTAAAGGATATAAATATTATTCATCAAAATTTTAAAATATTAATATCAATCTATAATGATGATCAACTCACATGTTGAAGAAAACTGGATTGAGTAACATTTCAGATGTAAAATTGATCACTAATAAAAGAGGAAGAGAACCTAAAAATTTATTTAGTGGATTAAAATAGAATTATAAATTTAATATGGTTTGTTGGAATAATTAAAACTGATTTTTTTTAAAATAATTCCTATAACTTTGACAAACCCAATGGCCACTAGGTAGTATTTTTTTCCTAAAAGCAGCAATGGTGGGTCATTGGGACTCTTGTATTTTAAAAAACTAAAGCACATCCCCCATATTAGCCCACCATCTTTTCAGTATCTTGTGAACCTAAAACATAACACAATTAATTTTAAATCATGAACGAAATTAAAGTGTAATACATAAAGAGGCATAAAAAATTAATTTTAAACGAACCCCATAGTCTTTTGTATTTAAATAAATTCAATTATATTTCATAGTGGGATCTATGTAATCCTCAAATTGATAGATGATTTCATCAAATAATGTCGTGGGTCATTAATTATAGAAATAATTTAAAAACCTATATTTCATCCTAATGGTAGCCAAGGTTTACCTCTCAAAAATAATAGTATAATGTTCAACAGTTTCAATAAGAATATCCATTATATGAAATATATTTTTTTATTTCAAAACTAATTTCATTTATATATATTTAAGACAATATACATTTATTATGAACTAACTCATAAAATAAAATAATTTATAGAAAAACACATTAATCATTAATATGTAGACCATTAAAACAATGTAATTTAAAATTAGGTAATTCTCACAATAGATTATTACTCACTGTGGATAAAATACATCACATAAAAGATAAAAATTAATATAAACAAAGAATAAAGTCACAATAACTATGAAATCCCATAGATGATCTTCAACCATTAGGATAACCAATTTCGAAAATAAATCCTATAATCAGTATGATCGTCAAGAAATGATAAAACATGAAGAAAAAAATGTAATATAAAATGTAAATGATACCATGTGATGTCGAAGGGGAATGAATGAATGATTTAGAACGTATATATATATTGATAAAAAAATATGGTGTTAATAAATATAGGTATTATAGTTATGGTGATTTTTCATTTGTCAGATTGGAATACTGATGAAGTGTATTGCAAAGTATGAAATTTATAACTCAAAATGAAATTAAAATATAATATAAAAATATATTAAATACATATATTTATGAGTAAAAAAATAATATCATAGTTTTATATTTAAAATTTGTATAAATTTTCTGCAATAATTAGTTTAATAAATCTATTGTTTTTTAATATAAATAATTAATTTTAATTATACTTATTCAATCATTTTATGTATAAAGTTAAATAAATTTTCCAGGAACAATTTTTAAATAATTTTAAATTTTTCTAATTTATTAAATTAAAAACGTAAATATATTATTCTATATGAATTAATATATTAACATATTTTATATTATAAATTGATATTAAAAAATATTATTACTATATAATTAATAATGAAACAGTTTTTTATTTATATAATATATATTTATATTTGGTATTTTCATTTCCAACAAAATATATTTTTGAAATTCATAATGATAAAAACGAACATCATATTTTTGATTTAGAATATAAACATTTATATGGTAGTATTTGTTTCATTTTCTAAAAAATAATGGCTTTAAGTTGAAAATTATTGTTTTTATGAAATATCTAATTTTTATTACTTTATCATTATTACCGTGAAGAATAAAACATGATTTAAGTGATAAAATTGGAAATTAGTTAATTTAATTATGAATTTCAATATTTTTATTAAATATGAAAACCTATGTTCATATTTTTTAGAACAATTGTAAAATAAATAATTATAACATTTTTTTTGTTTTTCATTAAATCAATAATTTTCATGGTGAGATTTGGGTGTTCATTAATTATTCTCATCATAAAATATAATTTTGTTATAATAAATATATTAATTCCAATAAAATCTATATCCCTGATAATTTTATCTTATATAAATTTTGAAATTGAAAAAAAAATTATTTTTCTAAAAATTATTTTTATGTGATTATATGTGGTACTTATAAAATATTATTTCACACATTTAGAAAATTTATTTAATAAAATTATATAAAAGTTTGAAAAACTAAATATAATATTAGGATAATGGTTAAATTATTATATTTTTCATTAAAATTAGTTACTATTGATAAAAATTATATACCAATGTAATGGTTTTTTAGGGTAATATATAAAATATTAAAATAAAAAGAACAAAAAAATATATAGGAATTATCATAATGGTATTTCTGATATGGGATTATTTAAAAAATCACATTCCATTACTATTTTTCACTTCTTTTCTACTGATCCTTAAATTGTAACTTTCTATTTTTGAAAATATAAGTATTACTCCCAAAGTTATCCTTTCAACAATTATAATTGTCGATCATCATAACCACCTCAAAACTCACCTTATAGGTATAATTTATTCATTAAACACTTTCAATATTTTTCTTCTTAAATTCCCTACCACTTCGATATTCTTTATTTCTCATTTATTTTGGTAATTTCCTTGAGATCATTATATTTTTCCATGAGAAACCTCATTCATCAAAAATTAGTATTACTTTTTATTAGACTATTAATTTAAAATTATACTTTATAAATCATTGCTAAGTGAATGTAATGAAATAATTCTAATTAGTATAGTTAAATGTAATTATATTATTTTAATAATAATAATTTACACAATTGTAACCAAATAAAAAAATAGAAAATGTTAACTATTCATTATGTGGACAACCACATCCACATAGTAATGTTTTTTGTTCATCATAATGATTTTACTTATTTATGGAAACAAATTACAAAGTGAATTCAAAACATAAAAATTAAAAAATAATGTAATAATTATTATATTAAAATGATATTTTACTGTCCCTTAATAATATTTACCATGTGAGATATCATGTGTTCCAGTTTGGGTTTATTTAACCAACTATTTGAATAAATGATATAAAATAATAATATGGATGAAATTGGACAATAAAATATTGTATTATATTAATTTAATAAAAAAAATTAAGAGTCATTTTTTATATAATGATTATACATAAAATATAACATAATAATAAAAAATTCATCATCGATAACTAAAATTATCGAAATAAACCAACACTATTTCATTTTTTATATGTACATAAGAAACAAAATTATAAAAAATAAAATATAATAATATGTGGTCTATGATTAATTCATTTTAAAAAATATGGTTTCCAAAAATATGTATAATGAAAATAATTTTAATATTCACGAATATATATACGTGTGAAGAATGAATCTATAATAAGGTAATGGTTTTGTTAGAAAATTTAATTCTTATAGAATAATTGTTTATGCTATTTTTTCTTATAAATAGTGTGTTTATGAAAAATGGATATATAATCTCATGAATTGTATTTATTAATAGTATTTATATCCACATCATCATTCTTTCTCACTCTATCTTTCAAGGTTGTTCTATTTGAACTTAACTTAAGATGTGTGGGTTTTGATAAATCAATTACAATTCATTGAGTTATACTTCAATAAACTGAAACTTATGGTTAATTTTTTCTACTATTAATAAATTTTTTAATAAAAATATATAATTCCTTGTTATTTTATTGGTATATAGGTTTTTCTTCCATCCCTTCATAAATTATTTTTTAATATCTAGTCTTACAGATTTTAAATAATAATTCCTTTATTTTACAATAAACCTATATTTTTTATGACTACATTTTTCCGACCACCAAATTTTTTCATAATGTTTTGAAATATATATTTTTTTTTCTCATATGACCCATATAATTCTATTTACCACTTTTAAATTAATTTTATCATCTCTCTAAATAATATAAGATTCAATAAATGTATATTTTTTTGATATATAAGGTTATAAATATTATTGTCTTATATTTTATTCTCTTAACTATATTTTTTTATTTTTGAACATTAATCAATAATGATTCATTATTTCATAACTAATTATCTAATATTAACTTTCATAATTTATGGAAAAATTATAACTGATTTAAAACTCTTTTAACAGACAACATAAAAGAGTTTAATAGAAATAACCATTTTGGAAATGTATTTCAACCAATTATATATCCATATTTAAAATATTTTCACCAAAAATTGTTATGTTTCTGTATTAACCATATATTTTCTCTTATACCATTTTTTATTTGAGAGAATTTGTTTTTGGATATTTTTTGTTGAATTTTGAAGCAATTTAATGAGATTGAAATTGATAATTTTATGAAAAATATTTTCATTCCACTAATTTATTAATATATGAAAATAATTGAATTTATATGGAAGTCATATATATGGATTACTATTGGTGGGTTCGGGTATCACACTGAAAATAATTAGTTTAATATTACTATCTCATTATCCAAATAAGGTAATTATGTTTTCTCAAATTTTGAGAGATGTACACGGGTTGTATCACAATCTTAAAGAGGTACCCTAGGTTTTGCACAATCCTAATGTGGTATAAATGTTATATGCCAATAATAAAGAGGTATATGGATTATATCCCATTAAAAAAGTAGTACAGATATTGTCTCATAATCTTATATAGGTGCACATGTTATAGACAATGCACACTAGGATATTGGAATTTTATTTTGAGGTTAACTTTTGTGAGTGGTTTTATTTTCATATACATAGTTTTGTTTTATATTTACAGAATATTCAAAATAAATTTCACAATTACATGATAAAAAATTTGTACTAAACGATTCAATGAAATTATTTGATTGTTACACCATGTATATGAATATAGTGTGGTATTATACTCTTATGATGTGTTTATTTTATATTTGTCTCCATATCCATGTTGTCTCATATTCTAACTAACTAACCCTTATTATTTATTAATATTTTTCTTTTTCTGAATATTTTATCTCACCCATTTTGTGTAATTATTTTACATAGGTATTGATGAGGATATTATATTATGAAACATTTAAATTAAGTTCATTTATGTTGAGGCTATGAAGACATATTTACAACTGTTATTCATTATGAATTTTACATATCTGATCTCCAATGGCACAAAAAAATTATTTTCTTAGGAACTGTGTGAGTAATGTGATATATGAAATTTAAATATTCTTATTTTTGTTGTGTTTATCTTTTTTCTTATAACATATTGTCAAATGGTGTATGTAATAAATCTGTTATTATCTCTATACATAAGAGTGTAGGTTTTATGTGTGTTGGATAATATCTATTAAGGGTTTAATTATTTTTTCATATTATTTTAGTTAATTTGATATTATTGTCAGTGAAATATTGTAAAAAAACCTATTGATGATCATAATTATAGGATGATTTCTTAACATATTTTTAATGCATTTAAAATGTGGTTTTCCTAGGAAAACACACTAGTCTAGATATTGGTTAGTGGGTGCGGGTGTGGAATAAATGTGCCCACATGTAATCATCCCAAGTAGGGTTTCTATGAAATTTACTCGAGTTTCAAAATAATGCATGATGAAATGGCCCGGAACTCCCTGGTCCATTACTTTGTGAAAATGTGGTGTTGGAGGTGTTCTGGGAGGACAAGGTGACTTATCCCCCAGGTGCTGCCTACCAGTAGCTCGGTCTACCGGTAGCTGCTGATTACCGGTAGCTCGGTCTAACGGTAGCTGCTGATTACCGGTAGCTCGGTCTACCGGTAGCTGCTGATTACCGGTAGCTCGGTCTACCGGTAGCTGCTGCCTACCGGTAGCTCGGTCTACCGGTAGCTGCTGATTACCGGTAGCTCGGTCTACCGGTAGCTGATGATTACCGGTAGCTCGGTCTACCCGTAGCTGCTGATTACCGGTAGCTCGGTCTACCGGTAGCTGCTGCCTACCGCTAGCTCGGTCTAGCGGTAGCTGCTGATTACTGATAGCTCGGTCTACCGGTAGCTGCTGATTACCGGTAGCTCAGTCTACTGGTAGCGGCTGATTACCGGTAGCTCGGTCTACCGGTAGCCGCATCCTACCTGTAGCTGGGTTTACCGGTAGCCACGACATACTGATAGCTCGGTATACTGGTAGCCGCAGTCCAGCAGTAGCTCGGCTAACACTTTGCCAAATTTCTAGTTATGTGAACAGTGTTTCTATCGGTGAGGTTCTATCGGTGGACTTCTATCGGTGAGGTTCAGTGAACAGTGTTCCTATCGGTGAGGTTCTATCGGTGGACTTCTATCGGTGAAGTTCTATGAACAGTGTTTCTATCGGTGAGGTTCTATCGGTGGACTTCTATCGGTGAGGTTCAGTGAATAGTGTTTCTATTAGTGAGGTCCTATCGGTGGACTTCTATCGGTGAGGTTCAGTAAACAGTGTTTCTATCGGTGAGGTCCTATCGGTGAACTTCAATCAGTGAGGATCTATCAGTAGACTTGTGTTTCTATCGGTAAGGTTCTATCAGTGAGCTTTTCTTTCCATTGCTAATTTTTTTAGTTTTGTGAACAGTGTTTCCAGACTTCATAAGAGCTACAGATTCCATACTTTGCCAATTTTCACGAATGAACAGTGTTTTCAGACTCCATAAGAGCTACCGATTCCATACTTTGCCAAATTCTGAGTATGTGAACAGTGTTTCCAGCTTCGCAAATTTGACGTTTTCTTTGACGTAAAATACTTTTAAAACCTTATTTTAAGGACTTTAAGGCCGATTCAAAGGCCATAAATCCTATATTAATTATTCCTAAGGCCGGAATGTTTTTACTTGGTCAAACCGCATGGGTTAATGCGATCCGTTTTTAATGGAGAATAAACCAGATCTTAAAATGTCACCTCTCTAATTTTTTTTAAAAATGAACGAGATACCATTCTTCGTTGTTCTTCCTCCTGGTTCTCATCTACGAGACGCTAGAACCTTGCAATCATTCTCGTAAGAGTTTCACAATCAAACGTTACTCAGATTAGTTCCGCTCTGTTGATGCAACCAAGTTGTGTCGATCGTTCTTCAATATAAGGTATGTTTTATCATCGTTCCTTCAGGGATCACCTTCTCTTGTTCTTCCTTCAATATTAGCATGTAATCTCCATGATTCTAATGGGTTTTCTTGGGGTTGGTTGGTACTGTCGTACCGTGGCATCCTCCGGTGGATGCAGCTATCGTGAGGAGAAGAGGATTGTGACCCGTTGTGTGGATAAAGGACGTCAAGAACTCTTCGAGGTAGGGGATTCATGGCTTCTCTAATTGTGTATGTGAAATCATAGAATTAGCAAGATTTAGTCCTTTGGATCACAATGAAATTGACCTAATTAAATACTAGAACCTGATTAAAAGAATTGGTTGATCGTATGTTGTTACTTTGTACCGTGATAACGGTTTGCCTCATATTTTTCCTAGATAGAGTGATATCTATGATTTTCCTTAATTTGTTGCTCGTTCCTGATGGAAATTGATAAAGAACGTAAAGTTGGAATTATTTGTTAAATAATTGGCTAAAGATAAAGAGGCATGTTAATGAATCTGTTAATTCAAGATGGATTAAAGAACTATTAGTTCGATAATTGCAAAAGGGTTCTGAGTTACCCGCTTGCTTGTAAGGTTGAATGCCTTGTGGTTTGGAGCTCTGAGTGCTCATCTTGTATGAAGGCTGAATGCCTTGTTAAAGGGCCGGGAGCCCATGTTGTGATCTTTGATTTCCTGCTGCTTGTGATTTGATGTAAGCCTGGATGGCTGTTGTGATATGTGGAGGCATCAGGACTTGTGGTTGTGGCAGCGGATGACGCCAAGTGTGGCGAGATGCATCGGTTTATGCATGTGGGTGTCGGGGCGGACACCAAGGATGATAGTATGAGATGAATGTGATGGTTTGATGTTGGTGGTTTGATTGTTTATCTGCTTTACTTTTCCCCACTTCTCAAGGAAGCTGGTTTTGCTTACCCTCTTTCCGAAGGAGGCGAAGACACGCGGGGTATGCCACATGCTTTCTGTGTTTAGCCTCTCGATGGAGGTTGGGTCTATGCTCTTGCTATAGGCGGCAAAGACTCGATGGGTTGTATATCTACTCACCGTGTTGAGCCCTTTGTGTTTAGTAGCATAGGATGCTTTTCTAGAATACCTGGGAATATGGGGAAGGTAATTCCATGATGAAAGTTTGTTTAAATGGTGATAATCCACGGGGATGGAGAAACTGGAATTTAATAGTGATGTGAATCCTAAAAAGGAGCAGTTTTTGAATGTGATGCCAATTTCGTTTAATGTGGTAAATTGTTCATGGTTAATTAATGTTTAAAGAATTAATTAACATACTGTGGAACTGATAAAATGAAAATGGAGTAATCTAATAAAGCTCTGCAAATGGTTGTGTGCTTATAGGATACCTAGTCTTAGAAGTAGCATCCTGGAGTCTGAGAGACGTTAGCTGCAGTTGTGCCTATGACTAGGTAATTCCCATAGTGTGGTTGTGAGTTATATATATTCTGTACTTTTTTTGTTTCTATACGCTACTCCACCCTGTCGGTAAAGGCAACTGACACCCCTGGGATTCTGAGCCCTGGGGGGTGTTTTCCCCATCATTCTGATGGGAGGTTGAATGGCTGACTACCCCCTTTGGCCCCGCTCTCTTCTCTTGGTAGATCTTTGTGCTGGTTGGAACAGTGGTTAGTTTACCCATATATGTGTGTAGAGGGCTGTAATGGCTTGTGGTTATTTCACAAACATATTCTGGATATAGTATCATATGGACTACTATAGGTGTAACGTGTATAGGCTATAATGGCTTGAGGATCCTTACTCAGAGTATGGGCTGTAATGGCTTGAGGTATTATACCCGATGTATGATACACGTTATGCGGGCTGTGGTGGCTCTCGGAAACTACCTAGTTACTTGGGTTGTGAGGACGGTGTGGTGCTTAGCCCAGGTGTCTGCGGGAAAGCCTTTGTGGTGCACGAGGTGCAGATTGTGGAGCTTAGCCCAGGTGTCTACAGGCAAGCCTTTGGAGAGAGATGCACAGGACGTATGTCGTTGGGGCAAAGCGGCAAACCAGTGGGGAAGTAGTAGTGGGGTACCCTTGATATTCTTTACTATATTCTATTTTCTTGTATGCGTTACTTGGTGAGAGTAGCCATGGTGAGGTTGGGATCTTATTATACCTGTTTAGGTAATGAGTTAGTTTCACTTTTTGTTCACTGGTCTTTAGCATGCTTTCTTTACTTTTTCACGAGAGGCTTGGGGAGGATCCTACTGAGTATACTGTTATACTCACCCTATGTATATACAAACTATTTTTCAGGTCACTTGGAGCAGGTTGGAGATCAAGCTGGTTACTACTAGCTTGGGGTTGGAGGAGGAGTTGTTCGGGCTTGTGGTCGCTGCCGTTTTACTTTCTTTTGGGTACTTTTAGTTTTCCCTTTCAGTTGTAGTACTTTTTCATGACATTTCATATATGTACTTGGGTTTCTTTTATATTTTCAGTTATGAGTTGGAGTTGGTTGGAGTCTATTCTATCTCTCTCTTTTGCATGTGTTCTCTTAGATGGTAATGCCTCCCATTAGTGTGTGTATTATACCCTCGGTGCTAGTCGCCAACCCGGGGCCTACTGGAGGCTGGACTCGGGGGTCATTATCTCTCTTCTCACATTGTCGGCCCTGGAGGGGTACACTTTGTGGGGAGGGGTTGTGACAGAGTGGTATCAAAGGGAGGTTGAGGGATAGGATGGAGTTTGGAGTTAGGCACAGGTGAGGATGCATGGGATGGTAGGGCAACAGTGTCATTCATGTTTAGCAAGTGGGGTAAACACTAGAGACCGGCAGAGACATAGGTGTTCAGGGCCCCCTATGATCTTTTGCACGGACCTTTAAGTTTACGATGGCTACTAAACAAAGTGATACTGGTTGCAGGGTAGAGACCTAGGAAAGGGTCATGCATCATTACTCTTTGTGCCTGTGTTTGAATGGGTAGACCTTGGGATAGGTAACCTAAAATTAATAAAACAAAACAATTAATTAATTAATGTTGAGTCTTCCATATTCCAGGCTTTGGAGCTCTAACAATTGTTATTTTACAGGTATGGCTCCAGGTCGACGTCCTCGTCAGGTTTGCGCAGAAGGTGCCCAGCAGGCTGTTCCAGCAGATCGTCGCCGGGTAGAGGTTGACGACGATGACACTTGGAGGAAGACACTCCGAGAGTTTCAGCGCCAGAGTCTACAGAAGTACGAGGGCTCCGTTTCAGATGCAGTCACAGAAGACTGGTTGGAGGAGGTCGAGATAGGCTTCAGTTCGATTCGTGCTCGGAAGGAACACTGGGTGCCCTATGTTGTGACGATGTTGCGTGGAGCAGCGAGGCAATGGTGGTTCTTGTTCCTCGGGGATCCTGAGGAGTCAGCGATCTCATGGGAGGAGTTTCGAGACAGTTTTAGAGTCGAGTTTCTTTCATTGACTGCGAAGGCATCCAGTCGCCAGGAGCTTCTTACCCTTCGATAGGGGAGCTCCAGTGTTCGGGAGTTTGGAATCCGTTTCAGGAACCTTCTACGATATGCTGCAGACCTGTTACCAGATGATGAGGCCAGGGCGAGGCATTTCGAGGAGGCTTTGCGTCCAGAGATCCAGCGCCAGGTCACCACATTTATGCTGAAGACATATCTTGAGGTGCTGGCGAGGGCAGAGGTTGTTGAGAGAACTTTGACCAGGACCGGATTGTCATTAGAGGGGAATCGTCATGATTCCTCACGAAGCCGAGCTGTGGTTCGGGGTTCCCGGTTTTCAGGACAGAAGAGTTTCCGTTCACCTGGGGGTAGGTCTCAGCCCTTCCCATCTCGTTTCTCTAGAGGTAGCAACTCTCAGACCTATGCCAAGGGATCAGGCGCTTGTTTTTCTTGTGGTGGACGTGGTCATCAGCAGCGGGAGTGCCCAACTTTTCAGAGCAGTCATCGTGCACCAGGCGCTCCACTCCAGGTTCCTCCGTTGAGGCAGTTCCAGCCGAGGCAGCAACAGCAGGTTGCACCAGCTTTACATCACCAGAGGGTAGATGGAGCAGGCAGAGGATAGCCCCATGATGCTCCCCGTCCTCAGAGAGCAGAGCGCGGCCATGGTGGTGTTCATCATCAGGGTCAGAGAGGCCGTGGAGGTGGTCGTGGTCAGCTTCGTGCTCTAGCGTTGCCAGCTCCAGGCGAGCCAGACGTCGTCCGAGGTACCCTTTGCTTGTTTTCTAGCTTGGTGTATGTCTTGTTTGATTCAGGAGAGACAAACTCCTTTATATCCCCTACCCTTGTCCACGCTTTGGGACTTAAGGTAGAGAGGCTTCCAGTGCCCTTGGCGTTGACTACGCCAGTTGGAGGTCGAGCTAGCTTGTTTGAGGTATGTAGAGACTGTGAGCTAGTGTTGGGGCAGCACCACTCTTGGGGAGATTTCCTATGTTTACGAATACAACCATATGATGTCATCCTCAGCATGGATTGGTTGTATTTGGTGCAGGCTGTTGTGGATTGCTACAGGAAGAAGGTCGTTTTCTTTGATGAAGATGGAGAGGAAGTAGTGTTTGTTGGTGAGAGAGATCCTCGGATGAGTCATAGATGAGTTTCATCCTTATCATCCATGATGGCTGGGATGATGCTGAGATCTTTAGAGGTTCAACAACTGGCATTTCCTAGGGTCGTAGAGGAGTACCCTGATGTCTTTCCAGAAGAGGTTGTATCCTTACCCCCTCGACGAGAGATCGAGTTTGGGATCGAGCTACAGCCAGGATTGTCTCCTATCTCTATGTCTCCGTATAGGATGGGCCCTTATGAGTTACGAGAGCTACGTATTCAGCTCGACGGTCTGTTGCAGTGTGGTTTTGTTCGGCCAAGTGTGTCACCATGGGGTGCACCAGTTTTGTTTGTGAAAAAGGCTGATGGCAGTTTGCGGTTGTGCGTCGATTATCGTCGCTTAAACAAAGTGACAATAAAGAACCGTTATCCTCTCTCGCGGATTGATGACCTATTCGATCAACTGAAGGGTGCAAGTTGGTTTTCAAAGATAGAATTGCGGTCAGGATATCACTAGATGCGTGTAAAGGATGAGGACATCCCGAAGACTGCTTTCCGTTGTCGTCATGGGCATTATGAGTTTGTTGTAATGCCATTCGGCGTGATGAATGCTCCAGCTATTTTCATGGGGATGATGAATGCTGTGTTCCGTGAATTCCTGGACAAGTTTGTTGCGGTTTTCATCGATGACATCCTTGTGTACTCCACATCTGAAGAGGAGCATGCAGAGCATCTACGAGCCGTTTTGGGAGTTCTTTGCCAACATCGGTTGTTTGGGAAGGTGTCCAAGTGTGAGTTCTGGGCTCAAGAAGTTCGTTTCTTGGGACATGTTGTGTCCAAACAGGGAGTAGCTGTGGATCCTTCGAAGATAGAAGCAGTGGTGTCTTGGCCAGCCCCCAAGACCATGTCAGAGGTGCGAAGTTTCCTTGGTCTCGCAGGCTATTATAGGAGGTTTGTGGCAAATTTCAACCGAGTTGCGACTCCTCTGAAAGCTTTGACCAGGAAGGATCAAGCATTCATATGGATTGATCAGTGTCAGACAGCTTTTGAGTATCTAAAGGAGAAGTTGGTAAGTGCTCCAGTCCTTTGTCTTCCAGCGGAGGGAGTCCAGTTTGATGTTTTCTGTGATGCTTCACATCTGGGGCTAGGCTGTGTTCTCATGCAGCAGAGGTCCGTTGTTTCTTATGGGTCTCGGCAGTTGCGCCCCCATGAACGTAACTATGCCACCCATGATCTTGAGTTGGAAGCCGTGGTGTTTTCTCTAAAGTTGTGGAGACATTACCTCATTGGCGAGCACTTTGTGGTTTTCACCGATTATAAGAGTTTGAGGTATGTTTTCTCTCAGCGGGACTTGAACTTGAGGCAGCGTCGGTGGATGGAGTTCTTACAGGAATATGACTTCGAAATATCGTATACACCTGGGAAGGGAAATGTTGTTGCTGATGCACTGAGCCGAAAGTCACGTAGTGATGTTGTGCGTGAATCTGTTGATTCTTGGAGAGTGATGGAAGAGCTATCATCTTTACATCTTGATATAGGAGAATTTGGGGGAAGAGGTTGTATTTTCCAGATGACGGTGCAGTCATCCCTGATGCAGAAGGTGGAAGAGTCTCAGTTGGGTGATCTAGAGGTGGATGTTTGGAGAGACAGAGTTGTATGTGGTGAGGCCCCTGATGTTTGGTCGGAGGATGAACAACACCGAGTGTTGTATCATGGCAGGCTTTTTGTTCCCTTGGCGATGCACGAGACCGTTCTCCGAGAGTTCCATAGTTCACCCTTGGCGGTACATCCTGGTGTGAAGAAGATGTACCGATCCTTGAGGAGTCAGTTTTGGTGTCCTGGGATGAAGCGTTCAGTTGCAGAATATGTGTCTCTATGTTTAGTCTGCCAGAAGGTGAAGGCCGAACACCGTGTTCCTGGTGGTCTTCTCCAGCACTTAGAGATTCCTCAGTGGAAGTGGGAGGACATGTCAATGGACTTTGTTACAGGTTTACCTCGAGCTCCGGGAGGACATGATGCTATATGGGTGGTAGTGGATCATTTAACTAAATCGGACCACTTCATAGAAATCAAGGAGTCGAGCTCAGTGGAGGTTTTGTCGAGGCAGTATCTGGAGGAGGTGGTGAGGCTTCACGGAGTACCTAGGACGATCATTTCTGATCGAGATCCTCGTTTTACCTCTAGGGTGTGGAGAGGTCTCCAACATGCTTTTGGATCTCAACTATGCCTTAGCACTGCTTTTCATCCTCAAACGGATGGTCAGACAGAGCGAACCATCCAGACTCTTGAAGACATGTTGCGCTCTTGTGTTCTTGATTTTGGAGGTTCATGGGTGAAGCACTTACCCTTGGTAGAATTCGCTTACAATAATAGTTTTCACTCTACCATCGGTATGGCGCCGTTTGAAGCCTTGTATGGCCGGCCATGCCGTTCTCCGTTGTGCTGGACTGGGGTCGGAGAGTCAGCAATCCTCGGACCAGAACTAGTGCAGAATACAACAGAGATGGTTCAGGTGATTCGTGAGAGGATGAAGACAGCACATGATCATCAGAAATCATATGCTGATCAAAGAAGGAGACCGTTAGAGTTTAATGTTGGGGATCATGTGTTTCTAAAGGTGACTCCCCGTCGTGGGCAGCGAAGGTTTGGTCGTGGAAGTAAGCTTTCTCCCCAGTTTTTTAGGCCTTTCGAGGTGTTAGCTCGTGTTGGATCTATGGTGTATCGAGTAGCACTTCCCCCTCAGATGAGTCGGATACATGATGTTTTCCATGTATCACAGCTCCGTCGTTATCTTCATGATGAATCTCATGTTATCGATTGGGGAGAGATCGATATTGACGATGATGCAACCTTCGAGGAGCGACCTGTGGATATCCAAGACCACAAGGAGAAGGTGTTGCATGGGCGTTCTATCCCCTTAGTTCGTGTCCTGTGGCGACACGGTGTCATGGAGGAGAGTACCTGGGAGCGTGAGTCACAGATACGTGCTCAGTACCCAGAGTTGTTTAATGTTTAACTCTTTCCATATAATGACGTTTCCTTTATGGTTAGACTTTTCATGTTTTATTTATGTACCTTTGATGTGATTTTATGTTTGAATTGTTTGGTTATGGATTATTTGTTTCCATACTCTCGGATGTCGTAGTTTTGTTCCAGCTTTTGAACAACTCATGGTGGTTTTCCCCTGAGAGGTATCTTATGGGGTGGTTGTTCAGACCCCTCTTTTCTTCTGGGTTGGTTTTTAATTCTCGAGGACGAGAATGTTTTGAGAGGTATCTAATGTAATGGCCCGGACCTCCCTGGTCCATTACTTTGTGAAAATGTCGTGTTGGAGGTGTTCTGGGAGGACAAAGGGACTTATCCCCCAGCTGCTGCCTACCGGTAGCTCGGTCTACCGGTAGCTGCTGATTACCGGTAGCTCAGTCTACCGGTAGCTGCTGATTACCGGTAGCTCGGTCTACCGGTAGATGCTGATTACCGGTAGCTCGGTCTACCGGTAGCTGCTGCCTACCGGTAGCTCGGTCTACCGGTAGCTGCTGATTACCGGTAGCTCGGTCTACCGGTAGCTGCTGATTACCGGTAGCTCGGTCTACCGGTAGCTGCTCATAACCGGTAGCTCGGTCTACCAGTAGCTGCTGCCTACCGATAGCTCGGTCTACCGGTATCTGCTGATTACTGATAGCTCGGTCTATCGGTAGCTGCTAAGTACCGGTAGCTCGGTCTACCGGTAGCTGCTGATTACCGGTAGCTCGGTCTACCGGTAGCCGTATCCTACCGGTAGCTGGGTTTACCGGTAGCCACGGCATACTGATAGCTCGGTATACTGGTAGCCGCAGTCCAGCAGTAGCTCGGCTAACACTTTGCCAAATTTCTAGTTCTGTGAACAGTGTTTCTATCGGTGAGGTTCTATGGGTGGACTTCTATCGGTGAGGTTCTATCGGTGGACTTCTATCGGTGAGGTTCAGTGAACAATGTTTCTATCGGTGAGGTTCTATCGGTGGACTTCTATCGGTAATGTTCTGTGAACAGTGTTTCTATCGGTGAGGTTCTATCGGTGGACTTCTATCAGTGAGGTTCAGTGAAGAGTGTTTCTATCGGTGAGGTCCTATCATTGGACTTCTATCGGTGAGGTTCAGTGAACAGTGTTTCTATCGGTGAGGTCCTATCAGTGAACTTCTATCAGTAAGGATCTATCAGTAGACTTGTGTTTCTATCGGTAAGGTTCTATCGGTGAGCTTTTCTTTCCTTTGCCAATTTTTTTAGTTTTATGAACAGTGTTTCCAGACTTCATAAGAGCTACCGATTCCATACTAGGCCAATTTTCACGAATGAACAGTGTTTCCAGACTCCAAAAGAGCTACCGATTCCATACTTTGCCAAATTTTGAGTATGTGAACAGTGTTTCCAGCTTCACAAATTTGACGTTTTGTTTGACGTAAAATACTTTTAAAACCTTATTTTAAGGACTTTAAGGCCGATTCAAAGGCCATAAATCCTATATTAATTATTCCTAAGGTCGGGATGTTTTTACTTGGTCAAACCGTGTGGGTTAATGCGATCTGTTTTTAATGGAGAATAAACCGGATCTTAAACTGTCGCCTCTCTAATTTTTTTTAAAAGGAACGAGATATCATTCTTCGTTGTCCTTCCTCCTGGATGTCATCTACGAGACACTAGAACCTTGCAATCATTCTCGTAGGAGTTTCACAATCAAACGTTACTCAGATTAGTTCCGCTCTGTTGATGCAACCAAGTTGTGTCGATCGTTCTTCAATATAAGGTATGTTTTATCATTGTTCCTTCGGGGATCACCTTCTCTTGTTATTCCTTCCATATTAGCATGTAATCTCCATGGTTCTAATGGGTTTTCTTGGGGTTGGTTGGTACTTTCGTACCGTGGCATCCTCCGGTGGATGCAGCTGTCGTGAGGAGAAGAGGATTGTGACCCGTTATGTGGATAAAGGACGTCAAGAACTCTTCGAGGTAGGGGATTCATGGCTTCTCTAATTGTGTATGTGCAATCATAGAATTAGCATGATTTAGTCCTTTGGATCATAATGAAATTGACTTAATTAAATACTTGAACCAGATTAAAATAATTGGTTGATCGTATGTTGTTACTTTGTACTGTGATAACGGTTTGCCTCATATTTTTCCTAGATAGAGTGATATCTATGATTTTCTTTAATTTGTTTCTCGTTCCTGAAGGAAATTTATAAAGAACGTAAAGTTGGAATTATTTGTTAAATAATTGTCTAAAGATAAACAGGCATGTTAATGAATCTGTTAATTCAAGATGGATTAAAGAACTATTAGTTCGATAATTTCAAAAGGGTTCTGAGTTACCCGCTTGCTTGTAAGGCTGAATGCCTTGTGGTTTGGAGCTCTGAGTGCTCATCTTGTATGAAGGCTGAATGCCTTGTTAAAGGGCCGGGAGCCCATTTTGTGATCTTTGATTTCCTACTGCTTGTGATTTGATGTAAGCCTGGATGGCTGTTGTGATATCTGGAGACATGGGGACTTGTGGTTGTGGCAGCGGATGACGCCTAGTGTGGCGAGATGCATCGGTTTATGCATGTGGGTGTCAGGGAGGACACTAAGGATGATGGTATAAGATGAATGTGATGGTTTGATGTTGGTGGTTTGATTGTTTATCTGCTTTACTTTTCCCCACTTCTCAAGGTAGCTGGTTTTGCTTACCCTCTTTCCGAAGGAGGCGAAGACACACGGGTTATGCCACGTGCTTTCCGTGTTTAGCCTCTCGATGGAGGATGGGTCTATGCTCTTCCTATAGGCGGCAAAGACTCGATGGGTAGTATATCTACTCACCGTGTTGATCCCTTTGTGTTTAGTAGCATAGGATGCTTTTCTAGAATACCTGGGAATATGGGGAAGGTAATTCCATAAGGAAAGTTTGTTTAAATGGTGATAATCCATGGGGATGGAGAAACTGGAATTTAATAGTGATGTGAATCCTAAAAAGGAGCAGTTTTTGAATGTGATGCCAATTTAGTTTAATGTGGTAAATTGTTCATGGTTAATTAATGTTTAAAGAATTAATTAACGTACAATGGAACTGATAAAATGAAAATGGAGTAATCTAATAAAGCTCTTCAAATGGTTGTGTGCTTATAGGATACCTAGTCTTAGAAGTAGCAGCCTGGAGTCTGAGAGACGTTAGCTGCAGTTGTGCCTATGACATGGTAATGCCCATAGTGTGGTTGTGAGTAATATATATTCTGTACTTTTTGTGTTTCTATACGCTACTCCACCCTGTCGGTAAGGGAAACTGACACCCCTGGGATTCTGAGCCCTGGGGGGGTGTTTTCCCCAACATTCTGATGGGAGGTTGAATGGCTGACTACCCCATTTGGCCCCGCTCTCTTCTCTTGGTAGATCTTTGTGCTGGTAGGCACAGTGGTTAGTTTACCCATATATGTGTGTAGAGGGCTGTAATGGCTTGTGGTTATTTGACACACATATTCTGGATATAGTATCCTATGGACTACTATAGGTGTAACGTGTATAGGCTATATTGGCTTGAGGATCCTTACTCGGAGTATGGGCTGTAATGGCTTGAGGTATTATACCCGATGTATGATACACGTTATGCGGGCTGTGGTGGCTCTCGGAAACTACCTGGTTACTTGGGTTGTCAGGATGGTGTGGTGCTTAGCCCAGGTGTCTGCGGGAAAGCCTTTGTGGTGCACGAGGTGCAGATTGTGGAGCTTAGCCCAGGTGTCTACGGGCAAGCCTTTGGAGAGAGATGCACAGGACGTATGTCGTTGGGGAAAAGCGGCAAACCAGTGGGGAAGTAGTAGTGGGGTACCCTTGATATTCTTTACTATATGATATTTTCTTGTATGCGTTACTTGGTGAGAGTAGCCATGGTGAGGTTGGGAACTTAGTATACCTGTTTAGGTAATGAGTTAGTTTCACTTGTTGTTCACTGGGCTTTAGCATGCTTTCTTTACTTTTGCACGAGAGGCTTGGGTAGGATCCTACTGAGTATACTATTATAATCACCCTATGTATATACAAACTGTTTTTCAGGTCACTTGGAGCAGGTTGGAGATCAAGCTTGTTACTACTAGCTTGGGGTTGGAGGATGAGCTGTTCGGGCTTGTGGTCGCTGCCGTTTTACTTTCTTTTGGGTACTTTTAGTTTTCCCTTTCAGTTGTAGTAATTTTGCATGACATTTCATTTATGTACTTGGGTTTCTTTTATATTTTCAGTTATGAGTTGGAGTTGGTTGGAGTCTATTCTATCTCCCTCTTTTGCATGTGTTCTCTTAGAGGGTAATTCCTCCCATTAGTGTGTGTATTATACCCTCGGTGCTAGTCGCCAACCCGGGGCCTACTGGAGGCGGGACTCGGGGGTCATTATCTACCTTCTCACATTGCTGGCCCTGGAGGGGTACACTTTGTGGGGAGGGGGTCGTGACACATGATGTGTGGTCCTTATGATATAAAAAAATCTATAATCATCCAGGTATACTAAATTCATTATTAAATCCTTCATATAATCTTCTATAAAGTAATATTTTCCAAGTTATATAAACATATTATATTGAATATCATAAGGTAAAAAACATAATATATACTCGGTCAAACAAATATCCATATGTGATAAACTTAAGGAACTATAGGAAATAAATGTAAATGAACAAGATGTTTTTTTAGGTTGAATTAATTTTATAATTATAATAATTCAACTATTTTTAATGTTTCATTACTCATGTATATCATTTTTGTTTTAATAATGGTTGGAATGGAAATGATCCATGGGTTTATGGAACATTGCAATGATTTCCTTAATGAATAACACATAAAAATTGGAGATGGAATGAAAATAATTATGATTATTACCAACCAAAATTCATGAAATATGATTAACAATATGAATATAGTCAAACAATAAAACAGACCATTAAAGTGAATTATAGTCTCATGATTTATTTAGTGAATCGGATATTTATGGAAATAAGATTCAATTTTTTTATGTCAATAGGACAAGATAAAAACTTTTCAGAATGTCTCAGTTTTACAAGAAGATGTTTTCACAATGGTAAATGATTTCATCGAGCATCAAATTGTCTAGAAGAAATAAAGATATTAATTAACACGATTCAATGAAATAGAGTTATTCCAAAGGTACAATTCATAATTCAATGTCTTACGAATGTGGAATAGTGGAATTATCACAACTTTTCCATAATCCTAGGACATTCCATGTTGATGAGTATAAAAAATTCCAATACTAAGAGGATAATGTAATTCCTATGAAATAACTACTATATAACTGGATCCTAATATTTAAAGTACATGTATCATCAAATCATGAGTAACATATTCCTTAATAAAAAAAATTTATTAGAAATTTTGTTTGTCATTGAGGTTTTATAAGATTGTTTTTTAAACAACCAATGATTTCATTATAAAAAAATATTTTACTCGGATAATTATTTTATTAAATTTTTTTGTTTATAGGAATTTTATTCTTGATATCTTATTATACTTCATTTAGATAAATTTTATGTGATTTTGATGATATATTGGTTCTATTCACATAGAACAAATATTGTATCTTGAAAAGAAAACACATTTCATTTTATCCTATGATATTATATAAATGGAAAAATGATAAAAAGAATATAGGAAAATTCTATATAGTTGGAATTGATTCTATATGACAATACACTATGGGTAAATATATTAAAATAAAAAATAAAAAATAAAAATATGTCTATTCTATGGAATGAAATATATTTCCTAGGGAAGTAAGAATGTCACTTCTATTGAAATTATATCATGATACATCTCTATGATTTATAAATCCATATGTATTTCCATTTTTATGTGATAATTAAAAAGGTTATTATGTAATTAATTTAAGCTGGGGGAGAATTTAACACCACTGGTTTATGATATCCTTTTTATACAATATATAATTATATTTGTAAACTATTTTTCATTTTATGTGTGTTTCATGGAATTGAAATTGATTTAAAAATTATTCAAAGGATATATGAAATAATCTAAAAACACTTCATATATTCTTATGCGGA
Source organism: Viscum album (assembly GCA_963277665.1). Taxonomy (NCBI): domain Eukaryota; kingdom Viridiplantae; phylum Streptophyta; class Magnoliopsida; order Santalales; family Viscaceae; genus Viscum; species Viscum album. The sequence goes on along the minus strand of OY728142.1, from coordinate 1,295,921,318 downwards.
ACATTATAATAAATGAACATAAAACTATGTTCCTTACATTGGGGATTACTACATAGCATAGATAATATACATCCATTAAATTTTAATAAATCAGATGTAAAAAGTAAATAAATAAGAATAAAATCATTATCATTACGAAATACCGAGGATTATATATAACATTTACTATAACCAATATCTAATAAAAACTATAATGATGATGGTTTCCATAAATGTAGAAATCATTATTTCAAAACTATAATACAGAATAATAATTATTCCATGTGATGTGAGAGTAGAATGAATGAATAATTAAACATGTATATATATATGAATGAATTATGGTCATTGAAAATAGTGTTGTGATAGATATTTTCATGAGTCATATATCAAATAATTATACTGAAGCCATTTATTTTTAATTATAAAATTTAAATTTCAAAATTAAATGTTAATATAAAATTAAAATATTATTAATATTAATTTATACCTAAAGTATAAATTTATTTTTATACATAAAGTATATATATTACTAATAAAAATATTTATAAATGTTATGATATATATATATAAGTAATGTATCATTTTTATATTCAGTGGAGTAATATATTTCATGTTTTGAAAATATGTAATTTTATAAATGGAATCTGTTAAAAAATATTTAACATTAATATGATATTCCATTTTTTAGGGAACATTTTTATGAGGTAGAATATATTTTATCCTAATATATTAAATTGAACACCATGAAAATATTTTGATATTGGAAATAATATTTTTAGACCAATTAAATTTTAAATTTGTATGAAATAATATTAAGAACACTGTATATTTTTAAATCTCATTTTTAAATAAAATAAGTTTTATTTATATTTTTTTCTTAATTTAATAATAAATTTATACATAATAATAATCATATTTAAATATAAAAATTAATTTATATTAATATACTATAAAATTATGCATATTATTGATTATTGAACATTTTATTGGAAGGTATGTTTTTTGTAACATATTGTTGTTTTTTACGAATCATGAAAATATTATGATTATATAATTTTGATTTAGTGTAATAAAATCTCATTTCAGTGATATAATATGAAATTTATGGATGGATTATTGATTTTTAAAATATTCAATGAAATTATAAAATCTATATCCACAATTTTTATAAAAAAAAATAACGGTTAAATAAAAATATTATATGTCTTGTCATTGAATAATTTATTTTTAATGTATGATTTTTTTATTACCTTAAGTGCCTAATTAATTTTAATATATAAATTATAAATCAATTCATGTCAATAATTACGTAAAAAGTTTATTTTTATCTTATAAAATAACATTTCTATGAAAATATGTTTTATTTGATAAATATTTTATAAATTTTGAAATAATAAGGATCTATTATTTCAAAGGGTAAATCATAATTTTTTTACTAATGATATTTACTATGGTAAAAAATTATTTATCATTGTCAAATTAAATAATGTTAAAAGATAAAAAGTTTAAGAAAATATATAAAAACTCAACATAAATGATATTTTTGGGATTGTTTTGACCTATACACTCCATCCCATCCTATTTTGTCAATTTTTATGCATTATTTGTTGAAATGATACCTTTTAATATTGAAAATTGTAATTGTTACCCCATAAACTACCCTTATCATCACTTATAAAATAATAATATAACTACCACTTAAACACTCGCCATACCTTCCAAATTTATCATTGAATTCATTCCCAAATATTCTTCCGAAGATCATATTATAATTACTTAAGATTTCACTCACCTTTAGTTTTTTAAGAGAAATTTCAATATTTAAGTATAATTAATACCCTTTAATAATCATTTATTTTAATCTAATCCTTGAAAAATGATATCTAACCATTAAAATATAATTATATAAATTTCAATAGTTCAATAAATCATCCTTATAATACTTTAAAATAGGTATTTTATAATTTCATTCAAAACAAAATAAAATAACTTTAAAAATGTGTTGTTTGGACTACAACCTCTATAATGTAACATTTTTCATTTTTCATATTGATTATCATCATGATTAACCAATATAAAATAATCTAAATAATTTCATTACTATTATATTATAATGGTATTGTAGATAAACTTATCCATAATAACCAATCAATGTATAACATGTTCATTCTTGGGCCAGCTTTACCAACTACTTGAATAAATATTATAAATTTCTATCATGAATGTAAATGGGTATTTAATTATTACATTTTTATTAATAATAAATAAATAATTAGTTTTTTAGTTTTAGAATATTTAAATTTATGATTTGAATTATTTTTAATATATCATCATTGCTCACATAAACAAACAAAATAAACTCATAGTTATTCAATTTTAACAAAAACAAAATAGAAAAATATAAAATAAATCAGATTAAAGTAAAATATTGATATAAAATTATATATATTTGAACAAGGTTATAAATAAGGTATCTAAAAAACCTACTTTTATTTTTATGGAAGATAAACTTGTGAGGAAAATAAATCTGGGACAAGGTAAAAGTTTAATTTCAATATTTCTTTTTTTTAGAATGAATTTGTTGTTTAGATCTATTTTCCAAAAAAATTATTGATAATTACAAATGGATTTATAATTTCTTGAATTATAATTATTCATTGCATTTTAAATTTATAATAATATATAACACTCACTTTTTGGGGGGTTTTATTTGAATATTTATGAGGTCATATTGTTTTTGATAACCCAATTTACTTTCATTGATTTGAACATAAATTTATTGAGACTTATTATTAAAATATCATTTTAATATAAAATAAATTATATTATTATATAATTAATCCTAATTATTTTTTTTAATATTATATTACATCATTATTTTAGTTTATAATGAATTTAATTATAAAGTGTGAGATTTCCATGATTAATTTTGATAATTTTTAATAATACATTATTCTTTTTTCCATGTTTCCACTTCCTCCCAATGTAATACCTATTATATTGGAAATAAAACATATTATACCTCCTGTGACCCATATAAATATATTTTATAAATTTATGCAAAAATATTTTTGAACAATATAAGTCATTTGAGTTTCAAAAAAGTTACATGATTTGATATAAAAATATTTTAATTTTAAGATAATATATTTTATCTTTTAAGAAACATTTTCATATAAAATAAATGTAATCAATAAATAATAATCATTGCAATTTTTTAAAAAATTTCCCTTTCTGAATTATTATTAATATTTTATAATTCATTTTAAACAAATTTTTACAAACAATTTACTTCAACATTAAATGAAAGGTTTTTTTTAAAGTTTTGCTTAAAATTTATTCAATATCTCTAGATGATTTACAGTAATTGGGGTTATGTTTTTTTATTATATTTCTATGGTAAGTTATATTGTATTAAATTTGGTTTAATATTTTTGGTATTATTTAATTTTATTTAGGACGATACTTTATGACAGCCCATTTTGGTGATTTTTGGAGGCCCATTTTCATTTAGTATGTATTTTATGATATAATGAATGTTTTATTTGAGGAGGGACTAATATGTATTGATGATTATTGTCATAGTAATATATCTCACACTAATTATTTAGATAATTATTATAATCTCATGATATCATGAATTTATACTGTTTTTCTCATTTTATAAAGAGATTCCTCAGTTGTAGCCCACGTCTAAAGTGTTACATGGGTGGTTTCCTAACACTAAAGTGGTAAACTTGTTATAGACCAAGCATAAAGTGATTCACTAGTTAAAAGGTAATTGTTAACAGTGATATAATTTACTAAAAAATAATAATGGGTTAAAAAGTTAATATACCAATACAACTATAATATATAAATTAAGTTAGGATTTCTACCCTACTTCTGTTATTTTCATTTGTAGTGGATAATACAAATAAATTTCATGTTTCCATGAATCATGAGTTTTGATACATTATAAAAATATGTGAAATTATTATTTTGGTTATTATATTTCTATAGAATGGTCTAATTTACCAATGATAGTTTATCATATGTTTCCCCCTATATCCATTTTATTTCACAGGGTTATTTTCTAACCTATATGCCTCACCAAAATGTTTCACATATTGAGTGTTTAAGGTGAACTATTTCTAATTTTACCATTACCCACGTTGTGTGGATATCCTTATATTATTATATTTTTAGAAGAAGTTTTATTATGGTGTGATTGTGAAGAAATATTTTTTAGTTTTTGTTACTGTTATGTATTCGTAAATAATCTACAAATACATTAAACCTATCAGTTGAAGGGAATTTTTTGACAATTATGAAATGTAACATATAATTTATTTTATATCACATATATTTATTTAGATAAATTTCACAAAAAATAAAAGGTAGTATGTAAAATAAATTTTTCATATCTCTTCGATGTTGAGTGAGGTTCTATGGAGTCTCACGGTGCATTGGGTTTCATAATTTATGCACTTACATATATTTTCTATTTTCTATATATTTTATAAAATATGAGGATGATATATGGGTTTTTTTCATATAATAAAATTTTAACTCTATAATCATGAACAATGAGTAAAATATATGTTCATATAGTATTGGTATTGTTTCTAATGGGCACAATCTAATCAAAAATTGTTCTCAAGCACTCATTCAACTAATTAGACTAAATACAATTGTCTTACATATACCCCAATATTTCATCTTTATGAAAATATAAATATTCGTGAATAAAATATTTATTATAATTATATCCTTTTTTAAATTCAACAGCTAGAGGAATATATTATACAATATAAGGTATATATTTGTAATTAACTCTTTCACTCCTCACTATCACTACCACATATATTTGACGTATTTATTTTAGGAATTCACATTCACAAATTTAAGAATACCATTACGATTTCCCTTTAAGAATATATAATTGATTAATTATTCATAATGATGGTGGTAGTTATTTTGGGTTCATAAATGTGATGAATAAACATTAATTAGGGGTAAAGATGAAAAATATAGTATTGAAATGATATAGAAATAGAAAAAATAACATTAGGATTAAAAAATAATGTATTTTCATGATATAATTGAGTTACAAGTGGATTCATGGCGTTAGAATCATCAATAATCATTAATGTGGAATAAACATAGAGGCATCATATCACTTTTTTAAATCATTTTTTCCAATGTCACATCCATGTAGTGAGTATATTCTTCAAACTTGAATGAAATCAACATGTCAAGGATGAGGTTGATTTTTTTTTTAATTCATGATCCCGTCCATTTTTCGTCATTTGGTCAATATCCCTCAAAGATATCCTTTTTTCATCCTCAACTTGATTATTTCAAAAAAGGTTATTTTTTCTAGCAATTATTTATTTGGTAAAAATAGTTGATGGAATTTTATTGTATGGAATTTTAATTTTCTGTATTTTAATAGTATTACCTATCAAAAGGCAATGATGTTTAAACATCATCATTTTCCACAACAAATATTACTATGTATCAACATGGTAACCATTTACCATTACACATTCCCATTTAGTACCTTTATGGTAGTCATGTTCATTATAGTTATGCTTAAATATACCTTGGACCATTACACTGCCCATATAGAAGATGAAGACCATTATAATGTTTCTCATGTGAACTTCAGACAATGTTTTCCCATTAGTGCAGCTTTTTTCAGGTTTAGATAGATTTGATGGATGCTATGATACATCACAATATAACATCAAAAATCCCTATTTAATGGGGTTTTAAAGATATAAATCCATCTTATATTAAACTAAAACATCATATACAACAAGGGAAATTGTAACAAATGTAGGTATTATCCATGAAATATAAATTTAATTCAATAAATTAAAAGTAAACGTAAATTTTTTTAATACAATGTGAATATAGATTAAATAATCAATATATGCATACAATAAAATATAATAATGAATGAAACAACTAAAAACCATTTTTTAATTTGTTTATATTTAATGTCAAATTTTCAAAAAATAATAATAATAAACTAATTACTTAGATTAAATCTACATTATTGAGTTAATTTTAATTTTAAAATACAAAAATATATATGAATATTTAATCTCATCACTCCCCCACACATAAAATATTTTAATTATTGGAAATATATATAATTTAATGTAACAAAATTATTTATTTTCCTAGGATCGAACACTCAGACCATAAATGAAATATATTAATGACACTACAGTTATTAAAAATTTAAACCAGACTTTGTGAATTAATCTAACTACCTTACATCAATATAAGTATAGTTTCTAGTACTTAGAGTAAAAAATATAGATTTAATAGGGATTGAATCAATAATAAGGGGCATGTTATATTTTAACTCTTCTATAGTTCTTTGTATCTAAATTCAATTTTTCTTACATTTGAAAAAACTCAAATGATATTATTATAAGTCAACTTCCATCATCTTTACTTGGGAATAATATTCCATCAAAATAAATATATTCATTTTAAATAATTAAGAACATTAAAAAATTTACAAAGCTATGTATATCACAAAAAATATTAATTTATAGAGGGATTTAATAACACACACACCCATTACTTAATCATCTTAGACATCATTCTGGGATCATATTTTACCATTTAACCCAATTTTAAATGAGTTGTTTTTCAATCCTTTTTATATAGACCAATTAGTTGTTCATTTTCAATAAATATATCATAGCTGGGGTTATGATAAAAAATAATTCTTCTTAAAGTTATATTTCTAATTATATTTCAATTAATTTCCGTCAAATTTTTACAGCACTAAAATATAACATTCCTTATAAATAGTAGAAAAAATAACTTAGTAATCATTCATATCATGTAATATCATCACTAATTTATCATAAAAACTATAATGGATATTTCCACTAGTCATTATATGATTTAAAATCATGTTTCATGTCCTTAATACATAGTAAAATAGGAAAATAAAATAAAAACTAGTAGGAATATTTTATTAATAATCATGAAACTGATAAAAAAATACTATAACATACTCATAAATATGATTTAATACCCTCAAATGAAATTCTCCAAAACAGAAAATTTTATATTTATTAAATGTAATGTAAACTAGATTACCAGTTATTATAATAGGTGTAATAAAAGATAACCAAAATGGTTAATTTTAACTATTTCGTTTGAATTTATCTAATTGATACTATGAATAATTCTTTGATATTTTATCATAGGTGACATAAACATTGGTAATATAATAAAATTGTATATTTTTTACCATAAATTTTATAATAGGATATTTAAATGTATAAAATAACATGGGCATGAAAAATCACAGTTTTCCCTACTATAAAGTGTTTTATTTAGGATTTTCATAGATAAACCATCCATTATTAATCCCCATTTATCCGAAGGATTGGGTTACTATGGTTTAATAACAACATCGTCTTCCATAAATGATTTTTTATCTTTACATAAATTGTATTATTCACTTTAAAATATTTCTTCATATCCACTGAATTATTCACACTCTATATCCCAGGATGATATGGTGGATTTTTGATGTATGGGTCCTCTTCAACCACACCAGTTTTGGATTCCTCTTTTATTAGGTTGGGTAATATATTTTTTGGTCATACCCATGTGAATAAGCGTTAGTAAGAAATTAATATATAATTATAATAATTCTATATGGGTTCTAAAATACATTTCCCCATGAAAACTACTAAATTGAACTTCTATTTCACCCTAATGGAGCGCATGAAACTCTTCTTCAATTATTTCTGCATCCACTTGTTCTTCATCATGTTCTATAGGAGGGGTTATTCTGAGAGAAACTAAAAAATTTATTCTACTTCTTCCAATTGATCTGCATCCACTATATCATCCCCTTACCATGTCCTCCAATTCATCATAATTAAATTTTAATATATTCTATCATCCAATTCATTTTCCATTGTAAATACCTATCTATATTCCATTAAATGTTTTATATTTTTTTTGTGAGTGGATTTATGTATTCTTTAACATAGTAAGATATTTCAATGTATGGTCAACTTTTTGTACCAATACCTCTTCAATTTTTGTGGTTATACAATGTTGTTCATCTATGACCTCTTTCACACCCACGTAATCATTTACATCTAGGGCCTACCAAATAACATACGACTCATTTATAAAACAAATTTTTGAAACAACGTCCTTTATATTTTCTATTTACAGCATAATAGATTCCAATAAATATTTTTCTTTTACAAAAATTAAATATAATGATTATTGTAATTGTGTATCCCTTAATTATATCTTATTTTAACCCTGCTTAGAAGTGTAGGGCCACTATGAAAAAGTTTTAAAGTGTAAATAATGGAATATATTTCTTATCCTTGAGTAATTCCTAAAACATTACTATTGAGATAATATAGTTAGAAAGTTCTTTTACATCTTTGTACAACCTCCAAATAGTCTACTTTTGTTTATAAACGATATTTCAAAAAAACTATTACTTGTTTTAGAATGTGCCTTAGTTCATCAATTAATTGAATTTCTTAATCCATTTCTGCATTCACTTATAAGGTGAGATGTTTGTCAGTTCAAATAAAATTAAAATGATTTTTCTATATTCTTATGATCTTTTTAATGTTCCTACTAGATAAAATAATAATAATAACTTATGATATTAATGTATACCTCATTTTCCTAATACCACTAATAGTGAAATATTTGAAGAAAACAATGAAGAATAACAAAAATTAATCACTAGACACATCTAAAAGAAAGACACTAATTAAAAATGATAATGTGATAGAAAATAACTCATTCAAAACACTAATGAAAAGGATATAGTTATTTGAATTATGTCACTATAAATACATTAATAAAGAATTGAAAATCATTGAATAATAAATAATAGTCAAAAAATATTTTCTCTTCAGAATCTATGCCTAGAATTTAAATATTAAATCACCTATTTATATTTATATATCAATTTTCTATAATTATAAAAGTTATATAATAAATATTATGGTGATATTCATGAAATTTAAAATTAAAAAATTTTAAATTAATGGAAAGAGGAAAACCCAACTTGTTAGTGAGATGTGAGGATGTTCCTAGAGTGGCATCCAATGAACTCAATCATAATCTACAGTTTTTTATAAATAACATAATCAATTACCCATGAAACATATAATTTTTCTTACTTTTCACACATATATTTATATTTTAGAGAATAATGGACTTGATTATCACAATTTATATCATTAATTAAAATGATATTAAAATGGATTGATGAATGAAATAGGCATATTGATGAATTTATTTCTAATCACCTAAACAATCTTCACCATAAATATCACACATAACCAATGTGTTCATTTTCTGATTTAAATTTTGGAAAACATAGAACACTAATTTCATAACCTCATACCACTAATGATTTGTAGATTCTCTAAATCGTATAGTTATAGATTTTAGGTAATTTATTATGATGAATACAAATAATGTAGTGGGATGAAGAATAACATCTTAGTTGAATAGAAGATTAAAAATGAATAGACTATGATTAATGTTCACTAATTATATCGAATTCATAAATTCATTGAGTTCTTAGTAAATAAATTATTTTATATATACCCATAAAATAAAGCAGAAGAATATATTTAAAGTTTTCATAATAAATTCTTGTCCATTATTCTTAAAATAAATTCAATGAATTGATATATTTATTCGTTCTTCATTAAATTCCATTTTTCCTTGGAAACAACAATTCTTAATGAATGTGGGATCTAGTAAAATATTATTGTTCTTGGTTGATATCCCACCATCAATTTATTTTGTATTCTTTTTCCTGTTGAATGTTTTCCAAATATTTTTCTAGATATACCGATGATTATTCAAAACTGATTAAAATATATACTATTTAGACTTTTATATTTTTGGTTATTTAATTATATTCCTCTTAGATATGTAACGATCCTTGTGTATCTATTTCATCTACATAAACAACCATTAGGTACCTATAATATAATAAGGTACCCTTTTATTATTTCATTAATTAACTATATGCAACTCAATAATGTTGGAGTTTCTCCAACATATCCAATAGACCATTATAGAGCTCATGTAGAATATTGCTGTAATGAACCTACATTTTAAATTATATTTTATTTTTTAATCTTAATGTGTTTGATATACTTATAAGAACACATTAATAAACCACATTTAACTATACAACATTATATATTCAATGAACTATAAATATAGTATTTTTGTGTGAAAATAGATATAGATTATTTATGGAATATATATTGTAAAAAAATAATGGTCACTATTAATAATATGGAATTGAAAAAATAAATTATCATTACTAAATTACTTATAATATCACATTATTCAGAAAATATTATTTTTTTCAAAAAATATAGTTTTATTCAATTTTTCATGGAACTAAAATTTATATTTATATATTATTTTATTTATATGGAGAATTATAAAGAAGAATTTTATTATTAATTTATAGGTAATGGTAATATTAATAAATTTTTTTTAAAGCATTTAATTTTTCTAAAAAATGTACATTATATATTAATTTTTCATTTAATTATTTGAATATAAAATATTAATATTGAAAATTGGAAAAATGAAATTAGTTTTTGGATTTATGGTTATAATATTAGTCACTGATATGTTTTTTTTATTTTTCTAAAGAATCAATTTCTAATTGAATATTATTATATAAACCAATTAAAAATATTGTTATTTCTGACACTAAATTTATCTAAGTATGAAATTAATATTCACGAAACCATTTTGTAAATGTAATAAATATTTTATAACACATTGTATATTTAAAATATATTTTTTTTCAAAACTATATTTGATATTCTAGGAATGAGGTTATAATAATCTCTAAAACAATTTTTTTAATAAATTATTGATTTATAATTATAAAATTATAATTTATCAATTCAGTAATGTTATATCAATAAAAATCAATTTATATCTGGAATTATGAAGTCAATATTATTTAACATGAACTAGTTTTTATGTATAATAAATGAATTTCTTAAGAAAAAAAATACGGTGGTAAAAGAAACAAATATAATATGTTATCAAAAGGGTTAAAATGCTCATGATAATAATAACTTGTTTCTAATTGTGTGGTTGATGTGTAGCTACAACAGACAATGTGTCTGCCACATTATTGATTATTTTTTCCTGTTCTTGATGTTTGAAACATGTTCCTTATTTATATTAATATGAAATACTAACATGAATACCATCATCTCTACAAATAAGATGGGCCTCAAAACACTCTTTCAAGGCCACTAAAATGTTTTTCTAGCCTCTTTAAAAATTACCATATATCATTCCCCTCTAATCTTCTTTCACATCATTATGTTTATTGACAAAATATTTTTTTATGTCTACCCTTTATTTATAATCATATACGGTAAGATCATTGTTATCATTGTATATAAAAAATGTCCCCTAAATATTATTTATTTTAAATAATTACATTCTAAATATATTCACATTAAAAAAATATTTTTAATTAATTATTTGCGATATAAATGTTTTTATTATTTTTAGAATAAACATTATCCTTTTTCCCATTATCAATTAATAAAAATTAAAACAACATTCTTCTATTTGTGTAGATTGTTTCCTCCAAAAAGAAATAAATAACATTTAGATTATTTTTTATATATTATTCCATAAAATCTATACAAATATGTCTCAAAATTTTATGAATGTATATGTTCGTTAATTATTACTTTAAATTGAAGTTACCATTCAAACGTAATGAACTTTTGTAACCATTTTCATCTTTAAATTATGGTATGATCCTTTTCAAATTGGTCAAACCACAAAATTAAACAATTCCATAATTTAATATACGAGATGAGTATTATAACATAATTAAATATATTATATTAACTAGATAAAAAATGATTTATTTTATTTTCCTTCATAAAATTTAATATTAATATTAAATTCATTTATTAAAGTACTGACATTCGTTCATAAAAAAATCATAAAAACATACTCTATTATGATTTCATCTTTATGAGTTGTAATCAAAACACTAATAAAATAAAATTATAAAAATATATATAGTAATAAATATTCAATTTAAATACAATTAATAATTCTTGGAAGGAAGGTAAATTGGAGAAGAATGATTAACAACAAAAATATTATGAATCTAGTTCAAAATGATAAATATTACTAACACATAATATTAAAAATAGATGATAAATATATAATATACATGTATTGATCAAATTATTAGTGAAGTTTTTATAAGGTTATAATCATGATTATGGTTATGAATTTTGTGATATAGATAATTATTTTTGTAATACTGGATGTTAAGGAATATTAGGCTATGAAAGAACAATGATAAGGGCTTCTTTTTCTCAAATTTAATTTATTGAGACATAGTTCTTATTATACACCATGATATCATTAATAGGGTGTAATTAGTGAATTAAGAATTTATTTTACCATATTCATTTTATTAATTGGTTTTTAAGACCAAAATAATGATCTCTATTTGAATTCATTTTGATTAAAAAGAGTCTAAATTAGTATTTCTTTTCGACAACTAATCTATTTTATTGAGTTAAAATTCATGTTCTTGAACAAATTTCTTCAAGGATATTTTTTTCAACACTAATATTTTATTTCATAGATATGTATCTTCCTCTATAGTATAAAATTACCTATTAATTCAATCATTTTACACAACTAAATTCTATTATGAATATATTCTCTATTATTGTGAATAATTGAAATCCCCTTTAACAATGGTTTACCCCTATTCTACATCTTATATCCAATTATTCTTCAGTGTTATCTTTTAAAAACCACTTATGTATTATATAATGATACCATAATATTTTTCATATCATCTTTTCAAATATATTTTTTATACTTTTTATGATAATAAATTTTGAAAAAGAAATTCTAAATAGTTATTTTTTTACTTCTATGATATTTTGTTACATATTACACTCCATATTTCTATATGATATTATTTATGTAATTATTAGAGTTCCATTATTGAAATTTATATTAGAAAAATATTTTTTTTCCAATTTAATAACTTCAACATTTTCAAAATGTTTTTTTAAAATGACTTTTATACATATATATTAATATAACATTTAAAATGTTTCATAAAATAAATATTTTTGTTTTATCAACGTTATCACATGTATCACCCCCTGATATCAAGTATGTAACTGTTTTATTATGCATTTTATGTATCTAAAGTATTTGAGAGATTTTTGGGATAGTTTGGTGTACTTTTTGTGGGTTTTGGGGAATTTTCAGAGGTTCTTGATTGCTATATGGTCTTGAAAACCCGTAAAAAAATTCTACAAAATAATGCATAATGAATTATAGGGCTCATGGTAGGAGAATGGTTAAGGAGCATGGTCTGACCAAATTGTGCGGCCACCCCATTAACAATATAACAAGTTAGACAATGGGATTTGGTAAATTTGGTGAATTTTTTGGGAAGAGTTTTAACAAACCATTTGTGGTTACTGTTGGACGAAGTAGCTCATGCATGTTTAGCACATAGGTTGACTAACCGTGTGATTATCTAAGGATGTTAAAAAAACTAGATCATACAATTGTGGATTTAGGTTATTTTTATGTTTTAATTCGTTTTTCCCACAAAATATTTTATCATAGAATTATTCCCCATCAATGTTTGAATATCCTCACCCCATAATATTTGAACCAATCTAGAGGCTTCTCTTGTTGAACTAAAGCCATATTTTCATGGTATGAGATCATTCATTATTATTCATTGTGTGTTTTCTTAAATATTATTCTCTATTAGTATCTATTTATTTTATGAACATATTCTATGGATATATAAAAACTATTGGACCCAAAATATATGTATATGTGGATTTTATAACGGTAGGGGAATAGATCTAAGATTGGTTTTTGGGGATTCAACATGGTTATGTGCACATTTTTCATGTTGTTCTTTATTTCTTCTATAAAATTTGATGCAGGAGACCTCAATATCGTGTCCTCTACATATAACATAATGTTTAGTATAAAAATTATTAAATTAAACAAAATTTATAGTGAAATTTGTTTTGAAATCATGGTCGAAACCTTCTTTAGTTATGGTTTATTGATTTTTGTAAAAATATTAATTGTTCTTCAATATTTATGATAAATGGTTTTAAAATTTGGAATTTTCACTTGGTTGCTTAGTTTTTATTACATTATAAAGGGTTTTCAATAAATTTTTGGATTTATTTAAATGGTCTGTTAGAATGTTTTTCAAAAAAAACATTATTTTCTTGAAATAGTATGGAATTGAAATATGATTTTTGGCATATATAGTGGTTTGAGTTTATACATTAGTGAAATTATTGGTTGAAATATGAACTTTTTATGCATTCTAAAGGTGTAACCAATCATGGGATTTAATTACTTTGTGAAAAATTGGTATATTGATTAGAAATTTCTCATCAGTATGGAAATTTCATTACAAAGTATGCATATGTAGATGTATGAATATGTTGATCTGTGGATATGTGGTATTGAATGGGATAAAAAAATTGAATTATGGAATGGTTTTAAGAAAATTAGGGTTTACATCATTGAAATTAGTGTTATTTTTGAAAAATATTTTGTTATAAGTATTTTTGGTTCTGTGATAAAATATTTCATGTTATTTTATATAAATTTTTTATTATAAATAGTTTTATAAAATATTTAAACCAGATCAATACTAATGGGATGATAATGGAATTTATTGGAAGAAAATTTATTGAGTTACATTACTCACCCAGCTTTGGCACATTGGTGTGTTTTTATATGTTTACTAAGACATCGGTTAAGGTAAATCATTTCACTTATCTAGTGGTACTTCAAATTGTTGAGTATGGAGTTTTAGTTTGAAGCTATGTCCATTGAGTACTTTATCATTGTTTGTTGCCTACTACTCTTTGCTTTGGTATTTTAGTATTCTATTTCGGTTCTTGATTTTAGTTTTATTTAAATAATAATGATATTATGGAGTTTCCTTTATTTGATGTCATGCATCATGTAGTGGGTTATTTGTTAATGGAATAATTTTTTAATTTTTTTTATTCTTAAAGGGTAAATCATCCCCTAATCATAATGAATCCCTTTGGAATTTATACAAGCCTTTGACATCTTAGGAATGTCACATAAGGTCAAGTAATGTTCCATTGTCTTACCAATCCAATGAGGGTGTTTGCGATGTTAAAAGGGGTAATAGATTGGTTCTTCCTACTTCCATGAAGAATGTGTGGTATTAGACTTGGTTGGTATTTGACTTCATATTAGTTGTTTGAATTTTAGTTTAAATAATTAAAGTTTATTCCTTGTGATAATATCATAGAAAGGAGTTGTATTGTTAGGACATGAAATGTAGAATGTAAAAAAGGCAGAACTATCATTTTTATGATGAGCATCTTGTTACCATTTAGTTGGGTACAAAAGAGTTTTAGACGAACTTATTAGAATTGGAATCTCATTACCATGGGTTTATCGATTGAGACGGGAATGAAAAGTACAAAAGGAGTGAATTCCCACTATGATTTCATATATCATTATGAGTGATTATTTACGATTTGGTGAAAAATTATTTATTTTTTAAAAATCTTAAATTGGTATTCAATTGAAAGACATTGAAAAATAGCATTGTTCTGGTATTTTGAATATGGTTAGATTTTCAAAATTGTGTAGATATTTTTTGAAAATGGATTAACATGGTAAAATTTGATTTTTGAAATTACTATTTTGATAGTATGATGTGGTACAATCTATAAGGGTAAGAATTTAGTTAATAAAGAGTGATACTTATCTCTTCTTTTGTATTTATAGATAATGTCACATGTTAGGCATCATAGAAACCAAACTAAAATGATGATGAGAACGTGGCTGCACCTGATCCCTAGGTGAACCAAAAGCTAGTTCAAATATTATTCCAATTATTTTAACATATGGATTATAGGAATTGGATGCATGATCCAATGAAAGTGGATAATTATATCTAGTTTCTGAGGTATAATCCACCCATCATTCATAGTGATTTGCACCCAGATATGCCAGAGGTGTGGCAGAATATGATAAATCATATCATTGATTTCATCAGTACAACAATAGAGTAGAAATTCAATATATCAATGAATATGTGATAATATATAGCACAATAGTGGTGGAATTTTTCTTTTTTTGGCTAAATTAGAATACAACATCGTATGGGATGATTTGGAGTAATTTTTCAACAAAAAATTATATCCTCACTTGTTCTGCATTCAATGAATGATATATTTATTCATCTTGAAGAAGGAAAATATTTTTTAATGGAATATGTGAAAAAACCCATATTGAAAGAGGAAAATATTCCTTCGACCACATGAATCAAGATTCTACCACAAAAGAAAAATTATTTAACAATTGCAACAAGATGGAGAACCTTCAATGTTATTGTCACAATGCTCCAAGGTTGGGTGTTCGAGACACTTTCCAACTGTCAAAAGAGTTGTATGCATCAACTGTACAAGAGAAGAAGAATCAATATTTTTAGCAAAATAGATATATCCATGATGATAATAGTAAAGTGATGACTCCTCAGTAAGGGATATCTCTTTAGCTAAACAATGAAAAAAGAGAAGTGATTAAACCCTCATAAGGATATCAACAGGTTATTATGGATGATCAGTCGGGCCCATCTATAGTGAGAGGTATGACTCTTTTTAATTCTACTCTTATGCATAAAATTATTGGCACAATACCATCACATTGCTTTATTTATTATCCTATTGTTCATTTTATAGGATTAAAATTAAAGATGATGCCTTATATGATTAAATTTATAACTCTTTTGGGTTGACTATAATATTGAACCTTTGTTTCTAGATTATGTTCTATAATCATTGATGGAGTCGAGACGAAAAGGGATTTCTCTAGGCTTGAGATGGATATTGTTTATGTTATCATAGGTATTTATTGGCTGACAACGTACATGGCTCACATTTACTATTATACAAGAAAGATCAGTTTAACAACAGAAGATAGTGTTAAGAATATATTTCATAGATATTAGAGTGTAAATGAAGTCCAAAGGGCTTTTTGTCATAAGTAGTTGGAAAAGCATCATAACTATTGGTAGTATTATCTTTGGCATTAATTAAAAATATTGGGAAGAATAGTTTTCTAGATGTCGTGGATCAGTTTTTAGATATGTTTCCCAAAAATTCTTTAAGGTTTTTTACTATAAGATTAGTAGAGTATATGATCGATCTCATTTCTGAGAACAGTTCTATTTATATTCTATCATATAAAATGAAACCGACCATATTAAGGGAGCTTAAAGGGAATTTAGATGACCTTGAATGAAAAGTATTCATTCTTACAAGCATATATCTATGGGCACCATCACCCTTGTTTGTTTAAAAGGTGGGTTATACTCTACTGCACTGTGTGAATTATGGTAATCCTAACCAAATTATGATAAATATTTATTATTAAAATTCACAAATTAATGATTTGTTAAATTAATTAAAAACATATTATTAGTTCTTCAATATTTTCATGTCTTCTAGATATCACTGATTTCATGTTTCGAAAAATTGTATTCTGATGATAGCTTTTAGATTAATATATATTCATTATGAATATGTAGTAATGCCTTTCGGTATTAACAATGTGTGAGAACTATGTTTTTAAATCAGTTTTAGATCTTTTAAATTTCAGTATAAATATAAACTTTAGACCTTTTATGGATTATTAATGTGTTAGTAAAGGTATCATGGGTGTTTGGGGAATTTTTGAAGCTTATAACCCATATCATTGGGGAAAACATCATGGAACATGGTTTAGAAATCTATGCAGATATTGTTTTTTTAGATAGATCCACCTTGTATGGTTAGTGCACTGATGTGTAGCTTAACCTTCTAAGAGACCCATTTTTCGAGGAACACTTTCAGGCTTTGTACTTTTTTTGTCAAACAGTGCAGACTAACTTTGCACATTCTATTTTACAGGTAAATTGTATTTTTCCCCTAAAAGATCTAATAATCCTCCTCCATCTTCCCTAATTAAAATCTTTTGTATGATTAACAAATTTCTCTCCCTCAATTTGATGATTTTTGAAGACATAACCTTGGAATATGGATATCTACTTCATCAAGAAACGGATTGATCTTTCATTCCTGATGTTGGATGCACAACAGTAATTACATGAGTCCTTTTGAGCACTTACCTTTATATTTTTCTCCCAACCGAGATATCAGGGTATGATAATTTTTCTCTTTTTCATAGATCTACTCTGATCCAAGCCAAATCAAGGGCCAACATTGGATGAGAAGGATTATAAAAGCATAAGGTGTGTGGTCTATTACTCATCTCTAATGTTCATTTATTTTGGACATGACATGTGGGCCCCACCAATTTCATCGTGTTCTATTTATGGAATTAGTATTCAATGGTTAGATATGATAGGACCATATGGTTACTTTCTACCCAAATACATTATTTATTGTTGGCGGTTATGACCACAACTCCATCCTTCCAATGTCGATGGTTATTCGATAATTTTTTATTAATGTTTTGACATGATTTTTCCACTGTTCGGATTTTCCTTTGATTGACCCTTATAAGGGTATGCATTTCTAGATTGATTGGATTGATTTATATCATGAATTTTATAATATCAAGTATTATGTATACATACCACTTGACCCACCTATGTTAAGTTCTCAAAATTGATAATTAAATGTGAATGATTAATTGGTTGCATATCTGTATCACCCTTTTCTATATTAAGGAAAGGTATTGGAATGATCCTTGGATATGGAATATGATTTAAATAGACTAAATGGTTGTATGCTACATTTCCGTGTCAGACTAATGAAATTCAAGGCTTGAACCAAATGAATTGATAAAAATGTTTCCTGCTACATGACCTTATCTCTATAATTAAAGGCTAGCCTTGAACCAAATAAAATATTACATGACTTAAAAATCAAGTAGTAATGGACTGACTCAATATCACCTTGGATTTGGATTGTTAAATTCCATGAGCCCTCAAGAACCCCATTCTGATGCAAGGATACATATTTCATAGGTTAATACCCACCATGATTACTACCCTTGTCTATTATTAGATGCTCGATATGATACCATATGATTCCTCATGTAGTTCTAAAGGATTAAGGGATACATTATTTAGATCCCTTTAATATCATTAAATGATACCTTGGATACACTCCTTGGATCTAGCATTGACATGGAGGTTCCATGGTTAAATCCCATCAAGTCCAGTCATTTCTTAGCCATGATTTACATTAACGGATTATAGTGGAATTGGTAGGTTCTTTAATGTGAAATTTCGTGGACTACACTCCTGGATTTCACTCTTAACCCATGCCTAGATATAGTTATTACTAATTTGGACACCCTTGATGTCTATGTCGATTTGTTTATTACCTTGGTACTTGACTATTAAATATCACTGATCTTGGTTGCCTTATAAAATTTTGGACCCTTCACTAACATATCAATCATGTGTTGATATTGGTGTTGGTTATTCTATAAATGACCTATCAACATGAGTTTTTAATTACATTATTAAATTAAATTTTCACATGTTCAAGCACCAACCAATGCCTTAAGCAGATACATAGGTATTAAGATACACTGTATAGATTTACTTCTATATGCATGCTGGAACACTGTTATATTTCCACGACATGGGTTGGATATAGTTGAAACCATTTGTGGTGACCCTCTAAGATTTATCTCAAACCCTCTCTAGGAACCGTTTGGTTCCTATGGAAGATTACATGGTTTCGGGTGTTGAAAAAGGGAATTATATGGGTTCAACCACTTGACTACTTGCTAATTAGTATGGATCTTGAGAAAAGAGGACTGAGTTGGAACTCTAGATACTTGGGATAGTATATTATTTCATTTATACTATTGTGAAACATGTTATTCCTACTATCACGTGTCTATGATTTTCAGTTTCCTTGTGACATGACATATCTGCATTAGTTGTAGTGTTACTAGATGGTATACCAGTTATTTCAATTATTGTTACTATTGTATCTATTTTCCGTTGTGACTTTTGTTTAAATATAATTCTCCCACTATTTTCTTATGTTTACTTCAATGAACTGCACTACACTTAGGTAATGAGGTTATAGTCTATCCACGGACACACACTAGGCCCTCGCTCCTGGTCAGTAGCCTCTGGTATTTGAGGAGATGCACATGAGGCCATGTGCCCCACTGGGATCGGGGCACCCATTAAGTGGTATATAAGATTGAGGTGTCACAATGTTGTATTAGATGGTGGTTTCTTTTCCTGCAATACTAATTGGAGAAAATAGATTGGGGAATATGGATGATTGGGACTTGATCATAAGTCGTTCTTTGGTGTTGTGAACCCATGTTTAGGGTAAACGCCATGTTACCCGAAATATAATTAGTTTCCATTTTTTCCAATTATAGATGACATTATTTCACCATTGGGTGATGTACATGTTTGGTGGTGTTGTTGATTATTACTCTATTTTTGTATTTTCTTCCGTCCTTGGCCTGATGATATCAGGGAAAGGAGCATTGATACATACATTATTATAAGCACATAAAATTCACATTTTATTCATATTTCTATGGCATATAGCTGCATTTAATTTCTTTGAATTGCTTGATATGCTTGTGATTGTTGAGTGATGTTGTGCAAATTATTTTATTCTTTTATTACTAATGGTTGTGGTTGAGTGACTGTATGTCTCAATTCATGAGGTGTATGGGACCCATGGATTTGGATGAATAATTTACCAAGTCAATCTATTATTCTATAAATAAATGGGATTAATTTATAGTGATAGTTTTATGGAAATTAAGTCATCGGAAATGGATATCCATTATAATGTTAGTCCTTAAATATAATATTAATTGGTTTCACATCCTTATCCTTCCATGTCATGTTTATGAAAGATAAAGTTTTAGACATGTTAATTAAATGTAAAGTGAAACGAAACATATACTTGAGCATATACCGATACCTAGCTGTCTAAGTAGGTAGTTGGGGTGGTGTTCTTGAGGTAGTGAGTTTTCTTACGTTAATCTTCTACTAGTGTTTATTTCATTATTCATTAGCTTTTTCTGAGGTGTGTCCTTGGAAATTGTAGACCAACGCGGCCATGATGTCCTCATGTCGTATGCCAAGAAAGTGGTGATGTCCAGGAACTAAACCTGGCGGGACATGAGCAAACAATATTTCCACGATGAGTGACACTTGAGGCGCCACCAGCTGTTCGATATCTTTTCAATGATCCTCATGTTCATGATTTTTTCTTATATCTATTGTAGTCCATTCATAGTTCTCTATGTCATGCACCTACAATGTATGATCTGACTCATGAGTTCCAGCAGCAATATCCTCCTACCTTTTCTAGGTGTGGTAGTCTGAAAGATTCTTAGACTTGACTCTATGCCAACCTATATATCTTTGATCATCTTGAGATGCCTCTATAGTGAAGATTCAAAATTCCCACATACATGTTTCAGGATTCTAGATTGTGTTGGTGGGATGTGATTACCCAGGCTGGTCATCCTTGGGGCATGTTATGGGTTGATTAAAAAAATGGATTTTCTGATCGGTTCCTTCCTAATACACTAAGAGCTGATAGATCTAGATAGTTCATTCATATCAAGCAGGGTTATTTATCAATTTTGGAGTATTTTTCACATTTCATGTGGATCTAGTTCTTTCCACCGCTTCTAGCCCCTGATGAGATTTCATGCACAAGACATTTCAAGGATGGGATCTAGTACCCCATCCATACGTAGGTAAATATCATTCTCCTTCATAATTTTTATGATATAGTCAATCAAGAACTTATGACTAAGCGCAACTTCATGGATGGTAATTGTGCCAGGTTAAAACGATTAGTGAAGCGTCAAGCCAGTAGTTCTTAAGGTGGTAGGAAGTGTTACCTCAAGGTTTCTCATCAGATCTGTGACAACCAGGGTGTCTGTTTTGATTAAACTAAAGTGTTTCATTATGGTGGATGATATGATCATTCAATGCCTCAACGTGATAGATAGTCACTTTAGTGACAGTATTGCAACTGTATATGGAATCATTAGTGTTTTTGTATGACCATTCCACCACCTACTAGTAAGAAATGGTCGAAACCATCTCTACCTTCAGGTGGGAGTTCATTTCTACTGCAACTAGTGGGACGTTGGAATAACACATGTATGTTTGGCCGATGAGGAGGTCGTAGCCACGATAGGCAGACCCCTGATCACCGATTGCACCAGCATTGCAATTTTGATTGTAAAGACCTGTAAATTTCAAGGAAATTTTTTTTTCTTAATTTTCTTTGAAATTTTACAAGAACGCAGTTTCAGACGACACCTGATTCCGAGGCCCGGTGTGCCCGGAATCATTTTCTGATGTTTGGCTCGGGTACATTCAGTGAATGAATGAGCGGGTTTTACTAACTTTTGAACCATTGCTCGGAATCAAATTCTGAGGGCACCGATAGAATCGCAGCACCGGTATTTTCTTAGAAACACCTCCTCCGGAGTTGCGTTTACTCGGGTGTGGTTTTTAAATTTTTGGGGTTAAGTTAAGAAATAAAAGAAAGTGTGCGACAACTTTATTTCTATTTCACTTAAAGCTACTTAAAGCTGCTTAAGCTGAGTTGAAGCAGACAGAGTTAAATTCAAAATATCCTACCCTCTTGGTAGGATATTTGAGGGGTGGGACCCGTACGAGCCCCACCGTTTCTTTTCCGCTAAGTAACTCACCTGCGAAAACCCCTATTAAATGAAAGTCAACTGGGGCGTTTATTAAACTATTAAACGCTCCCATTAATTGGGCGGTTTATTCGTTGAATTAATTCTATGAATTAATGGGTCGTTTCTTAAGTTTGTTTTTCAGTTTGTTGGCATGTAATAAAATAAGACCAACACTTTTCTTCTTGAGTGTTGTTCGTTGAGAGGGTTTCACAGAAACCTTATGTCCATCAACCTCCTTCGCGAAGAATGCGAAGAACGCGAAGATCGTCGAGCCCTCGGAGATCGACGACGCGATGCCATGTACCGCGATGCCAACGATTCTTCTGCCACGACGTTCTTCTGTGACTTCCTTCTTCTGCGACAAATCCTCGATCACCCGTTGAGGTAAGAGATTGTAGACCTTTTATTTCATTGTGGTTTATCACAACAACATGGATTTAATTCGTGTAAATTAAATCTGTGTGTTTCTTTAGCCCTCGAGATCGTCGACGCGACGCCCTCTCACGACGAAGTGACACCCTTCTGTGACGCGACGATCACCTTCTCCCGCGACGGTCAATTTCGCGAAGAACGCACGCTCGACGACTGCGGCGAGGTAGGGATTTAATTTGAAAATATTATTTTGTTCCCATAGTTGTTTCCATCTAAAACAAAGAGCCCAGGATCAAATTCAATTTTAATTTATTAAAATTGCATCTTGTTATTTTTTCATGTGTTGATCATTATTTCCCGATTGTTATCACCTAACACGGAGGGTGCTGGCCAAACAAACACGGCCTGACAACCCTCCGCGGTTCTTCATTGATGTGTGGAACGGTGGACGACGACAAAATGGGTCGCAGAAATTTTTTTTTGATTCCATAGGGAAGAACGGGACCTGGGAGGAGCTACATCGCAGACGGAAATGGAATTGGACCACCGAAGCAACTCTGGGGGCCCGCGGACTCCACCGGCGGCGGGGGTCGCCGGCGCGGCGACGCCGGCGGCTGGATGCTGTGGCGGGAGGCGGTTCCGCGGCCACGTGGAACCGAAGGTAGGGACGCAGCGGCCTGACTGCATCCAGTGACACCGAGCGGCCCCACGCGGGGTCGCGGCTTCGTTTCACGCGGGGGCAACACGCCCCCCGCAGCTTCCTTCACTCGGCCACTCGACCGAGCCAAGCCGAGCCGACCCGCCGGTTCGGCTGGGTCACGCCCAGGCTGGGCCGGCCCGGGTCGGGTCGGACCCGGACCGGGTTCGGGTCAACCTAGTTCGGGCCGACCCATGGGGGTGGGCCGGGTCGGTCCGGGCCCACACCCCCCGTCTCCGGATGATTTTCGGTCTTTTGCTCATAACATGAGCTACGGGCCTCTGAACGAAGCACCGTCAGCGGCGATGTGATCCTTGGATCGAGACGGTCGTTTCGGTATATCACACTTATGGTTTCAGAATACTTTGGGTTCAGCCGGGTTGGTTCGTACACGAAACCAACCGGGCCCTCGGAGCGGAAACACTCATATCTTGAGCTTCGGATGACCGATTGACGTGCCGTCAACTTTGTTGAATTCCTCTCAGTGAGACGAATATTTTGGAATACTTCGCCCAAGGATTTGATGTAGGTGGAGTACGGTCAAGTTGGTTTTTCCTTAAAAACCAACCGGGCCCCTGGGACAAAAAAGCCAATAACTCTCAGACCGGGCGTCTGATTGACGCGTCGTCTGCAACGTTGAGTTCCTGTTGACGATACAGAACATTTGGATACATCAAATATAGACTATGTGTCAGTTGATGTATCAGCCTCTCGGCTCGTGGAGCGGACCCTCCCGAACGAGCTTGCTGTGTGCGGGGACCCTAGAGCTGGCTACGACTACTACTGTGACGACGACGACTGTAAAAAGATCCTCAGTGGATTCGACTGCGACGATGATGAAAACAGTACGGGGATCCTCTTTGTTTTCAGCAGTGACAACTACGGTACATCTTGGGATACGTCAACTCCAGACTACATGGCAGTTGATGCATCGAGCCTCTTATCTCGTGGAGTGGACCCTCCCGGAACGAGCATGCTGTGTGCGGAAACCCTATAGCCGGTTGAGACTTGACGACTACTTGTCAGACGACTCGGTGTGTTACGGATTGCCCAGTACGGAGCGCTTGGTTGTAGCGGCAGACCCACGTCGGAGGAGCGCTTGGTTGTAGCGGAAGACCCGTGGTACTCAACAGAAGGAGTACCTCTGGAGGCTATGATGGGGAGCGCTTGGTTGTAGTGGCAGACCCATGATGGTGGAGCGCTTGTTTGTAGCAGCACCGGGGAGCACTTGGTTATAGCGGCAGACCTACGAGGGAGGAGGGCTTGGTTTTAGGTGCACCGGGGAGCGCTTGGTTGTAGCGGCAGACCCACGACGGAGGAGCTCTTGGTTGTAGCGGCTGACCCATGGTACTCAACAGAAGGAGTACCTCTATAAGCTATGAGGGGGAGCGCTTGGTTGTAGCGGCAGACCAATGGTGGGAAGCTATTGGTTGTAGCAGCAGGCCCACAGTACTCGATAGATGGAGTACTACAGCAGTCCAAGGTGAGAGGGAAGTGCATGGTTGTTGCGGCATAACCACTATACTTGATGGAGAAGGAGTTTCCCAATAGCTTTGGGTTCAACTTCATGATCGATCCTGTGTGGGTCATTGCGGGGGTTAGTACCTATTGATCCTTTGTGGGTCCGACGGCTTAGATGAATCAGTGTCTATATCTGATCATCTCTATCGTCATACGAAGAAGTATACCTGTGTGAGCTGAAACCCTATTTTTCTTTCCTTTGTGGATTGTGTTGTGCTATCCTCTATGGATTAATGTTTTTCTTTCCTGTGTGGACTGGTTTGTACTTGGTCTCGGATGTGGGAGCCGAACAAGAATCGATGACTTAGGTATATGTATGGGAATATACCTAAGAAATGTCGGATGATACTTTGTGATTGTATCTTTCCTTTGTGGATTAACCTTCGTGGATTCTGGGAGACCATCGGGGGTCTCGGGGTCCCTACTGAGTAGCTTATACTCACCCCTGCACGGGCTATGCCCGCACTTCGTTGTGTTGGTTGCAGACGACGGACAACGCTGATCATGGTGGAGGCTTGCGGAGCAGGACGGTACCTGGAGGTGGACCACTGGGTGAGATGTACTCAGAGCGGACTGCTGGACCCGACGAGTTGTGGAGGCTATCTGTACCCACCCTTCATGTGGGATTTCTAGAGGACGGCTCGACGCTGTGGCTTTTTCTTTCAGTTGCTGTTTTTCCCATTTCAGTTGTACTTTAGATTTGGGCTTGTATTTCCGGCCCCCTTTAATTTTCCGCACTTAACGTTGTACCAGTGTTTACTTTTTCCTCTTTCTTACTCTGTAGTGATTTTTTACTTTACAAAGGAAATGCCTTCCCTTTTTACCGGGATTTACGCCTTGGTGCTAGTCGCCAGCCCCTGGCCTATGAAAGGCGAGCTTGGAGTAGTCACAGCACGGGCCTCAAGGTGGGGTCGTGACAAATTGGTATCAAAGGAATTCAGTTCTACCGCGGACTCTGATCTTTTCTATGTGAAGAAATAGTGTTAAGCGTATTGAGTGTGGTTATCAGTCTAGGGAGCCCAATGTTGGTACGGCGGCCGACGTATCCATACACCAGGACCCTGACTTCTGATTTCTGACTTAATGAATGAAAACATTGATTGCATGTGTGTTTCAAGTTTTCTTTGTGATTACTTTGTATCATCTCACCAGGTATACTGTTCTGACCATGGCGCACCTGTTTCCTTTTCAGGATGGCCCCACGACGGCAGCCAGCTAGGGTTCCGAGAATTGTGTGTGGCGAGAGACCACCGAGCGATGAGGCCTCGGTGCAGGGCCCTTTGA
Organism: Viscum album; assembly: GCA_963277665.1. Taxonomy (NCBI): domain Eukaryota; kingdom Viridiplantae; phylum Streptophyta; class Magnoliopsida; order Santalales; family Viscaceae; genus Viscum; species Viscum album. The sequence goes on along the minus strand of OY728142.1, from coordinate 1,295,894,641 downwards.
CAGTAGAGGCATTGACGGTACCTTTAACCGCCGAGCCACCGATGCTTCTAGCCCCAACCGCTGACAATGAACATCACCTTAGTGCACTGCATGAGTTCCAGTGCCAGCGACCGCCCAGGTTCCGTGGGGGAGATGGACCCCCAGGTAGCCAAGGACTGGCTGGAGGAGGTTGTACGAGTTTTCCAGTTAGTGAGGACACCATCAGACCTTATGGTGGTCCTTGCAGCGAGCCTCCTGTATGCGGCAGCAGGCAGATGGTGGACCTTGATACTCCAGGTTCACGACGAGGAATCACTCCTTTGGACGGACTTTGAGAGCCTTTTTCACTCAGTGTTCGTCCCAGCCACCCTCTGAGCGGTGCGCATCTAGGAGCTACTACAGCTGCGGCAGGGAAACATGACAGTAGCCCAATACGCGGCGAGGTTTACCGATCTCTCGCGCTATTCCACGGACATGGTACGGGACCCGTTCATCAGGGCCCGAACCTTCGAGCATGGGCTCAGGCGAAAGATCAGAGCTTCAGTTGTTTCTCACAGCATTCTGACACAGAAAGGGGTGTTGGAGCGATCCCTCTTAGTGGAGAGTTTCCTGGCTGAGCAGTCTCCAGAAGCAGGACTCACCACTAGCCGGCATGCGGAAGAGTCTTCTACAGTAGGCAGTAGACAGATGACGAAGAGGTCCAAGAGGAAAATACCTACAGGCGGTCGACTGCATGACACATGATCGTTCATGCGAGGCACCCGGGGTGGACAACAACTTACCATGAGCGGACAATGTTACTCCTGCAGAGGGGTTGGTCACATGGCTCATGACTGTACGAACCTCCATACAAATGACCATAAAATGAACGAAGGACCTCCCAGGCAGAGGCATAGGTTCGATCGAGGCACACCGCATGGAGCAGGAGACCGTGGTAGGGGAGCTGGCCCAACAGCTGGAGGTGGACGACGCTTCGAGGTGTTGCCTCCACCACCACCAGGAGGTCCACCCCGACCGCAGGAAATAGGTGGACGTGGGAGAGCTCAGCTGCAGGCAGCTGAGGCCTACGATCATGTAGCTCTAGAAGCAGATGGACTAGGGCGGGACTAGCACCAGACCTGGAAACATTTGTTCATGTTGCTCCCAGCTCTGTTGATGTTTGTTTGTTGTTTATTTGTGTCTTTGTACTTTGAGCTACAGTAATAAAAAGACACCTTATTTTTGGCATATACCTTTATGTCCTCTCTTTTTGTTGTTACTAAGAGGTTCCGGTTTAAAAACAATTGACTTGACCCTCACTTTGAGATACATACTGGAAGAGTCCCAGTGACCACACACTGATTCCGACAGTTTGACTCAACCCTTGGAGGTGAGAGTAACAGTTGGATCTCTTGGTAGTAGCGTCGAGGCCTTACGACGTCATCCTTGGTATGGGTTAGTATCATCCATGACAGGATTGACTGTATTACGTGAAGAACGTGGTTCATCCAGGGGATGGGACCGGATTTCTCTTCTCGGCAAAGAAGAAATCTCAGCAGCTTTTATAGGACCAGATAGGTCCAAGTCATCCATGTGCGGATGATGACAGCTCAGAGATGGAAAAGTTCTTATGCTGACACGAGGCGGAGACCACTAGAGTTCGAGGTTAGTGACCACGTTTCCTTACGGGTCTCACCTCGACGTGAGTTATGGAGATGTGGCTGAGGCGACTAGTTATCTCTGAGGTTCAATGGGCCTTTCTAGGTCCTCGGCAGGGGAGGCGAGGAAGTTTACCGCTTGACCCACCCACCTCAGTTGCACCAGGTGCATGACAACTTCCATGTATCTCAACTGGGGAGATACGAGCTCGACCCCCCCCCCCCCCTTGCAGTTCATTGACCATGCGGAGTTGGGAGTTAATGATGGGTTGACTTTTATGAAGGTCCCAGTGGAGATCGAGGATCGACGGGAGCGGGTCCTACGTGGACGTTCAATTCCTCTTTTGTGCATCAGATGGAAACACGGGAACCTCCTGGAGAGCACTTGGGAGCGGGAGGCTCAGATGTGTGCCCAATACCCGCTTTTGTTTCCCTAGCTTTTGATGTATCTTTATGGGGACATAAAGCCTTGAGGTGGGAGGGATGTAAAGACACATAAATTTCAAGGATTTGTTTTTTCTAAAATTTCTTTGGAATTTTACAAGAACGCAGTTTCAGACGGCACCTGATTCCGAAGGCCGGTGTGCCCGGAATCATTTTCTGATGTTTGGCTCGGGTACGTTCAGTAAACGAAAGAGCTGGTTTTTCTAACTTTTGAACCGGTGCTCGGAATCAAATTCTGAGGGCACCGATAGAATCGCATCGCCAGAATTTTCTTAGAAACACCTCCTTCGGAGTTGCGTTTACTTTAGTGTGGTTTTTAAATTTTTGGGGTTAAGTTAAGAAATAAAATAAAGTGTGCAACAACTTTATTTCAATTTCAGTTAAAGCCACTTAAAAGCCACTTAAAGCTGCTTAAGCTGAGTTGAAGAGGATAGAGTGAAACTCAAAATATCCTACCCTCTTGGTAGGATATTTGTGGGGTTGGACCCGTACAAGCCCCACCATTTCTTTTTCACTAAGTAAAGCACCCACGAAAACCCCTATTAAATGAAAGTCAACAGGGGCGTTTCATAAACTATTAAACGCTCTTATTAATTGGGCTGTTTATTCGTTGAATTAATTATATGAATTAATGGGTCGTTTCTTAAGTGTGTTTTTCAGTTTTTTGGCATGTAATAATATAATACCAACACTTTTCTTCTTGAGTGTTGTTCGTTGAGAGGTTTTGACAAAAACCTTAAGTCCTTCAACCTCCTTCGCAAAGAATGCGAAGAACGTGAAGAATGCAAAGAACACAAAGAACTCGAAGAACACGAAGAACGTGAAGAACGCCGAGTCCTCGGAGATCGACGACGCACCTCCAAGTATAGTGACGCCGACGATTCTTCTCCCACGACGTTCTTTTGCGACATTCCTTCTTCCGCAACAAATCCTCGATCACCCGTTGAGGTAAGAGATTGAGGACCTTTTATTTCTTTGTGGTTTATCACAACAACGTTGATTTAATTCAAGTAAATTAAATCCGTGTGTTTCTTTAACCCTCGAGATCGTCGACGTGACGCCCTCCGATGACGATGCGACGCCCTTCTGCGATGCGACGATCACCTTCTCCTCTGACGGTCAATTCCACGAAGAACGCACGCTCGACGACTGCGGGAAGGTAGGGATTTTATTTGAAAATATTATTTTGTTCCTGTAGTTGTTTCCTTACAAAACAAAGAGCCTGAGATCAAAGTGCAATTTTAATTTATTAAAATTGTATCTTGTTATGTTTTCATGTGTTGATCATTTTTTCCCGATTGTTATCACCTAACGCGGAGAGTGTGGGCCAAACAAACACGGCCCGACCACCCTCCGTAGTTATTCGTTGATGTGCAGAATGGTGAATGATGACAAAATGGGTCGTAGAGATGATTTGTTGATTCCGAAGTGAAGAAAGGGACCTGGGAGGATCTACGGCGCAGACGGAAATGGAATCGGACCACCGGAGCAACTCCGGTGGCCCGCGGACTCCACCGGCAGCGCCGGCGGCCGGAGACGGCGGCGCCCCGGCGCGCCGCCAGACGGAGCCGCCGCGGCTTAAACCGCGGTGGTGGGAGGAGGTTCCGCGGCTGTGCGGAACCGAAGGCACGGACGAGGCGGCCCGACCGCGTCCGGTCACATCGAGCGGCCCCACGCGGGGCCGCGACTTCGTTTCACGCGGGGGCAACACAACCCCCGCGGCTTCCTTCGCTCGGCCGCTCGGCCGAGCCGAGCCGAGCCGACCCGCCGGTTCAGCTGCGTCGTGCCCAGGCCGGGCCGGGCCAGGTCAGGTTGGACCCGGTTCGGGTCAACCCGGTTTGGGCCGACCCAGGGGGTGGGCCGGGTCGGTCCGGGCCTACACCCCCCGTCTCCGGACGCTTTTCTGTATTTTTCTCATTACATGAGCTACAGGCCTTCGAACGACGCGCCGTCAGTGGAGATACGATCCTTGGATCGAGACGGGCGTTTCAGTATATCACACTCAAGGCTCCGGAATACTTTGGGTTCGGCCGGGTAGGTTCGTACACGAAACCAACCAGGCCCTCGGAGCAGAAACGCTCATATCTTGAGCTTCAGACGTCCGATTGATGTTCCGTCGACTTTGTAGATTTCCTCTAAGAGAGACGGATCTTTTGGCTTACTTCGCCCGAGGTTTGGACACAGTTGGAGTATGTTCGGGTTGGTTTTTCCTTAAAAACCATCCGGGCCCCTGGGACGAAAAGGCCAATAACTCTCAGACCGGGCGTCCGAATGACGCGTCATCTGCGACGTTGAGTTCCTGTTGACGATACAGAACTTTTGGATACATCAAATCTGGACTATGTGTCAGTTGATGTGTCAGACTCTCAGCTCGTGGAGCGGACCCTCCCGAACGAGCTTGCTGTGTGCGAGGAACCAAGAGCTGGTTGTGACTGCTATTGTTACGACGACGACTGTACAGAGATCCTCAGTGGATTTGACTGCGATGATGATGAAAATAGTACGGGGATCCTCCGTGTTTTCGGTAGTGAGAACTACGGTACATTTTGGGATATGTCAACTCAAGACTACATTTCAGTTGATGCATCGAGCCTCTTAGCTTGTGGAGTGGACCCTCCCGGAACGAGCATGGTGTGTGCGGAAACCCTAGAGCCGGTTGAGACTTGACGACTGCTAGTCGGACGACTTAGTGTGTTACGGGTAGCCCAGTGTGGATCGCTTGGTTGTAGCTGCAGACCCACGGCAGAGGAGCGCTTGGTTGTAGCGGAAGACCTGTAGTACTCAACAGAAGGAGTACCTCTGGAGGCTATGAGGGGGATCGCTTGGTTGTAGCGGCAGACCCACGATGGAGGAGCTCTTGGTTGTAGCAGCATCGGGGAGCGCTTGGTTGTAGCGGCAAACCCACGACGGAGGAGCGCTTGGTTGTATCGGCTGACCCACAGTACTCAACAGAAGGAGTACCCTTAGAAGCTATGAGGGGGAGTGCTTGGTTTTAGTGGAAGACCCATGGTGGGAAGCACTTGGTTGTAGCAGCAGGCCCACAGTACTCGATAGTTGTAGTACTACAGCAGTCCAAGGTGAGAGGAAAGCTCTTGGTTGTAGCGGCATAACCACTGTACTTGATGGATAAGGTGGTTCCCAATATCTTTGGGTTCAACTTCATGATCGATCCTGTGTGGGTCATTGCGGGGGTTAGTAAATATTGATCCTTTGTGGGTCCGATGGCTTAGATGAATCAGTGGCTATATCTGATCATCTCTATCGTCATACGAAGAAGTATACCTGTGTGAGATAAAACCCTGTTTTGCTTTCCATTGTAGATTGTGTTGTGCTATCCTGTGTGGATTTACGTTTTTCTTTCCTGTGTGGACTAGGTTGTACTTGGGCTTGGATGTGGGAGCCGAACAAGAATTGATGACTTAGGTATATGTAAGGGCATATACCTAAGTAGTGTCGGATGTTACTTCGTGATTGTATATTTACATTGTGGATTAACCTTTGTGGATTCGGGGAGACCTTCGGGGGTCTCGGGGTCCCTACTGAGTAGCTTATACTCAACCCTGCACGGGCTATGCCCGCACTTCGTTGTGTTGGTTGCAGATGACAGACAGCGCTGATCGTGGTGGAGGCTTGCAGAGCAGGATGGTACCTAGAGGTGGAACACTAGGCGAGACGTACTCAGAGCGGACGGCTGGACCCGAGGAGTTGTAGAGGCTACCTGTACCCACCATTCAGGTGGGATTTCCAGAGGACGGCTCGATACTGTGGCTTTTTCTTTCAGTTGCTGTTTTCCCCTTTCAGTTGTACTTTACAGTTGGGCTTGTAATTTCAGCCCCCTTTACTTTTTCGCACTTACTGTTGTACCAGGGTTTACTTTTTCTGCTTGCTTACTCTGTAGTGCTTTTTTACTTTACAAAGGCAATGCCTTCCCTTTTTACCAGGATTTACGCCTTGGTACTAGTCGCCAGCCCCTGGCCTATGGAAGGCGGGCTTGGGGTAGTCACGGCACAGGCCTCTAGGACTGGTCGTGACATTGATCATGGAATTCTATCTATTGTATAGGGGTGTGGATTAGGTCATTTTCATACACTACGGAGAATACCCAAAAAACAGACTGGGGGACCATTTATATTATGAGGTACTCTTCTAGGTTATGGAATGTATTTTTATTTTTGGTATCACCAGGGTTAGGTAATATATGGTTACAAAATAAGGGGAACATGTTTCCTTGTTTTGTAGGGAAATATTTTATTCTTGATAGAGTCTGGGAGATAGCTTATTAGTTGATACTACCACAATGGTTTTCTTCCATGAATGATATTTTTCATGTTTCCCAGCTTCTCCAATATCATGTCGACCTATCCCATTAATTTGACACCAAAGAATTTGAGTTAAATTTTAATCATACCATTGATGAGTATCCAGTCGGTATCACTGACATGATCACGAAGGCTCTCCAATGATGGTATGTCCCTCTTATATGAGAGATATGGAAGCATCACCGAGTATAGGATAATACACAGGAGAGGGAAGATGGAGTGTGTTCCAAATGGCCAGAGTTGTTCTCAAACAGTGTCCCTCCAACCTTGGAAAGTGAACTCGGGGAAACTTATTTTTTATGGTGGTAGATTGTAGGGTACCAGTTTTTCACTCTGGTATGTATCGTTTAAATTTAGTCTAAATATCTTCTTTGGACTATTTATGGATCCCAATTGTGTTAGTAATGGATGCAGGGGTGTGTGGGGAATGTTTCAATCCCAGAATCCATCTTTTTGGAATAATAGTCTTGGTTCATGGTTTAGGAAAAAAATACAAGAATTCCCCACGGTTTGGAAAATCGTGTAGATTGTGTTTTTTGGGATAGATCCAACCCACATGGATGGCACCTAACCACGTTTCCTAACCATGCAAGAGCCCACTTTTCCCAATTACGTGTGTAGAGTTTATGCATGGTTTGACAAACCATGCGGGAAAACCATGCATACTCAATTTTAAGTGTAATTTTTCATTTTTCCTTAAATGATTTAATTAAGCCACCTCTATCTTCTTTAATATGATATTACGTGGGATTAACATATTTATCTCCTAATTTGGGAATTTTTAATGATCTAACATTGGAATCAAGATATCTACCTCATCCAGAAATAGATTGAGATTTTGTTAGTTAGGTTGGATGCACAATAGTATGTAATCAAGAACTCTTGAGCCATTGTCTTTCTCATTTTCTCCCAAATGAGATATTGGTGTATGTGAGGTTTTATTTTTTCTTAAATATCATCTGATTTGAGCCAAATCAAGGGAAAATAGAAGAGGGGGAGGATCATTCTACTAGAACGCGAGTATTCTATAACTAATACATATGGTTTGTAGATTTTTTATATGACATGTGGGGCCCAGAGATTTCATCGAGTTCCATTTATGGATTTAATAATCCATTCTTATAGTTTTTTGAACTGTATTTTTATGCTCTTTTTGAAAAGATGATTTTTTTTTGTGGTTATGACCACATATCCATCCTTCCCAAGTTGAACTTTACTCCATTATTGTTGTTTAGTTTTTTCACATGCTTGTGCCACTGTTAAGGTGTGCCTTGGCTTGACCATTATAAGGGTATGTGTTTCTATATTAATTGTCTTGAGTTTTATCATGAATTGCATAGTGTAATGTACCATGTATGTGTACCACTTTACCTACCTAGGTAAGTGCTCCAAAATGATAATTAAATGTGAATTATTAATTAGAATCGTATCTGTAGCAACCCATACCACATTAATAAAAGGTAGTGGAATGAGTATTGAATAGGGAATATTCCTTAAATTGAATAAATGGTTGTATGCTACTTGGCCTTGTGAAATTAATTGAATTCATGGATTGAACCCACTGACATGATAAAAAGGTTGCATGCTACATGACCTTATAACAAAGATTAAAGGAATGGATTGAATTGAATGAAATATTTCATGAAATCAAAATCAGATAGGAATGTCCTAACTCAAGATCTCCTTTTATTCCAATAAATGAATCTAATTATCACTACAAAACCCCATTCTGATTCCATGATATGGCTTTATTAGGTTGTGACCCAACTAAATCTCAATCCTTGTCTTATATTCGATTCCTAGTATGATACAATAGGATCCTTCATGTTTTAATGTAATATTCTAGGGATACAATCCCCTGATCCCTTTCAATATCATTATAATATGCCTTTGATACATTCCTTGGATACAACATTAACAATTTTGTTCCATTCTTAATACCCATGGTGACCAGTCATTTCTTAGCCCTGTTTTACCTTGATTGATCATATTCGACTTAGTAGGTGCCACATTGAGGAATTCCTTACACTATGATCCATGAATTACAATAATTCCCCATGACATGCTTAAGTTATTAATGAGTTGGTGACTATTGAGTTCTTCGACACCTTTGTTATTACCTTGGGTCTACACTTTTAAATATCATTAATAATGGTTTCCTTGTTACATCTTGGAATCTTCACTATCGTTACTGTTGAGAGGTGATTTGAGTGTTGTTATGCGTCACATGACATATCAACATAAATTGGTAATTACTTAATTAAATGAAATTGTTACATGTACATACACCAGCTAAGGGATAATGTAGGTACATTGGTATTTTGTTATATTATATTGTATTACTTATATATTCATGTTGTCACACTATTACGCTTCCATTACACGGGCTGAATATTATAGGCACCACTGGTGGTGACCCAATGAGATTTATCTCACAGCCTTTCCAAGCATTGTTTGGTACCCGAGGAAGATTATAAGGATGCAGGTGTTGAAAAAAGGAAGCATATGGATTCAAACACTTGACTACATGTTGTTTAGTATGGAGCTTGATAAAAGTGGACCGATATGGAACACATGGTGCTTGTGATAGTATTATATTCCCTTTATAATATTATGGAACATGTTATTACTGTTGTCTTGTTTCCATGTTCTTCAGTTTTATAGTGACATGACATATCATCATCATTCATTATGTGATTGGTTGTTATTCTAGTTATTTTAGTTATTGTTTCTATTGTCGTTATTTACTGTTTTTTCTTCTATTTACAAATATTTCTTCCTTTATTTTCCTATGATTACATCCATTTGTTGTGTTACACAATGATTATTAGGGAATACTATTTCCACAGACACACCCTTGGCCCTTGCTCTATTCAGCAGCCTCTAAAATTCGGGGATATGCTATTCAGACCATGTACCCCCCTAGGGCTCGGGGCACCCATTACGTGGAATCTGGGTCTGGGACGTCATGAAATGCACAAGTTGTGTATATAGAATCAGTGAATTAGATATTTCAATGATAACTATATTCTGTTGTGGTGGTGTTTTTGGATGAAATATTGGTGTATTAAAGTACAAGGGTTGGTCTTGAAAAACACTTCATAACAGTGGTGAGAATATTAAGCGATATTCATAAGGATATGAAACTATCAAAGTGGGATTTTTGATATAATATGTCTGATTTATTAAAAATTTAATTTCTAAATGAGGTGTTTCTATAGATACAATGAATATGCGGTTTGGGATCTCATGGAAGAGGTGTCTCAGGACTAGTCTCTCTAATGAAAATGTTTCAAAAATAGAATGATCAATTGTAGTGGGCCACACAATGACATAATTTTTTTAATGATCTCATGTTATTCCTTATAGAAGTAAAAATACTGATATTTCAAATATAAGGATAAGGTTACATGGTGTATTGTGCTTTTTCGGGACCAGAGATGGGATGTGTCCTCATGTAGGGAGATCATGTTGTTGCTTATGGATCAGGAAAGTTACAAGTTTATTAGAAAAAATACCCAACACGGAATTTGATGATGGTTTTTGTAGTAAATGCTTTAATTTCATGGAATTATTATCTATTTGGTGTTAAATATACTACAATTACAGGTCATAATAGCTTGAAATGTTTTTCACACAATGGGATATGAATTTGAGATAAAAAATATGGATGAAGGATCTGAAATTGATTAACATAAAATGATGTATACACAGGTAAATTAAATATGCTAGTAGTTGCATTAAGTAGTAATTAATATACATAGTCAAAAAGAAGAATCAAAATAGTGATAGTTTATGTCATTCATAACCTACATGTTCTCCGAATGTGAATATCGAGGTGATGTAGTGGTTTCCACTCAAGTTTCATTGGTTCCTGATTTCATAAACATGGTCAAAGAGGCAAAAACATCCGACTCGTAATGTGTGGTGATGAAATAAAAACTCAATGGTGGAGAGACTATTGTGTGATGTAAACTGTATGACATTTCAATGTTGTGGTTAAAAAATCAAATGGGCATACCTATTCCTTGTCCGGAACAACTATTTCATGCTTAAAACCATTTTTTATGTATTGTTTGTCATGAAATAAAATATATTTATAAGGAATTAAGAATAGTTATCCTGGTTATGTAAGAAAATAAAGGTGTTTGATTTTGTTTCATGATGCATAACTTGTTATCATGTTAATTAAAATCATCAAAGGGCAAAAAATATGTTGAAGTATTTACCTATTAAATTGTGGAAATGGGATAAGATAGCTTTGGATTTTTTTAATAGTTCACCCAAGAATTGTTCTGAAACATTATTACATATGGGCGATAGTGGACCAGATTACTAATTCAAATCATTTCATTCATCTATGTAAATATCATACAATGGAGTACATGTCAGAAATCTATATCTAAAAAGACGTAAAAAGACCTGGAATACTATTTTCAATAGTGTTGTATAGTGATCTGAGTTTTACGTCTTATTTAAGATAGTATTTACAAGAATAGATTGGGACTTAATTGATTATAAGTGCATCATATAATCCTTAGAAAGATGAACTATCTAAAAGGATGATACAAATATTGGAAGTCGTGGTTTGAGCTTCTGTAATGGATTTTAGTGGCTATGTGGATGAGAAAATATTGTTATTGGAGTTATCATTTAACAAATGTTTTCATTATTTGATTCAAATGGATTGTTATATATAATTATATGGGCATCCATGTTGTTTTACAAATTGTTGATAGGAAACTGGTGAGAAATCATTAGTTGGGTTGATCCCTATCCATGAAAAAATAGAGATGATTCAGTTGATCAGGTAAAAGATGGAGATAGAGCAAAGTTGTCATAAATTATATTCAAATCATCATCGATGTCTTTTTTTGTTCACAGTTAGGGATTATGTGTTCATGATGATCCATCAAAGGCTTAGTAAGGATCATTTTTGGAATCATGGAAGTATTTCATTTAGATACATAGTCTCTTTTGAGAAACTGGAGTAGGTTGTTGAGGTGGAATATCAGTTTCCATTACCACCATTTTTTAGTGTAGTGTATAATGTTTTTCACATGCCTCAGTGAAATATTTATCAACCAGATGTTGACAATGTGATTCAATTGGATCGTGTTGAACTATATATATTGGATTAAGTTTATTATAATATGGATGTGGAAGGCATGGTATTATCCTTATTTATTGATGGTTTTTAGATTTTTGTGAAACTGTGATTTATTTTTGAAGATGATTCAAAAATGGGGTAAAACTATTGATTTAAAAATGGTTATTTGGTTTGGATTTCTCTAGAATGGTTTTCAACAAAATGTTTGATTTAATAAAATTTATTATTGGAAAGGTTTTTAATAAGAAGTTTTATTTTATTAAAATGGTTTTGTCATTGAAATATTTTTTGGAATATGTGTTGGTGTCTGTTCATATTGCATTATGTGGTTTGGTTGAAATACGACCATGTAATTAGTGTGAAAGGTTTAAGGGAACATGTTATTTAATAGCCTCTTTATATGTTGATTGATCTATGAGAATCCTCTCATGACTATAGAACATTCATAATTAATCATGCTTCTGTATATATGTGGATATGTGGATATGTGGTTTGGATTGGGATATTCCAAAAATGGATAGGTGAAATGGTTTTTAGTACATGCTTGGTTTCTTCATGGATAATTGTTTTGGTTTCTAACACTACATTATTTTAAGTAGTTTTGGAAATGTGATACATTTTTTCATGTTATTTTATTGAAATTCTATTTTACAAATTGTTTTGTAAAATGTGTTAACTAGTTCTATCATAGTGGAATGAGTAGAGACATCGTTGGGGAAAATACACTGACTTAATTACTCAACAATTCTTTGGAATTTTGGTTATTTTTCCGATGGTGTTTACTAGGACACCGGAAATGGTAATTCATTACACATCATATGTGATACATCATGATTCTGAAGAATGGGGGTAAATTTTTGAGCTATGTCTTTGGAATCATTGAGCTTTCTTAGTTGTGTTTCATTATATACATTGGTATTGTTGTCTTCTATTGTGGTACTTGGTTTTAATTTTATTTTAATAAAAATGTTTTACATGAGTTTTCATTCTTGGATATCATGCATCATGTAGTGGTTAATTTAGTATTGTAATGTTTGGTTAATTATTTTATTATTAAATGTAAAATCGCCCCCATGTGTAATGAAGCCCTTCAAAATTTATTTATATCATTTGGTGTCTGGGGGATTTGTTATAAGTCCATGTAATTTTCTTATGTCTTCACAGGCTAATGTGGAGGAGAGGGATGTGACAATACATCATTCAATTATTACGATCATTTTTTACATAAAAGGTTCATTTTAATGTTTTAAATTTTACTGCCAAATATTCTGAATTTGTAATAATTTAAAATTAAATAATGTATTTAATATATTTTATCAATATTTTTTCCAAAATGACCATGAAAATGTATTTTCCATATCTTTCAACAACCAATATTTATTCCTAAACTACTCCATAATGATATCATGTATCTTATTTTCTTGGGATGTTTTAAACATACATTTTTTGTTATCATGTGAAACATTTTATTTTTTTGGGTAAATTATTCATTAATGGGTTTATCTATGATCCCCATATATAAAAAACATGATGTTAGAAAAATACAGGTATTTCCATGAAGTCTCATCATTGAATTTATTAAATATGGAATCTGTAAATATGGAATATTCAATATTACTCTATAAAATTCTGTGGTAAATTTCAATGATAACATTTTGAAAACATTGGTAATGTTTTTATGAATCATTTTTGTTTTAAATTGGAGATATTCACAGTAATGTATTATGTTTATATTGAAGCCAGAGTTCCATGATATTCCTCATGTTCTTATGTCCGCAATAGGCTGCATATGTTTATGTTCATGTTCAATTTTTATGTGTCATGTATAACCTATATTTCCATGATATTATGGTATATAGTCCATTAATATAAAAAAATCTATTCTATGATTTATATCTTATCAGTACATATAATATTGCATATCAATCATTTGTGTTGTGTCTATGTTTCATGATAATATTCTGAAATGCATATTTATAAATTATTAAGACTTATTATATTTTATTTGTTCCTGTATATTCATAACACCAGTGATAATATGAGCTCATATTTTAACATCCTTAGTTTCTATAGAAAAGAAATACCATGTTTGATAGCACATATGATATGAAACATCGAGCTTAAACAAACAACTAAACATTAATTTTTAAATTTTATCATTATAACCTATCTATCAGAATTGATGGTATGAGTAGGGTTAAATGAATTATGAAAATATTTTTTTACACATATATATATTTTTATAGACATTATTTATAAAGAAATCTGATCCCTTTTTCTAATAATTTTAAATATTTGTCTAAAAAGCAATTAAAATGTGAACACATGTATTTTTAAAAGAATAAAATCACTAGTATTGGATTATATTAATGAAATATTTGTATATATCATATTGGAACTAATTATTTACATTTATATTATATGTTTCATATATATGATATCGTAATAAATTCAATTCTATGCAAAAAAGAAATATTTATCCAAAAAGATAGTTTTGCAGCCTTTTAATAGAGAATATATTTTAAATCTAGTTTTCAAATATTATAGATATTATATTCGAAAAAAATTATAATATTAAATAAAAACAACAAAAGATTCATTGGATTAATTTTTGGTATTTTTCTGATATGTTTCATATTTTGATGAATAGTATATAAATAGTGTATTTTAGTTGAAAATTGATTTTTCATCAAATTTTTTTTCATGTTAAATTATATATTTTAAAAAATATAATTTATAATTATATCTATGTGTTATTTTTAATCTAATTATGTTCAATGGAAAACAGTTAAAATTGAACATTGATATTAATATATTTTAATATTTTGAAGGTTTTCTCTTTAAAAACTAGTTTTCTTATTACATCAATGGGATTAAATTTTAATTAATTTAAACCAATCCTATCTGTTGAATTACGAAAAAATTATTTCACATTTATAATAGTAATGTAAAAATTTATTAAATAGGTCCCATTTAATTTTTTACAAAATATGTATAGTAACACTTTTAATTTTTAATAACAATTTTAAGTGTAAATCAAGTAAATAAGAGTTATTAAATAATTTAAATATTAAAAAAACTCCCATAAAACATGTCCTAATATTATTTTATGAGTGTTTTTTGACAAAATTATTCCTTGGGACGATATAATGTGACTTTTTTTATTCTTTTGTGACTTTATTCCATTTACGATATTTTATTCATTGAAAAACCAATTTTGGTATACTTTTGTTTCTATCAAGTGAATTATTTTTAATATGGGTTTATTTAAGGAATATGTTAATCTAAAAAAATCATTTTGAAATATAAAATATTTATCTTCATGAAGATAATTTATTTTTATTTTTTATAGAAGAAATAATTACATTAATGTCTTGTAGAATAATGATGCATTAGTTTTTTAGTTAAATAAAATATCAAATAAATGTTATTAATGATATTAAAACTAATATAATTTTAGAAAATTAATTAGATACATGAATTATATAGTATAATTTCATGTAATTATATTTTTAAAATTCAGGTAATGAATAGTACTGAAATTGATATTAATGATCATTTAAAATAAATAAAATTTTATTAATGGATATACGATTCATAAAAATATAAAAATATGAAAGATAATTTCGGTAATTCAAATTTTTTTTGGTATTTTAGAAGTTTTTAATAACTGTATAAACCCTCAATGTGTAAATTAAATTATATCACAGTAATACTTAAAAAGGTTAAATAATAGTGAAAATAAAATGATAATGATTAAAAATAGAAAAAAAAGATTAATTTTATTTTTTTTGTAAGTATTTCGAATCATAATCATCCTATATTTTAAATTAGACACTATTAATTTGTTTATAAAATAAAATTAATTTATATTAATTTTATATTTTGAACAATTCTAAGAGTTCCCCTCCCCTATCAAGAAAAATGGCAGTCAATTTTATATTTTCATAACAAATAAAAAATTATTATTTATGACCAATATATACCAAAATACATTCCTATAACACCACCTTACATTATAGAGGTCTTATTTAAGTTATAACACCATTTATAGAGATGTTAAGGTGTTAATCAAAGAAGACCGTCTGAAGAGTTGGTTTTACATTAATCAAGTATTTATGTTTTACTTATTCCTAAAAATCTTGGAATTTTGATTCAACCAGGATGAAATAATTAATCCAGTATCCTCTATATAAAAAGATTTTATTATGTTAATATAATCACCAAAATCCATTTTCACATCCATCAAATGGGAAATGAATTAATCATTCATGTGTACGTCAGACTACTGCCTTAGAAAATAATATAATTTGTTTTATCATAAACAGAACTTAATAACAGCTATAATGATGGAATTAATGTTTATATAATATATTAATGACATATTTATCATTATTAAAGGATAATATAACAACCACAGTATTATAATTTCATGCACCTTAAATGATGGCATCATTCGTTCGAACGTGTGAACTATAACCTCCACGAAGCGATGTGAATCATTTTTCATCACCACATCACAAGAATGATACATAGAAGTATTGTTAAATGTTTAATATAAAACTTTTACCATTATATAAATGGAAAATATTACTTACCTTCATTCCAAAATCATCATTGTAACATGTAAATGTCACTCATGCACATGTACGACCTACCATCTCCATGATTATAACATAGTTCAATTTTCATAACCATTATTAATAGTTTGATTTAAAATTATAATTTAAGTATAAAAGTTATAATAATTTCATTAATATTATTCTTGTGATGAAGGAATTATGATCAATTTGACTATTTTCATCATACCGTATGCATTTTGGACTCAAAATCTGAATATCATAAAAAAGTCCATGATGAACTTGAATATTTCAGTAATTGATATATTATGAAACAAGTTATTTAAAAGGAATACTAAAATTTAATAAGGTTATCAAAAAGGTAATTAATAAACATAAGTTTATAACATAGAAATATAAATATTTTACATGATAAGTTTGACTCAAGGTAAGGGAATTTTCCCCAATCTCTATTCATTACGGAATATTTTGATATTATACACCCTCATTTATGAGGTGTGTATACATCCAATTTGACATATCATATCATGAATTTATTTATTCCCATGTTATTTATTGTATTTTAAAATTTTATTCCTTCATTATATTCAAATGCATTACAGAGGTATGAGATCCTTTGATTTTAAAATACCTTTTCAAATGATTAAATATTTTAATTCGTGTTCTATTCAAACATTATTGATAAACATTTAAATATTTATATATATAATGATTTGAAAGTATGTTTTATATTTTTTTTGATATTTGTATTCCTCTATAACCATTTATGTGTTTTTCATGAAACCCAATTTTTCTTTTTCTGTGTATTTTGTTATTGAAAATGGGTTTTTAAAATGTATTTATTATTTCTATAACATGATATCTTTTATCAGGAGTGAAAAGGAAATTTTTAGACTTTCATATTGTAAATTTAAATCTTTTATATGTTATTATTATATAATTATACTTGGACATGTGATGGTTGGTTACATACTAAGCTAATGATGGGTAGTTCCAAGATAAAATAACAACAGGTGGGTCCGTGATTTTCCTACAATGCATTCGGTACAGATGTTTATTTTATGGTTTTTCCATATATAAGAGTGACAAGAAAGGAATTCAACCGCATATTTATTTTATTTATATGTATGATAAGTATAATTATGTTCCAAGATTCCTTTATCTTTTATATAGTATTTCTTTCAATTTATAGTTATGTTATGATTATAAAAAGTGTATGCAATGAGATTATATTCAAGGGATGTATTTACTATTTATTGTTGGCGATATTTATTACAGTATGATAATGTTTTCATGGGATTTAGATTTTCACAAGACTGATAGTGTTCCATATTTTTTTATTTATTACTAATATTTTTGTAATAATCCCATGTTTTAAAAAATTCAACGGATTTATGGAAGAATATTTGCAAGGATGAGATGAAGGTAAATTATAGGAATATTTTCACAAAGAGAAACAATTATTTTTTAAATTGATTTCCTTTGGGAGGGAAAATGTATACTGAGTATATGTATATAGTTTAAATATATGGGTTTACTTTCTAGGTGTTTTCCCTCCTTCTCTAAAACTCTTTACTAAAAACATACTTGATATTTAATTCGATTAAAAACACTATAACATGAAATGGTTAAGGATGTGTCTTTATAGTTTCTATAAAATGGGATTTTATACTATTTTGGGTATTCTAATATTTTCTAATGATTTAGGGATATTATTATAGGCTAATAATTTTAATTTTGAACATAATTTAAATGTCTGAGAAACCCCATTTTTGGATTTAAGTTATGAAATTTTCTCGTGAATAATGTAATTTTCTGAGACATTTTTTTTAGTAATTATGGATTATTACTTTTTGGGATGAAAAACTAATGGTTTGAGATAGAATTTGAGGTTAAAACATGTTATGGTAATTTATAAAGGATTTATGATGTTTGGAGAATGTTATAAGAACTATATAGTTTCAAATAATGGACATCCCATGGGATGGGTAACAACCAATCATTCTTGGAAAGGCTGTGAGAATTGACCTGAAAATAGATGGGAAATAATAGTGAATTTAATTCCATTGGCATACATGAATTCACCGTTAGTATGAATTTTTATTATTAGTTAAATAATTTTATGGATGATGAATAATTTAATTTTGGGAAAATTTAATTTATATACACACAGAATATTTGAAATTATTGGTTGATTAAGTGATTTATGTTATTTTAGAGGACATTTATTATTTTGGGAATCCGACGATATTGAGGTTGAAGGAATACTATGTAATTTTTGAGTAATTTTAAGGATAATAATTTTTTGTATCGTTAATGATCAACTTTGGCTATTACTATTGATTTTTTGAGATATTAATTCAATTTTTCATCGTTTAAAGGATTATTAATTTTAGGGAATGGCCTTATCTTATACAAAAATATTTTTTCCTCATTGTTTCATGAATATATATATATATAGATAATATTTAATGGACTATGTGATTATCTAGATATTAATTATATTGAATCAATTGGGAAAAATTCAACTTGAATACTCGTTTGGAAAAAAAGATGTTATTGTGAGAGAAATTAATTAAAATATGAAACTCTACTTGTCATGTATGTATATTTATTTATGTTATTGTTCAATGTTGTAAAGTAATCCCTCAAGTCTATGAAAATAATCATAAATTTTTTATCCAATTACTATTCTTACTGATAAATCAATTACTATTTTAAAATATCACATATTTATGGTTATGTGATTTTTAATTTTATCCTCACAATGTTGTATATTAATCTCCAACTAAACAAGATAGTTAATTTTCCCTTTTCTGTCTATGTTTTTTTACATGTAATACTATTATGTGTTATACCATATGACCATAGTACAACCCTTTCATTCATATAAAGTGGACATATTATTAACCCTTGTTCTGATGTTGGAATTCAATAATGGTATTTTGAAAAGTGAAACATCAGTTATCGATCTCAAATTCATAATTTCAAGGACAAAATTTCCAAAATTGTTGGAGAATTTAAAATCATGAGTTTTTTATAAAAAATAAAAAAATATTATGTTTGATAGTGTACATGATATACCATAGGGAGCCCAAATTGGCACATGAATAATTTTATTTAAATTTGATCATTATAAACAAGTTAGAATGTTAGGTATGTATTGGGTAACTTGAACTATGAATATATTCTCTACAGATTTATATATAATTATTTTACCCTTTAGTTATTAATGAATGTGGAACCCTTTTGAAGATGAATGTAAAAGTTTTTTACAAAAACTATTTAAATCCAAACAAGTGTGTTTATAAAATAATAAAATCACTGTAGTTGGATTATATTAAAGAAATGTATATTTTATATATTAAATATAATTTTTAAAATTAGTCTTATTATTTTTCATTGAATGATTTAATTACAAAATCAATTTGATGTACAATTTTGTTTTTCTAAAAAAGATGTTTTGTCTCTTATTGATGGCGCACTTGTTTTAAATCAATTATTTTGACAATTATATATATTCATTTTCATGAAATAATCAACTTATTATAAATATAAATATAAAAATTTACATTGGCTGAGGTTTTGGTATTTTTCTGAAAATTTCTTTTTATGATAAATTATTAAAAATCAACATATTAATTAAAGGCATATTTTTCGTCAAATTTATTTACTGTGTTAAATTTTATTTTTTTATATTTGTAAAAAATAATTAAATCAATATTTTCTCATTTAAATAAATTAATTTCATTTTAATGAATTTCAAATTGAATTTGGAATTTGAGAATTTTCAACATTTTGATAGTTTTCACTTAAAAACCAGTTTTCTCATTCTTTAGTGTGAATAATTTTAAATTATTTTTACAAAATTATATATTTTGAATTTCAAAAAATGGATTCCATATGTTTAATCATATGGTACAAATTTATTAAATAGTTTCTTTCTGTTTTTTTTTCAAAATATGAACAATAACTTTGGTAATTGTAGTTGCCACATTTAATGGTAAATATAGTAATTAAGGATAAAAATAAGATTATACATACTATAAAATTAACCTAACACATATAATAACTTAATTAGAAGAATTATATTTCATCAAATTCGTCTTTGGTTTTATTTTATGAGATCTTGGTTCGAGATGAAAGAATTTAATCCATTCATAGTATTTTATTAAAAGAAAAGTAATGTTTTCCAAATTTTGTTTTTAACAAATTAAATATTTATAATATGGGGTTATATAAAGGATATACTTGACTATAAATATATTTTATAAATATAAAATATTTATCTTAATCATTTTTATTTATATTAAATTTGTAAGGATGATGTAATTAAATTAAAGGATTTCACAATGAAGATGCAGTATTTGATTAATTATAAATAATATCAAATAAATGATAAAAAATATTTTAAAAAATATAATTTGTGATAATTAATGTCATTAATGAATATTAAATAGGAATTTTTCATGTTAATTTTGTGTTAAATTTTATGTTTTGAATATATCATGTTGTTATTACATTTTAAAAAAGACAAGTAGTGAATAGTGAAAAAATTAGCATGAATGATATTTTCAAATAAATAGTATTTTAATAAATAATATGACATTCAAAAAAAATTCAGAACAATTGTTTGTATATGTATCATATTTTCAAAAATTCATCATTTAATATTGTTTTTTTTATTTTATAGTAATTATATTAACCCTCAATGTCTAAAGTACATGATATCATAGTATGAATCCGAAAAGCTAAATAGGGGTTAACACCTCAATTTTTTTATTTTTCAATATCATCCAAAATCACTTACATGAATCCCTCCCCGCATTATATAGTCACTATTTTATGCATAACACCCTCCATAGAGGTGTTAAGATGATAATCAATGAAGACTATCATAAATAGATGTATAGTTTTAATCAATTGTTTCTATTTTATTTCTTATTTCAATTCCTTAAAATCTTATTAAATCATAGATAAATAATTAATAATTATCATCTATATACACAGATATTATTTTGTTAATATAATAATCTAAATTTATAACCACTTTCATCAAATGGGACAATAATTAATTATTCATGTGTAAGATGGACTACCACCTCGTGAACTGATATAATTCATTTCCCATCACCATATCTCAAGAAAGGTTATAATGATGGAATTAATGATTATATATGATATTAATGACATATTTATCATTTTTAAATTATAATATATCATTTAAATTTCTACATTTCTATGCACATAAAAATGATATCATTGTTCGTGCGTACGTGTGAACTATCACCTCCGTGAAGTGATGTGATACATTTTTCATCATCAAACCACATAAATGATACATACATGTATATTTAAAGGATTAATGTGATATTGTTATCTATCAAGAATGAAAAAATGATATATATCTTCCTTCTAAAATGATTGTTTAAAAATGGAAATTTTACTCGTGCGTATGTACAGCCTACCATATCCATGTTTATAACATAATTAATATTTCATAACTATACATAATGGTTTTATTTTAAATTTTAATTTATGTATAAATTTTATTATAATTTAATTAATATTATTGTGATGATTATTGAATTTTGATGATTTTTTCTACTAAAATCATACCTAATTCAGTTTTTTACTTATGTGCCTGATAACTTCATAAAGGCCGACATGAACATGAATAATTTTTATAATGTCCTAACATGATAATAAGTGAAGAGTTAGACTCATGAGTGTAAATAAATAACCTATGATTTTTATTCAATAATATAAAGATTTTACTTGATGATTCATACTCAATGTAAGGGACTTTGTCCCAATATTTATCTATTGAGGTGTATTTTGATGTTATACAATCACCCTATTTTATGAGGGATATATTAAACCCCTTTTACATATCATATCATTAATTTAATTCATAAAATTTTTAAATATTATTTTCTTAAATTTCATTGTATATTGGGATTCAAATGTATCAAAGTGGTATGGGACATATTGATTTAAAAATATATTTTTAGATGAATAATGATTAAAATTTGAAATTTTTTCATTTAATATAGATATTATTTTAAATTTTTTTATATGTATATAGTATGATTCAAAAGGATTTTTTATATCTATTTGTATATTTTTCTTCCACTATAATCATTCATTATTTTTAATGAAACTACTATTTTCCTTTTTGGGTATTTTATTATTGATAAAGGGTATTGAATGTGGGTTGATTATATACGTAACCTAAAATTATTTTTTATGAGTGAAAATGAAATTTTAAGAGTGAAATTCTGAATATATCAAGATTTTATGTGTTATGATTATATAATGGTACTTGTCCATCCCATGGGTGGTTATGTGATAAACCAACTATGGGTATTTTTTCGATAAACTAATCATGTGTGATTCCTTTATATCCTTCCAATTATTTGGTATAAAAGTCCATTGTATGGTTATTTTATTTTTGAGAGTCATAAGTATGGAAGTAGGCCACATATTTATTCCATCTATATATATGTTAGGTATAATTTGGTTTTATGACACATTTAGGTGTCATCTACTGTTTCTATGGGTTAATGGTAATCTGATGATTATAAAAAAGTTAATAAATTATTTTTTTTTAAGGGAATTATTTACTATTTATTAATAGTGCAAATTATTATGTTACGTTACATTTTTAATGGGGTTCATGTTTCCACAAGACTAAATGCTTTCTATCTCTTTGTATCCTTTACTAAACATTTTGTGATCATCCAAAAGTTTAAAATATTTTTTCATAGGATTTAAGGTATAGTAGAGACAATGATGATAACAAAGGATAAATTGTGAATAATTTCTTAAGGATATACAATTTTTTTAAATGGGTTCCATTGGTGAAAAAATGGATACAAATTTTAATTGTCCACTTGTAATATATGTTTTTACTTTGAATGAGTTTTCCATAATTCAATAAATCTCTAAACTAAAAAGACCATTGATTCTGGATTCTAGAGAAAAAACACTATAATATATAATTTTTATGGTCATGTTGATACACAACGATTCTTATATTTCAATATTTTGTGGTGTTGAAGGAAATATTTATATAGTATATGTCTATAATATTATCTTGTGTAGTGATTTTTTTTGGAAATATTGATGACTCGTTTTTAAATGAATCCATTTTTATATAGTTGTGAAATAGATAATTAGTTAAAAAGTTAAATGTTTTGTGAGTTTATTTTTTTATATTTTTTAAAAATAATAAAACTAAATGATCATTGGAATGTATTTTAAATGAAATATAATCAATAATTCATTTATTAATTTAATATCATTATCTATACACAAATAGTTTTTAGAAATACATGCTTAATATAAATGTATAAATTAGAATTTCCTTAGTTTATGATAATTTAGAAATTGAAAATTTCCTCAATTGAAGATAATTCATGCATGTTCATAATTTAAATGGTATTTATAATCTTTTATGTCATTTACAGTAACATTAAATATTATTGGTGATTTGATAACAGATAATTTATAAAATAAATATGGATATGTCAAAGGTATAAGTAAATGTATACGAAAACATCATCATGTTTTGGTATTATAGATATTGTATGGTTATCATAGAAATTTCATCCCATTATAGATACTATAATTGTTATGTGCCTATAGAGAATATTCTGTGAGGGATAATCACTATGAAAATGATGGTTTATTATAAGCTCAATTTTCACTTTGGTGGATGATATGTTGGCCAATGGTTATATAAATAGAGAGACACTCCTGGGGAAAATATATTTGTTAATGGAATTATCATTATAATACATTATTATTGATATATAATGTCAAGAAACAATTTTAATTAATTTCAGATAATTAAACCAAAAGAAACCTAGATTGAGGATATAGTTATTTAGATCATACTAAAATCTAAAGTTAAATTTTATAAGAGTGATATTTTTGCATGAAATTTTATTATAATACATATCATATGGTGTTATTTATTTATACCGCATGTAAACCACTTTTAGTTTTAGTAAGTTCTGAAGCATGATGAAATAATTTTAACAACGGGGGCCAAGAAAAATGTAATTATTTACACAATAAGAAACTAAATTTTATTACTATTTGAGTGAGTATGCATATTATTATATGGGTAACATATCCAAAGTCACTAATAACAATACTAAAATATAAGAAATTCCATTTAAACCAATAAATAGAATTATGAAGTCTTAATAAAACTTTTCTCATGATGAATTTTAAGGAAT
The DNA here is from genome assembly GCA_963277665.1 of Viscum album. Classification (NCBI taxonomy): domain Eukaryota; kingdom Viridiplantae; phylum Streptophyta; class Magnoliopsida; order Santalales; family Viscaceae; genus Viscum; species Viscum album. Next base: position 1,295,870,323 of record OY728142.1, on the reverse strand, counting down.
GAATATTAAATTTCATTAATATAAAAAATTTGTGAAGTGTGGACCTTGGGAATATCTCAATGGAACATAAATATGTTTTATTAGTCATACAAGATTAAATATAGAAATATACTTCCATTTAATGATGAATCAATTTATTTACACGATAAATGGAAATGATTTTCTCTATTGATATAACTATTGTATTAATATAGGCACTATATTTGAAATTATATCTTAAAAGATGTCTATATTTTACACACTAGTAACAAATCATATTATTATGTTCTAGTTAAAATTTATAGGATGCAATTTATTTTGGTTAGGATAATGACGCGCTATCATTGTTAACATTGTTGGTTCCTTTGAAATATAATGTGTTTGATAACATTCTTTTCATTCATTTATGAACCACAATGAAAAACATAAAATATATAGCCATTATAATATTTATGTGTATTTGGACATTAAAACTAGAGGTAATCATTGTCACGACCCGTCCTCGGGGCCCGTGCCGTGACTACCCCAAGCCCGCCTCCCATAGGCCAGGGGCTGGCGACTAGCACCAAGGCGTAAAATCCCAGTAAACAGGGAAGGCATTGCCTTTATAAGTAACAACCACACAGAGTCAGCAAGCGGAAAGTAAAGTGCAGAAAAGTAAAGGGGGCCGGAAATACAAGCCCAACTGTAAAGTACAACTGAAAAGTAAAGTACAGCAACTGAAGAAAAGACGGCGGCCTCGTGTCGTCCACTGGCAATCCCACCTGAAGGGTGGGTACAGATAGCCTTCAGGCTCCTCGGGTCCCACGTCCGCTCCGAGCACGTCCCGACCAGTGGTCCACCTCCAGGTACCGTCCTGCTCCACGCCCCAACCGAGATTAGCGCTGTCCGTCGTCTGCATCCAACACAACAAGGTGCGGGCATAGCCCGTGCAGGGGTGAGTATAAGCTACTCAGTAAGGACCCCGAGACCCCCGAAGGTCTCCCGAAATCCACAAAGGATATATCACAAAAGAAAGATGCAATCACGAAGTAACATCTGACTCGACTTAGGTATATGCCCATACATATACCTAAGTCCCCAATTCTAGCTCTGCTCACGAGCTCAAGAACAACTCAATCCACAAAGGAAAGCAAGACTCAAATCCACAAGGAGAGTAATCAGTAAATCCACATAGGATAGTTCAACACAATCCACAAAGGAGAGTAACATAAGATTCAGCTCAACCAGGTATACTTTTTCAGATGACGTCAAAGATGATCACTGATCCATCTAAGTCGTCGGACCCACGAAGGATCGATAGGTACTAACCCCCGCAAAAGACCCACGTAGGATCGGGCTCACACAGAACCTGTAGGCAGTGGCTCACACAGAACCGGTAGTAAGGACCCACATAGGATCGGGCTCACACAGAACCTGTAGCACTGATCCACGTAGGATCGCTGAGTGCAGTAGTCGACGCAGTCCACTGAGGTTCTATGCTCTGTCGTCGCCGCAGTCCACGAAGGATCTCTGCTCTGCCGTCGTCGCAGTCCACGGAGGATCTCTGCTCTGCCGTCGTCGCAGTCCACAGAGGATCTCTGCTCTGTCGTCGAAGTCACAGCCAGCGCTAGGGTTCCCGCACATAGCGAGCTCGTTTAGGAGGGTCCGCTCCACGAGCCGAGAGGCTGATACATCAACTGACACGTAGTCCGAAGTCGATGTATCCAAAAAGTTCCGTATCGACAACAGGATCTCAACGCAACAGACGGCGCGTCAATCGGACGCCCGGTCTGAGAGTTATTGGCATTTTCGTCCCAGGGGCCCGGTTGGTTTTCAGGGCAAAACCAACCCGACCGTACTCCGCCTGTATCCGATCCTCGGGCGGAGTATGCCAAAAGTTCCGTCTCACTTAGAGGAAACTACCACAACTGACGGTACGTCGATCGGACGTCCGTAGCTCAAGTTATGAGCGTTTCCGCTCCGAGGGCCCGGTTGGTTTCGTGTACGAACCAACCCGGCCGAACCCAAAGTCTTCCGAAACCTTGAGTATAATATACCAAAACGACCGTCTCGATCCAAGGATCGCGTAGCCGCTGACGGTTCGTCAATCGGAGGTCCCAGGCCCAAGATATGGGCGAAAGACCGAAGAGGCCCGAAAACGGGGGTTGTGGGCCCGGGGCGACCCGGCCCGAACCCCCCCCTGGGTCGGCCGAACCGGGTCGGCCCGAACCGGGTCGACCCGACCCGGCCCGACCCGTCTAGGCCGGGTCCGGTCCGGCCTGGGCGCGGCCCGGCCGACCGGACCGGCCGGCTCGGCTTCGGCCGAGCGGCCGAGTGAGCCGCCGCGGGTTTGACCCGCGGCTTTGGAGAAACGCGGCCCGCGCGGGCCGCGTGCTGGGTGGCCGGACTGCGGACGCGGTCCGGCGGTTCGGCCGCGGCGGACTCCTCCGGCGGCGCGCCGGGCGCCGCCGCCACCTTCTGCGGGCCGCCGGAGTTGCTCAGGTGGCCCGTTTTGCCTCCCATCTGCGCCGATGCTCCTCCCGGGGGCCGATCTCCACTGCGGGATCAACAGATCGCCCCTGCCGCGCGGTTCGTCGTCGTCCGCCATATCCGCACAACAAAAGAGATCGGTGGAGGGTTGCCGGGTCTTGTTCGTTAGACCCGCACCCTCCGCGTTAGTCATAATCAACAGGAGGAAAGGCTACAACAATTTTTAATCAAAGATAAAAATTGTTCACTCCTTTTTCTTTTAAACGGCATTTCAATTTTTAATTAATTGAAATTATTCATGCCGGTTCTTTATTCAAAAGAAATAAGAACACGGGAATGAATCATCAAGAAAAAAAATAAACCCCTACCTTGTCGTCGTCGTCGGACGAGAGGTCGTCGCGGAATCGCTCGTCGCGGAAGAAGGAGATCGTCGCGTCGTCGCGGTATCCGGCGTCGCGTCGCCAATCTCCGGATCAAGATCAAACGGTTTTAATTAATTAAATCTGTAGTTATTGAAATTAAAAAGGGAGAATTAACGATCCGATTCTCACCTTAGTTGCCGAACGAGGATCGGCCGCGGAAGAAGAGGCGTCGCCGAAGAACGTCGCGGGTAAAGCTCGTCGACGTCGCAGATCTCGGTGTGCGTCGTCGAATTCCGGTCGCCGGTGTTCTTCGCGTTCTTCGCGTTCTTCGCGGGGAGATGAAGAAACAAGGATCCTCTCAAATCCTTTCAAAGGATTTTTAGGTTGGTCTTATTTTATAAACATGCCAACAAACGCAAAAGCGTAAGTAACGACCCATCAGTTCGTTGAATTAATTCAACGAGCGAAACAGCCCATTTAATTCACGAAAGAAACAGCCCATTTAATTCACGAAATAAACCACCCAATTAAATGGTCTGTTAAGAATTAAAGAAAACGCGTCGGTTGACTTTTCAGTTACTTTGACGGGTTTTTGCGGGCGCGTTACTTAGTGAAAGAAACGGCGGGGCTCGTACGGGCCCCACCGCACAAATATCCTAACAAGGGGTAGGATATTTCCGGATAGCACCCTATCCGCTTTAACTCAGTTCAAGCCGCCTTTAAGTGACTTCAAGTGGCTTCCAAGCAGCTTAAGTGAAATAAAATAAAGTTGTCGCACAAACTTTATTTTATTTCTGACTTAAAGCCGCAAAATTTAAAAACCACGTCTGAGCAAACGCAACTCCGGAAGAGGCGTTTCTAAGCAAATACCGGCGCTGCGATTTCATCGGTGCCCTCAGAATTCGATTCCGGGCACCGGTTCAAAAGATATAAAAACCCTCTCGTCCGTTCACTGAACGTACCCGAGCCAAACTTCGGAAATTGATTCCGGGCACACCGGGCCTCGGAATCAGGTGCCGTCTGAAGCTGCGCTCTTGTAAAATTCCAAAAAAAATTAAGAAAAAAAATTTCTTTGAAATTTTCGGGTCTTTACATTACTACCACCTCAGGGCTTTACGTCCCCGTAAAGATACATCAAAAACTAGGGGAACAAATGGGGGTACTGAGCACGCATCTGAGCCTCCCGCTCCCAAGTGCTCTCCTGGAGGTTCCCGTGCTGCCATCTGACGCGCACAAGAGGAATCGACCGCCCATGTAGGACCCGCTCCTGTCGATCCTCGATCTCCACTGGGACCTCCGCAAAAGTCGCCCCATCGCCCACGTCCAGCTCCCCAAAGTCGATGATGTGCGTCGGGTCGTGCACGTATCTCCTCAGCTGAGACACGTGGAAGACGTCGTGCACCCGGTGCAACTGAGGTGGTAGAGCCAGGCGATAAGCCACCTCTCCTATCCTGCTGAGGACCTGGAAAGGCCCGATGAAGCGTGGAGACAACTTGCCGCCTCGGCCAAATCTCCGTAAACCACGTCGAGGTGAGACACGCAAAAATACGTGGTTGCCATCCTCGAACTCTAGTGGCCTCCGCCTCCTGTCAGCATATGACTTCTGCCGGCTCTGAGCTGTCCTCATCCTCTCCTGGATGATCTGGACCTTCTCTGTCGTGGCTCGGACCATCTCTGGTCCCACGAGTGCTGACTCCCCAGGGTTTGTCCAGCACAACGGTGATCTGCAGGGTCTGCCGTACAACGCCTCGTATGGTGTCATCCCGATGGTGGAGTGGTAGCTGTTGTTGTACGCGAACTCCACCAAGGGTAGGTGGTCCTCCCAGCTGTGACCAAAGTCGAGAACACATGCACGGAGCATGTCCTCGAGTGTCTGTATGGTCCTCTCCGTCTGACCATCCGTCTGAGGGTGGAAGGCTGTGCTCAGATGGAGCCGCGTCCCGAACGCCTCCTGCAACCCCTTCCAAAGCCGGGAAGTGAAACGAGCATCTCGATCGGAGACGATAGACGATGGCACACCGTGAAGCCGTACGATCTCCTGGACGTAAAGACGTCCCAAGCTCTCCACTGAGCCCTGCTCTCTGATGGGTAAGAAGTGTGCCGACTTGGTGAGTCGGTCGACAATCACCCAAATGGAGTCGTGACCTCTGGAAGTGCGTGGAAGTCCAGTCACGAAGTCCATAGATATGCCATCCCACTTCCACTCCGGGACCTCCAAGGGCTGTACCAAGCCTGCTGGTACCTGATGCTCTGCCTTCACCTGCTGGCAGGTGAGGCATCGTGAAACGAACTCTGCCACAGCTTTCTTCATGCCCGGCCACCAGTGCTGTCGTCTGAGATCCTGGTACATCTTCGCCACTCCGGGATGCACCGCCAAGGGAGAAGTGTGAAACTCTCTCAACACCTCCTCTCGTAAAGCGACTGGTACGAAGGTACGCCCTCTGAAAAGGATGTCGTGCTCTGCTCCAAGGGAGAAGCCTTCAGGCGCCTGACCTGAGGATATCAGTGCACGCCGGGTCTCACAGTCAGCGTCCCCACGCTGAGCCTCTCTGACCCGCTGTAGAAGTGGAGGAGAGACTGTGAGAGACTGAAGAAAGGTTGCTCCGTCTCTATCCACGAAGGATATCTGCAAGGAGGCTAGCTGCTCCGTCACCTCCTCAAGTAGCTGAATGCCCGTCCTCCTGCTGAGGGCATCGGCTACCACGTTCCCCTTCCCAGGAGTATAGACTATCTCAAAGTCATAGTCCTGGAGGAACTCAAGCCATCTCCGCTGTCTCAGGTTCAGGTCCTTCTGAGAGAAGATATACCTGAGACTCTGGTGGTCAGAAAAGACTGTGAAGCGCTCGCCCATCAGATAGTGCCGCCAAGTCTTCAGAGCGAAGACCACTGCTGCTAACTCTAGGTCATGAGTGGCGTAGTTCTGCTCATGCGGCCTCAACTGGCGTGATCCGTAGGCGATCACGGCCCGCTCCTGCATCAGGACGCACCCGAGTCCAGTCCCTGATGTATCGCAGTAAACTACGTATCCTACTCCCTCCTCAGGCAACCTCAAGATAGGTGCGCTGGTCAATCTCCGTCTCAGCTCCTGGAAGCTCTGCTGACATCTGTCTGACCATACGAAGGGTTTCCCCTTCTTCGTCAACGCTGAGAGTGGTGCCGCAACTCTGGAGAAGTCTGGCACGAATCTCCGATAGTATCCGGCTAGGCCCAAGAAGCTCCACACCTCCGTCACGCTCCTGGGTGGCTCCCAAGCTAGCACTGCCTCGATCTTCGCGGGATCCACTGCAACTCCCGCCTCAGAGATGACGTGCCCCAAGAAATGGACCTCACGTAACCAGAACTGGCATTTTGAGAGCTTGCCATAAAGCTGGTGCTCTCGGAGCATGTCTAGCACAACTCGCAGGTGGTAGGCATGCTCCTCCTCAGTCGTCGAGTATACCAAAATGTCGTCAATGAAGACCACGACAAATCGGTCGAGGTATGGCTGGAAGATCCTGTTCATGAGGCTCATGAACACTGCTGGAGCATTGGTTACGCCGAACGGCATAACCAAGAACTCACAATGACCATACCGACACATGAAGGCCGTCTTCTGCACGTCCTCGTCTCGAACTCTGAGCTGATGATAGCCTGACCGGAGGTCTATCTTCGAGAACCACCGCGCTCCCTTGAGCTGATCGAAGAGGTCATCAATCCGTGGCAGCGGATACTTGTTCCTCACTGTCACCTGGTTCAGGCGACGATAGTCGACACATAGTCGCAAGCTCCCGTCCGCCTTCTTGGCGAACAAAATCGGGGAAGCCCAGGGTGAAACACTGGGTCGGATAAACCCCTTGCTCTGCAAGTCCTCCAACTGTACCCGCATCTCCCGAAGCTCGGCGGGGGCCATCCGATATGCTGGAGTAGATATCGGGGCTGTCCCGGGGTACAAGTCGATGTAAAAGTCTACCTCTCTACGAGGAGGTAGCCCTGGAACGTCGTCGGGAAAGACGTCCACGTACTGGTCCACCACTGCAGGAAAAGCTGGACTCCGCACGTCCACTGCTCCTAGGATGAGGCTAGCCAACTGATGAGAGATGGGCTGCACTCTCCTCCGCGGAAGTCCATCCTGTGCTGCAAAGGTTCCCTTCTCGCCGGTGAAGGTAAACCTACTCCCGTCGGTGCGAACACATCGCACCTTGCGCCTAAAACAGTCGATCTGGGCATGAACCGTGGATAGCCAATCCATGCCCAAGATGACGTCGTAAGGCCTCGACGCCGCTACACGGAGATCCCAGCCGAATCTCTCGCCTCCTAGAGTAAGCTCACACTGCCGGCACCAGTGCGTAATCGTCGAGTCTGCTCCCGTAGGAGTCTCTAGCCGTAAGGATCGAGCCAACGGCTCAGTCGGAATCTCCGAGCTCCGAACAAGGGCAGAGGCTATGAAAGAGTGACTCGCTCCTGTGTCTATAAGTACTGCAGCAAGGGTGGAATAGACACAGATCGTACCTCGAATCATCTCTGGCAAGTCGGGGTCGTAGGCCTCCACTGCCTGGAGCTGGGCCTGTCCCTGTCCGCCTGCTCCCTGTGGTCGAGGTGGCCCTCCTGGTGGTCGTGGGGGTAGAGCCTGGAAGCGCCGCCCACCACCCGCTGCTCGGCCAGCTCCTCTGCCTCGTCCGCCTCCTCCCTGCGGACCGCCACGGTCGACCCTCTGTCTCTGCCTGGGTGGCCCCTCCACCGTCTGCTGCTCCTCTGGTCGGCGAGTCGGGCAGTCACGAGCCATGTGACCCTGCCCGCCGCAGGAGTAGCACAGCCTGCCTCTCGGAAGGCTGGCACTCCGCTGTGTGCCTCGCACTGCTGAGCCGGTGTCCTGAGGCCGTCTGCGTGGGGGTCTGGTCTGCCTGGACCCGAGAGTCATCCGTCGGCTACCTGCTGCCGAAGACTCAGCTACCTGCCGCCCTGCGCTAGGTCTCGCCGCTGAAGAAGGATCTGCCAGGAAGCTCTCGATCAGGAGGGCTCGCTCCAGCACTCCCGCCTGGGTCGGAATGCTGAGGGAGATCAGCGACGCCCGAATCTCCTGTCGCAAGCCCTGCTCGAAGGTCCGGGCCCGGAAGAAGGGGTCCCGTACCATGTCGGTCGAGTAGCGAGATAGGTCAGTGAACCTCGCCGCGTACTGAGCGACCGTCATGCTGCCCTGGCGCAGCTGGAGAAGCTCCTGGATGCGCACCGCTCGGAGGGTGGCCGGGACGAACTCAGAGCGGAAGAGGCTCTCGAAGTCCGTCCAGAGCAAGGATGCCTCATCGTGAACCTGGAGCATCAAGCTCCACCATCGTCCTGCCGCCGCCTGCAGGAGGCTCGCCGCGAGAATCACCATGAGATCCGCTGGTGTCCTCACTAGCCTAAAGATCCGTACCACCGCCTCAAGCCAGTCCTCGGCGGCCTGGGGGTCCGCCTCACCGCGAAACCTGGGCGGTCGCTGGCTCTGAAACTCATGCAGTGCCCTGAGGCGACGTGCATCGTCAGCGTCTGGTACTGGAAGCATCGGTGGCTCGGCGGGTAAGGCTACCGCCGGTGCCACTGCTGGCAAAGGGCCCTGCACCGAGGCCTCGTCGCTCGGTGGGCTGCCGTCGCGCCCTACACTCGGAACCCTAGCTGGCTATCGTCGCGGGGCCATCCTGAAAAGGAGAACAAGAGCACCACAGTCAGAACAGTATACCTGGTGAGTTGGCACAAGTAATCACAAGGAAAACTTGAGACTTTCATAAAGCAGATCAGTATACCCGGTGAGCTGACAGAAGTAATCACAAAGAAAACTCGAAACACACACGCAATCAATGTTTTCATGCATTAAGTCGGAAATCAGGAGTGAGGGTCCTGGTGTACGGATACGTCGACCGCCGCACCAACAATGGGCTCCCTGAACTGAAAACCACACTCAATACACTAAACACTATTGCTTCATATAGAAAGAAAGGACGATCAGAGTCTGCGGTAGAACCGACCACCTCTGATACCAGTTTGTCACGACCCGTCCTCGGGGCCCGTGCCGTGACTACCCCAAGCCCGCCTCCCATAGGCCAGGGGCTGGCGACTAGCACCAAGGCGTAAAATCCCAGTAAACAGGGAAGGCATTTCCTTTATAAGTAACAACCACACAGAGTCAGCAAGCGGAAAGTAAAGTGCAGAAAAGTAAAGGGGGCCGGAAATACAAGCCCAACTGTAAAGTACAACTGAAAAGTAAAGTACAGCAACTGAAGAAAAGACGGCGGCCTCGTGTCGTCCACTGGCAATCCCACCTGAAGGGTGGGTACAGATAGCCTTCAGGCTCCTCGGGTCCCACGTCCGCTCCGAGCACGTCCCGACCAGTGGTCCACCTCCAGGTACCGTCCTGCTCCACGCCCCAACCGAGATTAGCGCTGTCCGTCGTCTGCATCCAACACAACAAGGTGCGGGCATAGCCCGTGCAGGGGTGAGTATAAGCTACTCAGTAAGGACCCCGAGACCCCCGAAGGTCTCCCGAAATCCACAAAGGATATATCACAAAAGAAAGATGCAATCACGAAGTAACATCTGACTCGACTTAGGTATATGCCCATACATATACCTAAGTCCCCAATTCTAGCTCTGCTCACGAGCTCAAGAACAACTCAATCCACAAAGGAAAGCAAGACTCAAATCCACAAGGAGAGTAATCAGTAAATCCACATAGGATAGTTCAACACAATCCACAAAGGAGAGTAACATAAGATTCAGCTCAACCAGGTATACTTTTTCCGATGACGTCAAAGATGATCACTGATCCATCTAAGTCGTCGGACCCACGAAGGATCGATAGGTACTAACCCCCGCAAAAGACCCACGTAGGATCGGGCTCACACAGAACCTGTAGGCAGTGGCTCACACAGAACCGGTAGTAAGGACCCACATAGGATCGGGCTCACACAGAACCTGTAGCACTGATCCACGTAGGATCGCTGAGTGCAGTAGTCGACGCAGTCCACTGAGGATCTATGCTCTGTCGTCGCCGCAGTCCATGAAGGATCTCTGCTCTGCCGTCGTCGCAGTCCACGGAGGATCTCTGCTCTGCCGTCGTCGCAGTCCACGGAGGATCTCTGCTCTGTCGTCGAAGTCACAGCCAGCGCTAGGGTTCCCGCACATAGCGAGCTCGTTTAGGAGGGTCCGCTCCACGAGCCGAGAGGCTGATACATCAACTGACACGTAGTCCGAAGTTGATGTATCCAAAAAGTTCCGTATCGACAACAGGATCTCAACGCAACAGACGGCGCGTCAATCGGACGCCCGGACTGAGAGTTATTGGCATTTTCGTCCCAGGGGCCCGGTTGGTTTTCAGGGCAAAACCAACCCGACCGTACTCCGCCTGTATCCGATCCTCGGGCGGAGTATGCCAAAAGTCCCGTCTCACTTAGAGGAAACTACCACAGCTGACGGTACGTCGATCGGACGTCCGTAGCTCAAGTTATGAGCGTTTCCGCTCCGAGCGCCCGGTTGGTTTCGTGTACGAACCAACCCGGCCGAACCCAAAGTCTTCCGAAACCTTGAGTATAATATACCAAAACGACCGTCTCGATCCAAGGATCGCGTAGCCGCTGACGGTTCGTCAATCGGAGGTCCCAGGCCCAAGATATGGGCGAATGACCGAAGAGGCCCGAAAACGGGGGTTCTGGGCCCGGGGCGACCCGGCCCGAACCCCCCCTGGGTCGGCCGAACCGGGTCGGCCCGAACCGGGTCGGCCCGACCCGGCCCGACCCGGCTAGGCCGGGTGCGGTCCGGCCTGGGCGCGGCCCGGCCGACCGGACCGGCCGGCTCGGCTTCGGCCGAGCGGCCGAGTGAGCCGCCGCGGGTTTGACCCGCGGCTTTGGAGAAACGCGGCCCGCGCGGGCCGCGTGCTGGGTGGCCGGACCGCGGACGCGGTCCGGCGGTTCGCCGCCGCCGCGGTTCGGCCGCGGCGGACTCCTCCGGCGGCGCGCCGGGCGCCGCCGCCTCCGGTCACCGGCGCCGGCGACCCGCGCCGCCGCCTCCTTCCGCGGGCCGCCGGAGTTGCTCCGGTGGCCCGTTTTGCCTCCCATCTGCGCCGATGCTCCTCCCGGGGGCCGATCTCCACTGCGGGATCAACAGATCGCCCCTGTCGCGCGGTTCGTCGTCGTCCGCCATATCCGCACAACAAAAGAGATCGGTGGAGGGTTGCCGGGTCTTGTTCGTTAGACCCGCACCCTCCGCGTTAGTCATAATCAACGGGAGGAAAGGCTACAACAATTTTTAATCAAAGATAAAAATTGTTCACTCCTTTTTCTATTAAACGGCATTTCAATTTTTAATTAATTGAAATTATTCATGCCGGTTCTTTATTCAAAAGAAATAAGAACACGGGAATGAATCATCAAGAAAAAAAATAAACCCCTACCTTGTCGTCGTCGTCGGACGAGAGGTCGCCGCGGAATCGCTCGTCGCGGAAGAAGGAGATCGTCGCGTCGTCGCGGTATCCGGCGTCGCGTCGCCAATCTCCGGATCAAGATCAAACCGTTTTAATTAATTAAATCCGTTGTTATTGAAATTAAAAAGGGAGAATTAACGATCCGATTCTCACCTTAGTTGCCGAACGAGGATCGGCCGCGGAAGAAGAGGCGTCGCCGAAGAACGTCGCGGGTAAAGCTCGTCGACGTCGCAGATCTCGGTGTGCGTCGTCGAATTCCGGTCGCCGGCGTTCTTCGCGTTCTTCGCGTTCTTCGCGGGGAGATGAAGAAACAAGGATCCTCTCAAATCCTTTCAATGGATTTTTAGGTTGGTCTTATTTTATAAACATGCCAACAAACGCAAAAGCGTAAGTAACGACCCATCAGTTCGTTGAATTAATTCAACGAGCGAAACAGCCCATTTAATTCACGAAAGAAACAGCCCATTTAATTCACGAAATAAACCACCCAATTAAATGGTCTGTTAAGAATTAAAGAAAACGCGTCGGTTGACTTTTCAGTTACTTTGACGGGTTTTTGCGGGCGCGTTACTTAGTGAAAGAAACGGCGGGGCTCGTACGGGCCCCACCGCACAAATATCCTAACAAGGGGTAGGATATTTCCGGATAGCACCCTATCTGCTTTAACTCAGTTCAAGCCGCCTTTAAGTGACTTCAAGTGGCTTCCAAGCAGCTTAAGTGAAATAAAATAAAGTTGTCGCACAAACTTTATTTTATTTCTGACTTAAAGCCGCAAAATTTAAAAACCACGTCTGAGCAAACGCAACTCCGGAAGAGGCGTTTCTAAGCAAATACCGGCGCTACGATTTCATCGGTGCCCTCAGAATTCGATTCCGGGCACCGGTTCAAAAGATAGAAAAACCCGCTCGTCCGTTCACTGAACGTACCCGAGCCAAACTTCGGAAATTGATTCCGGGCACACCGGGCCTCGGAATCAGGTGCCGTCTGAAGCTGCGCTCTTGTAAAATTCCAAAGAAAATTAAGAAAAAAAATTTCTTTGAAATTTTCGGGTCTTTACAATCATATTATTTAATATAGCAAGAAAGTTCGAACCATGAAAAACCTGATTCCCAAATTTATTAATAAAAATAAATGGAAGAAAAGTAGAGAAAAGCACAAGTCATCTTACATCACATCATAACCAAATTCATTCTTACCTCCATAGTCTGAAAACTCATCATCCGGTCCAACTGACTCCCATTCCAAGGAATCGTACATCCTCATCATCTCCAGATATTACATCTTGCGCTGTAGCATTTCTTGAGATAACTTAGGTTTGGTTGGGCGATCCCCTTCAGAGATTTATTTGTTGCCGCTCTGCCCATACCAGACCTGGTTTCCATTGGTTTAGGCAAGTCAGAGTAATCTTTCCGAGGTCGTCGCTTGATTTTGGTAGACCCATCTATCGCTATTTATGATGGCTTCATACTCACTCGCTGAACAGTATTACTGTAACTGGGAATCACATTTTCTTTTTCACTTTCCAAAACTTCTCCCCATTTATCAGGGAGATTATAGTCATTCATGGAATATGGCTCTACCTTATTTTCCTTTGAAGAACCATCATATATCACTAGTGTAAGAGATTCAGTACCAACCGGGCATGCACTCTCATCTACCCCAACTTTCATTGATTCCTCATTCTCATGAATATCAAAGCTGTTTTTAAGCACAAAGAAGGTCCATTTTTAACATAATTTTGAAATAACTTACCATTTTCCATTTCCTCCGGATCTCCACTCGACATTTGACCTCTTCCTGTATATTGGAAGCCTGTATTCATCATGTTCCATTCCATACCTGGCATATGGGTGTCATTTTTGGCAGGGCATGACAGTTCTTCAGTATCAATGATCATCTTGTCACCTGCTCCCACCTTCTCATGACCAGCCAGAACACCAAGATCCATTTTCAATTGCCCAAAAACCTCCACTACATTTGACCTTGGACCTGAATTCAGAACATCCTTCTCCACATTGGCTGTATGAACAGCATGCACATGCTGCACTTCTGTAGGACCACCAGGAGGATTGGGGGGGGGGGGGTCGGTCTTGCTTCCATCCAACGGACCTGTGAGTCCAATACCAGAAGCATCAGCACCAGAAACACCTCCATCGTGATCCTCAGTATCTATTTGAAGCATTGGTTCACCAGCGTTCATGGGCATATCATCCCTGTTCTTCCTCCCTTCCTTTACACCATAAAAATGGACATCCAAATGACCGAGACGCGCGACAAGCCGAGCAATAATAAACCCAAGACTCAAATGCAAAAGGTTGCCTGCATCTAAACTCTTCACCAACCGTGATCTAAATCCATTCAACAGGCAGCTTTGAGACATCCACTTCAACACAGATTCCTGGATTAACCGGATGGCACACAGTAGAAGTTCTTCTATCATAGAAGAGGTATTGACCCACAATGTTTCCCAGAATACACAAAATTGCGGGATTTTGAAAGGGTAAAGGCAATTGAGGAAAACTAACCCAAGTTGAAACAAACGGAGAATTGTGGTTCATATACACATCATACGACCAGCGAAGAAGCCGGAATTTGCATCTGGTGCATCGGCGAGGAGCCCTAGACCACACACAAATAAGATCCGCTTCTGATGGAAAGCGAATCATAAAATGATTATTGTCATAAAGTCCCACAACCGCGCGCTCTTTCAATACCCATCTGTCGAAGAAGAAGTGATCAAATTCATCCACCGACGGCCTTCGGTGATTGAAACGAGCTAGAAGTGTGAACTTGAGGAGATGTGATGCTTCAAAGAACTCCGAATTAGAAATTTCAAGCTGAGGATCACCAAATCAGAGATCAGGGTCCTTCGGACTTAACGAGATGGTCAGGAAATCTGGAAAGAGATTTGGGTTAGAAAAGGGGGTAAAGGGTTTCTTCAAATTTGGAGCAGGCGGATCCAGACACTCATCCCCCCGTCCACCTCTGGGGATAGGGGGGAATCGTCGATGTTCATCCGCGCCGATTGGAGGAACCGTCGTCATCCGTAGGGTTTGTCGTCGAGAGCGTTGTTGTCGTCGTTGAGAGCATCTTCATCTTCTCCGAATATATATAAAACTAAAAAACGAAAAAAATTTATTTATATCAATACAATGTAATTTATGAAATTAAATTAGCGTAATAAAATAATTTATAAGATCAATTTCTGAATATTTTTAATAGTATTTTTATGAATAGTAGTTTATGAGGTTAAATATACTATGGATGAAAAATCATATAGATATGAATAATATAATAATAGAAAATATATTACTACTTGATAGGAAATTATAATAATAATATATATAATGTTAAAATTTTATTTTCCTATGAAATGAATTACATTCTACATTAATGTTATTAGTTAAAATTAAAATTGTTTTTTTATTTTTATAAGAATAAAATTACTATAATTGTTAACATATAATAACTATATTATCTTTTGTTATAATTTTTATGATTTTCAGGAATTTTTATTAAAGTGAATTGTTGAAAATATAGTTTTACAAATTCAGTTGGTTCTATGAAATTATTACAATTTTAGAATAGATTGAATATTTTATAATAATCTTTACATAAAAAATAATTATTTTATAAAAAATAAAATATGTTTTAAGAAATTAATTTTATATACAAACCACTATTTGATATGTTATAAATTAAGTTACACAGTTCTCAAAAAATATTTCAAATAATTTTATATTTAGTAAATTAAAATAAATTTTCTTCACATTCATAAACATATAGAAAAAATGTTGACAAAAATTTTCAAATTAGAAGATAGGTTTTCTATAATAAAGTCCATTTAATATTTTTTACAAAATTAATGAATGACATTGGTAAAAAACTAGTTACCATAGAAAATGTAAAAATGGTAAAATTAGTTATATTAAAAGGAAAGTTATATCATGTTAAAAAGGGATTAAATTTAGTGTTTGAGGTGTGTATCAATCAAAAACTATCTCCACTGAATTACATTCCATTATTTATTCATTATTTTATATTGAAAATATTTTCTATCTATATTACAAATAATGGTTTACATGAATTAAATACTCACTAATTATAAAATTGTTCTCTCACAACCATTTCAATACCGCTCCAAAAATCATATTTTATATAGGAAATTATTTAATTTTTCATTCCCCAATAATCATTTTTACAACATTATGCTAATAGATATAGTAGTTTGGCATATCTCTTTCTTTTCCAAGGAGTCTTCCATGGGGATCTCCAAGTTCTGAAATTTTATACTAACATTTCCCAAACATTAATTTTTTTCTCTATTTCTTATTCTGTTATAATTATAAAATTTATATACAATGAATAATATATTTAAATAAAATATAATTTTTAATTGTTTGAAAAACAATTAGACAAATTTAATCTTTTCCTTATGTGGATCACAGAATATAATACATAAAAAAGGTTCACCATGATTGAACTTCAATTTATTGTGTAATTAATATATCTCTATAGATAGAATATTTCTAATAACTATTAATAATTCCTTGGAAATGTTTTATAATACTATACTGAACATACTAGGACATAAGAATATAGCAACTAGATAGTTCTCCAATGAATTGGGAAAAGAATTATTCTCTATAACTGAATTTTCATGGATCATTGGATGCATGAAATGGTAATGTTTTATTATAAATCGGTGAACAACTATGTTATTATTATTTTACCACATGATACTGAATAAATATAGTGACATAATTGTGTATTTCAATTTTATTTGGGGGACACACTTCCTTATCAGGCCTTAAGATTTATTATTCATAAAATGTATCATGTTTTTTTCCACTATCATATTTTATACACCATGTTTTACATATGATACAATAATCCCATGATAAATATATTTCATTATTCAAATAAAGATTTATGATGATTCCTAGAATATTATTTCATGTTTTATTAAGTATTACTTCTTTTTATGTGTTTATGTTCCATGATTATATTCTCACACCAATTTGTTCATATTTTATCCACTTAATATAATTTATTTTTATTCCTTATTCATACCCTCAATGAGGACTTGAGATTTCCTATTTATATTTTTCCACTTCCCTAGGTTAAAAAGAAATGTAATCCATAAAATCTGTCTTCAAGATAAACTTATTGGGAGAATTATGGTAAATTAAAAATAATAATCACAACATGGTGTGTTTCTATAAAGTGGTAAAAATATTCATGTAGAACATGTAGTTTTAATTATGTGACCTTTTATTATACATTTTTATTTATATGATGTGGTTGGGTAATATTTGATAGAGTTTGGGAGAGTTTGGAAGTGTTTTGGAATGTTTTGGAGTCTTTTTAAGGATACACGGTTTGATCACGGTTAGGGGAAACCATGAAAGGATCCCAAGTAACTGTGCGATATGCCACTCTTCAGATAGGAGCATCTACATGGTTGGTTCCCATTTTTTCAAAATTTGCAAGCTTACCACGTGGCCCATTTTAAAAAACATTGGGTTAGTTGGTATTTTCCTTATCTCATCCATTTCTTCTCCCATATGAACCCTATTTAGGATTTCTTCTTCTCAAGGGATATGAGTGCTCTCCTACTCAAATTGGATATGATTTAAAGGGGTTTCAAGAATGATTGATGGTGGTTCATCTGAAGCACATCTTCCCTCTTGGAATGTTTTTTGGTTTTCTCTAGAAAAAATCTTCTTCAACTCTTGTTTTACAAGATATACCTCTGTTTCATGTGGATATAGGGTTTTGGTACCCTAAAGTGATTATTTTAATTCTTTTAAATGATATGGAATGCGGTCTAGAGTGGTTTTAGGGGAGATTTCATCTATCTTTGTGGTGTGGTAGCTTGTGGGTTCTTTTCTCTACAACCCTAAAGGTAGGTAGACTCTCTCTGAACTACAGTTTTTTAGAATTTTAGTCATTGTTTTCAATTAATATGTCTTCCTCAAAATTAGTTGATCATATGATGTGAGAGTCTTAGAGAAAACCTATTTGGTGATTATTTAGGGATTTTGGGTAAAATGGGATATTGTATTAAAAAGGGTCTTATTGTGTGATTTTAAAATTTTGATTTTAAAATTTAAAATTGTTTAAAAAATGGATTTCAATAAAATGGGGTTTTTATTTAAATTTGATAAGTCATGGGTGATTCATTAAGAGATATATTTATTATGAAATTTTTTTTTTGGAAGGTTGTGACCTTAGTGTTCTAAATGATTGTTGTTTTTAAGGATAATGTATTCTAGTGTTGAAACATTGTGAAGTGGGTGGTGAATACCACTATAAAAATAGGATGGAGAGTGGCTGTAAGGCCCACAATCAAGATTAAGTGCTGTGGAGGTACAACATCATTGGAATGTAGTAAACTGGTTTAGACGAGAAGTTTCACCATTTATGTTTTCCTGGTTATGTGTCCTACGCGAGATGGAAATTGTTTTGGCTAATGTGTGATAGTGATATGGATTACTGTATAGTTGTGGCTTTACCTTTTTTTACATGGGTCTGTAAGGGTGTGTTTGGATATTTTTAATTGTGGAACTAGTGTTTTTTTATATAAACTATCTTTTTAAATTTTCTAATGGTTCATTCGCAGTGGTGTGTCTAGGGAAGTCATTTTGGGAAATCATATTGTGTATTGTTACTCACCCCTTATTAGGAACATTGGTGCTTTAGAAGATGTTGTTTTCTAGGACACATGTAAGAGTAAAGCATCTCATTTTTCTAGAGGTCTTTCGTGATTCATGGGTGGTGTGGTGGTTCTTAGATCATGGAGCTCGTTGTAGAGTAGTGGAGTGTGTCATTGTTTACTTTTGATCTCTTGTCTATTATTCCACTTACTATGCTGATTTTTGTTTGGTTTTATATATATTTTAGAATCGTTATGGATTAGTTTTTTTTGTTTTTTAGTACTATATAGATTGGGTCACTATGGTAACATGCATCATGTAGTTTTTTTTTGGTAATGGATTGTTTGGTTTGGTTTTTTTATTCTATGAGAAAATTGTTCCTCTAATTTACTTGAAGACCACAACATTTATTACAAGCCTTTGGAATCATTGGAATACTGCATAAGTCTAACTAACACCTCACCGCCTTCTCAAGGAAATGAGGAAGGGGTGGGTCATTAGAAGTGGTATCTGTTTGTTCGGTCCTTTCATTTCAATTGAGAGTAGTAGTTCATTCCATTGCATCGATTGTTGGTCTTGGTGTTGACATTCATTTTTTTCAATTACTTCACTTGTGATGGTAGCAAGGAATTGGATTGTCGGAACATGGAATGTATATAATAAAAAGTCATAGCTAACCCTTTTATATTGAAAATCAAGTTACCAGAGAGTGGGATACCTATGTGTTTTGGAGACACTTATAAGAATTGTATATCATATAGTCATGGGTATAACCTATGAGATGAGCATGGAATGCATGATATAAATGACTTCCCAGTAGGTTTCACATATCATTGGGAAATAATGATCTATGTTGTGATATGAATATATGGATTTGTGGGAAATCTGATTATTATTGCATATCTGTGGATTTGAAATGAGAATGGTTGTGTTATATTGAAAATGAGTCGATTTTCAAAACATGGTGAAAATAAAGAAATATTGTCAAATGGGGAATGATATCTTGAGAAAATCCTATCTGTGATGGTTGTTATGTAATTGTAATAGTTATTATAATTTTGTTCATGTTAAGGGAGTTGGACATATGGTTGTTTTTATATTGATATAAATACAACTAAGTAGGTGACATAGACACCAACTAGAGGATGCTAATAAAAATTTGTTTGCACCAGAGCCTCAGGTGAACCAATAGATAGTGTAGACTATAGTGAAAGATTTACCACTAGTGGAATGTAGAAAAAAATTTGATGAACCAAAGCATGTAGATCATGAGGTTCAGTTTTATATGTATAATCCAACCATATTTAGTTGGGTTTCTGACCCTGAATGGTTTGAATCATGGGTGGATTGAATGAATAGTATATTTAAATTATTGGGAACACAAACAGAGTTGAAAGGAAATTTATCCATGTACATTTTGGAAGATCATACCCTTCAGTGGTGGGAGTTGGAAGTCCAAGCTATGATGGATCATGGTAGGAATTAGGAGGGTTTTGAAGAATTTTTTAACAATAAATTCTACCCACATACATTTTGAATTCAGCACACAATGGATTTCATCAGTTTTAAGTTGGAGAAACATTTGGTAATGAAATATGAAGCTATGGTTATATACATATTCAGGTTTTCACATGAGCTGGTGGGTAGAACATCCTTGAAATCACATATTTTTTATGTTGGGTTAAGGCCCTAAATTCATTCCAAGACAGTGGGGTTGTTTATAAATGATTATGTGGAAATGGTGAATAGTGCTATAAAGAATTAATGAGCTATTTCGGGGGATACATGTGAGGAAGTATGTTGGTACACTTGTGGAATAGTGGAAAATCAAATGATAAGTTCAAGTGGAAGAGGTAAACACATTCTCAGGGTGGGAGTGTGGCCCAAAATCTGATGTCAGTATCAGGGAAACTTCCTTTGAAGCCTCAGAGTAAGCCAATATCTTTTTAGTGTAGCTCTAGATGACCCATCATGCGGGACAGAATTACACAACCTCCATCATGTCATAAATATATAAATATGGGTAATATTCAGTAGTATTTCTATAATTATCTGAGGTCATGGGTTCGTAACTCTCCTTAGGGGTTGCATGAGTCATATGCCTCGACAAGATTGGGGAAGCAACTTACTTCTCTTTAGTAGAGCCGAGTTAGTCATGGTGATTCAGAAAATACCATGACACCTCAACAAGGTTATAAAGACAAGACCATGAAAAGCGTGTAGTTGTTCAGAGATTAACATGTTGTGATGTATGACCAGTTGGGACTATCCACGGTGCGAGGTAAGATCCTTTTAAATTCAAAGTTGATGTATGTTTTGTTTTGATACAGGTGCTTCCCACTCTTTTATTTCTGCTTGTCTTATTACTTTTTTGGTCTAAATATTGAAATGATTCCTTAAATTTTAAAACATGAAAATCCTCTTTGTCAAAGAGTGTGTCAAGCCTCCCTATGTAGATCTTGTTTCTTAGTTGCGGAAGATATTGAATTTATGCAGAATATCTAAGTGCTTGAGATGGATGTTGATGATATAATCCTAGTAATGGATTTTTTTGGTGATGTGTAAAGCCCACATCGATTACTATATGTGAATGGATAGTATTACGAAGAAGGATGGTGTTGACCATCTATTTAGAGGTCATATGAAGGAAAACTTGGGTGTGTGGTATTTGGTTGCACGTGTTGTGGGCATGATATCATATCAGTTGGAAGTAATATCATTGAAATCAGTGGAGGGTGCAAGGCAGATAGTTTATTCGGCAATAGTTGATCTATTTATGAATGTTTTTTTCCAAATAATTCCCTGGGTTTACACCGGTAAGAGAAGTGTAGTTTGGGGTTGATCTCATTCATGGGACCAGTCCAATCACAGAACCATATTATTAGATGGAACCATCTAAATTGTGGGAGTTGAAGGTGAATTTGAAGGAGTTATAGAACAAAGGGTTTATTCGTCCTAGCGTGTATGTGAGAAGTTCCATTTTTATGTTAAGAAGGTAGATAACCCCTTGTGGTTATTTTATTATTATAATAGGCTAAATTAGGTTATGATAAAGAACCAATATATACTTCAACAAAATGATTTTTTGTTGAACCGGTTGAGGAGATATATTGGGTTTTTCGCGATTGAATTGAGGTCAGGATATCATAAATTTGGGGAGGAGAAGGAGGATGTTCCCAAATCAGGTTTCATAAGTCGATATAGTCATTATTTTTACATGGTTAATCCCTTTTTTCTGACGAATGCACCATTAGTTTTTTGGAATTTTTGAATCAGATATCTCAGTGATATTTGGAATCATTTGTGGTGGAATTTTTGGATTGAATACTAGTGTATTCACGGACAAAGTTGGAGCATGAGAAACACTTGGAAATAGTGTTGGGGATCATGAGATATCATTGCTTGTATTCAAAATTTTCGATGTGTAATATTTGGATATAAAAAGTTCATTTCCTTGGATGTGTTATTTATGAGAATGGAATTTTTTTTGGTCCTAGAAATATATAAGTTGTTATTTCATCGAAACTACCAGAGAATATTTTTGTTATACGTTGCTTCAATGTTCTAGATGGGTATTATAGGTGTTTCATTTTTGATTTCTCACAATTTTCCTCACCAATGACAACTTTTTCAAGGAATAATGTTATATTTTAATTAGATAAGCCTTGTCATAAATGTTTTTAACAGATTAAGGGTCACATTAGTTCAAAACCTATTTTCATTGAATGAGGGGAAGAGTACTTGGTCTAGTGTAACACATCATGATCATGGTTGGCATGTGTTCTCATAATAGAAGATCACGTAGTTGTATATGGATCATAAATGTTGAGGTTTCAGGAGAAGAACTACCCAAAAAATGAGTTGTAGTTGGGGGAAATGGTTCATACCTTTAATATGATGCATCATTATCTCTACGGTGAGAAATTCACATTGATTACTGATCATAAGAGTTTAAATAATATTTTCTCACAAATATATTTTTACATGAGGCAATGAAGATGGATTCTGTATCTCCAAATGTTTGATTTTGACTTTATGTATACATATGGTAAGGAAAATTCAGTAACAGATGCATTAAATAGGATGTCGTATGCTCAGGTTGTGAAACAGGCATCACATCAGTGTTAGTTGATGTTAGTCATAGAAGTCTTGCGGATGGAATGTGAGGAACAGTTTTCTTGAACAGTTTTCTTTCCAATATCATTGCGACCTAATTTGGATGGGTTGGTTAAATAGGTTCGGATGTCTAATTCTATGTGTATGGAGATGGGGTTGAATCTCAATTTTTGGGATACCATTCATTGGTGGAAACTAAATGGGACTGGATTTTTGAGTTTTTGAAATCGGAAGGTTGTTCCAGTTACTTGTTAGGAGGACATAGTTAGGTATTATCATCAATCCTCGTGGGATGCCCATCCTAGAAATAAGAAAATGTATAAGTCATTGAAAGTGTATTTTTGGTGGGCATATATGTAAAAAAGTGGCCGAGTTTGTTTCAAGATGTTTAAATTCTAAGCAAGTCAAGGTAGAGCATCAGTGGCCAGTAGGAATGTCAGAATCGTTATCTATCTGAGTGTGCAAATGGGAGCAGAAAGTGATAGATATTTTTACATGTCTCTCATGAATGATCACAAAGAACTATTCCATAAGAGTGGTTGTGTAACAAATCACAAAGTGGGATCATTTCATCAAGTTCCATGAATATCATATGGGGGAGAATATATCAAAAATCAATATATGGGAAGTGGTAAATATTCATGGTTATGTATTGTCAATTGTAACATATAGTGATAAGAGGGTCACATCTCATTTTTGGAAATCCTTGTAGCAATCCCTTGGGACAGAATTGATGATGACCATGTCTTATCTTCCTTAGAGGTTTGTTCAATCTAAGAGGATGAAAAAAACATTGGATGATTTGTTAAGGGATTGTGTGATGGATATTGGTGGTTAATGGGATGATAACTAACTATTGGAGAATTTATCTTATAATAATAGTTATCATGAATCATTACATAAGGAGCTGTTTATGGAATTGTATGGCCATCCATGTGGTTCTCCACTATGTTTGGTGGAAGTGGATGAAACATGGATGGTTGGACCAAGCCATGCCAAAGAGACTGTGGAGATGATTAAGTCGATCATAAAGAGGAAGGAGATGGCATATAGTCATCAGCAATTGTATATAGAACATTATCAATGACCATTTTCATTTTATATGGGGAATAATTTGTTCTTTTTAATCTCTCATAGAAATGGGTACCATCGATTTGGAATCCAGGTAAAGTTATCTCTGATGTACATATAGTATTTTGAACTACTTTAGTGGGTTAGAGAGGTGGATGATCAATTGGAACTGCCACCATGGTTCTGTGTAGTGATCAATGTGTTTAATGTGTTGTGTTTGAAAAGGTATCAGTCTTATCATGACCATGTGATTCATGGGGATCATGTTATGATAATGATGGATACTTCTTGGGTTCACCTGGCAGTGTGGATTGTTTATAGGTAAGAGAATGTGTTGTGTGGAAATAGAATGAGTCTAGATAAGGTTTTTTGGAAACATGGTCAGATTCAGGATGATACTTTTGAGATATGGAAATATATGGTTGCTAAATGGCCCATTATCTCTTGAAAAATCAATGGTTTCCTACATTCCATAGATAGAAATTCCAATAGTGGGGAGAATGTAGCACCCCCCAGTTTGGGTATGTGGCCTTTGTGTATAACGTTTTTTTGTATATGAAGTGGTTGGTTAATGTTTGGGTGCATTTTGGATAGTTTGGGAATGTTTTTGAATGTTTAGGAGACCTTTTTAAGGCCACATGGTTTGAGCACAGTTAGGGGAAACCATGTATGAATCCCAGGTAACTATGTGAAATGCCACTATTTAGACAGTTGCATCTGCACATTTTTTCCAAATGTGTGAGAAAACCATGTTCCCCATTAATATTAGTTACAATTAGTTAGGATTTTTCCTATCTCTCCCATTTAATCTCTCATATGATCCCTACATGGTATTTTTTCTCAATTGATAGGGGTTCTCTCCCTCTCAATATTGATAAGATTTCTATGTGTTTTAAGGTTGTTTGAAGGATGTTCATCTCCGGTAAATCACATCTCTTGGTTTTTTAATTTATGTTGATCTACTCTTCCCAATCATATGGTTTTATTGATATGCATACAATTCATATAAAACTATGGTAATGGTAGCATAAATTTTTTATTTTATGGATTTTTGATGATATGTAAGGGGATCTGGAGTTGTTTTATTTGAGCATTCATTCATATTTGTGGTGTGGTTTCTTATTGGATTATTTTTCCAGAAGCATAAAGGTAGGTGGCTTCTCTCTCAACTCCACTTTGTTATAACTTTTGTCCTATTTGAAAATTAATTTGTTTTTCTTGAAATTAATGGTGAATATGATGTACGAATCTTGGATAATTCCCATTTGGTGATGAATTTTTTTGATTTATGGTTAAATGTGTTATGGTTTCAAAATGGGATTATTATATGATTTTAAAATATTAATTTTAAAATCAAAATTATTTTTGTGAAAATGGATTTCAATAAAATGGGTTTCATTATTGAAATGAGATATGACATGGTAAATGCTTTATGATATTGTTTGACTGTGAAATAGTTATTGCATATTGTTGTGACCTTGTTGTGCTATATGATTTTTGTTTAGATTGAGCATGTATATCCGTGTTGAAAAATTGTGAAATGTGAAGGGTGTACCACTATAAAAAGGATGGAGATTTGATGGAAGGGCCAAAATAATATATTAGAGGGTGGTATGTACCAATTAGTTGGAAAAGTAACAAATGTATTTTGACAGGAAGTTCCATAGTGGTTGTTTGCCTTATTTTGTGTGCTATGCGAGATTAAAATTTCTTCTGCTAATGATTGTTATTGATATAGATTATGGAATAGCTGAGGATTTCCCTTGTTTTACATGTATTGGTATCGGTATGTTTGGCTTGTGGTAATTGTTGAACTAGTGGATATTTTATATAAATCATTTTATATAAATTTTCTCAGAGTTCCTTCCATGTGGTGTGTATGGGGATGATATTTTGGGAAATCCTACTAAGTATTATTACCCACCACTTCTTCGGAACATTGAATATATTGTATACATTGTATTCTGGGACACATGTACAAGTAATTCATCTCATTGTGTGTGAGGTTCTACATGATGATCTGGTGTTTTGCTGGGGCATGGATCATGGAGCTTGTTGTGGGACAATATAGTTTGTCATGGTTTAGGTGGGGTCTCTTGTCTAGTCTTCCGCTTAGTACTCTTATTTTTATAATTTTGTATTGGTTTTTGGGAATTGTTATGGATATTTTTGGTTGTCTTTTCATACTATTTTTTTTCTAGTTTCTATGTTAACTTGCATCATGTAGTTTTTTTTGGTATTTCCTTGTTTGGTTGGTTTCTTTTACTATAAGTTAAAATAATTCCCCAAATATTCATGAATCCCACAACATGTATTTCCAACTATTAGAAACTTTGGAATATCGCTTAAAGCCAATTAACACCTCACCACCTTATCAAGCTAATGACGAAGTGGTGGTGCATTACAATTCATTAGTTAAAAAAGGAATGAGGGTTTGCTAGTTATTATTTGGTCATAATTTTATAAAACCCAAATCCGAAAATACCAAGAAACATATTTTAATGTAGTATTTAATTTATGACTTGTAATTATGGGATCTTTACAAAGGCTTATCATTGAGGGGGAATTTATGTATCCACTCATTCGTAATTTTTGTATATATGAATCACAATTTTTCCCTTATTGAATTATATATTGATGATATGAACATCATATAGCCTTTATATATGAAATTTAAATTTATTAAATGGATATGGTTCAACCATTATGAAACCCTATTATATTACCATTACGTATCCTGCACATCAAAGAAAACCTTATAAATGAATGATTTATGCATTCAATTAAAAATTGTTTCATCAAAATAAGAATCAAATTATAATTAATCAATATAATATAGATATAGTATCAAACAAAAGGTAATTTTTTCAATTAAATCCCAAAATTAATGAAACGACTTTCTTATTTAAATCAATTATATTTTATGAATTTTTTTGTTAACTACAAAAAATAAATTTAGTACACTAGTTTTATCAATATTTTCAGGTTTTTTTTCTTTTAAAAAATAATAATATAGTAAAAAATACCTCTAATAAATTATCATAGGGTAATTTGGAATATGAAATTTGATTTCTCTATTTTTTAATTATTATAGAGTTTATTGTGTATATATTTAATTAATTTATAAATTCAGATAAAATTTATGTAATGGAAGAATGGTAATATTTTCACAATGAATATTATCGTAAACATCAACATATGATACAAGTATCATATAAATTTTCGTTTTAACTATTATTTCAATATCAATTCCTTTTTACAATGAATTAATTCACCTAGAAAACAACCAATATAAATAACATTTCTTATAATTATAATTCAATAATACACCTAATTATCCATAGTGTAAGATACATTTACTTTAATTTTCACGATCAACTTCCTTGATGGTTATATTGTAGGATTTTTCTTGTTCCTACGGTCATAGTTGATATTAGGTTTATTATGTTAATTTTCCAAAGTATACTTTTCATTGATATTAATAAATCATAAACTATGTTCATTTGTAGCATTAACGTGTTTCTGGAGTATAATTTGAGAATATTTATTCCCTCATTGCATTGTTTATCCTTATCATCACTTATTTAAAATAATTTTATTGATATCCAACAGATAAAAAATTTATAAATTTATGCTTTTTTATATCAATATTGTTGATAAATTATTCCCTATATTTTTCATCATATGTAAATGAATCATATTTCTATCATTATCTTAATATATTTATCATTGGGAAAAATATTTAATCTCTTATTTAGTGTGTTCAATATTTAATCTAGGGTTGTGTTGTTTCTAATAATTTTTGATAGTCCATTAGGTATAACCATAATATTTTTCACTCTAAATATTATTAATTTTTGGTTTTTATTGGGAAATATCCAAATTTTATAGTCTCGTACATTGATATAATTATTATATTTGGGTTTGAGAAATTATTATAAACAAATGATCTGCTATGTGTTGGAAAATTAATAATTGTCTATAAAGAAACCATTTAAAATGATTATGTTAATCATTAATGACATGAGTACCCTAATATATGAATATTTACTTTTTAATCTGCGTTTTCTAAGGTCACATACCTATTAGGTTCCCTAGCGTGAAATTTTATATGTTACATCCGAAAATTTTACATTAATTATTCATAATGTTTTATAAATATTGAGTGAATTAACTAAAAAAAATTCTTTGGAGTTTAAAAATAGGTGTGTAGTCATTCATTCTTTTTGTAAACTAATTGATGATTGAGTTATTAATCATCCAACATTTTAATGGATCATTACACCTGGTAACGTTTTTGAGTTATACATTGTCATATTTTTGTATCAAGGTAGGAATTCCATTCATAGGACATTGGAATCTTAGTACATCCCTATAATTTTAATATATTTCTCCAAATTTATACTTCCCCATTGGGTTTTAACTTATTTTAACTATTAATAATCACCAAATATATTTTAACTAGTCCATATATATAACTAAGCCCAACATTGATACCATTTGGGGATATGAAATTATACACATAATATAAGAACCTTACCTTAAAACATTACATTTTATTGAATTAAATGAATAATTTACATTGAGGATCTTTTCAAGTTTAGAGTTTTAGATAATTAAGAAATAACTACTAAATCTCAAAAGTTTACAAAGCAGACACTTCTACTCAGTTTCTGTATTTTTTTTAAAAAAAGTATTCATGAAAAAATGAGTCATGTCTCCTTCCATGTTTAAGAAAGCATGACTTTTCCATGATCCCATCTGTGATCCTATTCCACATTATGTCTTGTGAATAACATTCCAAAAACATGGGATGAGTATAAAAAGATTAGTAAGGGAAACACAAAGAAGGAAAACTGTTAGTTTTTCAAAACAACATGTAAACGATGAATACTTTAACATAAGTAATTCTTTTCATCTTTATGAAGTAGTAAATAATCTTCACTGAATCAATGATAATTATATTCCCTTTTGTATCCAAAATATTACCATAAAACCAATATAAAGAACACATAACATATAAAGGTAACTTGGACATAAACATACATAAATGGAATAACCATACAGTCGACTTCTATATATATCACTAAATGGAATAGCCATATGGACAACTTCCATACCCAATGCATTGGAGGTTATAACGTAACCACCCATCATGGTTTACCACGACACCACCCGTCATATGGTTTCTCACATAACCACCTGTCAAATTTCCATGTTCCATCATAACACATAATATTTTTCAAATTAAAAAATTTCACTAATAACATTTCATTTGAAATCATAAGAATTAATTTCATGATATTGAAATAATCATTTCATTTTGATAAACCATTTAAAAAGAAGTTTTTGAATTATAGTGCCCCATACAACTTTGAAGATTTTAATGGAATTATAATTTTAAAAGATTAATAAAAATATAAATAAATACTCAAAACCATTTTAAAAACATGGTCATTAAGGATATGATTTAGAATAATAAATCTTTAAAACAATTAAAATGATATTTTAGTTAAATAATTTATAACAAAATGAGAGACTCTTCAATACAAATAAATGAGGAATAACATTTCATCTGAACATTATAAAATCATGAGAATAAAGGGATTCATGATATAATATGAAGAAGTACAATATATACACCATATAATAGTTAATTGGTGCATAACAACAATGAAGTCTCTATGAAAATGTAAATTGAGATGAAATCCATTTTAAAGACTATATCCTTAGATTAAGGATAAATCAATCACATAATTATCTATGAAAAATATAAATACACCCAATATAAGTGGATATTATGTTTAAAAAAACTATAAGTCATTCACAAATATTCATAATAAGACATATTCAATAAGTACAAGTTTAACCCAAAGAATTGAAATTGGGTTCAAAAGTTCCCTTACAAAAATTAGAAAGCCTAACGATGTCACTATAAAATTCAGAAAATGAGTTGATGAGATAAAAATGGTATATCATCACATGGAAATAAATTTTACATCAATAAGGATATAGAATAAAAAATCCCAAAATAATAGTATGTAAATTAAAAGACATAACAAAAGATTGTCTTTTAAAAAGAGGAGGGTGAAAGGTTCCCTTACTGATTTGGTAACATACAAAACATACACCACATGAAAGAAGGACCATACAATGAAGATTTAAATACTCATAAATGAAATTATATTACACAAATATTAAAATAATTTTCATTACGTACACCACTCAAAGGAAATAGTGACAAATATAGCATGACTCTCATAGGAATAAAAAGTGAGGTAAAAATCCCGTACCACGTTGTAATCAATCGAGTCATATGAAAAAAATTTAATAACCACCAAATGATTCACAGAATAGAATGATTATTAAGGGAATAATGATAATATTTATCAATTAGTGATACACAATACACAACATGAAATAAATTAGTGGCGAAAAAATGGGAATCTCACGAAATTAAAAGTGAGATAAGAAATATCCTTACCTCATGTACGACTTGATCCGTTCATTCAATATTAACCTGAATAATAAACTAAATTTAATTTATACTTTATTAATAACCTTTTTCATATTTATTATTCCTTTTATGTCATTTATTACCATGTTATAAGCATTACATATTCATTCATGTTAATAATGTTTGTTTTGTCGATATTTGGTACTTGAGTCACAAATGAACACCATATAGTTACGTGTTGTTAAAATGGTCAAAAGTTCATTATATCCAGAATGATATTCATGATTTAGATATCATACATATGATATATATCCAGTATATAAATGTATTTATAATATTAAGTAACATTTAATGGTAGGAAATGAAATGCATCATTCAAGGTGACGGTAAGCCGTACGTACGCATGAACGCTACTTCCATTTCAATTTATTATTTTAATGGAATTAAAACATAATTATACATTTATATATTATAATTATAGTATTATATCATATAATACAATTAACTCCATCCTTTATACATCCCACATATGGCATGAATGAGTCATATCACTTTGTGGGGGCGGTAGTCCGCACTTCCTCAAATGAAATTATCACATTTACCCATAATGGAAACCATAAAGGCATACAATAAAAGAAAAATAAATAATCATAAAGAAAAAATAAAAAAATATTTATCATATATTAATATAGTGTCATCTGAATGGCCGCCATGAATAGTGGTAGGAGATATTTGAACAATCATTGTTTCGTGATGCGTTAGTTTTCCATCCACAGAAAAAATTTGTTCTTCACCCATTAGATGGAGGTGTGTGTAAGTGTAGTTATAATAATTCTCATAAAAACATCCTAGTATATTTAATATACTTGTGTTTTTATAACAAAAAGTCATAAAAATAGTTTAGGGGTTGGAGAAGTAAAATAAAATAAAAGAAGTTAAGAAAACTGTTACCTTTAATATGGGTAACTTCCTTTGGATTGAACTAAAATGGTTTGTTGAAGTACATTATGCCTAAGGTAGACTTGTAAGTGGAATATAGGGATGTAGGGGGATTTATTGGGAAGATTTTGGATGATCCAAATGACTTTATAAGTGGGAGGAATTTGATATAAATGGTCTCCATTTATAAGGGGAGGAGGGGCTCTTTAGGAAACTGTGAAAATATTATTTTATTATATAATGATATTCTGTTTCTAAATGTCCAAAAATCATTAGAGTCGATGATAAAATGACTCATGGTCGAAATAAAATCATCCAATAAAATTGGATAGGTATTGGATGTTATTTTAATATTTATAATCTTGTTTATTTAAATGATTTATTAATGATGTAAACACTGCATCATTATTGTGTCAAATATAATTTAATTTATCTGATGTCTATAAATTATAAAAAAATATCATTATGTAGGAAATATTTTTATCTTTATAAATAATATTTATAGTCTAAACGATAATTTATATAGCATGTTGTAAAAATTAATTTACTAAAAGATATTTGTTTTTTTCATTTTTGCCTTTACATTAAGTTAATTAATATAAATTGTCATTATCACTGGAAAGTGGCTCAAAAGGGTCCAAAAATTGACACAAAGATGCCCATGGCCGTAAATGACTCAACCAATACGGTTTGGACAAGTTTTAAGGTAATTTTATATTATTATAATATTCTTTTTACCTTGAATTACCTATTTACCTTTAACTGCGGTAAATAAAAGTCAAAAGTTACTATTCAACAAAAATTATTTTCATCTTGTTGAACGAAATTTTATTTACTAATAACAACCATCTATATCGGATTTTTAAAATTCAATTCACTGAAGTTATAAAATTTCATTTAAATGAAAAATTCCATTTTTTAACTACAACTAAGTGGGTTCACTATTCATTAAAAATTGATGTTTTTCAGAAAAATACCATAAAATCAGCCTAATCTTCATCTGATATTCTGAATTCAAAAATTATTTCTATTTTTATAAATAAAAAACATAGAAGTTTCATTAATTAATTTAAAATTAATTCTCATTATCAAAACAATACGCGTGTTTTTAAGAAACAATATCTATCAAATGATTGACACTTGTTTATGTCCAATTTCATAGTGAAATTAATTTCAATGACCACTATTGGATTAAATGGTAATAATATATTCCAATTACACTTTAAATCTAATTTAAAATATAATATAACCAAATAACTAAAATATATTAAAAGGCATATTTGAAATAAAATACAATATTTGTTACTATTCATTGAAAAATGAATTTTATCAGAAAAATACCAAAATTTTACCCAAATTAAAATTTGATGTCCCTATTCTAGATAAGAATTTAATTTGGTCAAATAGAAAATATAAAAGTGAAAAATACTAGATTTAAAGAGGGTTTTCCAAAAAAAGGTGGTAAATCGATATTTTAGTGAATATTAGAATATTTATGCATAAAATAGAATTCTTTTCTTATTTTAATCCACTAAAATTTATTGGATAAATGTAAAACCATTTAACAAACATGTATAATCATATTATAGCTATTTATATTCATCCCTACCATTAAAATGGTTAGGAGTTAACTACAATTTAACATAATAATATTATATTATTAGTGTGCAGCGTAAGATTTCAATGAAACCCATTGTTGTGTATCAGGTACGCCATCGAACATAGTGTCCCCTTCAAAGTAGAATTAATATTAAGTTCAAAAATATTAATAAATATGAAAATTTTCATGTTCTTTATTTACCTGGGATGTTACATCCTTCCCCCCTTTTTGGAATTGCGTCCTCACAATTTTAAAATCAATGTTGGAAACATCATTGAAAGTCCCACATTTGAAATGTGTCAATAAATCTGTCACATTAAAAGAATGAATGAAAAGAAAAAAGGTTATCCAAGATAAAAAAAATACATGGATTCCATGAAAACATGGATATTTTGGATAAAAACACCATCGTGTTATGATTAAGAGTGATAGAAACATGATTAAGAGAATGATAACCACCAGAAAATTACAAAAAAATAATGTGTTAAACGGTCTTTGATTACCCAGTATGAAATGTAATCCAACAATGTTTCTTTTACGTTTCTTTTCATAATTTTTAGGAAGTCATTTACTACATAGAATAAGAACATAAGGAAATATTCTTACCTTCATGTGGAGTTTCATCCTTTAATAAGTTTCTACCAAAAACTAATATTTTCACCAAACAAAGAGCATTCAAAAAGACTTGGTCACATCAAAAGCACAAGAATAATTTTCTTGAGAATCACATAATCCACAGAAAAAGAACTATATATTTTACATATCATTAGATATTTAGTAAAACCAAAATGGATAGTGAGAGATCAGACAATACCCAAAAAGGAAAATCTTTTACCAGAAGATAAACTACTCTTAATCTCCCAAATTTGTCAAACAAATCCCAAAGATCAACAAAGACCATTCAATAAACAATTGTCCCTAAAATTATTCAAAGGTAATCCAAAATAATATTGTAACCCAAATCTCATATGGATTTAATTACATAGACTTTCAAGATACATCTTAACATTTATCTCCAAATAACACCAGTAACTCATAACATCTCATATTGAAAAGTAATTAACCTAATCACATATTCTCCATTATAGATTAATCATTTTCCAAAATAAATGAAATCATCATATGTATATAATAAAAACATAGATTCTTCCTATTTCAATAATTATTTAAAAATTTACATCCCATAGTATTTTATCTTCCTTAAGAATATTGTGTTTCTTCAAAAGGGAGAACGTCTTCCACAATAACCTTTATCACTCAATCAGTAAATCAATTTCCTATACTAATTATATCCATTTGATGATACATATGTTCCCAAAATCAAATTATTCTTGTTCAATAAAATCATTTTACTAAAATAGTAAGTCATAATAAACAAGGACTTCATGTTGGCTAGTGGTAGGAAATACACCCTTGTCACCATTCAGTTGTGGGTTCGATTCATGCGTCCTTACAAGATGCGACTGGTTGTCACCCATCCAACAAGTTTTCCATTTTATAAAACTCAAAAATAGCCCAATGATGTTTTAACCTCAACGGTTTCTTTATACCTCTAATTTTCATCCAAATTCATTATGATATTAACATATTAATTCTTGAAGTCTTATTTCATCACTATATGATAAAATAAAATGACCCCCAAAAATAATAACATCTTACCTTGATCATGGTGTCCATTTTGTTTCATCGTCATCATGTGCACGTTGGTAGAAGGTCCATGCGTTGCAAAAATGATTTCGAGATCCTTCAAAATCATTTTCTTCCTCTATCCAAATACACCTTGTACAACATGGGTCATATGTTTGTTCATAGAAAAAAAGTTTTGGAAAATAATCACGTATGACATATAATTTCATAAAATCTAATAAAACATGATTTCTAAAAAATAGTTGAACCGAATTTGAGTTGAAACATTCAATTAATGGTCCTTTTAAAATACCATAAGTATGTGTGGAGAGAATATATTGTAAAATCATATATAAACAGGTTTTGAAGGGTTCTCCTTCTTCAAAACCTTTTTTAAAATCATAATATGCTTCAAAATCTTGTGATAAGGTAAAATATTCAAAAATGCCTTGATAATATTTACCTTTCATAAAAATATGAGAATATAGTGAAAATAGGATTTGTCTAAATTCAACCCATGATCCATGATGATAATGAGGTATAGTAGAGGTGTTTGATATCTTAAACAATTACTTTCAAGTGAGTTGTATGCTGTAAAACGTTTCACAATCATCTGAACATGACATTGTAATAATTATTGCAAGCATGTCATAAGGAAGAGATAAGAATGCCATTTGAGATCCTCTTTCCATTTGTAATTGACATTCCTTGATCTGAAAAATTTATAAAACACTGATTTATCTGATATAATAGACATAGGGACTAACCATGTGTCTAAAAAAAGATCTTAATTCTTAAAGTTGTATAAACTGACCTCTAATACCAACTATATGGACCCGGCCTTAAAACATTGCAGAATATAGAATTAAACAAATAATTCACATTGAATATCTTTTCAGGTTTATAGTTTTTGAAAATTAGAACATAACTATTACATCTAAACAGATTACAAAGTACACACTTCTACTCATTTTCCATTTTTTTCTATAAAACAAGAACTCTTGAAAAAAAGAGTCATGTCTCGTTCTATGTTTAAGACAGTGCGACTTTTCCTTGATCCTATCCTTGACCCTATTCCACATTATGTCAAGTGAAAAAAATTTCAAAAACCTGGGATGGGCATAAAAATATTCGTAAGGGATACACAAAGAAGGAAAACTGTTAGTTTTCAAAACAACAAGGAAATGATGAGTACTTTAACATAAGTAATACTTTTCACCTTTATGAAGTAGTAAATACTCTTCACTGAATAAAAGATCATTAATTACCCTATTGTTACCAAAATATTACCATTAAACCCATATAAAGAACGCATAAAATATAAAGGTAACTTGGGACATAAACATACTTAAATGGAATAACCATATGGTCGACTTCCACACATATCACTAAATGGAATCGTCATACGACCAACTTCTATACCCAATTCATTGGAGGTTATAACATTACCACCCATCCTAGTTTATCACGACACCACCCGTCAAACGATTTATCACATAAAAACCTATCAAATGTCCAAGTACCATCATTACACATAACATATTGCAAATATAAACATTTCACTAGTAACATTTCATTTGAAATAAGAAGAAGTAATTTCTAGGTATTTAAATAATCATTCCATTTTCATAAACCATATAAAAAGATATTTTTGAATCAAAGTTCCCCATACCACATTGAATATTTTAATGGAATTATAATTTTTAAACATTAATGTATATATAAATAAATACTCAAAACCATTTTTAAAACATGTACCTTAAATATTATGATTTTTAATATAAATATTTACAACATTTTAAACGATATGTTAGTTAAAGAGTTTTTTTACAAAATGAGATACTCTTGAATACAAATAATTGAGGAATAAAATTTTTTCTGAACTTTATAATATCACGAGAATAAAGGGATTAATGATATAATATGAAAAAGGATAGTATATACACTATATAAGAGTGAATTGGTTCATAACAACAATGAAGTCTCATCGGAAATGTAAATTTAGATGAAATCTCTTATAAAGACTATATCCTTAAATTAAGGATAAATCAATCACATAATGATGTGTGAAAAATTTAAATACACCCAATATAAGTGGATATTAAGTGGAAACAATTATTTTGCATTCACACATATTCATAATATGACATATTCAAGAAGTACAAGTTTTACCCAAAGAATTGAAATTGGGTTAAGAAGTTCCCTTGCAAAAATTTGAAAACCTAACGGCGTCACTTTAAAATTAAAAAAAAAGAGTTGATGAGATAAAAAGGTTATATCATCACTTGGACATAAATTTTACATCATTATGGATATATAAGAACATATCAAAAAATAATATCATTTAAATTAAAATATACCATAAAAGGAAGTCTTTTAAAAAGAGGAAGGTGAATGTTTCCCTTACCGATTTGGTAACTTACAAAACATACGCCACATGAAAGAAGGACCATACAATAAAGATGTAAATACAAATAAATGAATGTATATTAAAAAAAGTGTAGAATAATTGGCATTAAATACACTACTCAAAGGAAATAGTGACAAATATAGCGTGAATCTCATGAGAATAAAATGTGAGATAAAAATCCCTTAACACGTTGTAATAAATCGAGTCATATGACCAAAAGTTAATAACCACAAAATTATTCATAGAATAACACGAATAGTAAGAAAATAATTATAATATATATTAATTGGTAGTACATAATACACCACATGCAAAAAAAATTTGGCGAAAAAATAGAAATCTCACGGAATTAAAAGTGGGATAAGAAATCCCTTTACCTCGTGTCCGACTTTACCCGTTCGTTCTTTAATATCCTGAATAATAAAAAAAATTAATTTCTACTTTCATAAAAATAATTTTCAAGTTTATTATTCGTTTTATATCACTTATTACAATGTTATATACATTATTTAATCATTCAAGTTAATAATGTTTGTTTTGTCGATATTTGATACTTGAGTCACGAATGAACACCATATAGTTACAAGTTGTTAGCATGTTCAAAATTTCATTGTATCCAAAATGATATTCAAGATTTAGATATCATATATATCATATATATCCAGTATATACATGTATTTATAATAGTATATAACATTTGGTGGTAATAAATGAAATGCACAGTTCATGGAGACGGTAAGTCGTACGTATACATGAACGCTACTTCCATTTCAATTTCATATTTTAATGGAATTAAAACATAATGATTCCTAGATATATTATAATTCAATTTTAATATCATATAATATTATTAACTACATCCTTTATACGTCCCACATATGGCATGAACGAGTCATATAACTTTGAGGGGGCTGTAGTCCGCATTTCCTCAAATGAAATTATCACATTTACCCATAATGGAAACCATAAAGGTATGCTTTAAAATAAAAATACAGAAGCATAAAGAAAACATAAAAATAAAATATATCATATATAAATATAGTGTTATCTTAATGGCCTCCATGAGAGGTGGAAGGAGATATTTGAACAATCATCATTTCGTGAGAAATTAGTTTTCCATCCACAGAAACAGTATGTTCTTCACCCATTAGATGGATGTGTGTGTAATTTTATTTAGAATAATTCTCATAAAAACATCCTAGTATATTTTGGATACTTTTGGTTTTATTATATAAAGGAATAATATGATTTTAGGGGTTTTAGAAGTAAAATAATAGAAAAGAAGTTAAGAGAAACTGTTACCTTTAATTCGGGTAACATCCTTTGGTTTGAACCAAAATGGTTTGTTGAAGATCCTTCTTCCTATGGTAAGGCTTCTAAGTGGAAGTGAGAGATGTAGGGGGATTAATTGGGTAGAGGTTGGATGAGAATACTGTCTTGAGAGGTGTTATTAATTGGATAGAAATGGTCTCTTTTTATTAGGGGGAGGAGGGTCTCTTAAGGAAAGTGTGAAAATATTATTTTATTATATAATGATATTTGGTTTCTAAAGGTCCAAATATAATTAGAGTCTAAGATACGATGACTCATGGTCTAAATAAAATTATCCAATAATAATTGGCTATTTGTTTGAGTTTATTTGAATATTTATAATATTGTTTTTTTAAATGATTTATTAATGAGGTAAACACTGCATAATTATTTTGTCATAAATAATTTAATTTATTCGATGTATAAAAATTATAAAAAATTATCATGATGTAGGAAATATTTTTATCTTTTCAAATAATATTTATAGTCAAAACGATAATTTATATAAACCCTTTTAAAAAATAATTTACTAAATGATATTTGTTTTTGTCATTTTGCCTTTACTTTAAGTTAGTTAATCTAAATTGTCATTATGTCTTCCATGTGGCACAAAGGGGTCCCATAGTCGTCCAAAAGATACTGATGGTCATGAATGACTCAACCAGTAATTTTTGGACAAGTATTTAGGTAATTTTGAATAATTATAATATTCTTTTTTACTTGAATTACTTATTTATCTTTAACCGCGGTAAATACAAGTCAAAAGTTACTATTCACCTAAAATTATTTTCATCTTATTGAACCAAATTTTACATAATAATAACAACCATGTATGTCAGATTTTCAAAATTCACTTCACATAAGTGGTAATATTTCATTTAACTGAAAAATTCAGTTTTTCTAACTACTACTAACTGGTTTCACTATTCATCAAAAATTGATGTTTTTTATAAAAATACCAAAAATTCAGCATAAACATTATTTGAAATTCTGAATTAAATAATGAGGTCAATTTTTCAAAATTAAAAACATAGAATTGGCCTTAACTAATTTAAAATTAATTTCCGTAGTCAAAACAAAAAAACGTGTTTTTAAGAAACAATATCTATCAAAAGAATGACACTTGTTTATGTCCAATTTCATAGTGTAATTAAATCCAATGACCACCATTGGATTAAATGGTAATAATATATTCCAATTAAACTTCAAAACTATTTAAAAAGATAATATAACCATATTAATAAGTTATATTACAAGGCATATTCGAATTAAAATAAAATATTTTTAACTATTCATTAAAAAATAAATTTTTCCGAAAAATACCAAAGTTTTACCCAAAGTAAATTTTGATTTCTCTATTCTAAATAAGAATTTAATTTTCTCAAATTTAACATATAAAAGTGACCAATAATAGATTTAAATAGGGTTCTCCATCAAAAGGCGATAAATCGACCTTTAGTGAATATTAGTGTACTAATGCTTAAAATCGAATTCATTTCTTATTTTAAGCCTCTATCATTGATTGGATAAATATAAAAACATTAAACAAACATGTATGATATAATTTTAGTTATTTCTATTCATTCCCTCCATTACAATGGCTAGGTGTTAACTGCCATTTAAAATAATAATATTATATTATTAGTTTACAACGTATGATTTCAAAGAAACCCATTGTTACGTATCAGGTACGCCTTCGAACATAGTGTCACCATTATAGTATAAGTAATATTTAGTTCAAAAAAATTAATTAATATAAAAAATTTCATGTTCTTTATTTACCTAGGATGTTACACATGTGTTTATTAAATTATCTTAAAAATATAATAATTTTATATCATGATTAATAAAACATTGGATTCTAAAGGAATAGTGTAATTCGACATTACCCACAAGTTCATCTTACTATATGACTCAATAGATGTTTCTAATAAATTCCTTATCATAATATCATGTAGAAAATCCTTAATAGTGATCATCTTCAGATCCAAATTTATGCACCACTGGAAAGGATGAGATAAGGTTCTACATAAGGGTAAATAATATAGTTAAAAATAGAAGATTTAATATTAGAATTGTATAATAATGCTAGAATGAGATCATAATTAATATTAGGTAATATAAAATTAAGAGGTCCTACCATAATAAAAAATGTTCTATAATCATAAATCAAGTATTTGATTAAAACATAAGATATATGCCATCATAAAATCATTATGAAACCTGGAAGTGGAAAAAATATAATAATAGAAATCAGAACATAGTAGGTCCGGAATTAAATTTCCACCTTCCATAATTATCTCAAGTGATACATATTTTTACCCAATACAGTGGGGGACTATATTAATTTAGTCCCACTGTCCACATAATGATAAACAGTATATATGTGTTCCAGTTAATGATGGTAATATTAAAAATTTCATCATACCCCAATATCCCTTAAAAATTTGATTCCCAATAACTTATTCATATTAGAAAAATAAGATGGATTCCTACATTTGTATGATATTAACAGGAGAGATATGAACTATTTAATGAGGTTTACATAGATGAAATCATTTTTATAACAACATACAAATATAAATAAAGAGTAGAGTTAAATGAAGATTTTATATTAATTAACATTTAAGAGATAATATTGGAAAAAATAGATTATATATGTCATCAAAAAAATATTAAAATAGTGTAGGATGATTCATAAATAAAACAATTATTGTTTTGGAAATATTTATTTGTACAAAATAATCAATAAAGAATAGTTGTTTCATATTTTCTAAATATGGTCACTACTGGTGGAAAATAACCATTCAAAAAAAGATAATAGATAATTCAATTTATAATTAAATACAAATAAATTTAAAATATCCATAATATATTATTGATGTTAATATATGCACTTCTATATAGAAATAATAAACAAAAAAGTGGAATGATATTCCAGATTAGAAAGTGGAGATAAGGATGGTTATTCATACAAGCACCACTCCAAATTAATTATGATCATAAGGATGTGTTATATAATTGGAGGTAATGTTAAAAACTATGAAAAATATTATAATAAAATATAATTAAATTTAGATTAAAATATCGTACAATTTCCCATGAAATACACATAGTCATAATAATCCAAAAATTTAATATGATATTGGAAGACGAACCCATTTGGTTTTATTACCAAATTCAATGAAAGTACAATAAACTCATATATAATAAATATAACCACCTCAATATCATATATAATAAAATTATACACGTATATAAAAATTTTATATGAATAATTATAATAATTCATAATAAATTCATCATATTGTTGGTGGTTATTTTCAATATCAGATGTTAATAATTTTTTTTATTCATATATATTTTAAAATAGTTATATTGGAACTAATTTTTTTACTAAAAATTTATAATTAATATCATAAAAAAGTTATTAAAATCCTTTCTAATGATTATACAATTGGAAAAATATATCACCACAATAATAGAAGTTATTTGGGTATAATAGAATCCAAGACGTTCATGGTTTATGTATTTTGACAATAATAGTGGATTACATTAAAAAAATTCTTATTTGGGTAATTCATATATAATTGGGTTAATTAAAATCATTAATAATTAATTTACTATTTATTAATCAAACACATTTTTAGAACTATACATGTAAGGTGATTATGAAAAGTAAATACATTTTTTATGGAGGTTGTATCATTCAAAGAAATCCATTTGAATTTTCATTTTATAGTAAATAATATGAAGGTAGTTAATTTTTATTCATTAAATATAATAACATTTATGCTTGAAAAATATATTTATTTAGTACTGTTATTATATTTAAGATATATTTGTAGGAGGTTAGAGAATAAATGATTATAGAGGTGGATAACAACACTATTCCTTCTATTAGATGTCTATGCAAGAGATTAACCATAAAGGCACACTGAGTTAGACATTTGGTGAGAATAAAATTGTTAAAAGATGTGAAAAGTGAATTGGGGAGAAGTTTCGTGGGGAAGGGTTATTTTTATAAGGGGGGGGGGATGAAACTTTTTCAAATACTCCTATAATTATAATAATTTCATGGTAAATTAAGATGATAGTAGTCCCAAGAAATGGTAAATAATTAATTCATGATGATTCTTGGTTGATCCAATACTCATCCACAATATATTTAACATTATTTAGATATATTTTTTAAAAAATTTCTTATTATAATATTCTTAAATAATTTAATTTTTTTGTAGTAACACATTTTTTTGACACTACTAACATATTTTTTGACTAAAAATTATATTTTACTTATTACATAACATCAAAATTGCAAATAATTTTTTTAAAATCATTTCAAATATTCAATTTATGGAT
The DNA here is from genome assembly GCA_963277665.1 of Viscum album. NCBI lineage: Eukaryota > Viridiplantae > Streptophyta > Magnoliopsida > Santalales > Viscaceae > Viscum > Viscum album. The sequence continues at coordinate 1,295,828,528 of OY728142.1, read as the reverse complement.
ATTTTAAAAAATCAAAAAGATATATAATTTTAATGAAACAAAATATATATTTTTTAAAAATAAATTGTAAGCATAAAAATGAAATTTTTAAAACAAAACTAGTGTATTATTTAAAATTATTAAAAAATGAGTTATAATTGATTTTTACATAATTATAATGATAAATATTAATGCATCATTGGGAATACCTGATTTATAGAAAAGAAAATAGATTTGTTTACATCGAATAACATGTAATGCATGTTCTAAATAGTCAATTGTGAGTTTCCATATTTAACACAATACCTTAAAAATTATAAATATTTCTTTTATTTAAATATTTTTTCATAAAAAAATTATTTATAAATATTTAAGTCCCAAATATATCACAATGAATTCATAATAAAATTATATTCTTTAAAAAATATACATTATAACACAAAAAATTATTAATAACATCAGATTAAACTACATTAATTATAAAATGATTAAAATTTTCCAATTAAATTGTATGATAATATATAAAATTCTTCTTAAAAAACATTTATATGTATGAAATTAAAATAAATAATCCCATTTATTTTTCTATTTCCTTGAGGTTAGGACTTTATTATTTTTCTTAATGATATTTCAATATTTTATTCAAAAAATGTTTCAATGTTTTTCATAAATTAAATAATATTAAGTTATTATTTTTAGTATGGTGCTTTATTTGGTTAAAATATTCTAAAAAAATTTATTTAAATCAAAACTAATATTGATAGCTTTCGTTGTTATAATTCCAAAACTGAACTTAAATAAGAATAATCATGCAAACTAGGATAGTATTACAATCCACTACATTTAAATATATGGGAGATCGAGCATCAAAAATTTATTTTATATTGATGATATTCTTTTTCACCTAATATAATATGTAATTTAAACTTGAAATTTAAATAACTTAGTGTAAAATTTTGAAAGGATGAGTTAAGAGAAATATAACATAATCAATAGTAGTGTTATTTTATAAAAAAATATTCTATACTAAAAAATCATATCATATTGATATTTAGAATTGAAAATCGAAAAATTATATCAAATTAGATTATAAGTATATTTTCCTTTTGAATAGGAGGTTTCATATTCACTATGTTAATGGGTTGGTATATAGAGTAACCACGTGTATCGTTACTTAGGAATGATGACTGTTTGAATTTTGAGGTAGACATTGATCTGTTGTTTTTTGAATTCCACCCTAATTATAATTATTTCTACTTTCTAAAATATTATGTAGGTATGAAAAAAAATGGATTAAGTGGTCTCTAATTTATTATGAGATTTTTTTGGGGAGGGTCACTATTAATAGGGACATTGGAAAATAAAATGGATACTTCTCATCTGTGGAGGTATTATACATAGAATTACTTATCATTCAATGAATTAAATGAAAGGTAGTTTATCATAATATGTCATTATTGGAAAACTATATTAGTGTTTGTAAATAGAAATAAATATATAATGAGTTTGATAGCTCTACTGACCCATAATATTGTTGTATCTACTCTCTAACATAACCAGTTTGATTAACTCAACATCTTGATTTAAAAATAATGATATATTATTGTAATGTGGTATTTTACATTTATAAATAAAATCAATGTCAGAAAATTTATTTTCTTTCTTTTATACCCAAAAAATCTACTTTAACAGTTAAGGGTTATAATAATAATTCAAAAACATGCCTATGGATTATAGTAAAAGGTACACAATTAATTGTATTCAACTGATGTAGGTTGGTTATAGGTGTGTCATTGTACCTGTGGATATAGGTAAGTACAATTACACGGACTGTTATTGGTTTATTCAATATGTTTTGGGGATTTTCCCCTAAACAGAGGCACTATATGGGGGTCTAAATCCCCTCGATGGTGACTTTTATCTTTCTATGTGTCTGTTATAAATCATTTACAAAATATAATCATGTTCTAATAAATATGTATTCACCTAATTCATAACTTCATTTATAATCTTTTTATAAATATTGCAATGTATGTTCACATTTTTATGAGTGGTGATTTAACAATTTATACTGTGAACCAACAAAAATTTTATTTAAAAAAAACCCTCTAACTGACCTCAATTTTGGATTTCATGATGAACTAGATCCTTGTTATGGGAACATCCTAATCAAATGTTTGTATTTGTGGAATTATTTGTGAGACATACTATAAGGTTATCTATAAATATAATAATCACATTAGACACCAGTTAATATTTATCATTTCCATTTTTTTATGAAATGATGTTTTAATTGTTCTTTGACCTAGTTTATAGGGTCCATGATGCATCCACCATATTTTAGTGTCTTCGAATCTCATAGAATACAACATAACTAGAAAACCTCATATGAAAATAGTGTTGTATTTTATAGGAACCCCGTCACATTGGATTCTAAAAAAATGTTAATTCCTTCACTTGGAAGCCATTTTTCGGTTCTATGAAGTTTCTAATTGTAAAATATTAAGAATACCAGAAATGGATTTCCTTCTACAACGAGATCAATACACTGTGGTATACCCTGAAATATCACATTTCATTGATAATAATAATCATGTAATGTCTTACTAAATCCTATTTTCTTTATTCTATAGTACACGATCATTTAGGATTTTGAATGATCTGTAAACATATATTAAAAAAATGATTTAAAGGAACACAACGGATGACCAAATTTCCATTAATGGATATGTGATGGGTAATCAGAGACTTGTTTTTCTATTGAATTTCTCCCCATTAACTATAAAAAAATGTTCAATAATTATTCTATATGATATATTTATTTTTTCCCACCTATATATACTTATATTTTAATGGTATACACATTTTCATAAAAAAGTAATTTTTGGATAAATATGATTTTGTATATGTTTTAAATTTTATAAATATTTTTTTTATTTTGATATAATAAAATATATTTAATTATATATTATGATGCGTTAGATTTTTTATGTTATTCCCTGATAATTAAATATTAAATTAAATCAGTACAATCATTATAATTTAGTTATAGTGGATTATTAAAATATATAAATTATGTGATCATTAAAAAATACTCAAAAGCTAGGATTTGAAAATTTTATGGGTTCCCGATTAATCTATTTTAAAAAAAATATATGTAAATTAGGATTAAATTTTTGGATTCATTCCATAGTAATTTATTTTAGAAAAATAGATCATCATTGGCGGTAGATCATGCCAAATCATGGTTCGCAAATGTGTTCAAATGAGAAGCATGTTTTTTTGGTGACCCATCTAATATTTGGTTCATATATCAAAATATGGGATTTGGGTTTCATTTGTTTGGGCATCCACAATAAAATTATGATCATTTCAAATTAGATTTGGTATAAATTATTTGTTAAATTTGAATAAAATGTTATGAAATATGTCTATGGGATGTATATGATATAGATTATATGATAGTAAACAAAAAAACACCATGAAGATTTTAAAATAATTGATAACTCAAATATTTATACAATAAGAATGTTAACACCTTAATATATATTATTTCTTATGTTATATTTTCTATTAGATTATATTTCCTAAAAGTTCATATTGGATGCACAGTAATATATTCTAATCACTCAATAACTATTTCGAATTATATATTAGAATTAAATTAAATATATACAACTAGTATAAAAATAAAAATATATATAACAGTATTGACTATAGTTCATAAATCACAGATGTTTGAACCTCCTTAAAAAAATATTTATATAAAGGATGTTAAATCTATTTTCGTAGTAGTTTTTAACCTTCATTGTCTATTAAATGATGTTAAAATAGTGTTATTATTGTTGGTTATAGAGAAAAATAAGTTAAAAATCATGTTTTAACAGAACTAATGTTTTAAAAAATTATTGGAGGGATTTTCTTACATCATTTTTTTTATGTGACATGAAAACATAAATTTCTCTTCATTCATAGTAATTTTAAAAATATTTCATAATATAATATTTAATTTCTAAAATCCAACATGAATTTTATGATGACATTATACACTCGATTAATAACCCTATATATGTTTTCATTCTCCCCCATTAATTATTTTCTATCAGCTGATTGATTAATCCATATCATCTCTCCATCAGATCTCAATTCAATGTTTTCATCATGGAATTTATATTTATTATTTAATAATTTATTTTGGGATGACTATTTCACTTATTAAAATTTATTTTTCGACATATTTTTTATGTTTCAAATAAATCTTCTTATGATCAAGTTAATATATGAAGAATATAAATGATAATTATCATTTATATCTCAAAATGAATCTTTATTTGAATCGTTGGTATTCTCATGATTTATTCAAATAAAAAATATAATATAAACATGCAATTTACTGAATCAGTGGATAATGAAGTGGTCATGGAGGTGATGTCGAAGCGCAGATTTCTTATTTATTTAAGTCATTATGATTCTACAGTTTTCATGCTTATGTATGATTTATATTCATTTAAGGGAGTAATCTATATTGTAAATAATTATAGAAAAAATAAATTTTTTACATTATTTTTTATAAATCTAACCTGAAATATAGTTTACTATATCGATCACTTTAGTTTAATGACATGATTAATGGATTTTCACATCAGTTATAAAATTATGAATGGTAAATAAGCATTTACAACTATGTATTTTTGACTTATTTCTATGAAATTTGATTAAAAGTTGACATGAAATACATTTTTATATGTTGGTTAAAAATAACTAGTATAGATAATATATATAGATAACATCACTTGTAATAGGGTCTCTAATAACCGGTATTAAAAACCTAAAAAAATTGTTGTTTAATGCCTTATTTTTATAAATATTAATTTTCAAAGAGAAATATCTTATGTTGATTTTATAACAATATATATAGGCATTATAACATTATCATACATATGATTGAAAATTATATGTAATTTCAAAATAAACAATTTAGAGTGATTGAAATAATGAAATCAAATTTTTCCTCATCAGTATTTGATATCTATTACATATCCCACAATATATATGATATAAAAATAACATAATTTTATGGGATATATATAATGTATAATTAGTATACAATATAAATAGAAAATATTGATTTATTTAAATATTGTATCATATGATATACATAAAGATAGTGGATCAATTCTATAGTGATATATATTTTTAAAGGTATTGGTTATAGAATAATTAAATTTATGTTTCTTTCATGGAAAATAAATAGTTAGTTTTCATGATTTATATCTTATGGGACTAAATACATATGAATTATTTTTTTATCGATAATGTGTTTAAGGGTTTACCATTTTAGAAATGGTGAATATAATTTAATGATTTAAAAACAATATATCCAAATTTTTTAGTCAAACCCCATTTACATTTTATATTACCATAATACATATATTAATGGGAAACCCATCAAAATTCCATATAATACTATATTTTAAAAACAATTTATTTATAAATATGTTGATATATATAAATAATATTTACCATAATAAAATAATATATAACCACTTAGTAAAAAAATTAAAATTATATCGCTCCATTAGATATAATACATAGTGATGTGTTTTAAAAAATACATATACCTGAATGTGTTAGTTTGAATTTACTAAAAATAGTTACTGAAGAATTTAATAGATATTGTTATTTTCCATTAAAAATTATTTTTTTGATACCTTTTATGTTTTTTATATTATAGAAAATTAATAATAAAATCATAATTTTATAAATATTGAGATACATTATCTAGATAAATGTGTTAAATAATTATGTAAAGATTATGTTTTTTATCTAAGAAATCATAGTACCATTTCAAAACCCAAACCACTATGTTATTTTTTTTAATAGTGTATCAAAATGTGGAATTAAATTTTTATTGAAAATATTTAATTAATAATGATTCATTTATATGTTTTCATATATTTTTATGTTTATCATTTTGAAATAAGTTACTATAAAAATATATTCCATCTAATGGTGTCAAAAAGTCTCTACATAATATATGAATTTTAAACCATCTTAGTTTTTCATAGTTTAATAATAGGGAATGAATAAATTTTATATAGTATAATGTATCACATATATATATATTCAATTTAAAAAGAAATCTACTTATTTCATATTTCAAAGAAACCAATTCATTTTATTTGTATTTTCATACACAGCATAATAGGTTCATGATTTGTATTATATTATCAATTATAATGAAATGTATTACTCACTGATGTATGGGATGTAAATTTATGTCAGTGAAGATGAAAGCTAAAAAAATATAATAGTATCTGAGATATAATATGTGAAACTTCTTGAAGAGATTTTAAAATCAGAAACTAGTTAAGTACAAAAGTTCAATATGGGCCTAGTATAATGGGTTGGAATATTATTTTATATGTATTTATTTTAGTTAATAATGAAAATTTTATTTTTATACAAAAAATATACATCAAAACCGATATAAATATATCATATTTGAGAAAAAACAATTCAATGGGTCATACCCAGAGGATATAAGAGGGTTTTTAAAAACATAACATGATAATATAATGTATAAATATAAATATTTTCCCACAATTATGTTATATATAAAATTCATTTAATTATATGTGTAGTGGCTCTCTCATTAGTATATAATAAATTTAAAAGTTGAAAGTTTCATCTTATAATATATAATTATTATAATGAAATGTTCCATATAAGAATCAAAACTACATAAATTTATTGTAATATATTTGAGGATGTTAATATGATTGAAAACTAAATTTTAAAATATCAAAATGGTATTATTAGGGTATAAAATTTGTAATGTTACACTTATAGATTGAAGAGGCTACCTTAGAGTTGGAAAATCCATTTTTAGGATGCAATAAAAGAAATTAGTTTCATCTAATGATAGATATATAACATTTGTACTTATAAATTATAAATTTAATGCAACCATATTACTATTATTATAAATAGATGTAATGGAACTCATCAAAAATGAGAACAAAACATTAATGTATCTAAATAATTGGATAAGAATATACATTTTCATTGAAATATAGGGGTAAAATATTGTATATTAAATCTAGGAATACTAATATATATATATATATATCATGGCAATTTATTTCTTTGAGTTAAACCACATTTATAGGTAAAGGGAAAAAATAAAAATTCAATGATATCTATGAGAATTTTATTAAAACATTATTATATATTGTGAATATTGGGATAACACAATGTATTTATTTTGAGATAAATATATGGAATATAAATTTCATCCCATACCATTTATGAAAATATAAAATTAATATATATATATATATATATATATATATTTAATATTTTTAAGATAAATGAATGTATCATTAGCATTGAGTAAAAATATTAAATACTAAGAATCAATTTTCATTCATTAGATGTGAGTAAGAGTTGATTGTACACAGTTCCACTTATGTTATCTTATAAAGTTATAAATATGATAAAAAATATCAACATTAATTCTTTTAAACCTAATAGTTAATACATTAGTTAAAATAATTATAAAAATCCAATGGAATAATATTCTATAATAGGATTACATTATATAATTATATTATATACTATGTAAAAATAGACCTTGTTGACAAAGATGTTTTACAAAAAGTCCCGAATCACATCCCTATTCATCATGGGATAAATATAATCACTTATGATATTGAATTCATTAATTAGGATTTAATTCACCCTTGAATCACATGATCCACAATACAGATTCCAATAGAAAATCAAACATGTTGTATCAATATATTAGAAATCAATAAACATGAATAAATAAATAATAAATTTCAAACCAACCAAATAGTTAACAAAAAATTAGGATTTTTAAAAATTAAATATAAAAATATATAAAACAATTAAATTGAATTACATTATTACATGAATACAAGAACACTAAAATATTTTGGATGTAGGAATGTAATATACATTAGCATAACCAAATAACCACAATTGGATCTTCAAAATTATTCACATGGGATAAATTATCTATGCCTATAGACACTACTATCCATCATAAGATGATGTAAATGATCCATCATATAGATCTATAATAAATTTTGGTTTCATTCCATTATTATTATTGAAAATAAGAAATAATATATACACCCAAGGGATGGATATTAGTGAGATGAAAAATAACATTTGGATACCCCTATTAATTTTATAATGTCATTGACCTTAAAACCAATTGAATGTAGTTATAATAATGTTTTGAAAACACATGATTTAGAAAAATATATTTTTTCCTAAAAAATTGAATCTTATTTGATACCCCATTGATATTTAATAACTGAAAACAAAAATTTTAATAAAATGGGAACACGATATGTATAAACCATATGTAGGTTTTATAAAAAATAAACAAAATATTTAGTGTTTGTAATGAAGCATAAAAAATGTTCATCACATGGGAAATATTCATCGGGATAAATTAATAGAATATGGGGTAATGTTAAACCTTGCTAAATGAACACGTTGAACTTATAAGATCATGAAATATCAAACTGTAATGAAACTACCAGACATTATCGATTGAATTACCCTATCTATGTTGAAACATATATCGGCCATAAGTATGAGAATAATATAAATGTGTCTAGAAGTCATATAATTATCCAAATATATACCCATATTTGTTGTGCTCAACTCATAATAATGAAATTATCATTACATATCCACACTAATATATAATATGTGGCCAAAAAGATATAATATATCAATATTAAATAATCACATAGTTAAACATACCTTTTTAGGATAACAAGGATTATAAATAAGGGACATACAATTATCATTGAAAATATACTTTTTAAATTCATTTCGATTAAAAATAATGGTGAAAATGTATTATCAAATACTTTTTATTAATAAAACATGTTTTAAAATTAAAACCATGTAATTAACTCAATTATTATAATAAAAAGTCATGAAGAAAGACATATGAGAATTCATATGTGCATAATTAATCATTTCAATCATAACAGCATAGAGGAACTATAATAAATCTCATGTATCGAATTTATGATAATTCGAAAGATCATTATATTGGGGAACCTATCCTCACATTTATAGTAACCCTATTAACACCATCCAATTTCAATTTTAAAGGATTATAGAGATCTAATAAAGCATTGATCCCAAAATATTGAGTTGTAGAACCATCCTTTATCATAAACGAGATCACAATTTTCACCTAGAGTAGCGAAAAAAAGATAAAATTAGAGGGAAATAAAACTCAATGATAAGAAATGATGAATTCTAAGAGAAATAAAGGGTTTCCTGGAAGTATTTGATATCAAATTTATGTCATTTATTATTCTATATAATTTAATATAATTAACAATTCATTCATTTTAAAATTTCTATTTCAATTTAATTATTTAAAATTGTTCATAATATGTTTTTTAAATATGAAAATTATAAATTATAATATTTTCTTTGGTTGTTTTCATATTTATTAATTACTGTATTTAAATCCATTTTTGAACCTTCCATTTCAATTCCTATGTAATTATTTAAATAATGAGTATCTAATAATTTATATTTTAATTCATTTATTTATTATTATAATTATTTTTATTTCAAAATAATAATTTTTACTCAGTTAAATTGTTTTAATTTTTTATGAAATCCATTCACTCTTTTCTATATTATTTTGTAATGAATCAACCCATTTGTGTTGTTATTTTAGCATAATATAATTTTTATGAAAAATTAATAAATTTATAAGTTCATATGATTAAATCATAATTTATTATTTTATTAATTGTATTTATATAATCAATATTTTAACATATTTATTTATTTTTTTTCTTCCTAGGAAAAGTATTTTTTGTAGTTTGTATACTGATCAGTCAACTGTTATAAAATCATGAGTTCTTATAATCATTTTTTTCAAAAAAATTAATTTTCATTACTGGCATTACCTATACAGAACACCATGTTAATATTCTAGTCCATACAACACTATGTTTAACATGTGATCTACACATGTCATACATTATATGAAACAACATATATGAATTATAATTATTTAAATGCGACCCCTAAAATATAAATCTTAATCATTGTAATATTAATTGTAATAAATAATTTATAAATATTATTTCTAATTTTTTTTCACTAAACCATTTTATAATGAAATATATACATTTTAGAAATGTTATAATATGTTTTGTAAATACTATTATCTCAAATGAAATGATTTTCTTATCCTTTTCTGAACAATAATAAAATTAAATTTCGACACATTTAGAAATTGAATTATAAAAAATAAACATCATTTTATAATTCATAATATTAATTTAACTTTGATTTTTTCTGTATTTTTTTGGGAATATTTTATTTTGGGTGAATAGATAAAAAATAATGTATTTGAATTGAAAACAACTTTTTTATTTTAATTATATTATTAAATTATATACTATCTTCTCGTTAATGTATATTTAGAACAAATTCACCTAAAATTTTAAAATTTAGGTCATTAGTATCAATTTCACATTAATATTATATAAAAAACAAATCAAACATTTGATCATTTACAATTTAAAATCCCAATGGTGTGTCCCATATGTGGGATTAATTTTAATTTTATTTCATTCAAATTTGAGATATGAATTTGAAAAAATTTAATCCATATTATAGAGTCAGATTTTTTTATAATGGCTAATAATATAAAATAAATTAATTACTGAGGTGATTAGTAAAACTAGTTAAAATTATTCATGGTGATTGTGATAAAAACATGTTTACAATAGATTAGACATTAAACTATCAGGTAAAATGACATGGAAAATTGTTGATCACAAATAATATGGACTAATTCCAAAATTATCACTTTTATTATATATATTTATCCATTATTGGTTCCACATTACATTTGAAAAACATTGGTGGAATTCCATTTATCAAAAAATTACATGTTTTCCACTCACCTATCTTATAAAAGTCAAATCCCTCTCCTCATATCATCACACATTTAAAAAAATATTAGATAAACCAATACCTACACAAATATATTCCTAAAAATCCAACAATTAATCTTATAATAATTATTTTGGGTAGAATCCCAGTCAAGAAAGTGCATTGGTGCAAACCAAATGTAGATACCAGAAGAAGATGGATTATTCATCCATAAACATTTTAATTTTATTTATTCCTAAAACCCCTTAAATTATTTTCATAAAATTATTATATAAAAACCATAGTATATTAAATATAGTGATATTTTTTTCTTGTTATGGATACTACATTAAACCTCACACACACCCATTAAATGGGTTAAACATTCATTCTTCGTACGGTAGATTACAAGATCATGAACTAATGTCATTCATTCTTCCATTAAAACCTATCATGGTTGGTAATAGTTATGGAAAACCCATTTTTATATTATTTTTATGATATTTATGAACTGAATATGATTTTATAATTTTTATATCTCAAAAACCTATATGCTTTATATTTTTTGGGAATATGATAACGTCACTCGTGTGTGCAACGGTTTGTCACCTCGCGTAGCGACGTGATTCAATCACACATTGCTTGGAATTAATTAACGTCGTGTTTGATAAAAATATTTGATATATATATATATGAAATTAAAATGATTATTAAATATTGAAATCTCATAAACTTTTCATTCATTCAATATGACAAAAAATTGGAAACAACGTACATATGTACGTTTGACATACTGTCTCCATGAACGGTGTATTTCATTTCCAATTTTTATATCTTATATATTATAATAAAAACATATTTAGTAGATATATATAATATTAAAATCATTAATATCATTCTAGATATTGTGAAATCATTTTCTATGTTTGACGACCAACTATAAAATGATAAAACCTGAATGAACAATGTAGTTATTACATGAAACATGACTTTAACATTAAATATTTAATAAATGGGTAATAAAAGGTCATAAGAAATTAAAATATTTTATGATATTAGTTAATTAAATTCTTTAATATATGTACTGTAAAAAAATATTTATTATATAGTAGGATTTATTGAGTACAACATAAGTCAAGACTTACGTTAAGGGATTTCTATCCCACTTTTATTTTGCATGAGATGCAGACCATGTTCAAAACCTATTTCAGGACTGTAGAGTGTATACTTTCTATGGATAATAATAATAATAACTATATGGATAATTATTTTTATTTTCATATCCATTTGAGTATATTTCCTTCCTTGGGTTTACTGTTTATGATTAACCAAATTAGTAATGGGTCTTTGTGTCAATTTTCCTTCTATGCCACATATGTTATGTTATGCACCTATATTCATTATTGACATGTATATACAAACCCTTAGACTTGTTATATAAATAATTTACATATTTAAATGATATTACAATATTTATAAATTATAATTATTTCATGTATATATTAATTCAACAATGCTAATGTGGTAAGACGTTATTTCTATAATCTCGTTGTTTATAGAGATTGTTTTTGATTATTTTTCAATTTACGAAGAATTATGATATTGGTCACAATAATTCACAATAAGTTTCTAATACTATGTTTATTCATGATATATTCAAATAATGGTACCAATTCTTCACTCTTTGGTACATAAGAATATTATGAATGTGTTTTTAAGAAAATCTGACCTTATTACTCAATTAGTTTGAAAATATGTTTTATTCAAAAACTATGATTTCTAAATACGTTTTAAATTTTTTTATTAAATTATCATTAGAACTAATTTTCATGAAAATGGTTTTTAATTTTTTTCAATTCAAAATTATTTTGAAAATGGTTTGAAAGCATCCATTAAATGTTTGGAAGTTTACTTTTAATGAAAATGTTTTGAAAATGTTTTATTATTTGAAAAGTGTTTATCAAATAAAAAAGAAAATTTTCATCATGAAATGTTCTAAATTTTCATTAGGAACTATTTACAATATTTGATGACATCTTCTTATGTTAATCATTCCATAAATTGGATATGATCCATGTATATCTTTCATATTCATTCGTTGAATGGGCTATGATTTGATGTATTGATGTTTATAAAGCCAATTTCTATTTCACAGGTTATATTCTTATGAAAATAATTTCTATTACATGAGTTATATTCTTGTGATAATTTATTCCTTTATCAATTTTTAATACAATTAATGATTGTGAGTCCTATCTGTTTTGAAAATGTTAAGATAATATGAAATTTTTATGGTACCTATTCCATTTTTTATGGGTTACGACATGAAAAAAGTGTGTGATCTTAAAGCACAAATATGCATTATTTCATTATGATATAGGTGGTCCTATGAATCCCTTAAATGAATTGGGTAAATATTTATCTCCCAAGAAATATATATGGATATAATGGGGACTAAACCTCATTCAGTAAAGGAAATTTCCCTTTAAGATGGAATTTAGATTGAACCTTAACTACTAAGATGATGTGGGTACTAAACAAATTCCACTTTTATAGATATTTAGTGACTATTTACTATTGTATAAATCATTTTTATGGTAATATGTGTTTTCAAAATTTCATGTAATATTCCAATATTATTCTCTCATGACTCATGTAATTTTTTCACTTATGATTCATCTCTAATGAACTACAGATATAAATTTCATGACTAATAATTATGATATTTTATGTTAAGTGTATAATTTTAAGAGGTTATTCTCAAGTTATAATACCATTATATTTATGTTAAGCTTATCTATATCTCTTTATTACCCATAATACGAATCTAAGCTCACTATTTATTTTGTTTTATTTCCCCATATTATGAAGATATATATTATGTAAGATTAATTTAATAAGGGTTCTAGTTATGATAAATGTAGTATACATTAGGTAGAAAACTTATGGGACTATGATTTATTTTTTCATGTTAAAAAATAAACTAAAATAATATATCCTATAGGTGTGTGTTTTTATAAAGTAGTAAATATTCCACAAGAATGATGTAATTTATATGTAGGTAAATATATGGTTGTTATGGTTTATATCCGATCAACGTATTAGTTAAACTTGTGATACTAGGATGAGAAAACCTTAGTGGTGTCCCTATTTAAATGTCTTAATATATGTTTATGGACATGACAATGTATATGAAAATGTCATAGAATATTGGTAACAGACAGAGTGAACTATTTTCTAAGTAAACATCCATGTCTATATACTACAAGTGGATGTGGATCTGGAACAGATATACATAGGGTAAACACCCTGAAAAGATAGTATGGATATAAAATTGATCAAAAAATGGTGTATGAATATGATTCGTTCTACACACCTATTCTGACACTCTTGAGGGATATGCATCAATAATTCACAAAATCATTACAATCCATCATAGAAGATTTAAATATATTATGATAATTAATGGACTTTTATAAATATAAGGTATCATATATTAAATAATTTGTCATATTTTAGACATCCTGTAAGTGATTTTTAGGATTATTTGGTTCCCCACTGTGATAATAATTTCATACAATATGATTTTTGGTTTTAGTCAAAGGATATAACTTGAACGATTCATGATAATGTTTAATGCGATATATATTGAAATGATTTTCTTCTTGAAAAAACAAATTAAATAGAAGTAATAATTTAAAATATTTGTTCTTTTCTCATCGAAAATTTTAAGTATATGATTCATGATGCACTCCCAAATGAGAAATGAATGGAATAATATTCCAGTGAGACCTTTATGAGGAAATGTATTCTTTATTTCAATGGGTATTATCATTCACTAGTAGATATGAAATGGATTATTAACAGTAAAAATATATTTTCGACTATCCAATGTTCATAATATGAGATATTGATTATTGTTTTTATTGTTTAGATGGAAAAGCAGACCAGTGGTCGACTCTAATATAAAATGTGAGGGAATATGTTGAAATTTACTCCATGCATTGGGATGATTTGGAGAACATATATTTTCAATAATTACATTCTCCATGTTCTTCATATAATAATGGATAAGGAGTTCCTTGGATTAAATCAAATGGATGATACATTTTTTGGTACCTATAAGGCTAATTTTACAATAATTAAATAATGTAATATTCTACAATTATCTTCTAACCCAAAAGTAACGATGAATGAATCTTTAGTGTCTTAATTAAAAGTCACCAATTGGCATTATCCATAAGAGAATTCCGAATATATGAATATATTTTATAATGTTCAATTAATGTGTATATGGAGGTTGGGTAAACATATAAGTCTCACGGGGTTGATAAGAAGAGGAATATTGAAATTCAAATAGAAATTTAAGAATAATAGAGAGAATAAGATGGACTTTTTTATTGATTGATGTGAGGGATAGATCAAGGAGGAAATCAACCAATGAGTCATATAAAATGTTTTTTGTGTGGAATGTTATATCATCAAGAATTATAATTCCAATGTGATGGGAGGATAATAGATAACATTGTTAATAAATAGAAAAATGAAAATAATTTACCTCCTTAGTGCTTCATGTGAAAGGAGAATGGGCATTATAATAAACAATACCCAACCCCATGGGTCAATGATGATGATAGATGATAGAAACCAATTATGCTAATGAATAAGTGGAAATTTAATCTATTCACTAATTTTGATACAGTTTTTTAAAAATATAGTGAAAGGTGCAATTAATATCCAATATAGAATTGATATTATCTTATTTAACTCTGGACTTACCCATTCTTTTAAATCTAATAAATTTTATAGGATTATCATGATACCACCCAAATGATTAGATGTTTAATTATCACTGCAAACCTCTAATGGTATGTTTATTTCATATTAGGTATATGATACCTCTCTAATTTTTGTAGGTGGGAATGTGCTTCTATCAATTGTTTACATTCTTCCTCTAGTTGAATTTTAGGACACAATAGCTCTATATTTTATTTATAATCATAAATCCTACATCTTTTGTTAAAGAAAATTTGGTTTTATATTCCAAACCAACCTATGATTGTATATCAATGTGACAATAAGAGTGAGTTTATGATGGAGGCCACATCCATTTTAAGGTTCATAATTCTAATTTATAATGTGTTTTTATATCATATTGTTGTGGAGAAATTTGACTTCAATGATATTCCAAGTGTTCGTGAAATTATTGATGATTTTTTTAGAAATAGTTTTATAGCCTTACACAAAAAGGTGAAGTTGAGTTCCCAATAGAAATCACGCCTTGTTCCAAAAAATATCAATGGATTTATATAGAATGGGCCCAATCGAGTAGCATGAAGTTAATAAGAAACTCTATAAAAAATATGACAATAGATTCATTCAGCCAGGTGTGTCCCCTTGGGGTGTGACATATTTTATTTTCAAAATGAAAGATGCATCAATATGAATCTACATTTATTATTAGTAATTTAACAAGACTATGATCAAGAATATGTATCCACATCCTCATAATTTTGACTAGGTTTATTAGTTACTTGGATCTCAAAAATTCGCGAATATTGGTATTTGTTCTAGATATCAACAATTGAGGGTTAACAATGATGATATACCCAATAGATCTTTTCATACACAGTATAGATACTATGAATATATATTGATTCATTTTGGTCATATGAATTCTCCTTTTATATTAATTGATTTAATTATTATACTATTTATATATTAACAATATTATTTTTTGTTAGTCTTTATAGGGGACATTCATATTTTTTAAAAAAAAATTGAGAGATCGTAATGATTACATGAGAATGATACAAAATAAAATAAATAAGAATAAACTATATGAAAAATATACATACTATGAATTTTATATTTAAGAGGTTCCATATTTGGATCACATAATCTCAAGATAGGTTATATTTAGGGAACCATTAAAGAAAGATGTTTTTGAACATTGTCTTGTACTAACAACGATGATTCTGATTTGAAGTTTCTAGGGTTTTTCTAGATATTACTAACCCATTTTCTATAATTTGTCGCGAATTTCTAATCCACTAACCATGTTGAATCGGTAGGGTGAAAAATTCCTATATATAAATTAATTTGAAGAGATATTCAAGAAAATAACGAAAACGTTAGTCCACACACTCCTGCTTACATTACCATTTTGTATATAAGGTTTTGTAATCTATAATGATTGATCCATGAAGGGTTTTGAATGTTTTATAATAAATAATTGCATATTAGATAATCTTCCTCTCAAAAATTAAATATTAATGAGAAAAATTAACCAACCCATTGTTTAGAGTTATCCATGGTATTTTTTGGATAAATGATATAGAGGCATTACCTTTGATGATAAATGTTTCCTATATATATTGATCACAGAAGGTTAAAGGATATATTCACACAGAATGAGTACAAAATGATCTAAAAAAGATGGATAGACTTGATTAATGGTTATTAATGATCAATATATTGTCACCCAAAGAAATAAAATAGGGGTCTATACATTGATTCAAATGGATCATGCAAGGTTATCCATGAAAAAGATCCCAAAGGTCAAATATATCTCTATTTTCAATGGATATATCTAGAAATTATAATGTAAGGATATAAATTTCACCCCATACTATTGAAATTTCAACAATTTATCTACGTGAATTCAAAAGAGGCACAAAAGGGAGTTGTAAATAAAAATAATAATGTAAAAAATATACCATAGTTTAAACAAGATCATAATGTAATGATAAGGTTCTAGAAAAATTTATTTGTTTTGTATGTACCAGATTTCATGAAGGATATATTAGCCTAAGAACTTAGTTATTTATTATCTATTCAACCTAGATGTATAAGTATGTATATATATTTGAGAGAATAATTCTGGTCGGATGGATTGAAGAGAGATATCATAGAGTTTTTAGAATAGTTTTCTTTATACCAACTAGTTAAAGATGAAATGTAAAAGTCTGGTGGGGATGTTTAATCCTCTACCAATACAAGAATAAAAATGGGAGAACATCACGATGGGTTTTCCATAGGACACCAAGAATGTGTAGAGAGCATAATTCTATATGGGTAGTAGTTCATCACCTTTCTATGTCAGCTAAATTCATCTCTATTTGATAAGACAACCCTCTAGACTAGATTTCCAGGATATATATTACAAAATATAAGTCATTTCTTGGATTACCACATTCTATCGTATCATATCAGCATCATAGGTTTACCTAAATGTTATGGAAATGAATTTAGTAAGCTTTTGATATGGATTTGAAATCCAACACAATATATCATACTAAAATATATTATTATTATGAAAGAAAAATTCAAACCATATATGATATTTTGAGATCATAACAATTTGATTTCAAAGGAGGTTGGGAAAAAATGTCCTCTATTTGAGTTTCCTATCTTATTTGGATTTCACTCAAGCATTCCCATGGATCCATATGAACCCATCAATGTAAATAAATGTAGACCTCCAATGGGTTAAAGTGATGATTGAGAAAGAATGATATTGGGGCATGGGAAAGCTAATGAAATGGACGATATGTTTAGAGACATTTATCATCCTCTCATGTAAAATAAAATATCTAATAAAAGTCTAGATCTTAATCACCAACATGTTATACAATTTCAATTTTGTGATAAACTATTTTAATGGATTTTTCGATGGAATTAGTTTATGATTTCTAGGAAAAAATTAAATATAATATATAGGTATATTGGTAGCATTGAAATTATTGATCATATTGGGATAGTATCCTATAAATTGGAACTAATACCAATATTATATCAAGTCTAGAATGTGTTACATGTATCTCTTATGAAAATGAACATACCATAACCTTAAAATACACTGAACATATATGTCATACTACTAGTGTTTGACCTTTCATACAATAAATAACCAGTGGAGATTCTGGATCATAAAAAAAATTATAATAAGAAAAACCCCTCACATTGCCAATAGGAAGATATGTTGGAACTTGAGTATATGATGAGGTAGGATTATTCTTTTTTTCATGTATGAGAGTGATGAATATCAAGGGAGAACTTTATTTTAATGTGGATAGAATGTAACACCATGAGATTATATGAAGTTTTTTTAAAAAATTAAATTTAATGGCATGTCTTATTCACCACACCTTGAAAAACTGAGTTTGACTTCATTCAAATGTAACACTGGGTTTCTATAAAACATAATTTATTTTTATAACAATTTAAACACAAGAATTATAACATGGCTATTAAGCATAGTAATATGAATGTTAATAACTACAGTTTATGTATTATTAATATTTTTTTCATATAAATAAAACAATTTTATAATGAAATATATATTTTAGGGAAAGTATTTATAGGTTTTGGACATAATATTTTTTCCATAGAACTAAGTTTTAAGTCCCTCAGCAAAAAATAATTAAATTTTAATATTACGGTTTTATAAAAATAATTGGATGAATTATAATTCATTTTTGTATTCTAAATTTAGAAATTACTTTATCCTATATTTTTTGGATTATTTTATAACTCATTTGTTTTGGAAGATCAGTTAAAAATAGTTAAAAATAATTTAAAATTTTATTTTGATCAAAATGATTTCTGTAGTAAAATTATAGTTTAAATTGGTTTTAAAAAATACATAGTTCAATAATACTTAATAAATCCATTTTAGATAATTATAATTAATTACACATTTATATTGGATGTAAAAATATTTTAATAATTAGAACATTTTCAATTTAATCCCCTTTGTCACATTCAATTAGCTTGATTAATTTTAAAATAATATCAGCCACTTATTTAAAATGACTTTTTAAAAATAGATTCCATATTTAAAATAAGAATAATTTATAATTACATCTATTTTCAACTAATTTTTGTTAACCAAATCTATTGGTAAAAATATTTAAACATTATCATAGTGATTAGGGGAAAAATAAGTTTATTATGAGAATAAATAATTAACAAAAAGGGGAAATAACCTAGAAAAGATTCCAACACCCATTTTTTCCATATTTTTACCATACCCATTATATGAGCAATATTAATCCATTATTGAAACCACCCTAAATGTAAAAAATGGGTGGAATTCACTCTTTAAAAAAAAAAATGTTCCCCACTCACCACCATTATAAACCCCCCCCCCCCCCCCGCTCTCTCTTCACACCTCTGAATCACTTTGTCTCACCCAATACTTTTAAAAATATATTCCAATGTTACATCACTTTATCGTAGAATCATTTCCTTGGGAATAAATCTAATGAAGGAGGTCCTTTAGAACAAACAAAAAAGATATACATGAAGAATAGGTAAAATTCATCAATGGATGTTATTTTAGTTATTTATCAAACCTAATCAATTATTTGTATATCAGGATTATATAATATTGTAATTATATAAAATATACATAGAAATTTTTAGTTTATGGCTACTACCTAAAATTTACATGCATCCCTCAAATGGGGTATGTAATTACATTTGTATTGCAGACTATCGCCTCGTGAACCAACGATGTTTATTATTCAATATAAATGTTAAATGATAACAATATTAAGATGAAAATACATTTTATATTTTATATTTTATATTTTTATAATATTATTATGATTTATCAATTTTTAAACCACTCATTCCTTAATTAATTATATTTTTTAGGAATATGATAATATCTTTCATGTGTGTGGCGGGCTACCGCCTCAAGTAGTAATGTGATTATTTGATAATGTATATAAAAAATATTAAGGGTGGTTTTAATAATATTATGTTATTAAAATGAAATTTAAATGATTATATAATGATAATTTTTCATATAATTTTCATTCATTCATTATAACTAAAAATGGAAACATCTTTAATGAGTATGTACAACATATTGTCTCTATGAACAGTGTATTTCATTTAATATTTTTATCTCTTATAAATTATTCTAAAGATGAAAATAATTGAGATATTTGATATTATTATAAATATTATAATTTTTTAGATTATTTTTTCATGATATAAGTAGGTGGACCAAGAATAACTAGTCAAAACATTTATGAAAAAAGTTGTTATTACCTGAAACATAACATTAACATGATATTGTTAAAAATAGGTAATAAAAGGTTATAAAAAACTCATTTATGGTATGATATAATTGAATTTGGTTTCATATTAGATGTTAAATAAAATTCTATTTATTATTCATAATTATTAAATGATTACAATTAAATTCAATACTTAAGGTAAGACATTTCTGGCTTGCTTTAATTTTCTGTGAGACACAAGCCATATCCACCACGTATTTCTCGTATATGGTTTGTGTACTGAAAATTTATTAATTATATTACTATTACACTAATTAATAGTTTTATTTATTTATCTATTTTATGATATTTTTTTAAATTATTTTACGTTTAAAATGTTTTTCAACTGATAAGTGATTTCTTTTCTCAATTTTCCTTCATTAAGAAATTTGTTGTGTTTTGCACCTATATTCCTTGATGAGATATATATAAAGACCCATTGACATGTTATATAATGAGTATCTGTATTTTAATTATATTATATACTTCATTTAATTTTATTATTCAATTTTAATTTTCATTCAAAGTTAACAAATTTGTTATATTTTATATGTACAATCTCATCATTTATCAGGATTGTTTATTTTAATGCTTCCTTTGATGAAATAACGTGATCTGTATATAATAATTCTCAATTTTTTATTATTATTATATATATATTCATCATATATTAACATAATTTTACCATTTTTAAACTCTTTGGTACTTAATATAATTAAAAATGAGTTTTTTTAGAATATATGACCTTTTTTGTTTCTTTGGTGGGAAATTTGCGTCATACAAAAAACTCTCTATCTAAAAATGATTCTAAAAATGGGTTTAAATAAAATTTTAAATTAATTTTCAAGAATGATATAATTGAAAATAATTTTTGTATTAAGAACTTTATAAATTTGTTTTCAAAGATTAATTTATACGTTTTCATGGATATTTTAAAAGTTATAGGATTTCAAGTGGTTTCATGACTAAAAAAGAATTCTTCGATGTACAAATTATATTTTCCTCTTTAAATGTTTTAAATTACCTTAGATTGTTATATTCTATCTAATATTAAATCCATTGGTGTTACTCATTCCCTATTGGGGATATTATTCAATACTAACATTCATATTATTTCTTTATATGGTTTTCAATTTGATGAAATCATGTTTATGAAACTAGTTTCACATCCTTAGGTTATATTCACACAGAACATGTTTCCATTTTAGGGGTCATATTATTATAAAACTAGCTTCTTTTCACATGTTATGCTATAGTGAAATTATTATGAAACCATTTTCTTTTCCACATGTTATGATAGGAAGAAATTATTTTGATACCCATTAATTTCACGGGTTATGATATAAAGAATGATTTCATTTTGATATCGGTGGGATCTTTATCTTCATAAAATTGAATAGGTAATGATTTATATCTCTTGAGATATACACAGATATAATGGGGATTGATACCAATTCATTAAATGTATTTTTATACTGTGATGGTCTTGTGAGTGAAATATGAATAAAAATATGGTTTGGGGAGTTAACCCAGTTAAATTTTTATATACATGGTATTGAGACATTACTAAAATGGAAATAATTTTTTATGTTTATTTGTTTTCTACAATTCCATGTTTTATTCCAATGTTATTTTTTCTAGCCTCATGTTCTTTTCATCCTTTATTAAAAATTTATTATTAAATTCCAGTAATTATGTCCTAACACATGATTATAATCTTTTATATTTAAGGATTGATTTTTAAATATTATTTGCATGTTCTTCTACCCTTATGTACATGTTATGATTATTTATCTCCCTTGTTTACCCATAATAAGCATCTAATTTCTCAATTTATTATTTTTTTGTTCCCCAATATATGATGATATGTATTTTTTTTGATGTGTATAAAAATGTTTCTAGGAATGATAAATATATTAATATATTATTTATGTCACTTAATGACAGGTTTTTTATGTTTCCAATAGTTCAAAATCACTAAATTAATATGTTATTTGGGGGAGCCTTTGTGTAATGTATTAATTTTCCAAAAAAAATATTCAAGATCTATGTATGAAAAGTGAGCATAACTATAATGGTTAGTATCTTTAATATACCTTTCTACCTTAATTAAATTTGTCGACCAACACAACTAATTTTCCATGTTATGTGAATCTAGCCTACCACGGGTAAAGTGAAAAACATACCATTAAGGTGGAATATTTTTATCTCATGGTCAACCCATTAACCATGACCACCCAATGGTATCCTACTGCATTCTTATATTAGTCATGAAATATATGTCTTGTCGTATACCACCCATGATTGTAGTCGAAGTCTCGAGAAAACACTATTCTAATCGACACTAGTCCTTGTATATTAATTATTACATCCTTGATGGCACGAAAGAAAACTCCACTATAGAAGAAATCCAAAATTAACACACTCTAGAAAAACATACCATGTTTTCTTGATTCTGGGCATAAAACCTTATTCCATAAGGATAAACCTTCATATCACATTACAGACAACCATATCCAATAATGTATGTGAGAAAACTAAATCAAAGATCTAAAAACTATATATTTAATTCTTTGAATGGAATAGAACCCTCTAGTAATCAAACTCAACCACCTATGATAGAATCTACATGAGCAAATCACTAGTTTGTAACCTACAGAAGGTTGATGACTCTTAGATTCACCATATGAGATGAACCATCACAAAACTAATATCATTATGTGAATCAAGTTAACCAATGAAATATATGACATGAAAAAACCAAACCCAAACTACTCGATCTCACTAGACATCTAATAATTAAGTCTTTACATCATTCTACTAATATTTATGTCCGACACCACCCCACTTGTTGACCACCGATGTTGACCCACTATGATAAGAATCCATGGGTGACACCTCTAAAAATAACATGTATATACCCCCAAAAATATGAATACCTATATAATATACAAATAGAAGAAAGAATAAGTCAATATATATAAATACTTAATAATTACATAATAAAACTAATAATATTATTATTATTATTATATTTTTATATATAACAATATATATTAGTAATAAGTAGACACTAACATTGTGATATATGTTTTTATTATTAGTTATATATATATATATATATATATCTATATATTTACTCAACATCAACTACTGGAAACCAAGACCAACCATATAAATGGGAGGAGCACCAGAAAAATGTACCTCACAACAACACCCAAAAATATCATTTCATGCTATCCTGTAGCCAAATTTTAGAAAGGCAAAATTTCATTTCCAATTATATAATTTTTTTAACAACATCTCTTTGTATTTTCTGGTCGAATCATGTATGATATTCTTGTGGGAGATTCTTGGCACTGAATAATTCAAAAATTTGCTAAAATGTGAAACTAATTTTGATATGATACCCTAATTAAAAGGTATTTCACCTGGAATTGATGAAATTTTTTTCATATAAAATAACAAGGAAGAGATTAATTGTTAATGAGAGGAAGATACAAGATAATCAGAGTAATTTAGAATCCAATCCATAAATTCCAACACACTATAGTTAATATATTATGGGAGAAAATGGATATGGGGGTATGATATGGTCTTGATATTTTGGAAGGAAATAATATCACCATTAATTTTTCATTATATCTTTATTTTCATTATTTTCATTCATATTTTTCATTCATGAGTTGGTATATTTTTTCAGGGAATTAGATTATGATGGATTGAAATATCATATATTTATTATACTCATATTAATATAAATGTTCAGTGAATTATACATTCAATGATCTTTTCTATTAAATTATGATTATATTTTCTCAGTAATAAAAAATCGACAACTGATGGTATTGTAATCAATTCTACCTTGACAACTGAACGAAGTACTAAAAAGATAAAAAATTGTTAATGAATATATTTTCCTATATGAAAAGATAAATTCAAAAGATAGAATCATAATATAAAAAATAAATAGGATTCATTGAATTATGGATGTTCACTAAACCAATATCTCAGTGAATCTATACAATTCAATAAAATCACTAAAAAGCACTATTAGTTTTTTTTAATATGAAAATATCAATTTACCAGTTCAAAGAAGTCAGAAGAACCTAATATAATAATATGAACGTGTCTTCTCTTTTTTATACTACCACCACATTCATTTCATAATTCCACCATTTTTAATATTTTTATGATTTGTTTTAGTGTTTCTTTAGCCTACACACCATTATTCATCTATATTGTTTGAACCTTCTTACAAAAATACTAGTTATATGTATGAAATATGTTAAAAATATTATATTTTTTTGTATTAAAAGAAAGATATGGTCAAAATTTGGAACAATTTTTGAGGAATTAATGTACAACCATGTTAAATAAACACATGGAAATATATATAACAAAAAAACAAAGAAACTGAAAAGGTGAAAATCACTAAAAATTTAAAATCATTAAAAATGTTTTTAAAATAAAATAAATAATACATTTATAAAAACTATATCTCTTTTTTATTTATGTATACTAGAGCCACATCATTATCTTCTAAACATGAACCAACTCGTTCACTGACAGATCAATATTGTATCTCTATTAGAAAAAAATGAATTTTGAAATATATAATTTGGAGAATGATATTGAAAATAAAAATACTAATATACAAGGACCTAAAAATAAATATCCTGATATAACTTGTCATAGAGATTTTCTATTTAATTTGGTTTTAGAAATTATTCTTGAATAAGACTCACTCCATGTTCATAAAACTATAAACTCAAACTATATCATATTCACATCGTTCCTCTATTCACTATTATACTTAATGTGAATCCACTTGACTTCATTAGGGAGTTTTAATGTGTCATTAAATGGGTTCTTCTTCATGGGTTGAGTGAGGTGTAACATATATTGAGGGTATCTTAATAATATATTATAATAAATGCATGGTTTTAGTTTCATAATCTTAATGAGGATATATGTGATTCCTTGGATTAACATATTAGCACATTCAATTCAAAATATTATTTTATGAACACTACCATAAATGTTTTACAGAAGATTACAAAATTCTTTAAAGATTAGGTAGGGCACATTCTTGAAGCACTGTAATGATTTAGAGGAATACATAGGCAATGACCCAACTAATAATTTTCTCCCCTTCCTTTGATGTAAACTTGTTATGATATTATAACACTATATTATAAATACCATGGAGATCAATTTTGTAGTAGTGACATTTCTGATATGATAGCTTAAGAACTCATGTTTTTTTAAAATCATGGACAAATATTCCTTCACATGGTCACTAGGAAGATAATAATTCATAATGATTAATAGAACACTAATGATGTATTTTTTGGTGATAGAGTTCTTATCGAGTATTTGTTTTATTTTAGTATGTTCAACCATATTCAAAATTTTATTCCCAACATTGATCTTCCTATAATGTATGAGGATATTTCATAGCTCAATTATTATAGGGATAAAAACAAATCTTATAATAACCCATTTTAAAATCAATATATATATTGATTAAAAAATAAACGAAAATATTTTGGGAAAGGCCAAGGTGTATCCAAATATCTTATTATTTCCCCAACATATGTGAATCAACCATGGAATTAAGATCGAAACATGGAAAGACAATAAAATTTAAAATATTATTTTGATTATAGTTATATGAATTTTATTATAATAATTTATTCTCGTAATTCAAGACTACAAAATATTCATAGTCAATAGGGATAAATGTCTTTCAATATGAATTTTAGGGATAAGGGTAAACTTCTATGTACTACAATTTCTACCCAAAAGATAATTTCATTGATGTTCTATAAAATGTTGCCTAGAAATTAAAGGCCCAATTATGGTGCATCATAATAAAAGTGTTAATCAATATTAAACAAGAAATATAAATATTGAAATTCACAATTCATTAAATTTGAAAAATTCTGATTAATCTAAGAAAAATAATGATACCACACTTAAAAATTCTAATGAACAAAAAACA
This sequence comes from Viscum album, assembly GCA_963277665.1. Taxonomy (NCBI): domain Eukaryota; kingdom Viridiplantae; phylum Streptophyta; class Magnoliopsida; order Santalales; family Viscaceae; genus Viscum; species Viscum album. Next base: position 1,295,801,510 of record OY728142.1, on the reverse strand, counting down.
TTATGTGTGAAATTATTAATAAAAAAATAATGATTTATAGGATTATAAATTGAGTTTTCATCAATTTTTAAATCAGTATACTAGTCTCATTCCTAATATTAAAATAGTTAAAAGTAGTGATGAACTAACTAATTTAGATTCCTAAAAATCATTCGAACCATTGGCAACAACATTACATTCATAAAAGGCTTTGATAAGATCACATCATGTATAAAACTCAATAAGAGGCTTCTCAATATCATGATTTGTTGGAATAAATTAGATAACATAATTTTTAATGGCTAATGTAGTGATATGCATTTTAGGAAACATCTTCCAATATTGAAGGACCCTGATGACTTTTTATTCAAAAAAGAATGTGAGGAAGTGGAAATATGAATTTTTTTTGTAGTTTTGAAGAATCTATTAATTTGATACCTTACACCATATTCAAGAAGTCAGTCTTCTATGATTCACAAACATATTTTGTGTCTCATCAGCTTATTGATTGGTAGCTCACTCATCCCTATGGAATAGTCAACGAAATGTTAGTTAGTATAGAGAAGGTACATTGCTCACCGATTTTATTATTTTTATAATGGAGTGTGACTAAAATTTTTTAATCATGATAGATCAACCATTAATTACAACTATTGGGGTTTTCATTAATGTTTCTAAATTAAATATTTCCCTCGTAGCTGTAATTGATGTTCAGGAAAAATATATTTTTTTGAAATAAAAAATTCAATGTGTGATATGACATGATTGATGTGCACGAGAATAATGTTTTCAAAATAGAAGTTATATCTACATTTGATTCTTTTCATCATGAAGTTGAAAAGATCATGACTCACCAACATACTGATATTTTTACATAGGCTCCTATTTATGAAGAGATTATTTCATTAGAACCCCAAATGATAATTGGATCCCAACTTTTTCCTATGATTTTAGAAACATTTTTGAAATCATTACTTATAAAATAGATATTATAGAAATTTGACATATTTGAAATGATTTATGGTTTTATTTGTACTGAAAAACATGTTAATGATGAATTTGAACAAATAAACTACATTGAAAAAATTTATTACTATATTTAATTATGTTTATTATGATTTCAAACAATTTTCTAAATTTTTTTCTCTTTTTAAGTCTTATTTAGGAATTCCAAAAAATCATTTCAATATTAAATTAAATTCCTTCAAATTGGATCCTTCTATGTTGGATTATATACATGGTTTATTGTAATTTATTTTTGAAATTTTAATAATTATTTTTAGTATATTGACTTATGTTTATGAGGTTTTTCATTCCATTACTTATGGTGTAATATATGAAAAAAAATTGATCAGTTTTTTGAGTATTTGGGTTCCTGTAAAACGTTTTCATATTTGGGATATATGTTACTGGTTATCAAGTATAGTAAGATAGCATGTTACATACTGATAAATAATGTGTTTTTTGTAGAATTATAATTTCAACTGATATAGAAAACATCTTAAAATAAAATATTGTTTATTTTTAGTAAATATTATATGAAAACATCAATAAGGCATTCTTAAGGTGTAATGATGGATTGAATCCCAGTATGTAATATAGTGTGTATAAAAACACTTAAAACAAGAACATCACAGTAAGAAACCAATTATTTTCATATTTTTCTCTTTAAATTCCATTTTGAATTAATGTTCCTCACTTGGTTGTCTGCATCCTAGAGTTTACAAACCATGTTTGGTGGAATCTCTTCCATGTACTCTCACTCAACTTATTTTTTTTGTTTGATAGTGATAGAGTCACCATGAAAGGTGATGGAGTGTTAGGAAAACAATCATATGATGAGGGAATTAATAGATCATATATTTAATTTCTAGTAGCATTCTTTTTGAACTTTACACAATAGATCTATAATTGGAGCTACAAACTAGATAACATCCCTATTTTAGGGAGGATATATGTGTTTTGTAACAAAGATATAGTCTTTTTTTCTAGGATGTATCATTTTTAATTATTCCCAATCTATTTATTGCCTTTCTTCTAGTTTCTTGATCATGTCTTGACTTACATGGTTGTAATTTTTATTAAGAATTTTATGTTACACTATTTATGATTCAACTGCATTCCTTTTTTATATTATATATATAAAACTAATCATGAATTCCCATGTTGCATGAATTATTTAAAATATTTATTTTTGTGCATGATAGTATGTTATTGGTCGTTGATGATATTTTGTACATATAATTTTGATTCTTTATCCTTATATGGTTTTTTTGAATTCCACCATCATCTCATTTAACGATATCTTTTTTCGTTGCATTAACATATCTGTTTGAATCATACTATTTAAATCATTATCCAACTTTGAGACCCATCATTGAAGATAATGATTTGTATTGTCTGTTAAGGAAGGGTTATAAAAATCCAAAACTACATTTCATTGTGATACCAACATAAACCCTTAAGTTTTTCAAAAAATTCTACACTGTAAAATTTCATTTAAGGATTTCTTTAAATAGAATCTGTCAAAAATATCACATCCTATCTAGGTGATATTTATAGTTTGTATTCAAGGATTTCACTAATTATATATTTTCTAAAACAGTGTGATTGTTCGGTTTTGTACTCCACTATTCTTATTGTAATATAGGGTTAGATCTATGGAATGGAGTATCATTACTCCCTGAAAATGTAATCATTCCACAAACAATTAGGCATATGTCCAACATTTTGCAACAGAAAATAGTTTAATAAAATCGATATACCAGGAAACACTATACCATGATAATATGTTAATTAAAAATGATGCAAAAACATTATGTTATTGGGTGTTAAATATATAACCTCCCATATAATCACAAGAGGTGAGACTGAATGGTACTTTATTATTGAAATTAGAAAACAATATCTTGAATATAAGTCTATTGGATTGTAATTTTTGTATTTATGGAAATATCATGAGATAGTACATGGTTAAAATATATTCAATATAATGTTTAATGAGTATACCATTTATTTAAATTAAATTATTCCCATCTCTAGGTGAAACACATTGAAACACATTATAGATAACAAAAAAATTCAATGTAGATGATAATTGTCAGAATGATATTTTTGTTAACTATGAGGTGTCTTTTATATATTTTGAATCAAATGAACATGAATTATCATCACCGAGGCAATTCAATATCCTAATAATGAATTACCACAAAATAAATACTAGTAAATTGTGGACCAACATGGTGTTACATAAATAGATTTAAATATATACATTATAATAAATACATGATACCTATAATTATAAGAAAATTCAAACAATGTTATATTTTTTCCCATTATCCATAAATATGAAGGAACCATGCTTAGAGAATATGCTACAAAATTTGGATAGCCCATTTATTTTAACTATCCTTATATAGATTATATATCATTGTTAAAAACCACTGGGAATCTATCACTTCTGAATACCCTTATAAAAATTAGTCGAAAATCTAGATTCATGGTCCAAAATTATAATTGAAGTCACATCATTGTGCTTCAATATTTTTTTTGGAAATATAGGTGTCTAAGATCTTATAATTTTATCAAATCCCTAAAAGTATGAAAATGTGACGATATCATAAAATTGTGACAAAAACGTATATCAAATTTCCCTTATTTGGTAGACCAAGGATTCATAAACATAGAGTTCATGAGGATCTCATCAGACATCCATTTTACAATGGGAATAAGTATCAATAATATTATGTCCTTCAAACTATCAATCTAATATACTTATAGGCATGTCTGAAAAAACACGAATTCTTAATCTATCTTCCTTCATTATGTTCAATATATATTACCATTTAATATCATAAAACATCATTTTATCCCAATGGTTCATTACCCAATTAGAATATTCCCCCAATCTAGCACCTCCTTCTTATCGGTCAAAGGAACCACCAACACCTATTAAAATATAATAACACTATCGGGAGGCCGATACCAATCACCCAAGGTATCCCAGTAATTTGAAATAATTCTTATAGGATTAAAACCCGGACTTCCACACTAATCAAGAAAAATATAATTATCTAGGGAGTCTGAATCATATATTATTATTATTAATACTAGAACACTACCCTTTATCTTATTCAAATGCAATAATGAAAATTAACACATCAATTTCAACTTATCATTTTGTTCTTTCATTACCATATTCTGCATCTCACTTCCCAAAGTGTTAGCCAATATATTTCTATTAATAGGTATATTAGAAAAGTCAAAATCAAATATATAAATATATTTAACCCAACGTCTTTATAAATGTTTTAAATTATATTGGGTGTAGTTGTATTTCAAAATATTAAAATTAGAATGTATTAGAATATTCTCCATAGAGGCATATTGACTTAATGTATACTCATGAATGTACCATCACTATTAACATATGTAATTCAGTGGAATTTTTTTCCTCATGATGAGTTAATTAGTTAGAGACATATTCCATAACACATAAACATTAAATCAAAAGAAACACTTACAATGTACCTGAGGAATCACACCACACTAAATATACCCCAATATATTCAAGAAGAATTGGAATGAATATTAATATAAATATTACTCATTAAAATTCAATGGACCTCATTCATTTCTCAGTTGATTACAATTATAATCCAATTTATGTAAAAAAAATCAAGGGAAGTTATAACTTAGAAAAGTTTAGAATAAACCATTATAAATATCTAGATAGACCTAAAAAATTGTTAATCTCAAATATAACAAAAGCGATTTCTTAATATATTATTTATAATATCATCAATGAATCCATAGAAATAACATTATCTGAAACTAAATATATATAAAATCTAAAATTATTGAATTAAAATTGAAATAAATTCATTTTGAAAAGAATAAAATGACCCTCAAGGTTCCCAAAATGGCATTTCTATGGTCTTTATTATCATATTTCACTATTGAATTAATAAATATATCACTCAAAAATCCAAACAAACAATAAGAGATATAAATGTATGATATATCCCATCCATTCCAAAAAATATAATGATAATTAATAAATTATAAAGGACATACCAATATACTCATAATTCCTATACCTACTAATAAATGTTGGATTTTGAGTACTTCATTCCTTCACTACCAGCTTGTGGTATCTTGATCTATGTTGAGTCATAAAAATCCATCTCTCGCAGTCATGTTAGTGAAAATATCACCCCTTAAATGAAATAGGTTCTTATTCTGGATCATCACCTATTTTATATTCTAGAAATTATTGAAAAATTATTTACTTTTATTTTCCATAATTTCATAGATAACTAGTAAATCCCAAGATGAAACACCAAACTAAATAAATCTATTTCCCTTAAAATCCTATAACTGGTCCTTAAATTCATTCATCATGGTTTGATTCACTAAAAAATATTTGCAGGAAAATTGGAATATCCTTGATGAGTATATCGATAGTGAAATTTACAATATTTTTTTTCAATCCAAATATATTATCTAGAAATATTTCCAATATATATCAACCAACATAAAAAAATTTAACCTCATAAACTACTTTATAGAGCATAAAAATTAAAACTGAATATACGAGGTCGAATTCATCTATTGGCTGAATATCAAGTCTTTACCATCATATTCATACATCTCACTCACCATATAATTATTATTTCAACATATTAAGAAAGAATTATATCATTATTATGGTACCTATATATAGAAACATTATATAAATCTACCCATTCTATTTAATAACAAGATCAAATAAATCCAAAATATGAAATATATAGTACTACGTAATCTCCAAAATGTAAAATATCACAAAAAATTTATGGATATAATGACAAGGCCACTCCACATTCAAAATAGTTTTTAATGGACAATCATGATTGACATACAAATATACTAAATACCCATAAAATTTATCAACTCAGATCAAAAAAATTGGGATTTACCTATGTGATAAAATACAATTCAATAATTGGAGTAATGACCATAATAAATCTAATAGTTTTCATCTTGGTGTTAGGTTACTTATCCACTTTCTCAACAAAATTTTAACACCTTCATTCAATCCAACATAGAGTCTTCCTAACATTATAAGAATATATATTTATTTGATTATAATATCCTATTATTTTAAAATAATCCAACTACACTAATGAACCACTGGTATAGGAATCCCAAACATATTACTCTAATGAGGGTACCAATATAACTATTGTTGTTGAACTACAAAAAAACTTTAATTAAATGTTCTACTAATATTTTTGGATATCCATTTATGTATGACCTAAATACCAAAATATAATGGAATTAGTATACATATCCTGAAATGGTTTCATTGGAGTGTAGTTAGAAAAAAATACAACACTCACAATATTACATAATTGAGATTCGTCACACTTCCTCCTATGATAAGATGAAAAAATCTAGATCTATCTTACGGTAGTAAATGTTCCACCCAAACTATTTATCCCTAAAATATATTCTCAAACAATGTTCCTTTATTTATCACGAGAACATGGATCATAAGGTAGAAAATAAAAACCATGATCAAATATCTAGTAAAATATCCATCCAAAACAATCAATACTTTTTATAAAAAGTCATATAAATCATAGGGTAATTATGCACAAATATGAAATACCAAGAGACATGTCCCATTTCAAAATGGTTCCAATTACCCGTATTTATAAACTATTTGGACATAGCCATTATCATGGACTCTTGGGAGAATTGGGAGATAAATGTCGTTATACATATACAAAAAGTTAGCTATTCATGCATATAATCTTATACAATTATATACATAATATTATAACATGATCTGTCTAATACATAAATTCAGAGATTAAATTTATTATTACTAGGGGTATGAAGAACACTAAAGAATAACTCAATATTATTATTTTATGTTACGGTTTTAAAAGACCCCATGATCCATAGATTACTAGTTTATTTTTATGAGTAATAAATTGACTATGATAAATTTCTCCAGATTAACCTTTGTCTTCTTCCTGGTCCAATGATTTAGTAGTTCTAGATGTATGAATCAATGAGACTAGTAAATAAATGGGGTTTCATATAGTGTATCCCTATTACCAACCTCTATATGAATCATTGAAAGCCCTATGATATGCATATTAAAAATTCATATAAGTCTATTAATAAATACTAAACAAAATTAATTTCAATAAAACATAAATTTTTATTGAAAAGCTTGAAAAGATGTCACATTAGTAAAAATAAAATTTTTAAATACCACTGGGGGATAACATTAAAATTTAAAAATTCTAAAACTATGAATTGATTTGTCACATATTTTTTAAAAATATTTTTGAAACATGTGTTTCTTTTTAATATAGTGTCTGGTCTTGATCACATGGCTAAAATAAATTTTCCAGATAATTCTTCAAAACCATACACCACTGTATTCCTTCCCCATTCTAGTTATAAATTAATTTTTTTTAGAAATACATCATTGGATTCCATAAAAGAATATTCCATTGGTAAATACTATATAATATAACAAAATAACATGAGAAAAATTCTTATATTCATGGAAAATTCTCACTACGTCCATCGTAACATGAGAATCAATTCGAACATTAGTAAACCAAATACTCCCTCAAACTCACCTCCAATGTTCATAAAGTCCTACCAATATACTACATGTAACCCCCACATGTATCATGATTTCTCTCAAATGATTTATTATTTTACAAACCCAGATCATATAGAAATATAAAAAACAAATTTTACCTGAGGAATAAATTATTTCCTTATACCCAATCACTCAGAAAAAATTACTGAACGTGTAAAATAAAATAGTTAGGATTTATCAGACAATGAAAACACATTAATCAAAATGTGTAAGGCACATTTTAATTTATAATTAGGTATATATTACATGGATATACTTGATCATAAATTAAGGGTTTTATAATAGGAAATAGTTTAAAAATAATATAATTTGTAAATAATTAATAATACATTAAATATACATCTATAATATATATTAAATGTGTGTAGAAATATTATTTAAATGTAATAAATATAAAAAACAAAGAGTTGGATAGAAATTATAGAACAGATAATTTGAACACCACCACGATAAAATCAAAAAAAATCACTAAATGTTGCAATTGTTATCACCTATGGTCACTACTATCCATAATACCAAGATGTTTTATTTTAATAATGATGTTCCACAATGAAATATAGCTCTCTTCCCTAACCTTTTTCTAAAATCTTAATGGATGAAATAAATACTAGTTTTATGTAGTGTGAGAGGTAGAATCCCACTAATATAGCCCCATGAATCAATATACTCAATTTCACAATGAAAACCATTGGTAGTTTCTTGAAACAATAATATTTATTAAAACCCTTTTAAGAAAAATATAATTTTATTCCCACTATATAATAAATAATTACAAATCATACCATGTGTCATTTTTATAATTGTTTTTTGAAATAAGATCTTAGGAATTATAAATTATAACCCAGATCAATTCAATATTAAAATCATGTATCAATATATGGTTGTATAGATCACAAAAATACATTAAGATGTCCCTAATCATTATCATATGCATATAAAAGAATGATGCAATACACGACCACCTATGTGGATTAATTATTGTCTATATGATCGTGAAATAACTACATTGTATGTAGAGAAATTAGTGTAAGTATGAATATGAAGTAACTAACCATAACATACATAGTTAGAATTACTCAGTGAAATACCCTGTATATAATGTCATATAAAATAGGGGTACAAGTTTATGAATAATAGTATATTGTTTATCATACATCCTGCTACAAAATAATAAATCTAAGGGTCTCATGTAAACCATATTAATTACAAATTCTTAAAACATCCCAAAAAATTATAATCAACTTCTAAAATATAAAATCACTTTAAAATATGTGGTTATAAAGGAAAATATTATCAATATCTCAAAAAAAACATATAAAACAAAAATAATTATATGAATAAGATATTTAAATTAATGATGTATTTTTATTTTTCAAAACATCCATTGAAAATCTATATTAATTCAATACACACATTAAAACATCTTATAAAAAATCATACTGGATTTTTTTTAAAACTAAAATGAATGAAATAAAATTAGTAACTTTTCTAGTAAAAAGTCGTGAAATACATGAAATGACCATATATATGTCTTTCAAACATCATTTTAACCATAAAATTGCAGTAAATGTATATAAAATCTCATTTAAAAATATTAATATTTTAACGATTTATTATGCTGAGACACCAACCCAATCTTATTTTACCCTCTTTACCATCATCCAATATCTCCATACATTTAAGAGAGGAATTCTCACAATAATTGTATTGTATAAAATTTATTTTTACAGCCATCCCTATTCATAATCATGGGTATCATTTTTTATAAAGATTTATTTCTATGTTAAAACAGTAATAAAATGACTATAAAAAGAAATGGATGAAATCCAAGTTAAATATTGTGTTTTAGTAAATAACTTTCCTGAAATAAATAGTGGAACCCAGATGGATATTAAATGATTAAATACCCATAACATGGAGGAATCTAGAATAATCCATTTTGAAAGATGTAATGGAAATAGGGTATAAGTGGAAAAGAGGATTTATATTATTATGGAATTCTAGGCTGGTAGAAAGGTATTAATACAATTTTTATAGGAAAAAACAATATAATTATTATTCAATATGATGTAACCCCATATATTCCTTATCCTACCATGTTTGGGAAATTATGCATTGATCATGGACATTACAATATAATGTATACGAACTCCACCTTATTACATTACATAATCTTGAATTTTAGTCAAGAAATCACATCCTTTCATATAAAAGATCTTTTAAAGATTATTGTTTTATATGATTGGGAAAAAATACATACATAACATTCCATATTCATATAGAGAAGATTCAATATAATAATATCCATTTTTTTCAAAATATAAAACATTTTAAATATATCATGTTTTCTTTCAAAATTCATGATAACATTAAACAAATCATCAATATTTGTCTTAAAAATCCTTATAAACATTTAAAATAATTTTAAAACTAGGGAATATCACATATATTGGAGTAATGGATATAATAATAATGAAAGAAAACATTATTCCATGAATACTTGTAATGTATGAAATCATTTAAAAAACATAATTGTTACCCATATAAACATAGTTGGTGAAACATTTATATTTTCATGAGATTGAAAAAACATATATAGAAAATAAATATAACAATAAATTTATCTTGGGGTATTACTTACAGAGTCTTTTAACCCTATAGACAACCATATAATTTGAAATCCTCAATACTATCTTACAATGTAACCATCCCGACAACCTTATTGTTTTACTATCATAGTTACACTTAGAGTAACCACATGACCAACCTACAATGTACACATTCCCAATTAATTTTTTTGAGATATAGGTCCCACACTTCATCATATATAATTCCCAAGAACTATAACACAATCAAAGAATTCAAATAATTGCATAAAAACTTTTCTTTGGAATTTCATAAAATAGATTGTTTTTTAAAAAAAATTATGAAGAAAGGACCCTTATAAATATAATATAATTTAATTGTGAATTGATATAGATGATAGAATATGTATATACACTATAAAACAAATAATTAAAAATAATAAATAAAATTCATCACAAAAACAATTTTAATTCTACATAATAATTAAGTAGAATGATAACCTGAAGAACGGAAATTGGGATAAGAATTTACTTACCTCCAGTTTTTCATATATATAACTTGATTAAAACTTATTTATAATCGTTAAAATATAATTATTAATATCTTAAAAACATATCCATGTATATAAAATCTTATATGGTCAATTCATAACATCATATAACCCTTTTATTATTAGTATTTTGTTCCATCGATTATTTATGGTGCGTTCTTTACAGGATATCCCGGGATGGTTTGTATTTGATGTTCATGTCATTTGGAAATGAAATTCCAGAAGTGTAATGAAATGTAATTAATATGTTTATAGAATATATAATTGTACCATAAATCATTTTTTATCATATATTATGATGGATCATTAGATTAAACATTAATATGGTTTTCCTATAACATTTTTGGCAGTTCCACAATAATCATGTACTTGTTTTATTATATAATTTAATGAAATTAGTAGAAGTTAATTAAATTAAATAAAATATGTTAAAAATATAATTTAAATTTTTATTTAACCATTAAATTTTTTTAATGTACATATTTTTCATATTTAAGGGAAATTTGAAACAAATCGCCCACAATTTTTGGTAAATCGACACATCAAAGATGATGTTTTTATATATAGAATAAGAGGTAGAGGAGAGAAAGAAATATGATGAATCTATTAAATGAACAAGATAACATACATAATATATAATATTAATTATATTTCATATCTTATAGATATTTTTAGGGTAATAGTTTGTAATAAATGAATGGAATTAGAAATAAAACATACGAAAAGGGAAGAGGATTCTTACCTCTTGATCTCTTGTCCTTGAGATCCTCCTTAAGGACATTGGTTTGGAATTTTTGGTGAGACTACAAGGTCTTAGATGTGGGGAAGATACTTAGGTAATAAATTTTATATAATTTATTCATTTCTCAATTCATGAGTGGTGTGATTGGAAATGGTAAAAGAGGGTGGTATTTATGGAGGAGGAGAGGAGGGATTTTACTTTATTTCAATCATAAATTTTTCTTTCTCAAGACTATGAATAGTATTGATTCATGTTACTCTAAATCATAATAATAGAATGTGAGTTAAATCCAAGTGGGATTAAAATTGCCTTGCATCACCTATGATATAGTTAAACCTGTCTTTAACATTTATCATAATTTATCATATTCTACTATTCATTTGAAATTCCTGAATTTTAGAAATATCCCAATAATTTACCCTGACAGTTTTTTGATATATAGAATTCAAAATTAAATTTAATTTTTTGAAAATTAAAATTCTAAATATTATTAATTTAATTTTTTAATAAAATCATTATTTATTAAAAAAATAAAAATTTTAAATCTATAAATCAGTTTTTAACACTTTGAAAAATGAACGAACATATCATTATCCTATGGCCATCATAAAACAAATTAATTATATGATTCCCTATTCATAGGTTTCATATTAATAATTATATTTTTATTCTTCAAGGTATGTTACTATTCCATAAATAAACAATTTTGTTATATTAGACTATAAATAACTTACTGATCACAGCCGTAGATTACTGTTATTTTGAAATTCAAATCATAGATGAGGAAAAATTATGTTGAAAGGATAGTAAAAAATATCTTCTTAAAAAAAATTTCCTTAATTTCAATTTATTTTTTTGAAACTATTTGGTGTTACATAATCCCCACCTTCTTGGAAATTGGGCCCTCATAATTTTATTTAATTATTAAACAAGTGAGGGTACCTTTCCACATATCATTTTTAAATTCCCATTTTTCTTCTTCAACCATGTGTTTTCTCTACAAAAACATTACCTGGTGGATTACCTTATTCCGAATTACTTGTTTCTTTTGATCAAGAATGGGAATCAGTTTCTCTTTATAATAAATGTTCTCCTCCAGGTGAACTATTTATAGACTCAAGACATGAGATAAATCTGGAACATGATTTCTCATCATCGAAACATGAATAACCATATGTACCCAATATAAAATCATTGGAAAATCTACATGGTAGGAAACGAGTCCATATTTCTCTAGAACTTCATATGGTCCAATGAACCATGGGCATAGTTTCCATTTCATACAAAAATGCATAATATTTTCCATGGTGTGATTCTAAGAAAACCATGATCACCAACCTCAAAATAAAAGAATTTCCTCCTATTGTCTACATAAAGTTTCTTCATAATATGATATTTCCTCATGTTTTGTTGGAACATTTTTACTTTCTCAGCCACAACCTCTACTAATTGTAGTCCCATAAATGCCATTTTTGTGACTTTATCCAAAAAACAAGGAGTTCTACACCACTTCTCATACAATTCCATGAATGGTGACATCTGTATATAAGAATGAATACTGATATTGTATGAAAACTCAACTAAAGAAGCATGTTTATCCCAATGTCCCTGACAGTCTATTGAACAAGATCGAAACATATCCTCCAACATCTGAATTATTCATTAAATCATCCTATTGGTTGAAGACGAAATGTTTTAATGAAATTTAATTTTGTTCCCAACGGCTTCTAAATTCCCTTCAAAAAGTTAAAAGTGAACCTGGGATCCTGATTAGATATAATAGAAAGAGGAACTCCATATAACCTAACAATCTCTTCGAGGTACAATCAAGAAAGTTGATCCAAAGACATTGTATCCAAAATAGAGAGAAATTGAGTATATTTTGTCAGTTGGTTAACAATAACCCATATTTCATTGTTACATTGAGATTTCTTTGGTAGTCCCATAATGAAATACGTGGATATATTCTCCCATTTTCACTCTGGAACTATAAAAGGCTAAATAAACCCCTTTAGTAACTTCATCTCTTCTATAACATGTTGACATGTCAATTATTTCACAACAAATTCTGCAATATCCCTTTTAATTCCATCCCGCCTATAATACACCTAAATTTATTTATACATCTTTCTATATGCAAGATGCAATGTAAATGAAAAACTATGAGCTTCAGACTAGAATTTTTTCTTCAATTTCTATTCAAAAGGCACACATAGCCTTTTTCCAAATCATAAAATAAAATCATTGTCGAGGTTAAATTTTGGCAACATACCCATTTTAACCAATTCTATATTTTTTTTTGTATCTCACGTTCTTCCTTATGCACTTGATTAATTCTATCTGATAATGATGATTGTGGTGAAACATGAAAAAAGAGGCATTTCATACCCCAATAACTTCTAATCTAAAATTGATCATACCATTAATCATTGGATCGTGTTTCAAACATAACATGGTTAATGACGCATGATTTTTTTTGAGTCAAGAAACCCACCACATTGTTTTCTTTTCCCATATGGTAATTGATTATAAAATAATAATCCATTATTAGTTGAATCCATCATCTCAGACTCGTTTTTAATTAGTCTATGTGAATATAAACCTTATAATTTTATAGTCACTATATATTTAACATTTTTCTTCGTATAAATGATTCCTCTAAATTTTCAAAGAAAAATAAAATATCTACCAATTCCAAACCATTTTTGGGATTATTTAACTGATGAGGTTTTAGTTATCTTAAATAATAATCAATTACTTGGTCTTTTTGCATCAAAATACAACCAAATCCATTCAATAAAGAATAAAAATAGATGACAATCTCACCATTTTGGGAAGGCAACACCAAAACTAGGGCTTTCACCAATTTCTTCTTGTGTTCATGAAAACAAACATCAAATGATTCAGTCCAAATAAATCCATCCCTTTTAGTTTTAACATAGTTAACATGATAGTTAACCGTACATAGTTTTTAGAAAACCATCAGTAAAAACCTTATCATCCAATAAAACTAAAAATCCTTGTATCATTTGTAGGTCTTAGCGATTCATCAAAAAAATTATTGGAAGTATCAAATGTTATTCCATCCTTATTTACATTGTTCCTAGAAAAATAAATCTATTAAAACCAAAAATAACACTTTCTAAAATTTCCATATAGTTTTTATTCCAATATGGTTTGAAGAAAAACCCTTAGATGGTTTTATGCTCTAATTTAATCTTATAAAATACCATAATGTCATCAATAAACACAACAACAACCTTTCTATTCATATGTTCCAGGAATACATCATGTTAATTAGTTAACCCAAATAGAGTAAGGAAAAATTCATAATTCTCATTATCCGGCAAGAAAAGAAATTTTTGGGATGTCATCCTCCTTCACCTTCAGCTGATGGTACTCAGATCTCAGTTAAATCATTAAAAATTAATGATCTCCCTAGATATGATCAAACAAGTCATCAATATAAGGAAAATGATTTTTTTTCTAATTTTATTCAATCCTATATAATCAATGTATATTCTCAAGGAACTATCATTATTTTTTAATGAACAGAATAGGAGCACACCATGGTGAAGTTATAGGATAAATGAAGCCTTTATCAATCAACTCCTACAACTGATTTTTCAATTCAATAAGTTCAGGTTTAACCATTAGTTATGGGGTTTTGAATTTATCAAAGAATGAGAAACTAAGTCAATATTGAATCCAACTTCCCGATCATGCATGACACTAGGTAATTTATCTAAATAAACATAAACGTATTCATTTACCACTGTCACAACAATAATCTGAACAGTTCACTTATTTTTAACAATATGAGAAAGATAGAGTTCATTTTCATCATTCAAATGTTTTTTGACTTCCTAATATGAAAACAATTTTATGGGTTTTTTTCTTATATATAAAATATAAACTCTTTCTAGAAAAATGACTTATTTATCTCTATAGTCGAGATTAACATGATAAACAGAAAGCCAAACCATCCCCAGAATGACATTAAACTCTACTAAGGCCAAAACAATAAGGTTTGAAGGTAAATACTTTCCACACACCAAATTTAAAATATTCTTATAATTCCTCTATTGTATGAAATTTCCCATTATGTTTTAACAATAAATTCGAGAATCATTTGTTGAGTTGATATTATCAATTTAAGAAATAATTTCTCAAAAATAATGTAATGTGTAGACCTCGTATCGAACAAAACTTTAGGAAAATCCGAGTAAACAAACAAGGTACCTGATACTACATCATTGGATGGCCCAACGTCTACTAAAGTTGTTTCAAAGGATCTTAATACACAATTATTCTTATAGTCAGGCTTCCATAAATCATTTGGATATCTCATTGAGCAGGCATTTTGATAATGACCAATCTATCCACATTTAAAACACTTTATAAATTTTTATCATGATTAGTTTTAGGATCATATGAATTAAAATATCATGAAATATAACCGAACATAACACATAGAAATCACGTTATAGTTTTCGTAAGGCATTCCCTATGGTTCTTTTTTCCACACTTTTCAGAAATAGGAAAATGAAATTTCGTACCATCAGATTTCATTGGTTGATTATTACCCATCACATTCCATCTTGACCTATTCCTCTTCTTATTTTCAATGTGATCATGATCATTGGAAAAATCCATCTATACCCTCTCAGCACATCAGAAAAGTTTCTCAGAACATTGGAATTCATGGGAGACAAACGCCCTTCAATACCATGGCATTAATCCTTAGTAAAGGCTGTTGATTAATCTATGAAGATCCAAAATAGTATTTGTAAAATAGCTCACTAGTCAGGTGTTTTTTTCTTCATAAACAACTAATGTATCCTCCATATTTTTATTTATTTCAAGTAATTTATTCTCTATCATAGGTCGCACCATCATAGTTATAAAATTGTAATACAAAATAATTATTAATTCAACCTTATCTAAGGCATAAATCTCCTCTCTATCCAAAATATTTTTTCTAATTGAACTCCACTGACCTACTTCACCTTAAAAAATTAATGGAAATACATACCATTTGACTATATGAACATCTCATAACATCAAATATATTTTCATGGGATTTAGTCGATCTTTCAGCCACTATCAGCTCTGAAGATCCACTAAATGTAGGAGGGTGTTGTCTCATAAAATGATCAATTATCGTCATGTTTCATTGTGGTACCAATAGTCATTCCCTTCCATGGATTCCACCACCATTTATTTCATGTTTTATCTTATGCACTTCCATCACAAATGGTTTGTTTCTAATCCCTACCACTCCAAAGAAAAATATATAGAAGGATATAATTCTATCGTTGCCTCTCTTATTTAGTTTCCATGTTTCCTCTATGGAAAAATTCTTAAAAACATATATTATTCAAAGAAACATGTTAATAATTAAATACTATATCATTACCAATTTTTCATAGATTAATAATCATTTATGGTATTCTATTAACATCATCATAACCACAATGTTTTTCTAAGCCTCCCTCTGATACCAACTATAAGGACCTAGAATTATTACATAACATAATCTTGAATTTTAGTCAAGAACACTCTTCCTTTCATATTGAGGATATTTTCAAGTTTATATTTTTAGAGAAATTGTATAAAATAAATAGATAACATTCCATATTCATATAGATCAGATATCACAAAATTGTATCCATTTCATATAAAATATAAATCTTCTTAAATATAACATGTTTTCTATGATGAATCCTTATAACATTACACATGGATTATTTATTTGACTAAAAAATCATTATAACCTCTGAAAATAATTAAAAACATGGGGTGATCACAAAAATATCATAAATGGATACAAATATATTTATTGAAAACATTATTCCATTAATGCTTATAATGTATGAAAACATTTTCATGAAAAAACATTCTTGTTAACAATATAAACACACTTTGTGAAACCATTATATTCCCATGATATTTAAACAAAACACATAATACATAAATATAACCATAAATTTATCTTGTGGAATTATATACAAATTCTTGAAACCATCAAGGCTACCTTATAATTTGTAACCCTCACGGCTACCATACAATATAACCCGCACGACTACCTTATTATGTAACCATCACAATCACATATAAAGTAACCATATGGCCAAACTCCAATAAATACATAACCAATTGATTTGAGGGATATATAGGTCTCACACATCATCATAAAGTTTTCCCAACAACTAGAAAAAAATCATACAACATAAATAATTTCTTAAAAACATTGTATTTAAATATCATAAAATAGATTTTTAAAAGATGATTTTCGAAGAAATACCCTATATATATAACATATAATTTATGTGAGAATTAATAGAGATGATATAATATGTATATACACTATAAATACACATTATTTAACATAATATAAAAAAACATAAGATAATTTTTTTTAATACAACATAAATAATGATGTATAATGTTAACCAAATGAATGGAAATTTGGTTAAAAATTCCCTTACCTTGGGTTTGTCTTACTTAAAACATTTTTAAACCTCCTCTATAATGGTTATAATAGTGATATTAATATCTTATTGAAACATACTTATGTTTATAACACCTTATATGGTCATTTAATAACATCATTTAGCCCATTAATTATTAGTATTTTGTTCCATCCATTATTTTGGGTGCATTCTTTACATGGTTTCCATGGCCATCTTTTATTAAATTTCCTTGTCATATGTAAATAAAACTCCAAAAGTGCAATGAAATGGTATTAATATGTTTCAATAATATATAATTATACCATAATATTTTTTTATCGTGTATGATGATGGATCATTAGATAAAACAGTAATGATGTTTGTTTAGATCATTTTTTTGCAGTTCCTAGATGATCATTAACTTGTTTCATTATATAATTCAATTTAATGCATAACAGTTCATTATGTTGATTCAATAAGTTTTTTGGTATAAATTTTCCTTTCCTTCTTGTTTTGAAAATCACAAACACCTTATACTTAAGAAAATCTATATTTTACTTCTCTAAGGAAAATTTCATTTCTTGAGGAAATTTACCATTACATAGATTTCCTTATACATATCAATATTTTTCTTAAGTATAAAAATTAGATTCATGCCTAAAACCTCATAATCATATAATACATAGATATGAAGCATTCTGTTTTAGGATCCGAATTCTAGATACAAACTCTCATTATGTACCACTCTGAATTTTGGATACGAACTCTCATGAAGTTCCACTCTAAATTATGGATACCATCTCTCATGAAGTTCTACAAAAAATTCTCTATACGAACTCTCATGAAGTTACACTCTGAATTCTGGATACGAACTCTAATGAAGTTCCACTACGAATTCGGGATACGACCTCTTACAATGTTCAACTCTGAATTCTGGACTCTGAACTTCTACTAGTTCGACTCCGAACTCTATAAGTTCAGGTTCTAAATTCTAGTGAAACCAGACTCTGAATTTCCTTAGAAATTCTGACTCCAAATTTCTACATAATTCAGTTTCTGATTTCATACAAAACAAAATCCGAATATCTCTTTATTTTAAGACTCTGAATTCCATTTTCGTTACACTCCGAACTTTTATTTTTTACATTCCAAAAATTAGTTTTACTTATGCTTATAGTTGTTTCATTACAAAACGATGTCATTCCTTCAGTTATTAACTAACCATTGGTTGAGTGACACATGTATAGGTGCCTCTGAAATTAAAAGAGAAATATGTCCATTGGAAGAAGGAGATGATCATTGGAGATTCACCTATAAATATGAGATCATTTGAAAAGAAGATAACAACTTTGACACAACTTGTGCTTACATCTTGTTGAAGTGATTTCTAGAGAGAGAGGCTATTATCAACTCTCATGCTTTGTGCAGAAAGTTTGAACGGCTTGTTGAAAATTTTCCTTTTGCAGACATTCTTTGTGCGACTCTGATATTTAGTGATTACAATCGAGGGCTTCTGGGGATAGGAAGACAGAGGTTCCAACACCTTGATGTTGAGGGCTTCCTTGTAGAGGAAGACAAAGGTGACGACTACCGGATAGTTGAGGGCTTGTTGGGATAGCAAGACAGACTCTGATCTTTATATTGAGGGCTTACCCTAGTATGGGTAAGACAAAATTTCTTGAACATATAAATCAAGGGAATTTTATCTGAGGTTGTTGGATACCCTTCCCTTTGGGTTGAAAGATTTATTGTTTGTTACTTATAGTTTTACTACTTGTTTTTTCCGCTGCATTTTTTAATTCTATGGAAAGTATACCTATCATATACTTCCTTACTTGTACTCTGATTTATTTAGATTCTATAGGCATTAAGGTAGAGTCTTAATATTTATAACTTTTGTTAAGTTCCATTTTTAAAATAATTATTCCAAAATCCATCATTTCTATTTTAAACATAGAGGTATTATGAATTTTCTTAGTTTAACTTTGTTAAACATAGATATTTCCTTGTTTAATGAATTTTAAAAAGGTACAATTCTCCCCCTCTTATATCTGAGAATCTCATTCCTATTCTGATCTTACATTTGGAATCACAGAGTATATAATACTCAATTTTATACCATCCTCACAATTGGTATCAGAGGTTTTGGTAAATACTAAATTAATCTCATGATTAAATTCAGAAGATAATTCTCAGATTTACTTTTTCGGATACATATTTCTGGATTCAAATTTTTCAAAATCTATTTTTCGGACTCATTGTTCAGATTCTATTTGGCTTAGAGTTACAATTTTTTACATAGAATATTTTCTCTTGTTAACCGACTTATGCTTCTAACAACTTTGTCTGCAAAATATTTTATTAAGGATGGCAAGTCTGAATGATGGCTCTATCGACCACTTTAATCCTACCAGACAACCTATTTTTGATGGCAATGATTATGAATACTAGAGAGATCATTTGAGGACTTTCATTATCAATACTGGGATAGATAACTTTGTTATTATTACTGGTGGATACAAAATTCCTAACAACGAAGTAAGTTCGTCTACCAATCAAGAAAAGCATGAATACCAACTCAATTATAAGGTACGCAATACTCTACTTTGTTCAATGACAATGAACATATATAGGAAAATTTCTTCTTGTGAAATAGCTAATTGTATATGGAAGAAAATTGAAGTTACTCATTTTGGTACATCCAATGTCATTGAGATAAGAAGAGCTATGTTGAGAGCTGAATATCATGGCTTTAATTTTCCTTATGGAGAACTAATTTGTATGGATCATCAATGATTTATGACTACTGTGAATAGTTTACAATATATTGGATAAAAATATATGGATGATGAAGCTCTTATTGAAAAGATCATTGATATTATGCCCAATGAGTGGGAATCAAAGAGAACAATTATTGAAAAGAACAGGAAGGTTACTCAAATTTTCATTAGATGTGTTTTTTGGAACTCTTCTCCAACATGAAACAAGAATGAAGAGAGATGATGAAAACATAAAAAAGAAGAATGGGAATGGTACTGTTGATTTTACTAAAACATAAAACCATATGAAATATATGACTCTTGAGAGAGTTACTAGATACAAGTCTAATAAGGTTGTTATCCAATCAGAATCTAGTGAGGGTGATGTCTCAGAAAATGAGTTAGTTAATCTTCCTCGAAAAATACAAAAGATAGCTAGTCAAAGAAATATCCAATCCAAGTATAATAAGAAGAAAAGAAAATATAAGAAAGATTCAGAGGTCACATGCTATTAATTCAAGTGAAGTGGACACATAATATATGATTGTACCTAGCTCAAAATGAAAGAAAGAAAAGAGAGGCATTCTGAAAGAAACAGGATGAAGTTTTACAATGATAGAGCTAAGAAATTCCTCAAAGCTAATACTACTTGGATTGCTAGTTGTGGAGACTCTTAAAAAATCGAATCTCCAGAATATGATTCATCAGCTCAGAAGAATATGTGATTCATTGCTACTACTTATTTTCCACAAGCATGTCTTATGGAAAAGGTATGCACTTTCGAGGAATTAACAAATTTATCTCTTGATAAAAATTAATATTCCGAAAATAGTACTTCCAATAAAGATACTTCATCCTCAGAAAATTAAGAACCATTATATGAAGAAGTATCTAGATTTCCCAAGTTACATGAAGCAAAAAATTGCGAAATTTCTAAAAACTTAGATATGGAAAATACTAGGGAAGAAGTTCTTGCAAAAGAAATTTCAGATATTTCTACAGATCATAAAGATAAATAAGGGCTTTTAGAAAAACATTATAAAGACCTTGAGAAAGAAAATTCTGATAAGGAAGAACTTTCTATAGATCTTAAGAATTATATTTCAAGGATTAATGTTTTTGAGGAAAAATCTAACTCCAAGGAAAATATTCTTGAGGATAGGAATTTAGTCATCAGAATGAAATCTGAAATATTTTATCTTAAGAAGTTTCTTGAAAAATTTACCTCTGGGAATGAAAATTCTGACATTATGGATTCTCAAATTAAACCTCAAGGAAACACTACTAGAGTAGGTTATACTCACCAAAAACCTTATTTCAAAAACAACTATATTATTCCTTCTAGAACACCTTTTTTTACTAAGTGTCAAAGTGGTGGGCATTAGAAGAAAAACTGTTCTTTGAATAGAGTTCAATCTATTTGGTTTCATAAAGCATATTTTTCTAAAAAAATTGGATACCAAAAATTTTGTTCTCTAACAATTCCAGATCCAAGAAATTCTGGAGTCTGAAAACCTAACTTGTTTTTTATTGACAGGAAAATAGGGAACGTACCAACAACAATACATGGTACGTGGATAGTGGATGTTCCTGACATATGACTGGTAACAAAAGCTATTTCGAATATATTATCAAGATGAAAGGATGAAAAGTAACTTTCAGATATAATAATGAGAGAGAAATTATTGTTATAGGTAACATTGTTATTCTTTGAAAAACATTGATTTTAAATGTTTTGTTGGTCAAAGGTCTTAAGAAAAAGCTCATCAGCATAAGTCAATTATGTGATGAAGGATACCGTGTGAAGTTTAGGAATGATAAGTGCTTAGTACACAACTCCAAGGAAGAGTTTATTCTTTCTACCCAAAGGAAAGATAATGTTTACACACTTAATATAGAATACCTTAGAAACCAATACATACCTTGCCTTAGTGCAATGGAAGATCATTCTTGGTTATGGCATAGAAGGTAAGGAAATTGTACTCATAAGAACTTATGAAATCTCTCTAATAATAGTTTATTTATGGATCTACCAGAGCTTATATTTGAATCATGAAAAGTTTTTTAGCCTTGTCAATATGGAAAGAAACATAAATCAATTTTTAAATCAATCGGTGAAATCTCAACATCTAATGCACTACAATTGGTGCACGTGGATCCTTTTGGTCCAACACAAACTGGATGAATTGGGGGAAAGTATTATGTATTTGTCTTGGTTGATGATTACGCTAGATTTTCATGGGTTTATTTTCAAGAAAAGAATCATGAATATTTCACTTATTTCATAAATTTTATATTCCAAGATAAAAATGAGAAAAACCATCCATTGAAAACTATTCATAGTGATCATGGAGGATAATGTCAAAATCCTGATTTTGAAACTTTTTGTAGTAAAAAAGATATTACTCACAACTTTTCAGCACCCAGAAAACCTCAACACAATGTTGTTGTTGAAAGAAGAAATATAATTCTTCAAGAGATAACTACAACCATTTTTAGTGATTATTATATAGAAAAACTTTTTTGGGATGAAGTTGTAAGTACTACTGGTTATACTATAAATTTAGTTTTAATTAGTCTTTTTCTTAATAAAACTGTTTGTGAGTTATGGAATGGTAGAAAACATAGACTTTTCTACTTTAAGGTTTTAGGTTAAAAGGTATTCATTCTGAATACTAAAGATAACTTACACAAATTCGTACCAAAATATGATGACATAATTTTCATAGTCTAGTCGACAACTTATAATGCTTATAGAGTTTTTAACAAAAACACTTGCACTATTGTAGAGACAGTACATGTCAAATTTGATGAAATAGATCCTTTTGTTTTCAAACAACCCCAACCTACATCCTTTGATGTGTTTTCAAAAACTGATAATCAACCTTTGATAGAAAATCATTCTGATAAGGAAAATGTTCAAGAAGATACTTCTGAAACATTCACCTTAGAATATTTCCTACCCTATGTTGATGAACAGGTTTTACAAAATCCAAACCTAACATTTCCAAAGAATCATCCCATTGATAGTATCATTGGTGATGTAAATCAACCAGTAAGAACTAGAAGTTCCTCAAGAAATGAATTAGATCATCTAGAATTCCTTTCCCAATTAGATCCAAAAAGAACAAATGAAGATTTAGGTGATGATGGTTGGATTAAATCCATGCATGATGAACTAAATGAATTTTAATGGAATAAAGTCTTGACCTTGGTTGAAATACCTAAGGAAACTTCTGTTATTGGAGTAAAATGGGTCTTCACAAATAAGTGTAATGAAAATGGAATCATCATAAGAAATAAAGCTAGATTAGTTGCTAAAGTCTATATTCAACAAGAAGGAATAGACTATAAAAAAACCTATTCCCCATTACCTAGACTTGAATTTACTCGTATTCTACTTTCCTTTGAAACATTCTTAAATTTTAGGCTTTTTCAAATGGATGTGAAATGTGCTTTCCTTAATGGTTATGTTCAAGATGAGGTTTTTGTTAAACATCCTCCTGGCATTGAAGATACAAAATATCCTGATCATGTTTTTAGACATACCAAATCTTTGTATCGTCTAAAACAAGCCCCATGATCTTGGTATTATAGACTTACAGGATTTTTGCTTCAAAATAACTATGTTAAGGGAAATTTAGATCGAACACTTTTTATAAAGAAAGATAAGAAAAATGTTTGGATTATTCACATTTATGTTGCTGACATTATATTTGGTTCAACTCAGCAATCATTAACTGATTCCATTGTGGATCTAAGGATATTTGATTTTGAAATGAGTATGATGGGTGAGTAAACATTTTTACTTGTTTTTCAAATTTCTCAAAAACTAGAAGGTATGTACATATCCCAACATAAGTATATAAAATATCTTCTTAAAAAGTATGGATATGACAATACTAATAGTATAAGTAATTCCATCGGTACCTCAAACACTCTTGATCCTGATGAAGATGGGAAACTAGTAGATCAAACATATTTTAGAGGTATGATAGGAGTATACATTACTTGACAGCTAGTCAACCAGACTTGATGTTTTTAGTATGCTTATGTGCAATATATAAATCTAATCCAAAGGAATCTCATTTAAAGGCAGTGAAAAGAATTTTTCTCTACATAAAAGGAAACCACAGATTTTGGACTATTTTATACTTTTAGAAATGATTTTGTTTTAAAAATCTTTTCAGATGCTGACTTTGGTGGATATAGAATAGATATAAAGAGTACATCTGGAACTTGTCATTTCTTAAAAGATTCATTAGTTTCTTGGTCTTGCAAAAAGCAACATTCTGTAGCACTCTCTACTACTGAAGCTGAATATATAGAATCTGGAAGATGTTGTTCTCACGTGTTGTGGATGTAACACACACTCACAAATTATGGCTTGAGTTTTTCTAAGACTCAAATTTTGTGTGATCACACAAGTTCCATTGCCCTCAGTAAAAACCATACACATCACTCTCGTACAAAGCACATAGATATTAGACATCATTTTCTTAGGGATCGCACACAAAAAGGAGATATCATTCTTCATTTTATCGGAATTCAAGATCAACTTGGTGACATTTTTACAAAATCATTACCCTCCGATTGATTTTAATACATTAAACAGATGTTAGGAATGATAACTGTGAGGTAATATTTCTTCATTATCTTCTTTTTGAACCATTATCCTTATAGTAATAAACATCTTTTTGTAGTGGGAGTACATCTGTTATGAGTCTTTCAAAACATTTTGTAATGAGTCTTTCAATTTAATTTCGTAATGATTCTTTCAAAAAAATTCGTAATGAGTCTTTCAAAATTTTATTCGTAATGAGTCTTTCAAAATTTTATTCATAATGAGTCTTTCAAAATATTTTCTTCATGACTCTTTCAACATTTTTGGTAAAGATCCTTTCAAAAAAATTCGTAACATGTTTTTAAATTTTTCGTAATGAATTTTTTTTTCTAAATCGAAATTTTCGTAATGAAGTTTTCATACAGGAAATTTTCATATTGAAGTTTTCGTACTGAATATTTTGGTAATATATTTTTTGTACTGGAAATTTTTGTAATGAAATTTTCATACTAGAAATTTTCATACTGAGAATTTTCAAACAGATAATTTTTGTATTGAGAATTTTCATAATGAGAATTTTCGTACTAAGAATTTTTGTAATTAAAATTTTTGTAATGAGATTTTTTGTAATAAGAATTTACATATAGGGAATTTTCGTACTCATTTTTATCATAGTGAGTGATTCGTAATGATTTTTTGGTAGTAAAATTTTCTTCATGAAGAATATTACCTATTACAAATAAACATCCGAGCCAATACGAATGGTATGACTTCCTTACTTAAGTTTTATTAGTCATTTTTAGTTGTAGGTTGTTTATTTTTCGTTTAAAATTTCATGGTTTCATTTCTTCTTAAATCTGAATGTTTTTAAAACCTGAAAAAATTGGATTTAAGTTTTCCTTGCAGATATCTTTTCAACCGTCAGATCAGATCAGAGAAGTTATCAACTGGTAAATTTTTTTTGGAAGTTCAAAGGTTAGCTCCATAACCTATATAAAGGGAAACCCCTTTTGTGTCCCACATCAATTTCAAGCTCTAGCATGTCAAAGATCTGAATCAATTGTTAAAGGTTGTTCAGAATCATTCAAATCTCTTCCATTCCGAATGTCTACTGAAGCTACTTCCCAAGATATGGATGCCTCTAAAAAAATTTCAAAATTACAAGTGTACAGAGAATGGTTGGTCCATCCTAATTTTTATAATTATGATTCTATCATCCCAAAGAATATCAGGTTGAATGGTGGGAAGATGTATGTGTATCCAAGACTAGTGATCAAGATGCAGTCTATCCGGATTTAATTATATAATTCTATGAATTAGCAAGCTTCTATGAGGATGAGGGAGGATAAAAGTTTTCTTTCATGTCATATGGGAAAACTTACAAACTTACTTACACCAAGGCAGAAATCTTAGTGGGACTGGAATATGTTGGAGAAGCTGAATTTTCTCACATAAACTTCTGGATGTACAAGGCAGTTTTGTCAAGGTGAAGGCCTTGGAGTGTCTTGGGATTCATGATGTAAACACAACAAAGATAAGTCATCTATCCTCTAATAATTGGATTATTCAGCTCTGGGTACAAGGTTTCTTGGTTATCAAAAAGGGTGAAAAAGACACCCTGAAGAAAAGTGATATATATTTCTTAGACTTCTTGGTGAATCTATGAAAAGTAAATCTAATGAGGCATGCTCTTGTGAAAATCAAGAATATCAAGGAAGGAAATTTGAGAGCTCAAATCATCATGTACCATGCCTTAGTATCGGAACTGATAGTTCGGTGTCTGGATTCATTCAAGATTTCATATAATTCTACAGTTCAGAATTGAAAGGTTATGCTTGTAAGTGATGATATATTGAAAAGGGAGAATATGGATTATTCCAAGGAATTAACAGAGTATTATAATTTTCTAGAGGAAGTGGCTGAAACAAATCCAAAAAATGTAGAGAAGGATGAGCTGGTGGTGAAGGTTGGTAAGAAGAGAAAGTTGAAATTAGTAGTTGCTGAAGATAAAACCCCTAAATCTAAAGAAACCCAATCCGCACCTCCCAAGCCAAAAAAAAAATAGAAATCATATCCAAATGAGGTGGCTGCTAAATGGAGTGAAGATAAGGAAAAAATGAATGAAGGGGATCCCCAGTTTCGATTACTCCCTGCTGAGGCTAAGGCCTTAAGAGATAAAGTTGCAGATGAGTTAGAGAAACATTCCATGGAAAAGAATATGAAGAAGAAGATGTCTGAAGCTGAATTTGTTCAATCTCGGTTAAAAGCCACAAAAATAGCTTTCAAGAAAATTCTCGTTCTGGAAACCATTGTTGTCCAAGATTTTCCAAAGACCGCTATGAAAAATTACTCCACTCTAGAAAAGTCTAATGGCAAAGAGGTTGTTGAATAAGTTCAAAAAGGAGATGGTGAAAAGGAAGGGGAAGAAGCTGGTGATGAAATAGAGGAATAAGAGTATGTAGAAGAAGAAGATGAACCTGTAGATGAAAGTGGTGATATTCATGACGTGATTAAACAAGTGGAGGATTATCAAGATAAGTCAAGCCTATCAGAAAAACTACCACTCTGAACATCTGAGGCCGAGACCTCAAAGCCTATCACTCAGGGAAAGGGAGATGAGAAAGATGCTAAGTCATATGATGTTCATGAAGAAGAAAATGAATTTTCTGAGGAGGAAAGCTATGAGAATCATTTTATTGAAGGAGTAGAGAATGAGAAATCAGGTGAAGACAAGATTCTTCAAGTATCTGAAAGTGAGGAAGAATCTCTTTATGAGGCAGTTCCAAAAGTTGATAAGGGGAAGAAAGTGGTTATGGACACCCCAAAAAAAAGATGTTATAAGAAAGAAGGAGGTTAGTGGTTCTTCTAGAATAAAGGTGGTGGAAATTGAAGAACAATCTCCATGAAAAATGTCTGATTCAGAATCATCAGCACTAGGTTATGACTTTGTAGTTGATTCTTTGAAGAATTTGGTGGACACCATTCCGATTTTTCCCACCATAGACTCCAGATGACAGATGATGCAACACAGTCTGAATCAAAAGTCAGAATCCTTATCTATGGTGCTGGATAAGTGTGTGAAGATTAAAGGATATCATAGAAATTTCCTTATCAATTATTATTTCCACATGAAATCATGAATCAAAATTACTTTGTGGTCTACGAAAGTTGACGATGACTTGGCTGAGTTTGATTGTTTTTAGAATGATGTTAAAGATGATTTTGACACTGATAATTCCAAAGTGAATGATCTTCAAGAGAATAAGAACTTTGAGCAAAATTCTCTGAATCAACAAGTGAAGGAATTGAATGGGAAGGTTAACTCTCTTGCTGAAAATTTCTAACGGGATAGAGATCTTCAGATTGGGCTCAAATAAAGTCTTGTAAAGCAAGATGAGTTATTGAAGATGTAGGAAGAGGCCATGAAGGCTAAGGTAAAAGTCTTGAAATCTCAAGATGAAAGGATACAACCTTTGGAGAAGCATGTTGAGGAGGATCAAAAAGATTTGAAGAAGCTGAAAACCCTCTTGAAGAATCATATCCCAAAGGGAAAGGAAGACTAATAGACTCAATCCGGTCTTTTGTTCCATTTGATCTTCCTTGTAAAAATTCTTCCAATCAAAATAGAAATATGGTTGCTTGTTTTTCATTCATGTCTTCACTGATATTTCAGGTACAAAATTTATTTTACATTCCCTAACATTCTTTTTTAAAATCACAAAGGGGTGATAGAAAAAGAACTACTCAATGGGGAGAAGGAAAAATCAAAAGGGAAAAAAATAAGTTGAGAACTATCGTTAAGTAAAGGGGAGTTTCTCATTACGATGTTTTTCATTCCCATGATAATGAGAACTCCATTCCGTAAATTCAGAATACAATCCTTAGAGTTCCTAAGACTAAGGGGGAGATAGTTGTATTCATCATCATCTATGAAAAAAGGGAGATAATCTTTAATTTCAAAGTCTAAAGATATTTTTCTAAGGTCTTATGTTCTTTTTAGAAAGGCTGTTTGTGCTTTCCAAAAATGGGGATATTATTGATTCGATATGGTTTTCTTTATGAATTTTCCATTCTTTATTGTTTTTAAAATCACAAACACCTTATACATAAGAAAATATATATTTTACTTCTCTATGGAAAAGATCCATTATTAAGAAAATTTACCCATACCTAGATTTCCTTATACATATCAATATTTTTCTTAAGTATAAAAATCATATTCAAATCATATAATACTTAGATATTAGGCATTCTGTTTTAGGATTTGAATTCTGGATACGAACTCTCATTAATTTCCAATCAGAATTCTGGATAGGAACTCTCATGAAGTTCCACTCCGAATTTTGGATACGAACTCTCATGAAGTTCCACTACGAATTATGGATATGAACTCTCATGAAGTTCCACTCTGAATTCTGGATACGAACCGTCATGAAGTTCCACTCAGAATTCTGGATACAAACTATCACAAAGTTTAACTCTAAATTCTAGACTCTAAACATCTACTAGTTTGACTCCGAACACTGTATGTTTAGGTTCTGAATTCTAGTGAAACCAGACTCCGATGTTCCTTAGAAATTTAGACTCTGGATTTCTATAGAATTCAGGTTACAAATTTCTACAAAATAGAAACTGAATATCTCTTTATTATAAGTCTATGAATTCCATTTTGGTTTGCTTACATTCTGAACTTCGGTTTTACTTATGCTTATAGGTGTTTCATTTCAAAATGATGGCGTGACTTCAGTTATTAACTAATAATTGGTTGAGTGACACGTGTATAGGTCCCTCTGAAATTCCAGGAGAAATATGACCATTAGAGGAGGGAGCTGACCAATAGATCTTCGCCTATAAATAAAAGATCGCTTGAACAGAAGAAAACAACTTTGACAAAACCTTTGCTTAGATGCTGTTGAAGTGATTTCTAGAGAGAGAGTCTCTTATCAACTCTCAAGCTTCGTGCAAAATGTTTGAAAGGCTTGTTCAAACTTTTCCTTGTGCATACATTCTTCATGCGACTTCAATTGTTGGTGATTACAATTGAGGGATTTTGGGGATATGAAGATAGAGGTTCCAACACCTTGAAGTTGAGAGCATCCTTGTTGATGAAGACATAGGTGTCTACTACCTTATAATTGAGGGCTTGTGGGGATAGCAAGACAGACTCTGATCTTTGTATCGAGGGCTTACCCTAGTGTGCGCAAGACAGACTTTCTTGAAATTATAAATCAAGGGACCTTTATCCAAGGTTGTTGGATACCGTTATCTTTGGGTTAAAAGAGTTATTGTTAGTTACTTGGAGTTTTAATACTTGTTTTTTCCGCTGAATTTTATATTTCTAAGGAATGTATAAATAACTTATACTTCCTTACTTGTACTCTAATTTATTTAGAATCTATACACTTTAAGGTAGAATATTAATCTTTATAAATTTTGTTAAGTTCCAATTTTCTTAATCATTATTCCCAAATCCAGCAAATCTTTGGTACTCATAGAGGTATTTTGAATTTTCTTAGTTTAACTTTAGTAAACATGTATCTTTCGTTGTTTAAGGAATTTTAAAAATGCACAATTCACCCCCCTATTGTATCTGAGAATATCATTCATATTCCCATCCTACGTTTGGTATCACAGAGTATATAATACTAATATTTATACCATCCTAACACATTATAGATCATAAAAGTTTAAAAACTACACATTAAATTTTAAATCAACCATTGAAAGTGTTTTATGATCGTATTTTATAGAATTAATGGAAATTGGAAAAACATCGCCCACGATTTTGGTAAATCGTCACATAACGGACTGTGTTTTTATTTTTAGAATAAAAAGGATAGGAGTGGAAGTAATGTGATGAATCTTTTATCTTAAAATTATAACATACCGAATATATACTATTAATTAAATTTCATAACTCCTTGATAATTGGAGTTTACTAGAATATTAGAAAATAATTGTATTAGAAAGAAAACAAATGAAAAGGGAAGAGAATTTTTACCTATTGATCTCATCTGGTTTGATCCTCCTTAAATACTCTTGTTTTAGACATTTGGGGAGACTATCATGTCTTAGACATTAAGAAGAGACATGTGGAGGAAATTTGGTAGAATTTAGACAATTTTCAATGCTTGAGAGGTCTTAGAAGAAGTGGGAATGATGGTGGTATTTATAGTGGAGGAGATGGTGGTGTTTACATTACTTTAATCATTATTATAATATTTTTTATAAATACTATGAATAATATTAATTAATGTGACCCAAAATAGTAATAATTTCATTTGAGTTCGAAAAAAGTGGGATTACATTATCCTTCCACTAACTATGATGCACTAAAACAATTATTCAGCATTTATCAAAATTTATCGTATTTTACAATTAATCAAAAATTCAAAAATTTCAAAAAAGAGGTAAAAAATTTTCCATAACAATTTTTCTATGAGTAGAATTCAAAATTGAACTCCATTTTTTGAAAAGAAATTACTAAAGAATATTAATTTAATTTTTAAATAAAATCACAATTTATTCAAGAAAAGAATTTTAAATCTAAAAATAATTTTTTAACAAATTGAAAAACTAATCAACATCTCATTATCATATAACCAGAAGAACATAAAATTTTAATATGGTAATTATTCATAAGGGTCATATTATTAATCATATTAATATTCAAAATGATAAGTAACAATTCACTAAAATCAATTTGGTTCAATCAGACTCCATATACCATACTGATCACAACCATAAATGACCGTTTTTTTAATCCAAATCAGTGATGCAACAAAATTATTTTTAAATCCATGTTATAAATCGATGCATAAAATAATGTTTCATGAATTTATGATTATTTTTAAAAAAACTTGGGGTGATACATAAATAACATTCCCAACTCATATGGTTTGGACACATAGTTAGTGTACCATGCTTCTCTGACACCCTTTATACCTAGATTCCAAAAGAGTCCATCACATGACCTTAGGTATTCCTCGCATTATGCCATAGGTTTTATAATAGTTGTAGGGGAATATAGTGGTATTTTGGGGATACTATAACCCCAATATAATAACACAAAATAATTTATGAAATAATCAAATACCAAAAAAACTAAAAATAATTAATGAATGCATAAATATGTAGTCATATAAACAGAATACAAAAAATATAGATAGGCACAAGCAGTCATACTAAAAATATAGCCGACCAACGACTATATATATTATAGATAGCTGAAATAAATAAAGGAAATATAAATGGAATATACTATATCTCTTGGATGAAACTCATCTAGTCTTCTAATACCATCCAAGAGATATTATATGAAAAATCTCTCACAAGCCTCAACCTTACCATGTGAATATAGTAAATATACAAGATCATCACATATATCCATGTGCAATGGTAACCAAAGTTCGTTTTTTCTAAAAATAATTATTCCTAAACTAATGGTGTCTAAATAATTGATTTTGAGTATTTAGTGGACGAAATTTAAAGATAAAAATCGGTATAAATTAATTGATTATTTTACAACAAAATGTAAACATTGAAACCCCTGAGCTCAACGATGAGACAATATGCTTTCAAAGCCTTCTTTGGATTGAAGTTGTCATGTATCTATGAATATTTCAAAATATTTCAACCCATAACCACAGTTTCTAGAAATATACCATATGGAATGTAAACATAAACATATATTATCCCTATAAGAGTAATATAAAAACTAGAAAAAGATCACAATGCATTTTATCATAATCATTCCAACCCTATATTTATTAAATGTAAAATGGTCCAAATCCTATAAACATTAATACGTAACTAAGGAAAAACCTATAATAAATAAAATATAATAAGGCCAAACCCAATAAGAATTGCAATATAATTATAAAAAACACTACAAGAATTATATTATAATCAGGAAAACCCATATAACAAATATATCATAACTATAATTTATAATAATAAAAACACAAATAATATTTATCACATGTGGACTGATAAATGATATTAGAAAAATGTCATTACATTACACCTTGTTTATTTAATGAAATTACACATTATCAACCATTTCATCCATTGATCAAAACTAACCATACTTGTAATAAATTTCACAAACCCATTTTATAGTATCTACTAAACATATAAACCATTCACATTTCCTTATATCTGTAATACACATGTGTTCATGCATAATACATTAAAATGAACATTAATCGTTTCATTTCATTTGATTAAAATTAAATAAAATCAACCATATTCAATATCATTCAAAATTATAAATTCATATGCTAAACATATCACAGTGTTCTAAAATATCATAACATATTTTAACAGTACTCAATGGGATCTTTGGTTTATTTTCTTCGGGATCCAAAAAAGTGTTAATTTTTGGCATACACATCATGTAAGCGCATGTTTCGATCTCAATACTAATATACCCAACATAACAATAAGATATCTAAAAAATCAATTCTCATTACAGAAGTGTATTATCAATTTAGTTAGGTTGAATTCATTGTGCTCCAATGTGACAAATATTAAAGAACATGCTAGAAAATAAAAATAGAAAATTGGGAGTTCTTCTAGATGAACTAAATAAAACGAATCGTTGTTTCCATGTTTTCAAAGTCCATTATCTGTGTCCAAGACCCTCTATGATCATACAAACCCCCTCTTGGTCATACAAACCCGTCATATAGCTACAAGCACCCTGTAATTCAATTATTCCACAACCATATAAAAAGGGATAGTTCTACTCCTAGCACATCACTAAATTTATGAAATAATGAATCCAAAATTTATTATTTTTATTCCATGGTATAAAAATATATTTAATGAATAACCCCATTTAATAAAAAAAATTGTTACATACCTTAATAGATTGATAAACAACCATAGGTATAAATCAACTCATGTTCCCGTCATTCGCCAGAACAATGAATAATTGAAGAAAATTTGAAATTCCACCATTCTCTAATAAAATCATAATTTTTAACAATAATAAACATCTTTACATATATCTATAATGAGGGAGAAAATAAAAAATTAAGGAAGGAAGAAATCTATACCCACGGATTTAGTTGAATCACACTAATGAATGCCAATATTCGAGAAACCCGAGAGAGGGAAGTGTTTGTCAAACCAAACCTTATGTATCACATGTGTCTGATAAAATATGAGTAAGTGAGTGACTTTTAAAAAACATGGCATATTCATGGAATGAAAATAAGGTTCATGAGGTTAATTTTTAATGTTGGACCACATCCCTCATTCCATAGCATGAAACATATATAGTTTCACCCCAAGAATCCAAATCATGGCTTGAATCATATTCATGTCATGAGTGGCCTATTGGGGTGGTTTTATCATGACGACACATCTATTACTCCTATGGTACATTCTGGAACCCTTGGGGGTCACTAAAACCTAGAAATTTTCCAAAACTATATTTTAAAAACATTAAATGCTCATAGCCTCATTCAAATATTTTGATATCTTAATGAATGATCCACCAAAAGATAAAATAAAAATTAGGCCTATAATTCTTAATTTTATGGGCAAGGGTTATTAAAATCCTTCCACCATAAACATTCTCATCCCTGGGAATCCTCATGAAGAATTTATTAGACAAATGCAACCAAATAATGTTACAAAATCAATCATAAATTAGTTTGTTCTGGTATTTTGTTCCAAAAGATCATATACTACAAAACACAAGTCAAAAGGAATATCATTCATCAATAATTTTTCTGCTACTTGAAACTATCACCAAACCCCTTGATGATGTTCCATGATGCTCATATATTCTGAAATACCATAGTTTCATGACTCAAATCACTAGTAAATTATTGGTTATTCCTACTATATATCATACATTTTGGGACTAATTCTGACCAATGACATTCCACACATTCTTGACCACTTATCATGGAAAATTTCCAACGGTCTAATAAACGTCTCTTCAGAATTTCCATCTCACCATACCCAAACATATTCAAAAAAATATGACATTGATTGTACTAAATTTCATATCTAATTGCATACCATTAAATGAGTATACAATTACCATGTATTGGTATTTCAAACACACAAAAAAAATCATTATATGGTTCATGAAAAACCTCAAAATTCTTACTTCATTCATAATTTTTTATCCTAAACTAAGATACTAACTTACCTAGCTTTTCAAAGAATTTTTCTCAAAAAAAAACGTTCAATAATTATTGACTCATGTTTTACCTCATCAATCATGTTAATAAATATTTCATCCAATGGCTCACCCTATAAACCATGCAACAAAATAATGATTTCCCCTTGATATAAATAAAAATAATGATTTACCACATGAACCAGGCAAAAAAATTGGGATTCACCCTTTAATGTAAGATATGTATCATTGTATACTCGATGAAAATCATCATGAAATAGATATTATCTCAAAACTTATTCCATAAAATGGGAATCTCCCCACAAATCATGGTCTGGTCAAACCAGATGAATCTATGAACGATGTTAACACAACAACTCTATTCAATGTCTTATTTGGATATCAAATACAGTTACATGGAACCAGATAAATTGAACCATATAGCCTAAATTTTTTTATATTCTTCATGGATCGTTCAATTCCAATTCCATCCATAATAATGACCCTTTTCACATAAGTGTCATCTATTAATATCTAATTACAATCTCCCGACAATATTTATTTACATATACTTATGGATGAGTGTGTCCCAATTGGATTCCATTCATTTATCTAAAGAATACATTTATATAGCCTCACATATATCTCATGAACTCTTAGAATAATTATAATGAATTGATTTTCTAGAACTTCCACCACCACACATCTCGTTCTCTTCCACCACAAAAATAATAATTCATATAAAAACACAATAAATAATATAGACTGACATAAATAGAAATGATCTGACTATTAAAAATCACATCACCTTGAGTTCAGTGAAATTAATGATTTTTACAACCGATAAAACTCTTCACATCTCCAAAATAGCATTTTACTCCTCTCACATGTGCCTACCATATTTAATTCTCTAGAACCCCTGGGTCGCAGACTTTCATGTGACCATTCAGTAAATAATAATTAAAACCCCTTGAATTTTTATCACCAAAACTATGATTAATTAATATTATGTAGATAACCATTACCCATGTCCCATCAACCATAATATGCATGATGCATCCTCGACTATGAATCCAGAAACTTCACCTTTCTCATGATCCATGAACAACCACCTGACAAACATTCACCCCATGCATCATTCCTTGATTAGAAAACTATATCCACACTTTAACCAACCTTCACTTACCCTTTCAAGGTCACAATCTATTTTCAATCTAAAAAAAATCATAATAGCATGGTTGTGTATCTGAACAACCATACCCTTCAAAATGGCCTAAAAGTACATTGATCCTTGGAGGATCCCCTCGTAGAAGGAACAAAATTCGTAACTATTATTTCAATAGATAATAAATAGAACATGATATAAAAAATTCTTCAAGAAAAAACCCTCTAATGTTGAGTTAAATCATCTAACTGTTCACTATCAACCAAATAATAAAACTAAAACATGAGACTTTGAGTCAAAACTATGTTTTCCTATGTCTACCACCTTGACCTACCATCCATGTATCACATCAGGGTAATAACCCATAGAGTGTTACACACACTATCATCTTAGTTCATGATATCTAAATTCCAAAACAACACACATGAACCTGACACTCATCGTATCTATGAGAAAAAGAAAACAATTTCCCAATGGTACCACATGTCATCGATTAATTGAAAATAGGCATAGAATCATCCTAGATGACATATACTATGGTAAACACACAACCATGGTACAATTAAGTAAAATTTTATTACATTAAATACATAAAATAATATAATTTGTTACTCATCACATTAAATAACAGAACATGAGAAACTAAATACCAAAAGAGTCAGAATCATAGGCACCATGTTACACATTGTCCCACCAGAAACCCTACACCTTCAATGCACATTGACTGAGTCATCATCCTCCTCCTTAAGAAATGTATCACCATAGATTCAAAAAAATGATATAAAAATAATAATTATACACATCATCCAATATATGTAAAATGTAATATAATTATTATTGATGAAAATATGATATGATAAATTTTGAGACATTAAGACATCATGCCTCTATCATTTTTGATATC
Organism: Viscum album; assembly: GCA_963277665.1. NCBI lineage: Eukaryota > Viridiplantae > Streptophyta > Magnoliopsida > Santalales > Viscaceae > Viscum > Viscum album. The sequence goes on along the minus strand of OY728142.1, from coordinate 1,295,763,993 downwards.
ACACACTACGTTGCATATATGTCAATAGAATCCTCTATTCACGATATGATTCCTTAGATGACAATTTTTTTAAAAAACAAGAGTAAAAATATAAATATTGGACACATTCAAACATCCACTAGCTAGATACACATGATAAATCCAAATATACAACAACATATGCATCATCTATGGACAAATTTAGGTAAAATAGAAATAATGAAAATAAAAAATAATATTCTCAGTCCATGGTAACCAGGAAATCATTCAAAATACATTTTCTACATCTACCTGCATAGTATCCATCATAGGCTATGAAAACATTACTAAATATCTAATCCAATAGATCCCAAATAGTAAATCTACAAAAAATGCCTCTAATACCACATTATATCATCTCAACCTAGATCACTCCTTAACCAATGGTCAGACAAGTTTTATAAATGCCCTCAGTTTTGCCTCACTATATTCCATAGGTGAGAGACTAGTAGTGAGGGACTTATGAGGTACTTTGGGGAGACCATACCTTATATATCATATTGTGAAATAAATTTTTTAATAACCAAATACAATACACAATATCATATAATTAGATTATACATAAATAAAGAGTCACACAATTAGAATACTTGACATGTATAATGGCCCAAATATCCATGATATACATAAAAAAAATACCCATTGGTTCAGACATAAATACATTTTATAAAAAAACAAATAAAGATAATAGGGTACTACAACATCTCTAGGATGATCATCAACAAGTATACTAATACCATCTTTGTTATAATGCCCATCCATGTTATTCCATGATTCACCCAGTCTATCATCCCATAAATATAATGTTAGTGATTCTCATGTATTAATGTGAAATTTCATTTCAGGAAGGGTGTGATAAAAATAATATAGAATATCACTACATATGTCTAAAAAATCTCATTCATTGTATATACTACATTAAATAATATGAGAATCAATGGAAGAAACTTTTAAATTAATTTTGAAAACCAAGAAAACCTTCAAAAATTTGTGATCCATGTTGATACCTATGGTTAGAAAACCCTACATTATATACATTCTCAAGTGTCTATTATAATTTCAAAAAACCATTTCAATCAATAATATATATCCAAAGTATATCCTATAAATAAAATTTCACATTACTAGGTATTATCCATAGAAGTGTAACAACCTCTCCATAGAAAAAATTATATTTATTACAACATAATATTACCAACCACTATTGGAATTTTATTATAATCAGCCAAAACCCTATAATAATTATAGTGTAACGAAGATAAACCCAATAAGAAATATTGTATAAATGGGCCAGAACATATACGAATTGAAGCTTACTGGGGCCAAACAGTCAAATCATTATGAAAAACTAGTCCAAACCGTATAAGAATAAGTTCATAATTAGAAATCATAGTATGAAAAAATCCATAGAAAATATATTTCATTGGTATACATTATACATATGATAATTTTTTATTTTATCAAATTAACAACTGAAAAAAAATTATTCCATTGATCTAAAATTCCAATTATCAACATAATGGTAATAATACCCTTTTTATGTTTCAATTAAATTAATAATACATTATAATTAAAATACACATATAATACAATATATTACCATGAATAATCCATTAAAATAGTGATTCATCATTATGAGTCATATGATTCAATTTTTTTTTCCAATTTTACTTATACCATTTAATGCTAAATTGAAAATTCACATATACAACAATGTTCATTGTTATGAATAATTTATATATTTTTTTTCAGAATCCCAAATGAATAAAGTGTAGAATAACAGGTCATGGTGGTTGTGTGCAAGGTCCATCTCACACATTAAAGACTAGAGTTGTGTTGGCCATGATATATAAGACACACCCATCCCTTGTCCATCATATGGATTTTTTTTGAAGAGGGGTGGAAGTGAAACAACCTAGTGGGAAGTGATCCCGACAAAATAACAATCATGTGAGGTAGTGAACCAAAGTGTACAATATTATGATTTAGGGTCCAGCAACCCCAATGTAAATCCTAATGTTGGTACCAAAAACGGTACCAATGTAACATTTTTATTTGGAAAGAACTAGTGGTATTGTTGGAATCCCAAATGAATGCAGTTCAGTCCTATGGGTCAAGGTTTCTGGATGTAGGGGTCTTATCACACATCAAAAACTAGAGGGGTGATGGTAATGATATATAAGACCCATTCACCCCCTCCCATCACAATGATGTTTCACAAGGGGGATGGTAGTGAGCCACCCTAGTGGGAAGTGATCCCTACTGAAAAAAATTTCATGAGATTGTGAACCAAAGCTAACAATATGTGATGTAGGGTCCTACATCCCCAATTTATATCCTATAAATTTCTAATTACTTAATGGGGTTATTGATCATTGCATGAAAGAACCATAAACTTTCTTGGGGTTGGAACTCAACTAAGTTTGCTTAATATTCCAATATCAATGCCTATATATGTAATGGTCCATGGGAGGTCAGGAAAATTGGATTCTCATCAAACAAGCTAATTAATAATTTAGTTATGTCATTTTCATGACATTACAATTAGATTAAAATTATTTGACATACCGAAGAAGTAAAATAGTCAACATGGAGTTGTATATGACCTCCTACATAAAACAAATCATTTCCAACATGATGTTATGGACGAAATAAGCTATCATGTCATGTCATGCTCATCTAGACTCATCCTTAATAAAACTGACCTATAAATTATCATATAACAATATTTTATACTATCATTATAAAATAATAAGAAATGTGGTTTGATTCACTATTTAAACATCAACATATTTATGCTATAAAATATCCATAATTGTTTTTTTGATTTTATGGTCCAATAATTTGATTGATGGATAAAACCCTTATGAAATTATAAATAAGAAGACACATCAATAGATTCATGTGAATAATCTAAAAGATGTGATTTTGAGATCCCCACATTCTAGGATTTAGGTAATCTATGAAGAAATATATTAATTTCACTATTCTCTAAAGAAATATTAATTTTTTACCTAAATAAAAATCCCAAGATATAGTGACAATGAGGGAGAAGCAATGGGGGTGTAGGGAGGAGGATGTCCTTACATGATAATGTATTCAAGTCACACCCACGAATTACAAAAATAGTGAATATTTAATAGTGGGGGGTGCTTTATGAACCCTCTATTTTTATCTTATTCCTGATGATTTAATAAGGGATGATCAAACATTAATGCAAAAAAATAAAATAGCCAGACTAAACATCTATATCTATGTTTCACATAGTGAATTTTTCCTGGATGGCCCATTGTTACCCTTTAAAATCATTAAATCTCCCACAAAACATCACATGAATCCCATTTATGATGATAACTATATTCATAAATTGAATGGTCTATGTGGGGTGATTTAATATCCTCGACAAATCTGTTCTCCTTCTAGTTATTTGCTAAACTATTAAGACATTAACCATAAAGTAACACATGTCAAAAATAATAAATTATAAATTTCTATTATTTAATACTCCTTTAAATATTTAAATTTAAATTTGAAAAATCTAATAATCGTTAAAATAAATATTTAGGCTAAAATTATCTACCATTCAAACATGGTTTATTTCTATTATATATATATATATTTATATATATATATATATCACCCAGTTCGGATTGTCATTTTTGACAATTCTAAACCATTAACATGTAAAAATTAAAAAATTCATGGTAAATAAAGTGTATAAGTATTATTATAACATACTTATGAAAATATAGGTTGAAAATTATATATAATTGGACATATGTATCTAGAAGATCACTTATAATCAATATTTATGGAAAACCCCTTTGAAAAAGATAATGATTTTTTATTCTGATAAAAATTATATAATGTGGTATAGGGAACACAAGTCTACCCCGTACACCAAATAAAATAGTCATAAATACCATCTCATTTGATAAATCATGTTGTGGGGTAAAATAAATATTTATAGAGTTTCTCTCAATGATAATATTTTTGATATAGTTACTAAACTATTAAGATAGTTATAAAATGACAGGTTTTTATTACCATGGGTAATATAATTTAGTTTTTTAATTTCATAAATATGAGCTAAAATATGAATAAGCACTTAATAAAGTGTCTATGATATCCCTAATCAATTAATTTCCTAGAATTATATTTTTTGTGTATAATTTTAGTGATTAGTATGAGAAGGGTCTCTTATAGAGATACAAATATTTCTCCTATGATTCGAGTATAAATTTTTATTCTAAGCAACATTGTTAATTAATTTAACTTAGAATAGAAATAATTATATCTATAATGAATATATTTACCTGTATTTAACATTTTTAATTATTAATTTATTTTAATACACTGAAAAATATCGAAAAAATAAATTTTTTGAAACCTTTATTTCCCTATTATTGAGTATACACTAATTAGTGGGTTGTTGGGTATGATTTTGATAGTATGGTGCATTTCACATAATGAGCTTAATATTTATCCTCTTATATGAGAGGAATGATATCATTTCCCATGATTCAATAAGAATAAATAAATAAAGGGATGTTATTGACTGATTTTTATTTGATATAATCATGTATTTAAATGATTTATATGTGATGTAATAATCTTAATTGAATAAATAATTATTTTACAATTAAGATTTTATATTTTATCATATATATGATTTATGTGTCTGATATATCATAGATATACTTGATGTCTATAGTAAATGGATCGTATGAGCATGGATACAATCAATCGAGGTATATATAGAGGAGAGTTTCTCATATGGATATGCATGTTTAATCACAATTGATAAAGATTACTATGTAATTAGGGAAGCAATGACACTCAAATAGAGTTCAATCCTTTCATATGGGTGTGAATTAAAAAAATGTAATCACATTTAATTCAATAATTATATGGACCCATGAATCCCAAACATAGTTATTACATTTATAAGGAATATATAATATATTACACAAAAACATGCTCGACGACCATAATAGTTTTGTGTATTTGGAATCTATTTACAAAAATCTTCTAATAAGGTTAAATATCATCAAATTTTTCCATAAAGATATTCTCATTTAGAACATTTCATAGAAATACCCAACATAAATCGTTTATTCATAACATGGTGAAGTAAATTTGAGAATGTTTGATATAAGATTCTCAATAAAGGTAAAAAAGAGATATATTTGATTATAATATGAACATAATGGAATGAGAAAATTGTAATAGTAATAACATGAAGGAATGAGAACAATAGAATAAAAATTTAAAACCATACCCTTAATATAAAAAATAATAATATAGATACATAGTATAATGATTCGAATTACATATGACATGAATTATTTGGAAATCAGCAAATCATTGTCATTAAATCATTACATTGGATGAAGACATAGATTTTTTGGAAAACTCATTTGTACAGAAAATCAATTACTCACCACTTAGGGAAAATTTTATTATCTTATTAGTGAACTTCATGGGTGGATAAACCTCCATGGAGAGATACACTACCATCCCGATTAGAAACACATTCCTCATAGTAGAATGTGTTTACTCCCAAAACCATCAAATTATTTAAGATTCACTCTCAAGACCATCATCACGAAAAAATTATCTTACTAAACTATGTTTACTCCCCATTCAATTCCTATTTATATAATTAGATATAAATTATTACCCAATTTTTTGTAAGGAGATATCGGTCTCACCCATATATAGTAATAATATAACCACTATCCTTGGTTATAACATAACTACTATATCATAATGAAACCCTACATATGTGTGCCAAAAAATAATAAAACAATCATTATATCAAATCCCATGATATAAAATGTGTTTCATAATCATTTTGTTATAACATAACCTGTAGAAAACTAATAGTTTTTATAATCATAATATTATTTCATAAAAACAAAACCCATTTAAAAAGAATCAAGATTCATAAGCATTTTGTTATGTTATAATCCATGTATTGGAAACCGATTTTACAAACAACTTGCAATAATTAAAATAAAATATTCTAAAAAATTAATAATAATGTTTTCTTTAAATCATATCCCTAGTAAAGAATAAGAAATATCAAATGATGACATATTGTATGTAAAATGATTTTGAAATATTACATGGGACATTTACTGAGGAAAATAACACATCCAAAGGGGAAAAAATTACACTTTTATAATATTTAAATATCTTTTTTTATAATAACCATTTAAAAGTAAACCATATGATTTAAAATTAATTTGACACATTTTACGTTGAAAATACCCTTTTCCTATAAAAAGAAAATTTAAAATATATTTTTTTTTAAAATTTTTTTCCCTGAAAATAAAATTTAAAACATTTAATGGAATCATTTAGAAAAATTAATTCATGATGATGGAATATTACATATATTTCTTACAAATTAAAATAATCATTCCATTCATATTTTTGGTAAAAAAAAGACATTAATTGTTTAGAAAATGGCATGAAGATTAATTTCAAATAATTTGGGGGAAATAAAATAATAGAAATAAAAATTTATTAATTAAATTTAATATTTGTTAAAAAGAATTGAATTTTTTTTGAATAAATATTTTTGGAATAAAAATAAATATTTAATGAAGAGATAAATAAGGTCATATTCTCATAAAAACATGTTATACATTATTATAAATTAAAAAAGAGTGAAAATGGTAATATTACAAGAAAATATCATTTATAACCATAGGATATGAAAATTATATAGTTTCTTGATATATAGATCACATTATTGTTTCATAGGAAACATAATAATAAATAATCCCAATAAATGATGAGATTTTAAAATAGAAGCTTTTCACATTAATAATATTTTAAAATAATAACCACAAAATAATAACATAAAATGGATCTTCAATTTTATGAGGGTAAATAAATTCAGGATATTACATGTAAAAGGGGATATATGTACACCTCATGAAATAATTAGATAGACAAGATACATACGTCTCAAAGAAAGAAAAGTTAGATAAAATTCCCTCGCCGATTTGTTAAATATTAAATCATAAACTACGTGAATGTTTGATTGTCAAATTATTATATAAATCCCAAAAATAAAGTTACAGTAATAATAAGATAAATTCAAGAGTATTACATGCACTACATTAATGAATCATGTGGTCAATATGGCATGTGTCTCATAGAAAAATATATGTGTCATAGAAATCCTTAACTATAAGTACCGACTTCATTCGTATACGTTTGAACTTTTGGTATAATAAATATAAATGTATTATATATTTACTATATAACCAAATAATTATGTATCATATAATATATTATTTTAAATTTTATTTTATTATCTGTTTAAAAACAATTCCTTCCCAAATTCACATTTTGGTTAATAACCACATTTTTTATCATATTTATTTTGAATTGTTATTTTTGGACCATGTAATTTAATCAATATTCCGTTATCTATAGTATAATAATCCGGAAATAATTATCATATTTATCTATAATTATACTATTAATAAAAACATGATTTTTGGTTCTGAGAAGTGAAGTAGGTTATGAAAATTGAGACGGTATCTTGTACATATGCATGAGTAACAGTTCCATTTTTCCATGATACTTGTGGAAAATATGTAAGTAATATTTTTTCATTCCAGATTGAAAATAATATAATAATTATTATTTTATTTTTTTCAATATATTTTTACATATCATTCTTGTGGTTTGTTTATGAAAAGGGAGTCACATCGTTTTGTAAATGCAGTAGTCCACACACACATGAATGAGGTTATTATATTTCAATTATTAAAGTGGTATGAAATAAAATGGGATATTATAATTTCATAATTAATAATATTTTATAAGTATCAAAATTATTTCATTTATATTAACTATGTTTTTTTAATTAATCTATATGTAATGAGTTAGAGAAAAACAAATCATATCGCTTTGTGATGCGGTATACCTTATTATTCATTAACGATGTTGACCTATAACAGGGAATAACTAAAAATATGATATAATGACTCATGAGGTATTATAAGGTTAAGAATAACATATATAAACTTTATATCCCTCATAATAACCAACAAAAATAGGTTGTAGTGGTAAAATGGATTGCCACAATTCATGAGGTGATAATATGTCATATAAGTGAATGATGATTTCATAACCAATTAAATAGAATAGTAGATGGTTGTCTATTATTAAGTGAACATAGAAATATGTCAATATACTTAAGAAACTTATGATATTATATCCTCATTATTTAATAATAATTTTATGTGGTGTAGGAATAAATAAAATTTAAACACTCATTAAATAATGGTTCCCCTTCGATGGGTAACCTCTATAGGTTTGCACCAAAAGACTCCATACGGAGGTTTTTGGAAATAAAAATATTAATCTAGAAATATAGAGGTAATTGAAAAAATGACAGGGGTAGGTTTTGGATGATCTCAAATTGTATAATGGTGTGATAAATACAGGACTCAAGCAGACATTTATATGTGAGGTGGGTGAACACACTTGTAATTTTCTGAAGGGAAAAGGTATACATGAATTTTTTTAATTCAAAAATTCTAAAAAATATATTATTATAGATATTTTTTGGGATATGTTAAAAAATTTCTATAAAATTGGTTTTGAAAAATTTGTGGGTCATTTTGTTCCCTTATCTTTTTAGTTCAAACCCTAGTAAACCCATTTTTTCTTTTACCATGGAAAATAATATTTATTCTTTTGACTATTCATTATGGTAAACAAGTTAATATGAAGATATTAAATAATATAAATTATTATCATTATAAATATGAAAACCATTTATTAATATTAAATTCACATATGTTTAACATTTTTATTTAAAATTAATGCTACATATGTGACAAGAAAGAGGGTTTTTTAAGTGAAAATGTTCAAAAGTATAAAAAATATTTATATTAAGATTTAGAAATAAATTTATTAAAATTATCACTATTAGATTAAAGTATATATAATTAAATTATTTTCACATTAAATTCAATTTATAATATATTTTAACATTGTTAATATGTTAAACAAAAATGCAGTTTTAAAATAAAATTCAATATTTTCACTATTTATCAATAAATAAATATATTCATAAAAAATCAAAATATTTACCCAAATATAATTTCAAGATGAAGATTTAAAAAATGATGATTATATTATCAAATTAATTTTATAAAATTGGAAAAAATTAATTTTGAAATTAGTTTCCCAATGTTGATAAAAAGGATTTTTAGAAAAATGCAGGTTTAAATGTAGTATTGGATTTACTCTTGTCTCTTATATAGAAAAAAATAAGATTAAAGTTAAAATTTAAATAAAATATATAATAATATATAAAAATAAATTAATTAACAAAAAAAATTTAGGATCATTTATTGAATTAAAATAAATTTTTCTGCATAAAAATATTTAAAAAATCATTTCTTTTCAACTGGTTCCATTTTTGTTCGAATTTATTATTCAAAAAATAGTTAATTTTATATACATTTGTAAACCATATTTTCCTAATTATTTAAACATATTCATAGTCATCATTTAAATTTTATATGGATAACTATTATATTAACCAATAATATTAATAATATATTCTGGATCGTTAAAACTGAATGTTTTATGTGAGCAAGATAAACTCAATGTTGGATGATAAAAATCTAAAATAATTGTTGTTTGTAATGAAAGTATAAATTTTAGTTGGGATAACTATTGAAAATATTATATTTATTTGAAAAAATTTTATAATATCTCAAGGAGTTACATTCTACACCCATTAAAATGAATTTCTACCTTAACATTCATCTCATACATCTTATAATAAACATTTGAAAATTAATTCATAAAATCCCATATAGTAAAAATTAATAATAAAACTTCTTCTAAAATGATAATTTGGAACCATAAAGGTTAAATAATGTTTCCCATTACTATATTTATATATAGGATAATGAAGGTTAAAATAGAATATTTATAAATTGAATAAAATCATAAATAATTATAGAGACTGATAGAGATCATTGATCCCGTGAAAGTGGATAATCCAGAAACAGTTAATGAATAAATAACCATTAAACATTGTGGAATGCATAAAGTCATTGATGTCATATAAATTGATGATAAAAATAAAATATTGTATTTCATGATCCTAATGTTATGGAATTTTAAAGGGAATAAATACTTTCTTCATTTCATTATATTCTATAAGAACAATATCATCTTTAAATTGTTCCTTGATCCAATTAAACATAATGTATTACTCAATGATAAGATGAATAATTTTCTATATATGAATCACTAATGGATGCAAATATCCATAATAGAAGGATAATTCATTCTGTTTATCTCTATTTTTCATCATAAAAAAATTTTAGAATAAGTTTTTTGATATTCGTAAATCATCATATAAATTAATCTATAAAATCTCATTAAAAGATATAAATTAAATAATTTCATAAATAGTTAACCAGATGATCATAAAAATAGATTAAAATCCAAGTGCTTATAAATAAGTTCACTAAATTTATTATTATTAATCCCCCATATATAAAAAAGTATATCTTTATTGTCCCTTTGAAAACTTGTGAATACATTAAACATGAATTAAATTATAATAGGGTAATAATGTAAAATACCTGAAAACATTATTTATAAAGTACATGTATCTTCATTAAATACATAAAAAACTTATAATTTGTATTATTACTTAAATATAATAAATATATAAGCTCCATCAATTATAGATTAAACAACATTGTCTTTAAATCAATTTTTTTCCAAATACATCAATACTATAAATATTACATTATGCAATTAAATCATCTCTTCATCTAAAATAAAGTAAAATTATCACCATTATGGAAAAAATAAGGGTTAACTTCCCTTACTCAATGTATCTTCTTCCCATAAAACTAGTTTTCGAGGTTATCATCACTATTAAATAAATATTTTAATATCTGTAATAAAAAATTGATATTGAAAAATTCTTATATATTTCTTCACACATATAACATAATTATTGAATTCGAATACCTATAAAAAACAATCATCCAATATCCTTTTAAATCCATTAACAATACCTTGTAATATTATTCTCCAATACCTCATTCCTTTGATATGTCATTCATTGTGTCTTCATCATTAATAGAAAAAACATTACTCATACAACCTTTCTAATTCCCTTCATGATCTTTCCACATAGGACATCTATTCTCAAAATTTGTTTAATTTATAATTTTAAGACAATCAAAAATTTATATTACCATAGGGACAAAATTATTTAAATCAATTTAGTTATCCAAATTTTTATTTTTCCCCAACAATTACTTTCTTTGTGTCATTAATTTCAATTCTCAAAACATACCAGGATGGTTTGTTCCCACATTCTCTACATATAAGAAACTAAACCTTCTTTTCTCCCTAGATTTCATTCCCCAACATCTTATAAAACTCAATTATTATTATCTGTGTTATGTCTAAGAGTTTATTAATGAGTACATTTCTTATCATGTTCCAGGATAACTAGTTAGAAATAATCACAATCTACTTCACTCTAGTAATTATATTTTTTGGATACTCATCTGAAATTATTTAGGAGGTTTAATGTTAACCTACATCCATTTTTTCCTTCCACTGCCTAATAACAAAATGAATATCTAGAGAAACACTACAAGTAGTGGAAAACCACATAGTCATATGAAATAATTTATAATCTAAAAAAATTAAGACACCTTATTTTATATATATTTCACATTAGAATTAACCTAGGTCACTGAGATTAACTATATAATTAAATAATTTACGATGGTTGTTAATTTTTTTGTAATTTCCAAATAATATCCCATCGGTGTATCAAACCAGTTTTCCCGTAAGGCCCATTTTTAAGAACCATGTGATGATCAATTCCATTTCAATTCACCATTTTCATTGTTGTTTCCCCTTATTACCTACATGCCAGAGCCACAAAAAATTATTATATCTAGGAAAGAAGGTAATTTATTGAAAACCTCTCACTATATCCTTTACCAAAATTCCACACATTTTCCTATAAATTGACTCATCCTTGTAATTATCCTTATTGAAATCCCTTAACATTCCATTATAAATATCTCTAAATATCTCACTATATTATTCTTATCTTGGTTTCCAGTGGTTAAATAACCCTTTCCTATCTTACAAACAATAAAAACACAAGATTATCATACATAGAATAATACATATTTTTATATGAACATATAGTAAATTACTAAACCACATACCTATAGACTATAACAGTTCAGTTTTTTTTTGTGACTATGAACAAAATATTGTAATTTGGATGAAGATGCTTGATGATTCCAAAAAATATCTTCCCATTTAGGTATATTCAAAATTATACCTTACATAATTACTATCTTTATATCTATGGAAAATAAATCATGTCCAAGGATGAGACAATATTCTCAGTAAGGTTAAACTGGGGAGATACATAATCCCAATGAGAAACCAAGTGTAGAAGAATATGAGTACAAGCATCACATGAACATAAGGGTATGATAAAATAATCATAAAATTTAATAACACTACCCTTAGAATGAAATATAATCATATTGAGTCATGGAATTAATATTGTCAGTTCATACGATAGAAATAATAATGAAATTGAAGAACATGATTCGTGATAACTCTCATTTTTCATAAGACATAGAATGTTTTCACACTGGTATGCATAAAATAAATTCCACAGTTGTCAACACTCATTTCAAAAATTATCAGGGAACTCCTTGGGGAGCTACACATCTTGGGCGAGACATGCAACCAAACCCTATGGAATCCATTTACTTATAGTGTAACTGGATCACTAAACAGACAATCATAGTAGTCAAGGTTCACTCTGAACACCATTATAGAAAACAAAGTCACTATATGAACATGATTCACTCCCCATTTAATTCCTTTCAATCTCATAAGATATAAATATTTACCCAATGCATTAGAGAGTGATTTAGTTCCCATACATATTTGGTTATAATGTGACCACTCTCCTTGGTTATAACATAACAACAATCACATAATGAAAATAACACATAGGTATTCTATTATAATATAAAAAATACATCATGTCAAAACCCATCTAATGAAATTGGTTTCATAAATATTTCATCATAATATAATCACTTGAAAATAAAATCCTTTCATAATCAAATATTTATTTCATTAAAACTGACCTCCTAGAAAAAAAATCAGGTTTCATAACAATTTTATCATTTTATAAGACATAGAAGATAAATGGTTGTCATAAATATATTGTCATTAAAAACAAAAAACCTTTTTTATTGAATAATAATGGTATCCTAAGATCACATCTTGAGTAAAGAATACGTAACACCAAAGAATATATTAATTGATGGAAAATAATTTTTGAAGATTATAATAAATATATTGGGAAAATAATAAGCATTTTTATAGAGAAAATTTCTTTTAAATGTTAATTGATTTTATGAAATACTTTTCATTGAAAATAGATTTCTAAACACTATATAGGAAAAATTAAAAAAAAAATTAAACATTTCTTATGAAAAATATCATTTCCACTAGGAGAAAAACTTTTCAAAAAAAGAATCATTTAAAAAATATTTTTCATTGAATATAACCGTGAAAAATATAATTTTATCTTAAAAAAAATATATAGTTTCATATTATATACAATTTTATACAAGATTTACATGTTAAAACAAATATTATTTTCATATTTTTGGAAAAACAGAAATATAAATAATATAGAAAATGATATGAATATTCCATAAATTTTTTAAAAAATTAAAAAATGCTCAAAAAATTATTTTATCAATCATTTTAAGAATGTTAAAATAATTTGAAAGATTTTTATAAAATATGGTTTTGGAATAAAAATGAATTTGGACCGAAGTAAGAAATAATGAGGGGTTTTCTTAAAAACATTTGATCATTAATTTTACGTATAAAAAAGTTGATAATTGTAAAATTAATTTAAATATCATGAATAATTTGATATGAATGAAATTATTTAGTCTCTTTCTATACAGGTCATAATATTTTGTCATTGGAAACATATTCATTAACAATCCCAATAAACAATGATATTCTAACATTAAATATTTACTAATTTGGTATCATTGATACATAAGACACATAATGGAATAACATAATGTGGGACTTGAAATATCATGAGAATAAATATATTTATGATATTAATTGTCAAAGGGGATATCAATACACCTCATGAAATAGTATAGGAACATATCCTATGTATATATCGAAGAGGGAAAATTGAAACAAAATTCATTTATAGAATTTTCAACATTTGAACCATAAATTACGTGGAATATATATCCTAAAATTGATATATCATTCGAAAATATTTAATATCATGTATCATTAAATACATTCCAGGTAAGAATATAGACCACATAAAATAAATATGTTCTGAATATGTCTGGCGTCTCATGGAAAGAATGTGGGATGGAAATCCGTTACTGTATGCCTAGACATACTTTGTAAATGATACAACCTATTTTATAAAAAATATAATATTATAATAAATAATTAAAATTTCAATACATATATATTATACCCTATATTATTAATTTATTTCCTTTCATTACATATTTATTTATAATTCCATGTACATTCATGTTTCACGTAATGTCACCATTTTCATATATAGTTTGATTTTTTTTTCAATCCTCTTATATTAATCATGGTTCCATTGTATATAGAAATATTAATAATGAAATAATTATCATATATTTAAATAAATAATACTATTAATTATGATCATTAAATGGTTTTCAGATATGTAATGTATTACGATCATGGTGACATTAGGCCATATGTCTGCATGTGTACCTTATCAATTTCTCAACAATCATTGAGAAAATGAGGTACGTAATTAATTATCCTTAAAAAATATGATAATATTATAATTACCAAATTTTTTCTAAAAATATACAAATAAATATGTTTAATGTGGTGTGGTGATGTCAACAGAGTCACATAGCTTTGTGAAGGGGATAGTCCACACATGCATGAACAATGTTTTCATTATTTAGGGAGTAAAAAGGTGAGAAATAAGATTATATATTATAGTCTATCAATGATAAATATTACAGTAATATAATAATTACTTCATTTATATCACGTTTATTTATCCTTAGTATCTTACATGCCAAGTGTAAGTGAAAAATAAATCTCATTGCTTCGCAAAGTGGTAGTCCAATGTACTAATGATCGATGTTATCATATTCCCTACTAAATAAAATGTTATATGGAATATTGGATATAATGAATATATATTCATAGTAATTTAATATCATATATATACTTTATATCAACCATTTTACTAACTCGTGAGAGGTGGTAGAGGAATAATTAAAGACATTTGTTGGCGATGCGATACACCCCCTCACAAATGAACAATTTTTTTAACCCATTTTATGTAAACGTAGATGTTTTAGGAAATTTCATCAACATATAAACATCTAATAATATAGAACATTCTATAGATTTTATATCATCAAAGTTTAAGAAGAATTTATATTGGTGGAGGAAGAAATAAAATAAAAATGCATGTAGAAGAATGTTACCACTTCTTTGGGTAACCTTTTATGGATTGCACCAAAAACAATAAATAGTTTTCTATATAACCAAAATAAAACTTCTATTTTTATATTATAAAAAATTTGAATTTATTTTGTCTGGTATTTTTTTAACCAATATGGTTTTATGTTGTGTAGAAGATAGGAGATAGGAAAACCCTTCTTAGGTGATGTTAGTGGCAGACATGTAATGGTTCGAGTAGAAATGTGTGCACCCAATTTTTATCTTTCCAAAAGGATATAATATTGTGTATTATAGATTACATAAGTTATAGGGAAAAAATATTTCCATATAATCAGTTTTGGACATGTGTGGGTTTAGTTTTGATCATTATATTTTCAGTATAACCACCAACTAATCTTATATTTACCTTAATCGTAATAAATAATTTTTTCTATTTTCACACTTATGTTGGTAAAAAATATTTACCTTATTATATAATAAAAATTATTTTGATTCCAGATATATTATATATTATTCAAAATTTCATTCACAGATGTGGAAATGTATAATTTAATATCAATCCCATAAATGTGACGAGAAAATTGGATTTGATGAGAAAATTTTCAAAAATATACAATGTTTTTATATAAAAATAATTTTTAAATTTATTAAATAAACAAAATTGTATTAATGGATATATAACTAAAATAATTTTAATTTAAAAATAGTATAAAATAGAAATTAACTTTTGAAATAAATTTGTGAAAATTCAATATTCTGTTAAAAATAATTATTTTCATACATTTATTGAAAAAATAATATTTTCAAAAAAGTCAACAGAATTTACCCAAATATAATTATGATATTATTATTTAACAAATAAATTTTAGTTTATAATATAAATTTTCTATTATTTGTAAAAGTTATTTTTAATATAAGAATGTCAATGTCTATGAAACTACTTTTTAAAAAAATATAGTTTTAAAAATAATATTTTATTTATTATAGAATCATCTCCAGAGAACTCATAAGATTAATGATAAATATTTTATTTAATATATAATATATAAAATTAATTAAAATATTTTAAAAGTTATGTTGTTAATATATTTATGTATAATTCATTTTTTCTAATTAAAAAAGTTATTCATAGAAATATTTCTTCTCTTTTCAAATGTTTCATATTTTCAATTTTATAAACTGTTAACAAAAGAATTAATTTCATATAAAAATGTAAATCATTTTTGGATAATTTAATTAATAATTTTAATACTCAAAATTTCAGTATATGTGTGATAAATATCATACTATATAATAAAATTTATAATATATCATGTCTTTTTAATACTCAATGTCACTTGTAATGAAAGCTAAACATAGTGTTGCATATAACACAAGATGAACACGTAATTTCATGTAACACAAGACAGAATTGGTGTTACATAAAGTATCAGAAATATTATATTTACTTGAAAAAATTTCACATATTATAATGTTGTTACAATAATTCTCCAATGGTCATAAATATTATTATAGGGTGAGGTTGATATAAACCATGTCCCTTAAATTGCATAGATTATCACAGTTTTTCTTTATATGATTTAACTAGATTTCATAAAATCATAATAATATCTCTATCACCATATAAAATATGGGTGATTAAACTGAATGATGGAAAATATTTCATATCATAAATTTTAATATAATTTACATAATAGGCCAAGATATAGATCATATGATAATATATTCTAGAGATATGGATATATCATCTTTGATAATATGATTAATTATTCAATATAATTTATCAAAATCATTTCAATACACATTTTTCTAAATTTTATTTATAGAATTATGACATTTTTTATCATTAAAGTGTTCAATGAAAAAAAGTGATAAACAATTTTTAATCATTTTAATGTGAAATATATATAGATGATATTAAAATATTTTCGTTATGTTAATAAACATTAATATGGACCATCAATTATGATGGTAGTCTATAAAGTAGTGTTTATTGATTAATTTTGAGATAAACTTATATGATTTATTATTTTTGGAAATATTCTGATTTACTAATCCTTTTTAAGAGGGTTACTAGGAAAACATTAAAAATTGGAATGATTCAACCAATGAATTTATAGATTCCACTTTTAGTGAATCTATATTAAGGTAATGATAGTATTTTTTATTATAAAGTAATAAACATCAACTACTTGAGATAAATAGATCTTGATAGAGGGTATACCTTTATATTAACTTATTATGAATTCTTCATTACATTTGATAATGGATCTTGGCAGTGTATGTGATGTTTTAGTACCATTAATAAGTTTAATAAACTATTTAAATTCATCACTCTCAATATTTTACTCCACATTAAAATAGATTATGTACTAAGTGGTATACCCATTCTATTAATTATCAGTTCACTAAATGATATTTTTAATAATATATATAATTAATTTATTTAAATATTATACAAATTTAAAATACTTATATGAATGTATCAAAAAAACTACGTTGAAAAATAAATTAAAATTAAAATATAAATGTGTGATGAATAATTCAATAATTAAATCCTTTATACGAATCATTTAATATAATTTATAATTTTTATTTGAATAAATTATTAAATAGTTTTAATTATCTATTTTTTCAACAGTATTTTTATATTTTGGTATAAGGAGATATTATATAACCTTTCTGAATACATAAATAAAAGTATGTTTCTATAGTGTTGATAGAATATTTTTTTATGTTATAAGTAACCCATTTCCCTATCAGTTTTTAATTTTTTTAATATATTATTTCAAAATAAATCATGATTCATTTTTTCTTTTCGAGTGATTTAAAATTTTATTCATATTAAAAAATATTTAATGTAGTTGTGAATTATATTACAGTTCATAATGTAAAATAAAAAAGGTTAAAAAATATGAAAGGAAGCAGTCATTTAAAATGTTTTTATGAAGTGGAATCATATTAATAGGTTGGTCATAGGACCAAGTGACTTCATAGCTATCTAAATTATTGTAAATACCATTCGCAATGTTGTTCACTTCATGAAATGAATATTTAAGGATATTATTAATCTCTATGAGAGAGTGAATTCAATTCATCCATCAAGTAGTGAGCGGCCATACAATATTAACTATTCGATTCTATAGAGCATGCATTATTCTGGTTGAATCACTTTCAATCCATATATTTTTCTAACCATTTTTCATTATAAAGGTTATTCCATTAATAATACTAAACATTTCTACCTCTAAATATGACAAAAATCCAAAAATTCGATTAAAGAAACCAAGGACTTGCCCAAGATAGTCCCTGTACAATGCTCTACATCTTGAGGGACCCTGGTTACTTTTAGAGGCCACATCAACATATACATTAATCCATCTCATGAGAGAAAATTTCCAGAACACATCAAATGTTCATTGAGAATTACGGTAAATTAATTCGACACTATATTGTCCTAAGATAGTGAAATCATATAAATAGTTGTTGCAGTGCCCCTGATAAATTAAATTGGCTTCACATATGACAATAAGAATGCCAAAAATTCATTTTTGAATAATGATTGAGACGTTTTTATATAAATAAGAATTTTTTTCATGCTAGATCACCTCACAAATATAAGGAACAATATCTAGAAAAAGGTTATCGATCTTGTGAGAGGTATCAGAAACCGTACAACCCTAAATTTGAAAATTGATTGAGTTCATAAGTAACAATTTAAAACCAAAGTGAACATGAATATATTCCCAAATATAATTATCAGTAGCACACAAAATAAAAAGATGGTTAATTTCATCTCAATAAAGATTTCATAGACTACATATACACAAATGATGGACCCAAAAATATTGGAGGCAAGTATCAGTGGTGACCCAATTTTGATAAGTTCACCAAAAAAGAGTGAGTATTGAGGTTTATATCAATGCCTTATAAAAAATAATTCCACATAAATTCCACATCCATTTTTCTGAAAAAGTGGATGTAAAATGTTTTACAGTCGAGAATGCCATTGTGATCAGGATCCCATATTAAAAAAAATATTCATTTTTAGTGAAGGGATAATTACCAATTTCAGGATTAAAATTATCAATAATAACAAAACCTAGAGAATTCTTGAAATTTTAAATTGAAACAATTGTGTTCTTAGGTAAATGATTTGGATCAACCATGGAAATTAGAGGATTTCCCATCGAGTTATATATCCAAAAGTTTATTGATGAATATTTTTCAACCTCCATCTATTATATGACATAATGATATAGAAGTCTCATTTAATGGATATAAAATAAAGGAGTCTATATGATTCATGTTACCTTTCTTTAGTTTGTCAAGGAATCTATTTTTAAATAAGTTAATAGGAATAGAGTCATGTACTATTACACACACTCATTTATTTTTCTCTTTGAAAAATTCTCTTTCTATATTATATTATATTAAAAAATTATATATATTGTAGAAAACATAGACTGTTTTAAAATTAATGGTAATATTTTTTTTGTTTCAACCACTAATGCGTAAAAATAACAATATGTGTTGGGGATGGATTACATCTTGAAATCATTTCATCAGGTTGAGGTTTTACTCATTTATGTAAAAATTCTAGGAAATCATATTCCTAAAAAATAAAACAAAAAATATAAATAAAGAAAGTATTATACATTGAAATGTATATTTTACATGGGTATCACAAAATGGATACATCCAATAAGACAAAATTAGTAGTGATCCATTGTATTAAGAAGTAAACTAGAACATTATTGATTGAACATAATATTCAGGAATAGTTCACTACCATGTCCATGGATTATAACCATTTTTTCATCATCGCTCAATAATTTATGATTTTCAGATGAATATAAAACTCAACATATGTTATAATGGTTGATTTAGACTAAATCGGTATAAAATATAACTAACGATTGATACCATCAGTTATATCCTTAATAAAATTTCAATACCATAAATTATATTCTAAATAATTAGGTTCAACACATCATTCAACTATAAAATTAAAATATGTAATAACATATCAACTTCTTATAGTGTTTCCTCAATTTATTTCAACATTATTTTCTAACTATTCAAAAATGACTATATGAATTTCCACAATATAAATATCTTTGTTTTTCAGACGACATATATCCTTCTAACATGTCCTATTAAAAATTCCAAAAAAAATTTACTAATGTTATGTATCCTAGACACCTTATATTTTGAAAAATATATTTTCTAAATTTGTTTCTTTGTCTGAAATATTAAAAAACATCGAATTCAAAGAAATTCAAATAATTAATCTATATAAATATAATTTGTAAGATTATGAAACAATGGATAACTCGATATGAAATTATGAATTTCAATTATTTACTAAGACATGTATATGAAACACCAATATTTTAATGCAATAATGAAATATGTATTTATTTATATCATTCCACTATCATGTTAAGTTATTATGTTATAATTTAACATTATTTCATTAAATTTCATACATATAATTCAAAATTAGGGAATAATATTTTTCTACTATAATGATTTATATATCCTTTCTATGTACAGAATGAAAAAAATCAACATGATAACATCATGAAATAAAATTAATAATGTAAAACATTATCCTTCAACCAATCAAAACAAAACACCTCAAAAACACTTTCAGAATTCAATGTAGAAAACATTTATCCAATATCACCACTTAAAATAATAAATTATTTTAAAAAATGAAATATAAATATTTTTATATATATATACTCATTTTAACATTATTTTCCATTGGGTTTTTAAGAAACTACCATTTTAATTCTATATTTTCTCAACATTATAGATATGTTGTTAACAATTTTAAAATTCGATAGAATATACAAAAAATAATTGATAATGTCAACATTAAATATATATATATACATTATACATGTTTTATGTATAAATAAATAGTCAAATACATATTTCTATTCTTACTATGAGTCTTTAAACCAGTAATCTCTTCCCAAGAACCAAGATTATATTATAACCCTAAATTCTTCATGCCACATGATTCATATACCAAAAAATCCCCCATGAATGTGGATTCAAACCCATTTACATGAAAGTAAAATATATTATATTAGGTACTCAGAAGTAAAATTACATCAAACACACACGCGTTGTCCTCGAAGGTATGTCATATCCCCTACAGGGGATATACCACCCAACTACCAACTTTATTACATCAAATATTTGGCCCAAAGGTCCAGTGGACATATAACCCATTACATAGCCAGTATGCTTGAACTTTTTGTCACAAGGCCCATTCAATGAACAATACTATTATAATACCCACCAATTATAGTTTTAACCAATACTGCAGTTTCCCCCAATACTACTTATACAATTCTTATCGCCTCTATAGTTTCATTGTTGCTACAATTCGGCTGCTACTATGGTGCCTCTATATTACTATTGCAGTACCTACACCCATTTGGTTTTGAATTCACATTATTCATCCATAACATAGTGATGTATAGGTTTTTAATATGTTTTAATTAATAACATGGTCTTTTATTACTCATGCTCGATGGTAATGACATGCAGTACTTGTTTAATAAATATTAAATAGATTAAATTATGAGATAAATTTTTTTCACAATTTGGATGAGGGTAATTTTCTATTACTAATTCATCTAGAAGAGTTGGGTGAAAATAATATTTAATAACTAAATTAATGACACACGTGTAACATCCATCCCCTCTCTATTCATTTCAGTTATTAATATTTCTCACAGAATTTAGGTTACATCTAAAAGTCACCAATGTTGAAAATGAATTAGAATGACTTAAGGAAATAATGAAGATGATTTTACCACTGAAATTCAACAAAAAGATTGCATACAATATAACCATTCAAACCATAATAGGATTTACAATCATAATGAATTAAAAACCATGGTTAACCCTACATAACAAAATATTAGAGTTATTAAAAAACATGGAAAGTGAAAATAAGAAAATAAAAAAGACAACATAAATCATAGAAACCTTGTGACATGGTCCCCAGCACCACCTGAACCATCTTCATGTTCCAACCCCACTAGACATTCCCATGGTGTAAATATGTGTCCCATAAAAGTTGAAACATCATAATTTTATCAGTATATCATTATAGAACATATAAAATACACTAGAGTGACCTTGTATGGGGTTAGTATAAATTCAAAAGAATTTACCCAAATAATTATTCACTCATTTAACTAATAAAATGCATTATAATGATAATTCATTTAAAACAATTCTTGTAGAAAATATCATTTCCACATGGGTAAAATCATTTTAATGAAAAAAAATTAATAATGAATTTTATTGAAAATATACCTTGAAATAATATAATGAGATCAATATAAAATATTGAGTTCGATATGTTGTATAATTAAACACATGATGTAAACGTAAAAAAAACAATTCCTTTCATGTTTTTGGTAAAATCGAAATGGTAATTATATATAAAATGATGTAAATATTCCATTTATTCTTTTAAGAAAAATCAAACATAATTAAAATATATGTTAAAAAATAATTTGAAGAATGGTACAAAAAATGGATGTATTTTTTAAAAACATGGTCATGGAATAAAAATGATTTTGGCCCGAAGGAAAAAAATAATGTGGGGTTTTTTAAAAACATTAAATCGATAATTTTAAGTATAAAAGAGTGGATAATTGTAATATTAATTTAAAATACCCTGAATAATGGGAGGAGAATAAAAGTAATTAGTTTCTTAATATAAAGATCATCATATTATATCATTGGATACATATTCATAAACAATCCCAACAAACTATGAGATTATAACATTAAATATTTAAAAATTTGGAAACATTTATACATAAGCCACATGATGGAATAACATAAAGTGGAACTCCTAATATCATGACAATAAATAAATTCAAGATATTAAATATCAAAGGGTCTATTAATACACTTCATGAATGAATATAAGAGCATAATATTTATACGTATCAAAAAGGAAAATTATGAAAAAATCATTTACTGAATTTTTTTCATTTGAACCGTAAACTACATGAAGGATATCTCGTAATATAATATATATGTAAATTGAAAATATTTAAGCTCAAGTATCATTAAATTCAGTAAAGGGAATTATATAAACAACATAAAAGAAACATGGGGTGAATATGTCAATTGTCTTATGGGGAAAAAGTGTGCTGAAAATCTCATAACATAAGTTTCGACTTCCTTTGAAAATGAGAGAACCTATATATAATAAATAGAATTTTATTATAAAGAAATCACAGAACCATACTTATATATATCATACCATATATTATTTACTTATTTAATCTTATTACCTGTTTTTTTATTCCATCTACATTCATGTATCAGGTAATAACCACATTTTTATATATGCTTTGATTTTTATTTTTAGACTAATTATTTTTATCACTGTAACCATATATCCATTATAGTAATAATGAAAAAATTATAATATATTTAAATTCATTCTACTATTTTTAATGTTTATTAATTCGTTTTCAAAAATTAAGTACCTTGCGATCATGGTGACATTAAGGAATACGTATGCATGAGAAGAATTTCAATTTATCAGTGATCCTTGTTGAAATAAGGTAGGTAATAAATTATCCTTAAATTATAATAATAATATTATAGTTACCAAATTGTTTCATTAAATATAATTATACATATCATTAATGCAGTTTGGGGATGTAAATAGGGTCACATCACTTCATGAAGGCGGTTGTCTACACATGAATGAATAGTGTTATGATCATTCAGTGAGTGAAAATGTTATAGAAAATATAATATATTATATTCTATAAATGATAAATATTACATTAATAAAATAATTAATTCATTTATATCACATATATTTATCAATAGTATCTTCCATGTAATGTGTTAATGAAAATTAAATCGCATAGCTTTGTGAGGCGGTAATCCATTCTACACATGATCTATGTTATCATATCCCCTACGAAAGGGAATGTATAATGGAATATACGATACAATGAATATATATTCATAATGATTTAATATAACATATATACTTTATATCCACCATTTTACCCAACTGTGAGTTGTGGAAGTTGGAAAATGAAAGTCATCAGTTTGTGATGTGATATTCCACCGTACACATGAATAATGATTTCAATCCCATTTCATTGAGGTAGATGTGGTTTAGGAAATTTATTTAAAATATAAACATCCAATAATATGTACCATAATACATCTTTTATATCGTCATGGTTTAATATGTATTTATATTGAAGGAAGAATAAATAAAATTAAAATTCTTGTTTAATAAGGTTACCTCTTATTTGGGTAGCCTTTACTGGATTACACCAAAAACCAAAATAGGTTTTCATTATACCCAAACAAAGACATATATGATGATATTATAATAATTTTTATGTTATATGGTCTGGTATTTTTCAAACCAATATGCTTTTATGTTGTGAAGAAGATAAGAGAAGGGGAGTCCCTTTTAATGTGAGGTGAGTGGCACACATGTAATGTTTTGAATATAAAAATGTGTACCCAAATATTTCTCATTACAAAAGAATCAAAAATTGTGTATTATAGAACAATAATGTATATGGTAAAAATACTCCCATATAATCCGGTTTTTATAGGTGTTGTGTTAGTGTTGACCCACATATTTTAATATAACCCCATGTAAAATAATTTTTCCCATAATTGTATTAAATATTTTTTATTTCTATTTTTACTGTTGATTTTGGTAACAAATTATGAATACCTTAGTATATAATATAAATTATTCTTCTTCAAAATATTTATAACATTATTCCAAATTTCATTCCCAGAGAATTGAATGTTTTATTTCATATTAAACCCATAGATGTGACAAGGATGTTGGGTTTTATGAGGATATATTCAAATGATTACAATTATTTTATGTCCAAAATTAATATGAAATTGATTAAAATTCCCTAAATTGGATCAATGGATGTATAACACTACTAATTTTACTTTTAAATCTTTTAAAATTTAAATTAACTATTCAAATAAATTAATAAAAATTCAATCTTTGATTAAAATTTAGTATTTTACATTATTCATTAGAAATTAATTTTTTTTAAAAATGTCTCAAAAATTCATAGTAAGATATTTCAGAAATTATTATTGAAAAAAATAATTTAATTTTATAATATTGGTAAAAATTATAATTTAAGTATTCCAAATTCTCTGAAACTACTTTTATGATAAATACAGTTTAGAGAAAGGAGATTTATTAACGAATCATGACTAGATAAAAAATTAGAATAATCACTACTGGAAAATGATCTTATACCCACGAATCAAAACTATGTGTATAGACCACAAAACTGTGGCTACAGGCTATACCCACGGTTTGGGGAATCGTGGTCATTTGTGTTGTGAGTAGAGGTCCATGACCAATACCCACTGTTTGTAAAAATAGTGGGTATAGGTGTTTCCACCGTGTCATAACTCAATACCCACAGTTTGGAAATTGTGTGTATAGCATATTTTACAAAATAGTGTCACGTGGGATTCGATCACGCGACCACTTCTCCGTTCAAGAGCGGCCTTACCACTACCCCATCACTGCATATATATATATATATATGATTATATATATTTCATTTATTATATTTATTTTAACCGTCGGTATAGAGGAATTAACTGTGGGTATAGAACTACTTCCCAATTTTCATTTGTTCCCATGGAAGAAATAAATTTCCCACGCACACGTGTGAAACCTATACCCATGGTTTTTCAAAACTGTGGGTATATGTTTTTTTATTCGATGACTATACCAATGGTTTTGGGGAAAATTGTGGGTATAAGTCACCCTATACCCATGGTTTTGGGAAAACCGGTGGGTATAAGCATTTCTTGATATCCTATACCCATGGATTAAAGAAAACTGTCGGTATAGGGTAGCCTATTCCCATAGCATGGAGAAACCGTGGGCAAAAGCTATCAAAAAATTCATATACCCACGGTTTGCACAAAACTGTGGGGATAGGGTGACCTATACCCTTAGTTTCTTCCAAAAGTGTGGGTATATGTCCATTTTCTAGTAGTGAGTGTTAATTATTTTGTTAAATATATAATATATAAAATTCATTAAAATATTTAAGAAATTATTTTGTTAATTTATTTCTATTCATGCCATTTTTTATTGAGATATTTATTCATAAAAATATTTCTTCTCTTTTCAAATAGTTCCAATTTTCATTTTTATAGACTGTTCATAAAGGAATTAAATTCATATACAAATCTAAACAATATTTTGATAATTTAGTTAACACTATTCATAATCACCATTCTAATGACTTAGTGACAACTATCATGGGTTGCTAATACTCAACGTCACATATAATGAAATCTAAACTCAGTGTATCATGTTACAAAAGGTGAACTCAGTGTTGTACTTAACATAAGAAAAAAATTTGTGTTTCAAAAAATATCAAACATATTTTACTTATCTGAGAAGAATTCATAAATTATCATGTTGTTACAATAATTATTCATTGGTCACAAATATGTTTATTGATTTAGTTTTTTTAAACATTTTCCTAAAATTTTGTTGTTTATGTAAATTTTTCAGGATATGATTTGACTATAAATCTTAAAATCATAATAATATCCCTATGGCCATATGAAACTTAGGTTATTAACTATATGATGGAAAAAAATTCATATCACATATTTTTATGTAATTTATAAAATAATCCAAAATATGGATCAAATGATACTATATTATATAGATATACATATTTTACATATGATAATATGATTTATTATTATATAATACATTTAAAAATCATTTCTATACTCATTTTTAAAAAGATTATTTATCGAATGAGAAGTAATTTATCATTAAATCGTTTAATGATAATATGTGATAAATAATTTTTAATCATTTTATTGTTTAAAATATAAGCACGATATTAAAAAAATATGAAGTGAATAGACATAAATATGGCCTATAAATAATGTTGGTAATTTATAATGTAGAGTATTTTGAGTGATTTTTGGATAAACTTATACGAGTTAAAATTTATTGATATCCCCATATTTACTTATCTTTGTCTAAGAGCGTTATTATCTTAACATTATAAAGTGAATATATTCAACTAATGAATTTATAGATTCCACTCTCATAAAAACTATACTAGTGGAAAGAGATTATTTTTTATTATTATGTAGTAATTATCAACAACTTGAGATAAAATGAACTTGATAGAGAATATGCCTTAATGTTTATTTTTTTATTTCTTCATTATATTTGATAAAATATCTTGGTATTTCATATGATTTTTCAATACCATTTATACATATTATAAAAAATTAAAAATCACCACTCTCAATATTTTGCAGCACTTTCATATAGATGATGTAGTATGTGGTTTACTTGATCCATAAATTACCAATTTAAAAAATAATATTTTAAAAATTATATATAGTAAATATGACAATAAATTAGACATGTTTAAAATACATATAAGAATGGATAAAAATAGAATAATGATAAACTATAAATTAAAATTAAAATATAAATTGTGGATAACGAATTTAATCATATAAAGATTTATAGAAATCATGTAATATAATTTTTTATTTTTATTAAAATATAATACTAAATAGTTTTAATTATATAAGATTTTTTTCAAACATATTATTTATATTTTTGTACAATGAGATATTTTATAACCCTTATGATTACATAAAGTAATGGATTGTTTCGATAGTGTTAATAGAATAGTTTTTTTTAAAGTTACAGTTATCCCATTTTCGTAATTATTTATTATTTTTTTATTTATTATTTCAAAATAAATCATGAGCCATTTCTTGTTTGGAAGTGATTTAATATTTTATTCATATTAAAAAAATATCTAAAATAGTTGTGAATTATATTAGTGTTCATACTATTTATTATCCTATTTTTAATTGTTATAATAAATTTATAAACTTATATAATACACACTTTGTCTATATGAAATAATTTATTCAAATATTATCTATTTTTATATATTTGATATATTTTGTGTGTGTTTTTAATGGTGGTGCCTTGGTCAAAAAACCAAGGCATTTTTAGTGTATAAAATTAAATAAAGGTTAAAATAGTTTGAAATAGGGGGTTATCTTATCAAAAACATCCTGAAGGGGAATCAAATTAATAATTTGGACATCCAACCATGTGACTTAATAGATGAATACCTTATTGGAAAGCCCATATATAACCAAATTTTCTTCATGAAATTAATATGTAATGATATTATTGGTCTCTATGAGTGAGTGGAGGCAATCCATCCATCGAGTTGTGAGAATCCACGGAAGAAGCACTATTCAATTCCATAAATCTTGCATTATTTTGGATGAATCGCTTTCAATCCATATATTTTTTGAACAATTTTTCCTTATGGCGGTTTTTCCATGAATAACACTTAACATTTCTACCTCCAACTATGAGGAAAATCCGCAACTTCCATAAAAACAACCAATAATTTCTCCAATGTGGTCCATGTACACCGCTCTACATCTTGAGGGCCCTATGTTACTTTTAGAGGACACATCAACTTTTACATTAATGTAGCCAATGAGAAGAAATTTTCATAAGACCTAAAAATTTCATCAGGAATGACTGTAAATATGTTTAATATTGAGTCTCCATAAATAGTTAAATCCAGTATATAGTTATTTCAGTGCCCCTATTGAATTGAAGTCGCTTCACATACGAAAATAAGAATACTCACTTGTCCTTCATGAATACTCATTTGTCCTTCATGAATACTGAATGATCTATTTTTATGTAAATAATAATTTCATTCATACCATATCACATGAAGAATATCAGTAACAATATATAGAAATAAAAAATTTATCTGGTAAGAGGTGTCAGAAAGAGCACCATGTTGAAGTAGAGAACTAATTGAGTCTAAAAGTAACAATATGAAATTAAAATTATCATTAATATATTCCCAAATATCATTATCAGTATCACAGAACAGAAAAACATGGTTAGTGTATATTCAATTTTGATTTCGTATAATACATTTAGACAAAATATGGACCCCAAAATATTAGAGACAAGTATCAGTGGGGACCTAGTTGAGAGTAGTTCTCCAGAGAAGAGTGAGTGTTGAAGTTTATATCAAAGGGTAATCAAAATATATATCCATGAAATATAATTATCTATATTTCTAAAAATGTTGATGTAAAAAGTTTTAGATTAAAGAATTGCATTGTGAGTTTGTTCCCAAATTAACAAAATTATTAAGTGTTAGCGAAGGGATAATTATCAGTGGCATGATTAACATTATCAGGAATATCAAAACATGGAGAATTCTTGAAAATTTTAATTAAAACATTAATGTGCTCAGCTAAATTATTGGGATCATCCATAGAAATAAGAGGATCATCCATCATGTTATAAAACAAAAAGTTTATAGAGGAATATTTGAAAACCATTCATCAAGAAGATGACATAATATTGGATAAATCTTGTTTAGTGGATGTCAAAATAAAAGATTCTATATGATTCAGGTTACCTTTCATCATATTTTCAAGGAATCAATGTTTAAATATGGTAAAAGGAATAGAGTTATATACTATTATTAACACTAATAAATTTTTCTCTTTGATAAATTATGGATCATTATTATGTTACTTACAATTATTATAAATATTATGGAAAACATATAATGTATTAAAATTAACAATAATAGATTTTTTTTTGTTCTAACCACTAAAGTGAAAAAATAACCATATATGTAGGTGATTGATTAAATTTAGAATATATTTCATTGGGCTGATGTTTTACTCATATATGTAACAAAACTAAGATATCATATTCCTTAAAAATAAAGCACCAAATATAAATTGGAAAAGTAATATAAATCGAAAAGTATATTTTATGTGGAACTCATAAAAGGGATACATCTAATGAGACTACATTGGTAACGATTCATTGTATAATGAAATAAACTAGAACACTATTGATTGAAGATAATTTTTACTAATGGTTCACTACCATGTCTGTGTTTTAAAACCATTTTTTCATGACACTCACTAATTTATGTTGTGAAAATGAAGTTAAAAATAATTTTTTTGATAAAATGATTGATATAAATTAAATAGGAATAAAAAATAACTAATAATTGATCCATGTACCTATATATTTAAGAACATATTAATACCATAAATTATATTCTAAATTATTAGCCTCAACACATCATTAAACTCTAAAATTAACATATTAAATAATTTATCAACTTCATATTGTGTTTCCTCAATTTTATTCCCCTATATTTTACAACTATTGAAAAATCACAATATTAATTTTTATATTAAAAATATATATGTTTTCTTGGAAACGTATATACTCATAATATGTCCTAGAAAGTTTCAAATATGTTTATCATTGAAATGTTATGTATCATGATGACATTATCTTTTAAAAATGTCATTTTTTAATTTGTTTCTATGTCCCAAATACCATAAATATAGAATTCAAAGAAATTAAAACAATAAATCTATTCAAATACAATTTATCAAACTATGCTACAATTCCTCAGCCGATATGTAATTATGAATTTCAATTATTTTCCAATAGATTTACATGTAACACAAATATTTTAATAACATAATAATATACATATTTCACTATATCATTCGACTATCATGTAAATTCAAGTGTTATAATGTATAAGGTAACATTAATTATTTAAATTTCATATATATAATACAAAATTAATGAATAATATTTTTATGCTATGATGACATATTTATCTTTTCAAGATATGGAATTCAAAAAATCAACATGAAAAAACATGACATAATGTTAATAATGATAAAAAATTCATCCTTCAAAAAATCAACTTCAATACACATCGAAAATTCTTTTAGGACTCAACATTGAAATATTTTATCCAATATTACCAATTCAAATAATAAATTATTTGAAAAAATGATATTTCATTTTCTTTATTTTGATATACTCATTTCAATATTCTTTTTCATTGGGTTTGTTGGAAACTTCCATTTAATTTCTATTAATCTCATGATTATCGATATTTTATTAAAAAATTTAATATTCTATATAACATACCAATATTAATGGATAATATCAAAAATCACTATATGTATAAGTAATCTATGTTTTAGGTATAAAATAAGTGTCAAATACATATTTCTATTCTCAATGTGATTATTTTAACCACTATTCACTTTCCTAAAACCATGATAATTTCCCAACCCTAACATGATTATTCCCCAAACTACATGTAAAAAAATAATCCCCCATTAATGTGGATTCAAATCCATTTACATGATTGTAAAACATATTATTATAGGTGAACTGGTGTACAATTACATCAAATACACACACATTGGCCTGAATGGCAGGTCATGGCCCCTCCGAGGGATAACCCACCCAAAAATATGCTTTATTACATATAATATTTTCCTTGAAGGTATAGTTTGAATATAGCCCATTACATAGAATATAGGCTCAATGTTTTTTACCAAGGGCCATTATGTGTATAGAAATGTTATAGTACACACATACTACATTACCTCCGATCCTATATTTCCTGCTACTATGACTACTACTGTAGTACCTTTCACCTATATTGTGATGATGTTGCTACCGTGATTCCACTACTATAGTACCATTACAGTACTACTACAGTACCTACACTGAATTCATTTTGACACCCCATTATTCATCCAAAAACATAGTGATGATAAAATATTATAAAGATTTTAAATTTATAACACAGTCTATTGTTACCCGTGATTAATGGTAAGGACATGGGGTAACTATTTTTAAAATATTACAGAGATTAAATTACGAGATAAAAGATAATTGAAATTTGGTTTAATATAATTTTTGATTCCTAATTAATCTAGTGTAGTTGGGTGAAAATATTATTTAATAACTCAACAAAAGACACAAGTGTAATATTTCTCCCCTCCATATTCATTTTAGTCAGAAAGAGGTGTCACTGACTTTAGGTTACATCCAAAAGACCCAAAATCTCAAAATAAATGATAATGTCTTAAAAAATAATAAGGAGGATTTAACCAATGAAATTAAACAACATGGAAACATACAACATAAACCTTCAAACCACAATATGATTCATAATCTTAATGAATTATACACTAGGGGTATCCCCACATAACACTATATTAGAGTGATAACGAAAAATGAAAAATCAAAAGACTAAATAAAAAATACAACATGGCTCAATGAAATATTGTCACATGATCTCCATCACTATCTGATCCATCTCGAGGTTGCAAACTGACCATTTATTCCCATGGTGTAATGATGTGTGGCTTAAATGATGAAACAAATTACCTTTTCTTTTATCTTGGTATATGACCTATGAAATGAAGTAGAGTGAACAAGTTTAAGGTCAGTATAAATTCATTCAGATTTAGCCAAATACTTCTTAAATCATTCCACTTAGAAAAAATTTATAAAATAATTTGTATAAATTATATAGAGGTATTAATGATTTTCCCAAAAATTAATGCGGGAAAATAATGTGCAAAAAACTTAACAAAATTATTTCCATCTATTTATAATTTGAATAATTATTTATAAGCTCACACAAAAGTCAATCCACACTCATATAACCATTCACTCAAGATTAGTGATACCATTGATAGTGGCACTCCATGAACATAACCCGTCAAACCTTAAAGGTGGATCTTCTAAAAAACCCCACTACATTTAACTAACACGAACACATTATGACAAATTACCAGAAAAAAAAAATTACACAAATTTTTTTGAATGGTTTTCTTAATACATTTTCACACATAAAAACCTTTTATCATTATAAATTGATGATTTTTAAATAAAAAATATTATGGTTTTTTAAACCGAAGTGAAATTTTTTATGACTTTCAAACAAAAACAAAATTAATTTCCTTCACAAAATCACAGAACAATACCATAGAATATCCAAGAAATGATTTTTTTTCTAAATAATCAATAATTTAAAAAAATAATTAGAAAATAATGAGAATCAAAATACCTCTCAACAAATTTTGAAAACAAAGAATGGATGACAGATGTTATATATAATATATCATTACACCTTCCCTTGAATATATCCAAGTAGGTATCATCATTATTCTTGTAAAAAACTATTTTATATACATAAATATAGATATATTGACCCTAGAAATAGGTGAAATGTTTATCTATTATGAACAAAGAGGGATTAGTGTGAAAAGGGACTTCCTAATGATTTTAGATTTTTAATGCACATTGTTTTATGTAAAAGTTATTTTAGTATTGAATGGAATTTTCTATAAATACAAGGGACAGAAAAGTGTTTGGGAACTTGGAATATTTGAAGAATAATCTGGGTATTTTTTTTAAATAAAAATGAAAAAACCAATGTGGGGTTTTTTGTGAACCACCACATCGGGCACAACCTGAGGACCATAGTCTAAAACTTCTATAAACTACACTTGGCCACAGTGGAGCTTAATCTTCCATGTCTTGGTACTAATGGTAAAATCCCTCCAAGGATTATGCCACCTTTCAAGGAAAATATCTTCTTTGTATATAGATTATATAGTAAAAATCACAACCACTATTTCATAAGCATCCCCATTTTGAAAAAACTACTCAATCCGTCCCTCGGTAATAATATGCATCCAAGAATCTATTCCACAACACCCACCATACCTATTTTATAAAGACAATAAACTAAACTAAAACACACCCATATGATACAAGGTTTCCCAATGTGGATATGGAAAATAACTCCCCCCTCTATATTATAGACTCCTCCTCCACTCTATATCCTCTAAAGGGATACAATGTATCCTCAATATCCATGGTGAATTCCTCTATAACCCTTTCCAAATCCCCTTTAAACCCAACTAGAATATCATTAATCATACCCAAAACATTATATAAGACAATAATATATTACTAAAGGTTAATATACGAGAATATTTATTTTATATATTCTCCACATCATTGGTCTTTTGATCTATATAATGTTTAAAATCACATTTGATTTGTTAGGGGTCAGTACTTTGTTTCAAGATGTAATTTTCATGTTCCCATGAATTTTCTTAAACATTAAAAAACTAACATAAAAATAATACTAAAATAATAATTTTTCCATGAATGATCCTCTCGTTCCTATCCAAAATTTGTAACCATACATTATTCTAAATTATATCCAGTTTTAGATCATCATAGTCCCATTGAATCCACAGTTTAGGATAAGTTAGTAATTCTTCAGTTGGGATAAATTTAACACTTTTGGAACAGTAGTGAATATTTTTTATGGATCCAATTGATATGGAAATTCACCAATTAATTCATGTATCTCAAATTGTCCAATATAATAAGAAAAAAATGATGATTCCCTTTCATTGATGAGATACATACGAGAACAAAACCATCAACCTAAAATGATAAATCTCTTACATAATGATCCAAATATTATTTCTAACGTCATGGTGACATCAATGGTATGTTTCTGAACATTTGAATCTTCTTTTTTTTCTTGTATTGGTCTAGCTCTGATAAGTAATCTCCCACCTTCTTCCACCCAAATGAAGTGAGGGTCGATAGGTACAACAGTACAATAACTCAAAAGTATCTATATTAATTGGGGACTAAAAAATATAATTTAATTAGAAATATACTTATAGAATGTGCTCCCATCATGAGCCATCAAAATCCATTACACAATATCTATGAATGTGCTGCTATGTTCTGAAAACTAGTTCAAATTTTCTACCATTTTGAGGATGAAAGGTTGTTATCATGATTTATTGGGTTTGAGTAAATTGAAATAATCACATTAAAAACTAATTTTTAAACTCAGGGTCCTACTTATTCAAGATATAAATTGAACCCCCATGTGTCTTTACCTCTTCTAAAATATAATTTTTTAAAAAATATTCCATTATATTGGATTCTGGAATAAGGATAATATGAGATAATTTTTTTTGATTGAAAAAAAAAATATGGATTTTCTTTTTAGATCCTCTCATGGAAAAACATTAATGTAATGAGTTGTTATTTTCCTCATGTTCATGTTGAATTAGAAATGAGTGTATAATGGGAGATATTTGATGGTTTTGCATCCGTTACTGGTCATAGGAGAGGAATATCTATTATAATTAATACAACATTTGTTTCATTCAATCCAAATAAAATAATTCTCTAATTTAATTATAAATATTTTGGATTCCATGAAAAGAGACGATCTTTAATGGTGTTAGGTAAAAATAATGTGTTCCTAATATTATTTAGGAACCAAAATTTAATCATTAAACCCCAACATTTATCATATATGTAATATCCAACACATAATCGTCTCTATACTATTGATTTTGTACCTTATTTCTAAAAATTGTGGATCATACGTCTATAAATCTAAAACCATCTCAAATAATCAGAAATAATATAAACCTGAATGAATATTGCAACTTTACATATCTCCACAAAATCCAGATTCTTGTAAACTATGACTGACATTAGTTACCACTTATCCAAATCTTCTTTTGACTATTGATTATATGACATTCCAATAAATCAAACAAATATTTCCTTTTACCTGGTGTATATATCCCATCTATGTTAGAAATTTATAGATATTCCATCCTGTAAAACCATTGTTAATATCCCACCCCTCCTCATTATATTTAGATGTGATAGGGTTTTCTTAACAGTAAGAAACATCGCCAAACACCAAAGTTTGGTAATAAATTCCACAGGATAAATGAAATATACAGGATTATTTTCTTGATAAAATCCAAAAACTAGACTGCATAATATATATATATATATAAACACTATATGATGAAAGAACCTAGATAAGTAAAACCCTATAGTAATCCAACACATTAATAATATCAGAGTTATATCTAAACATTGAAAGTGAAAACACAATATCAAAATACCACATGACTCAGGTAAATCATGTGGCATGCTACACATCACCAATAGAACTATATCTAGGCTAAAACCCCACCTGTAATTCTAAACATATCAAGACAAATATCTAGATAAATAATAAATATCACCTTCACATATATCATTCTAGATGAAATATTCAAATTTAATATATTTTTTTAGAAGTGGAGAGTATATACTACGTATGATTTCCCCCAATGACTTCCCAACTCATTCCACTGTGGAAAAATATTTTAGAGAAATTTATATAAATCCTTTTCAGTAAATAAAAATATTTAAAATTAAAATATGGTATAAAATAGCATGAATTCCATAAACATTTTTATTTTAGTCTATTAAAAAATCGAATAATATTTTTTGGGTTCATACAAAGACACACAATTGTCAAAAGACACCAAACCATACACTCGATCATGGTAACACCATATATGGTGGTACCCCGTGAATATAACACAAATAACATTAACAGTCTCACCTACAAATAGTCCATTTACTTTTAACACCCAATAAACTATTAGGATAAATTCTATGCCAAAAAAATTCAAATAAAACAATTATTATTTTAAAATAATTTTTTAAATCAATTTCAGATATCATAAACATTTTATAATTCATAAATAATCATATTAAATTTATAAAAACATTTAGCCATGAAAAAATAACTTCAATAACACTATAAACTACTAATTCTTGACAAGTATATTATATAATATCAAAATACATAATTCAAGGATAAATTACCTAAAATAGGGGGAAATAAAAGTGTTAGAAATAATTATTTAAAAATATACATCAATTATTAATTTTTTGATATAATATTTTATAGATTACAATTCACTTTTTATACTTATTCCATATGTAAATTTTCTTAATTTCAATGTAACCTAATAATGAATGAAATTTAGGTTTAGGAAATCTTCAATTAAATAATCATGGTAAAAAATATCTATATAGAAATGACAACGTACGCATAATGATTTTAAAAAGTTTTCTTCATAAATAATAAGAAAAAAATTGATTTTTACATATTTTTATATTTAACTTCAGTTGTATTGAGTGAAAAAAATTCATGTTTCATTTAATGTTAGAAAACAATCATATCTCCAATAAAAAGGATTCACCATGTATGGATTTTCCATCATTATCATCAATACAATTTTCCAATAAAATTTTTGACACATATTTCTCGTTCTATGTATCATATATAATAAACTAATTAGGATTAACTTTTACAAATCTCATGATTATTTTTAGTGCAATAATAAACCCATTTGTTAGATTACATTGATCTAAAATAGAATGCTTAAAATTATTATCTAGAAAAATAATTGATCAAAATATATTCAATTTTTATTCACAGAACATTCCATTCAAAAAAAATATTGATGTTAACATTGTTCATGGATACTACATATCAAACCATTTCAATAATTCCATGGAATATATATCGTAAGAGAGCATAGAATAATCACCTGATTGATTTACATAATTTATGATAAATTAAAATTTTCTATAATAATATAACATTTAAATCGATATATTGTTAATATTAAACATTAATTTAACTACATATAATATCACCAATATAGAAAAATACTATTAAAAATCATCATTTGTGATTTTCCCATATAGATCATTATTAATAACTTTTTTTACTGTATTTTCCTTTCAAAAATATATATGAAAAAATTGTGTCCTACCAACATAATTATAAATTTAAAATATATTATTTAAATGGCCCAATTTTTTCCATCATCACTATGTTTTAAAACAATTTTTTATCCAAAGTGGACATTATTTTTAATCAAACCAATTTAAAATAGTGCACTCACAATAATTTGATTGATGTTGAATCCTCATATATTTCCCACTAGAAATTTATATTAATTTATTTCATTTTCATCATATTAATTTATTTTCAAAATCCATTTCGTCAATCAAAATAATGGGCTTATATGTGATTATTTCATTATTTTTGATGAATTTTTCATTCCCATCATGCCAGTTTTTAATGACTCACTTCATTATAATGATATTTTGATTTAACATCATCAACATGAGTTCTAATGTCATATTCATTCTCTTTGATAAATTTAAATATTATTGTATATAGCCCATGAATAATATTTTGACACTTCATTAAATTATATATGTTCCACCAATAATAAAAAATTAATTTTTTTATAAAACTCATTTTCCATGTTTGTAATAAATTATTTTTATAATTCTCCTAAATTCTAATTTAAGAACATTGTATATGATAGTGTGTGTCACACACCACAAAAAGATTATAAGATAGTTTAATATCCCAAGAATTTATAACACATTATTATTTTAAATAATATTAACTGATGATATAACTTAAAATGTCCACAATACTGATGTAGCGTGTGACGCACACAACAACATGTTTTTTTGGTGTCATGCATTAAAAGCAAGACTAAGTTCTACCAAAAAAAATATATTAATATTAAGTTATTTAATCTAATAAGACATAAACTAGATGATTAGTTAAAGGTTATGAATATTTTAACTATGTTAGGAAAATATGTTTCAGGAAAATATGAAATTAATTCATATGTTACCAATTAATTAAAAATTAATTTAAACACAACTATAAAGGAAATATTTTTATTCTTCCGATGGTGTGATGTCGAAAGAAATTAAATTAATTATAATTAAAGAATAATATTAAATCAATATATATTTTATATATTCAACCATAATTTTTATTAATTTAATATATATTATAAACATTAGAGGAGAAAGAACTCGATTTTACGTATAAAACATATA
This sequence comes from Viscum album, assembly GCA_963277665.1. NCBI lineage: Eukaryota > Viridiplantae > Streptophyta > Magnoliopsida > Santalales > Viscaceae > Viscum > Viscum album. Next base: position 1,295,724,626 of record OY728142.1, on the reverse strand, counting down.
TTTTTATAAAATAACGTTTACCTCCTTTTAATAGATAACCTATTTATAATAACATAATTTGAAATTTTTTGAATTTTATATCTAAAAATACACATTTTTTTAAATAAAAACATCAAATTTTTGTTTGAATAAATTTTTGATATTTTTCTGAAACATTTCAATTTTTTATGAATTGTTAAAATAGTGTATTTTAATACAAAAATGGATTTTCATCTATTATATATATATATATTATTTTTTTATTTTTTAGAAGAATAATAAGATAATTTTTTTATAAATCAATATAATTTTTGTAATTGGAATGGATTTCATTTTTATATTTAATATAAAAACAATCCAAACGATAGAATATTATTCATTAGAACTCCTATTTGTTGTCCCATTTGCGAGATTCAATTTAAATTGATTTCTAGCAATTTTATGATTATAGCATGGAAGAATATATTCCGTATATTTAATGAAAATAATTTCTAATTTATAATATGAACAAATTATTTATGACCATGAAGATTAAAAAAAGTAATTAAAATAAATTATATTGATTAAGATAAAATTTAGTTTAACAAAGGAATAAACCTTACTCTTAAGGCCCAGATGACCTACAAACGAGTATAAAAAGAACATTATCTTCATATTTTGACCATATATTACATTTTATTTTAATATTTTTATTATTGGAGACAATTTTCATATCAAAATTGTGGGGGGAATTCCCTTTTATAAAATTTACAAGAATTCCACTCCTCTTCCTCTATAAAAATAAAAATCTCCCCCTCTAACTTTATAACACCCCGAGCATTCTCTTTCAATATTAGTTTTTAAAATTCTGTGTAATTTTTTTTATAAAAAATGAATTTCAAAATTAACACAAAACTTACAAAAACTAGGACCTTTTACTGGTATAGGTTCTGGATGATTAGACAACACATTAAATTTATCACAGTTGAAACAAAAATAAAAAAACTGGCCACTATGCATTCCTACGTGCTAAATCCAAAATCAGAGAAATCTGTAAATAAAATTCTAATATCGATGAAAATCAATTTAAAAAAATGGTGAGAATTAAATGTCCCAGTAATGAGTTTTGAAAATCTTTGATAAAACCTATTAAATATATACCTTTGATCATACATTAAAAAATGCAATTAGAATTATATTTGTAAAACAACTTTTAAAAAATACAAAAATTGTTTGAAAAATAATTGTACTTCAAAACAGTTTTTAAAGTAATACAGTGATTTGATTGAAAATATTATAAAAGCTCTTAAAAACAAAACAACTTAGGCCATCTGAATATTTGAAGGCACTCTTTGGCCTACCAACATAAGGATGGATTCACTCTCCAATTACCTATCATATTTTCAAATTTCATGTACTAGTTTATATAAAAATAATTTGTATTCGTTATTTAGATATATATATATTTTCACTTGAGTTTTATTTTTGATTAAATATAATCACACATGAAATAAACATGTTAACTCTTATGTATTTGTAATTATATAAATATTAGTCTTTATTGAAAATTTAATGTTCGACTTGGTATGATGAAATCTCATTATACATGACTTCCCACAATCAAATGGTAGATTAATCAACATCCATGCACTTAATATTTCATAACTATTCCCATTAAAATCTATTGTTAAAAAGTTTTTTTTATTTCTTATGCATATATGTATATTTTAACATATAAATAATAACAAATTAATCGATGTATTTCCAAAATCCTGATTTCTATATGTAATGCACATGATAAAATTGTGACATTTTTAACTTATAAATTTATATGAGAATTAATACATGACTAATAATTTATTTAAACCAATTATATACATGAACATCATGCAGGTATATATATATATATTAATCACATGATTTTATATGAAATGATTCTTTCAAAATAAATTTGAATTATAAAAATAAAATCATAAATTTAAAAATATTCTAAAAATAACAAAACAGTTTACTAAAACGTATCAAAATGATTAAATGGTGCAAACATATTGATTTTGATATAAGAAAACTATTCAAGAAACTTCTGCATCAATAATTTTCTCAAACCTGAAACAAAAAAAATATAAACCAAACTATTTAACATAAATATAATGCCTTACAATAAAATAAAGATAAGAATAAAAATCCATTTCTATGAGAATATAAAAGTATAGAAAATATACATTACGCACAAACCCATAAAATAAAAATAATAATTAAATATTTTATTTCAAATACAACAAAAAAATTAATAATAATCCCATTCAAAAAAATGGAATTGAATGTGTATAGAATGTATCAAAAAATAAATATAACATTACCTTATATTTAAACTAGAGATAGTTTTAATAATGGTTGATACTGAAAAATACTATAGGAGGGTTACTCAATGCATCACGATAAACTCACAAGGCATCTTATTCTATTTATTGTATCAATCATTACTATGTAAAAATATTTTTAAATGAAAGGATTGTATATTTTATTTAATTCATTGGATTCTACAAAGTGATTAAAATATTGGATTTCAAACGATAAGAAAAATCAACATATCTAGATTTATAATGTAATATATAATATATGTATATATACATCATTTCCACTGAAATGAATATCTATCTAACACAGTACTTAATCAGATGATATATTATATTCGGGATAATTAATGCTTCTTCGGGAACAATCAATTTGAATCCACATAAATTCAGCCAATGTATGGCAGTAATAGGGACTGATAACAAAAAAACACCATTAGAAAAAAATAAAAATAAAATACACTGATGAAAAATTGGAAATTGATGAACAAGTAGACAAAAATTCAATACAAAATATGGAAAACAAACAAAAAGTTGATGAAATTGATAAACTGTATCACTCAGTAGATTAAAATAAGATTTAGATAACAAATAAAAAAAGAACGAACCTACTGGAAGATTAAAGAATAAGAGGACGTCCATTTTGGAGAAAAAAATGAAAAAAATGATGATTGTGTATTTAATATACAAAAAACATAATCCATAAACAAGATCTGAAAAAACATTAACAAAACCTACTTATTTTTATGGACGGTGCGAGATAGATCTTTGAATTTCAAGTAATTTTACCCATGCCATGTGACTCATCTGACTCAAAATCACATCCAAACATGATTCAAACTAATCCCATTGACCAGAAAATAGACAAAACCACATCGGCGGCTAGACTCGACATCGATACGCTTGAACTCGGTAAACCTCTATAGATCTCTCGGTCGAGCTCACGCTCCCTATTTGCGATCAATGTTCAACCCGACCTCATAATTTTCATTTTATTATACACATACAACCATATTTTTCTGATCGTCTTAATCTATTATGTTTTATTTATTTTATGTTCCATTATTTTTGTTTTATTTTTAATTTTCTATATTTTTTAATTTATTTCATAAAAAATTTATTGATCAGAATAAAATTCATTAAGAATTTCATATAAATAATGTTGTAATAATTCACTTAGTAAATTTATATCATTAATTAAATAAAATTTTATATATATAAATATCAACATAATGAATAATAAATTGTAAATATATTAATATATAATAATTTCCAAATGAATTAGTCTCAAATAATTATATATTTTTTAAAAACATTGTATTTACTTACGTATATTAAATAAAATTTAAATAAATCTTTCTATTTTATTTTTTCATAAAAATTTGTTACATAACATTTTAAACATAATTTATAATCATAATACGAATTAATAAATTTATATTATACTAATAATAATATTATGTTTTTTTAAAAAAAAATTCATTTTATATATTTACTTTGATTATCATTATTTTTTAAAATAATATATCAGAAAATATCATGTCAAGAAACACACAAGGCATCTTATTCTATTTATAGTCTCAATCCTTACTGTGTAAAATTAATTTTAAATGAATAGATGATATTTTCTATTTAAGTAATTGTCTCCTTCTAATTGGTTAAAATATTGGTCTTCAACAGATAATAAAAATAAACATATTCATACTGATAATATAATATATAATATATGTATAATATATATCATTTCCAAAGAAAAACAAATCGACCAACCATAGTAATTAATGGGATGTTATATTATATTTGGTCTAATTCATGCTTCATGGTGAACCATCGATTTGAATCCACAAAACATTCATCAAATTTCATGTAGTAATAGTGACTAGTAACAGAACAAAACCTTCAGAAAAATTTTAAAAAAAAAATTGATCCAAGATATATTGATTTGAATTGATGAATACCTCAATAGAAATTCAATACAAGATATATACAGAAAACGTCAGGTGGATTATGTTTACAAACTAGTTCACTCAAGAGATCTCAATAAGACTGTAATAACAGATAATAAAATAATGAACCTAAAAGTAGATTACATAATAGGAGGACTTCCATTTCGGAGAAGAAAATGAATGAAATAAAAAATTGTATATTTAATGTACTAGAAAAAAAATCTAGAAACAACATTCAAAAATAAGTTAACAAAACATACATGTAGTTATATACAAAACAAGATAGATCTTAAAATATCAAAAATATTTCCCAAAATTCTTATCCACTCGACTCATCTATCTCGAACTCATATCCAGATCACGATTCCAACTAATCTCACTCATCGGAAGCCAGACGGAACCCCACCAGCGATCGAACTCAACTTTGATGCCCTCGAACTCTGTCGACCACCATAGATATCTTGTTCCAAATGGCCCTTCTTGATTTCCAACCAAAATTCATTACAACCTAACCATTTCCATTTTACAAAACTCTTAAAACCCAATTTTCCCTTTTTCATAATCTATTCTATTATGTTTCCATTATATTCCATTATTTCCATTTAATTCACAATTGTTTAATTTTTTTCATTTAATTATAATTTAAATGATCATAATAAATTTCATTACGAATTTAAAAGAAATAAATTTGTAATTGTCCATTTATTAAATTATTACAATTATTATAATTAATTAATAAAATTGTATTTACATAAATATTAACATAATGAATCATAAAGTGTAATATATGTGTATATATAATAATTTCCAAATAAATTTGTGTTGAGTAAGTTCATTTTTTTAAAACATTATATTTACATATTTATATAAAAAACAATTATTTCTCAAATACATTATTCTAATTTATTTTATTTTATAAAAATTAGATACATAACATTATAAACATAATATATAATTATAATACCAATTCATATGTATATAATATACAGATAATAATATTATGTTTGTTTTAAACAAATATGTTATTTTTTAATATTAACATTGATTATAATAATTTATTAAAATAATATATCAAAAAATATCATGTAAAAAAACAAAATTTCATAAAAGTATAATAAATTTATATTATTTTCATATTTCATCATGTTTGTAAAAAGTGACTTTATGAAATATTGTACAAATAAAAGTAATAAAATTTCATTTTAATTAAATAAATTCACTTAGTTTTATATAAATATTTTTAAATATATGATTAATTTATAAATAACATAAAAAATATAGGATATTACAAAATTATTCACATATCATTGTCAGTTTGGATTGCTAGAAGTCTTCTCAAATAATCACAAAAAATCCCTACCCTTAACCTTGATTCCTCACCATATGATGAAAGAAAACCAATTATTTCCTTTGGTGAAAACCTAAATGAGTTACCCAATAATGAGGAAACATTCTTCAATGTGCATTTATGTTCTATATTTTTATCCACCCCTAAATTTTATAGTATTCCGTGATTATATAATAATAAAAATATATTAAATATACTTATATGTTTTTATGTTAATGGTTATACCTACACCGACACACAATTCCATCAAATGGATAACGAATATACAATTTGTGTATATGAAACTACCACCTCCTGAGAAGATGTTGTTCGTTTCCCCATTAACCACCTCTCATTCATTGGAATTTTGACAGACAAAATATATTTATCGGATATATATGATGTGTGTGTGTTTCCATAATACTTATCTAATTTCTTTGTAATTAATACTTTTTTGATTTCTATATTTTGGAATATGATATAAACATTTTTGGGGGTATGGACTACCACCTTCGCAAAGCGAAGTGATCATTCACGCTAACACAGAATGTGTTATGTGATGGTTATAATAAAGTCCTGGGACATATATAATATAATTATGATACTAGAATGATAATATATATATATATATATCAATTACTATTATAAAATGAAAAATAAATAGAAGTATAATTTATTTGTATGTATGACCTACCATCTCCTTGAACGGTGCCTTTATTTCTTGTCTCCAAATTTTATGGATTATTATAAATAAAAATATATTTAAAATATATGATATTTAAATCATGTTTCACATTTAGGAGGTGATGAAACTATTATCTAAATAATAATAACAACAGGTTAAAATTCAAAACATACTAAAAGAACTAGGCGGTTAAAAACTTCTAAGGTAAAAATAATGAATGATTGTTAACAAAATGTAATAATATATTATAAGAATATAAAATATAAAATTATAAATATGATTATATTTCTCTTATAATTTATTAAAAAGTGTAAAAACATTATATTTGATGTTTAATTCTCTTTACTTAAAAGGAAACACAAGTTAAGTGATTCTTATCTCACTTTTCTTTCTGTGTGGCGTACTACATTTTCACCACTAATTTCTTTTATGTGGTGTATCTACTACCAATATTGATATATTATATTATTAATTATAATAACTTCATGGTATATAATTTTTTTATGTTGTCTCTTTTATGGGGCTTGTGATTCCAATGTTACTAAGTATTAAGGGACAACATCACAATTTCATTTATTTAAGACATATTTTAATGGTGTGCACACAATTATATATACATAGTGTACATACAAACAATATGGAAAATATTATCACGATTCATTCATTTTTCACTATATTTTGAGTTTCAAATTGAATTAATTCATCAAAGGTTATTTTAATTAAGTGTAACCCAGTGGAAAATAATTTCAAATCCCATTTTATTTTCATTCGGTTATATTACTTCCTCTATGTCATTAATATTCTAAAATTTTATGTTTCATAAATTTTTACTATCTATTTTTTTAATTACACATGTTTTTTGTGGATTTAAATTTAAAACAAATAACATATTCATTGATTTATTCTCACATCAACGTTATTTCCTTTTCAAGGGTTTATATGAAAATCTCATTTTTTTTTCCGGGATTATTTACACTTGAATTCACATTAGAAAATATTATTGGACAATTAATTAACAAACCCTTTATATACATCTCATAATATTACTCATGAACTTTTCAATTAATATTACCATTATTCTTTTATTTGGTACTCATAATGATTTAGAACTTTTTTTCAAGAAAACAAGACTTCATTTTCATCATTAGTGGGAGAACCTGATTTCTTCTAAAAACCTATAGTCTAGAATTTTTTTCAATAATTTTTTTAGACTTTTCACTATGATTTATTAAATAAATTATTACCCATTTTTTTACAATTGTTTTTAAATGGTTCTTCATGTTATTTTCTGAACGAGGATATTTTCTAAAGTTTTACCATGAAAAATGAATATTCTCTTTACCATATAAGACATGTATAAATTTACCCCTAGTCATTTATTTGAAACATCCGTTAAATTTTTAATAGTTTTATTTTTAATGAAATATTTTTAAAAATTATTTTAAAATATTTGAATTTTTTTCTAGAATGGAATGTATATTATTGTTAATTTTTTAAAGTAACTTTTTATAATATTCCCATTTACCGATGACAATATCCCTTTATTTTAATCCACATGGGATATTTTTTTTAACCATACTTATTCTTCCTTTGTACGGTTTATGATTTATTTAGATAATGATTGTATTGAAATTCACATCCTTGATTCCTTTTTGTAAGAACCAGGTTCTTATTCTTGAGGTACGGGTTCTAATTTTTTCTTTTCCTTATGTTTTTTTGAGAAAATAAGGAAAATGGGAGAAAATCATAATTTTTCTGACTACACACCATGCAATTTTCCACACACCATGTACTTTGTCCATATGGAAGGAGTGCTCAGGGCGTGTAGGTCGGTCGATGATGATGGGTGTAAAAAATGACTATACACTGTGTAGTGGGTATTTTCACATCGTGTAGTAAGCCAGAAGAAAAAAAGTAATGCGATGGCCAGATGAGCGACTATACACTCTGTGTACACAGGTATTACACATTGTGTGCTCATGTCGACAGATGAACAGTGGCATGTTGGTGAGAATCCACTGAAAGAACAATTAAAAAATGAAAACTACACACCGTGTACCCAATAGGACATTTTGTGTAGTCTGTTTTTTTTTGGCATAAAATGGGCAGTAGCCTCCTCTTTCGGCGGAGGAGACGTTTCACTTTGTTTAGAGCTCGGGAGGACCGCCGGATCATGGAAACTCTCCCACTCGCACACCGGTAACCCATTTTCTGCACCGTCGATCTCCTTGGAACCTTACGGGTGAGTTATTCACTCCCCTCGCTTAGCTCAGGCCAATTATACCTATAAAGGAAGTTATCTGTGATTGAACGAGAATTATTAAACCTCATATCTACATCGTTCTCGTGAGTTTTGAGGATCTTCATTCATGTATATCGATCAGGGGCGATCAAGGTAGGTGGTCTAGTGTTTATTTCAAACTATTGTGGCGAATTTGTGTATCGTTGTGATACGCGCCCATGAATGGGGTGTTGTATGGATGAGGGATTGCATAATTAAATACCTAGAATTGCATTGGTAGTTAAATGAAATTGTAAAACTGTTGTTTGGGATCACTGCTTGGATCCAGGACCACCCCAGGGGTGCGTTCCTCTATTTAGCTGTTTGGCCAAGTTATCTGAGCACACACCGTGATTTTAGCATGTCTTAAATTTCCTTGATAGGAATTATATATAAATTTCTTGTTTATATGTTGGGCATGACCCGCTTACATGTTTAGCTAGAGGTTAGTGTTGTGATTAGCTCGTGGGTGGTGCTACGTTCATCCTGAGGGAAACATCTTTTGTGCTTGTGGACAGTAGATTCTGTGCCTGGGGCGACACCTCGTAAGCCTGTGGGCGTTATTCGATACACCTGTGGGAAGATTCATGTGGGTATAGATTCTCTTTACCTGAGGGTAAGGGTTTACATGCCTGAGGACACTGACTGTTTACAAAGAAATACAACGTGGTGTTTTCCTGCTACATAATGACTAAATGAATATTAAAATGGCAATATAACTGATAAAGTTGGTTAATTTTGAGTACTGCTTAGTTTATTTCATTTACTCTTACACACTACTGTTGCATGTTTACACTGACAGTTGGGGACAGTTCATTGGTGGGTGCCTACTAGGATTCATTTCTCACAACATATTTGGGTGATGTCTTCGGCCCAAACAGATTATATTTCTACAGGTATGGATAAGGCAAAGGGTCCCTATAGAGGTACATGAGTGTTTTAGAGGTGTAGGGGAGTATAGGACCGAGCTTAGGCTCACGATGCTTTCGGTTGTTCTGTTTTGTTTTTCTGTACATGTACTTTCCATTTTATCGTATTGTACTGGTGTGTAACATGATCTGGCTATTCTCGTAGAATAGTGACATGCTTCAACTTGACATACATATATATTTGACTTCTGGTTCTTTTTACTACAGTTTTTCATTTCAGTTATGTATGTTTAACTTCTTCCGTGGCTATTGTATGTTGTTCTTATATTCTGCAGTGCTACACATTGACAAATGAGATCATGGTTTCCCCACAATCAGACTTGGGACCTCGCTAGTCGGCAGCCTCTGGCATTTGGGGAAATGTGCTTGAGATCATGTGACCAATCGGGTTCGGGGCACCCATTGAGTGGTACCTGGATCTGGGACGTTACAAAGTGGTATCAGAGGTGTTCTTTTCTTTAACATACTATTTGCAGCCTTAGTCAGGGATAGGACAGAATTGGTAGTTGGTAATAAGCTGTGCCTCGAAATAGCTAGCCCGTATATAGGGAACAGCCAGTCTACCACAGTTAATGCAAATTTTCTGGTTTTTCAATTTTACAGTTGATCTGATTTTCACAGTTGGGTGATGCACCTGTAATTGTTCTCTTTATATGTTATCCATGGGTTCTATTTAGTTGAAACCCGATGAGATGAGGGTATTCCATCTCATTCATCATTTAGGAACATGATAGAAATCACATGCCATGCATAGTTCCATGCCATGCAGGTACTTTAGAAATTACATGCTTTTTTGATCGTCGTTGTGCTGGAAAAGAATGTTTTTTTGATAGATGCTTTGATAAATACATGCTCTGTGATAGGGTATTTTTTCTATGAATACTTGATAGAATGAACGCCATACTTTGGTTATTGAGGAGTATGGTCTCTCATTGACCAGAATTTGGTGGATCATTAGCTAGTTACTCTATTTGTAAACACATATTAGATGACATGATTTGATTCGTGGTGAGTATGGACCCTCACAGATCGGAATTTAGCACTTAGGTGTTGTTTCTTTGTGTTTTATGGGCTCTGGGGTAGTTTCTGAGGCATATTTTCTGGAAAGCCTAGTATTCACAACCTGTAGTTATATGGACACACGTTGTGTGTTCTTCTGTTCCAGAAGAAATGGAAACTTTTTGAGTACACACCATGTACCGTCAGTACACGCCGTGCAGTCTCTTCCCGTGTTAAAGACCGTGTGGGTGGGGACACAGGGTAGGGAATGGTTTTGGGAGAGACACGTCGTGTACCGGATGTACACGCCATGTAGTGATAACCTATAGTCCGCCCGTGTAACTAACAACACATACTAAAGAGACCTTGATACATACATGCCATATCCACCTTGAAACATGCCGTGTAGTCTGACCTAGGGACCCATCCGTGTAACTATCAAACACGGGTCGGTTTTACGTCTTCTTGAACATGTCGTGTACCTGAGGGACAAGTCGTGTAGTCCCTACTAGTGGGAGATTGTGTGTACTTAGTCATGTGGTTTGGGAAACGAGGTGGTGTACACGCCGTTTGCTGGTGTCACACACCATGTGGTGTTAGTTGAGTAGTCGGTCGTGTCTCAAACGACACGGGAAGTTGGAAATTAAACCATACATGTCGTGTAAAGGCCATACATGCCGAGTAGTCTAGTTCAAGTGAGCCATGTGGATTAGCCGTGTAAAAGTACTTAGGCATGGATAGAGGATTCATGTACACACTGTGTATTTTGAAGGCATGCCATGTATTTGGGGTGTTACATGACCAATTTAAGTTGGGGTACACACCCATGAGAATGGATTGGGGGAACATGTCGTGTAGTTCTATACACACCGTGTAGTCATGTTTTGTAAATTTTGAAAACATTCCTTCTACATCTCCTTGTTTTGGGTATTTGTTAATCTTGATATAAAGAGTTCGTTTGACATTGTAGAGTCATGTCACCGAGACGACCACGCATTGTTTGCCAGGAGAGCGGAAAAAATTATACTCCAGAGATGGTAGTTCATGGGATACTATTTCATCATTCAGTAGAGACAGATGCGGTGCCAGCTATTATACCGGACACAGGCATGGATGCGCAGTTCCGTGAAGGCTTCATGTGGTTCATGCAGACATTTTAGGGAGCACCGTCGGCTACCACATCTATGACTGAGCTGACTCATATCATCAGCAGCAGCATCCTCTTACATTTATAGGGGATGACCGACCACAGGTTTCGGAGTCTTGGCTGGATTCATTGAAGAATATTTTATAGGATCTTCAGATGCCTCCAGGGCGGAAGGTCAAGCTCGCGATGTATATGCTGTGTGATTCCTCCAAGAGGTGGTGGGATGTTACCACCCAGTCTGAGAATCATATAGACATGGCATGGGAGGATTTTCATACATATTTATATGAATTCTTCTTTCCAGAGACTCTGAGGAAAGATAGATCTCGAGAGTTCATGAATCTGCAGCAGGGCGCTATGTCGGTGATGGATTATTCCGCTCGTTTCACCGAGCATCAACATTTTTCACCCGTTCTGGTTGGTGATGAGATGTTGAGAGCTAGAATCTTTGAGGATGGTCTTCATTATGACATTCGTTCACTGATGAATGTATTCAGGTTGCATATTGTACATGCTATTGAGAACCAGGCACTGATTGCTAAGTAGAATATGTGGGAAGATATTGGTGTGGTGTAGGGTAGTTCATCACCATTTTCTAGTACTATTTCTACATGTAAGAGGAAGAGACAGATGGACTTCTCTCACGGTGGCAGTTCCAGCAAGAATAATGTTTCAGGTGGCCTGGTCATGTGTTACTAGTGTGGCAAGGAGGGGCACAAGAAAGAGAAGTGTCCACATGACCCAATGGAATGCCGAGCTTGCGGTAGGATGGGTCGTCTGCAGTGCTTTTGAATGGAATTTCCACAAGTGGCTAGTGATAGGGGTTATGTGTATACTTCACATGTGGCAGCTGGACCAGCAGCTTCTTACCAGTCAGGAAACTAGAATACGTTAGGGCGTGCATGCAGGGATGGTGGTCATGGTCGTGGTAGCCAGACACTAGGATCTCAGAGGCAGCAGGGCGAGACAACTCAGGGGAGCTAGACTGTGTCGTAGGGGCTGCGGCACTGGGTAGGAATTTGCAATGCAACAGACCCAATAAGGGTCCGATCCCAGACCTTCTACTATCAGAGTTATTATTCTAGTATCTTATGTCATATCTTCAGTACTTTTCGATACGAGTGCTACACATAGCTTTGTATCTTTGCCTCTTGTGGAGAGCCCTGAGATCTGTGTTTCTTCTTCTTCTTCTTATGTTATGATGGTAGACACTTCATTGGGAATTAGGACAGCTGGTGTGCATCAGTGTAGGGAGTTCCCCATTGAGGTTTGTGGGTGTCACTTCCTTTGAGACCTCTATGTCATGGAGATGACGATCTATGCTGTCATTATCTAGATGGACTGGTTGGTTCCCTTTCGAACCATTGTATACAGCTATCGTCGCATTGTGTGTTTCACGTAACCAGAGGGCAAGGAGTTTCTATACAAAGGCGAGTGGGATGTTCAGGCATGTCGAGCTGGACCACATCATCATGGGAGAGGTGGATTCACATCCCATATTGTGATTTTATATCTGGATGAATAGGGAACTTGTCACAAGGATTTCCCTCCAGTGGTTGATCGTTTCTGGGATTCTTCCCAGATGACTTTTCAGGTCTTCATTAAGAGCGTGAGGTGGATTTCCTTATTGATCTTGTTCCAGGAGTGGCATCGGTATCCATTCCTCCTTATAGGATTGCTACAACTGAGTTACAATAGCTCAAAAGGTAGTTAGAGGAGTTATAGTCAAAGTGTTTTATCTGACCATGTACTTCTCCTTGGGGTTCTTTGGTGCTTTTTGCGAAGAAGGCGGATGGTACCCTCAGACTATGTGTGGATTATCAGAATTTAAACTAGCTGACGTTTAAGAACGGATATCCCTTACCAATGATTGATGATCTTTTTGATCAACTTCGTGGAGCACAAGTGTTCTCGAATATTGACTTGAGATCATTATATCATCTGTTGTGCATGAGACCATCAGACATACCACTCACAACTTTCAAGAGTAGGTATGGCCTATACGAGTACATGGTTATGTCGTTCGGACTCACGAATGCACCAGCAGTATTCATTGCTCTGATGAATCATGTGTTCCATCCTTATCTGGATTCATTTGTGGTAGTATTTGTGGACGATATCTTGGTGTACTCTCACACTCGACACGACCATGACACCCATCTTGAGATCATTTTGAGTTCACTGAGAGAGCATCGGCTATATTCTAAACTCTCAAAGTGCCGCTTTTAGATGGACCATATACACTTCCCGGGTCATATTATTTCAGAGGCAGGAGTTTCAGTAGACCTAGAGATAATGAGAGTAGTAGTTTCCTGGGAGTACCCTAAGAACGTGTTTGAGATATGGAGTTTCTTTGGGTTGGTTGGTTACTACAGGCGTTTAATACAGGAATTCTCACACTTAGCAGTGTCGTTGACGGGTTTAACTAAGAAGGGTGTGAAGTTCGTTTGGTCAGAAGCTTGCGAGACAGCCGTTCAAGAGATGAAGGGAAAGTTGACATCAGCACCAATCCTGATAATCCTAGAGCAGGGAAAGAGCTATAAAGTTTACTGTGATGCATCAGGTATTGGGATGGGAGTTGTGCTGATGCAGGGTGATCGAGTTGTTGCGTACGTGTCTCGGCAGTTGAGGCCAAATGAGAGGAATTACCCGACGCACAACCTCGAGTTCGCAGTAGTTGTTCATGCATAACGATGTTGGAGATATTATCTCTTGGTTGAGAATTTTGTGGTTTTCACCGACCACAAATGTCTCAAGTATATCTTTACTTAGAGTGACATGAATCTGAGGCATCGAAGGTCGGTTGAGTACTTATAGTCATTCAATTTTGAGCTTGCCTATACACCTAGTAATGTTAATGCAGTTGCTGATGCACAGATCAGGATGACTCAGACACAGGCGGTTCATGAGGCCTGTGGTGAGTGGCAGCTTATGGCTTTGCTCTCTGATATGCATTTAGAGGTGCACGACAGTCAGGGCCAAACCTATCATTCATATGTAGTTGTGACTTCTACTCTCTTGAATAGAGTGATGATGAGTCATCAATCTAATTCAGAAGGCCTAGTTCTATAGGAGTTGGTGGCAAGTGAGGACCCTCTCTATGGGTGGAAGATATGAGATGATGAGGTACTGCATTTAGATGGATGAGTATGGGTTCCAGGGGATATACGCGAGGAGTTGATGCGGGAGTTTCATGCTTCAGCTTGGGCAGTTCATCCTAGAGTTACCTAGATGTACCGTGACTTGAGATGTCAGTATTGGTGGCTGGTTATGAAGAGAGATGTAGCTGGTTTTGTTACGACATGTTCCACATGTCAGCAGGTGATGTCGGGGCATCATAGGATGGGAGGACTATTACAGCAGTTACCCATTCCAGAGTGGAAATGGTATGTTGTCGTGATGGACTTTGTGACTGGGTTTCCGAGGTCACCTTGAGGCAGTGATGTCGTGTGGGTTGTTGTGGATAGACTCATGAAGGTATCTCACTCTTTGACGATGAAGGAGACCTTCGGTGTTGATGAGCTTAGAAAGTTATATATCTGAGAGGTTGTACATCTCGTGGGGTCCCTCGTTCTATCATTTCAGATAGGGACACCCATTTTAAATCTTGTTTCTGGAAGATTTTTTAGAGGGCACTGGGTACACAGGTTCTTCTGAGCACAAATTTCCACCCTCAGAAAGATGGAAAGTCAGAGCGTACGATACAGGTGCTTCAGGACATGTTGCATGCTTTCATTTTAGACTATGGGCGCTCTTGAGAGAAGCATATACCCTTGGTCGATTTTTCCTATAATAATAGTTTTCAGGCATATATTGAGATGGCACCTTACGAGGAATTATATGGTAGGTCATGCCGATCACCCTTGTGTTGGATGGAGGCAGGTGAGGCAGCTTTACTGGGACCACGTCTCGTGCAATAAACTTCAGAGCAGTTCCAGTTGATACAAAAGATTATGGCTACTACGCAGTCTTGTCAGAAATCTTATGCGGATCGCCACAGATGACCCTTGGAGTTCTTGGCCAGGGATCAGGTGTTTTTGCGTGTTTCACCGCGGTTGGGATAGAGACAAATCAAGAGATAGGGTAAACTTTCACCAAGGTATGTGGGGCCGTTTGAGATTCTAGAGTGAGTCGGGTCGGTTTCGTATCTATTGCAGTTACCAGAAAGGTATCGGGCCATGCATGACGTCATCTATATATCTTGTTGGTGTTGTTATCATTCAAACATGTCTCATGTATTTCACCCCGAGTATGTTGATCTTCATGTCGATGCATCCTTTGAGGAGCATCTGATTCGTATCGTTGTTAGGAGCACGAAGGTTCTCTGAGGTTGGTCAGTTCCTCTCATATGGGTGCTATAGAAGCTTGGCCTAGTGAAGGAAGAGACCTGAGAGCAGGAGACCGATGTATGTGCTCAGTGGCCAGAGTTGTTCACTCCTTTATCTTCGCCACCCTTGGAAGGTAAATTTGGGGATTTATTTCTTTAAGGGGGGAAGCTTGTAAGAACCCAGTTATTATTCATGAGGTATGGGTTTATCCTTTTCTCTCTTCCTTAGGTGTTTTTGAGAAAATAAAGAAAATGGGAGAAAATCTTAAATTTGTGACTACACACTATGTACTTTTCCACACGTTGTGTACTTTGGCCGTGTGGAAGAAGTAATTAGGGCGTGTAGGCCAGTCGATGATGATGGGTGTACAAACCGACTACACGACGTGTAGTGGGTATTTACACGTTGTGTAGACAGTCGGCAGGAAAACAGTGGGGCAGTGGCTAGCTGAGCAACAGTACATGCCGTATACTCAGGTAGTAAACGCCATGTACTCATGTCGACAGATGAAAAGTGCCACGCTGGCGAGAAGCCGCTGAAGGAACAGTTATAAAATGTAAACTACATGTCGTGTACCCAATAGTACACGCCGCGTAGTCTGTTTTTTGGGCTTAAAATGTGCAGTAGACTCCTCTTTCGGCAGAGGAGGTGTTTCACTGCATTTGGAACTCAGGAGGACGACCAGATCTTGGAAACTCTCCCACTCGCACATCGGGAACCCGTTTTAAGCACCGTCGATCACCTTGGAATCGTACGAGTGATTTCTTCCTTCCCCTTGCGTATCTCATTACAATACATCCTCTAAAGAATGTTATTTTCATTTGAATTAGAATTCATACACCTCATATCTATGACGTTTTCAGGCATTTTGAGGAGCGCCTTTCACGTATATCGATCAGGGGTGATCAAGGTAGGTGGTCTAGTGTTTATTTCTAACTGATGTGGTGAATTTTTGTACCATTGTGATACGCGCCAATGAATGGGTTGTCTTATGGCTGGGGCCTTGTGTAATTAAATACCTAGAATTTCATAGATAGTTAAATGAAATTGTAGAACTGCTATTTGGGATCACTGCTTGGATCTAAGACCACCCTAGTGGTGTGTTCCTCTGTTTAGCCGTTTGGCCAGGTTACCCAAGGGTATATCGTGATTTTAGCATGTCTTAAAATTCCTTGGGAGGAATTGTATATAAATTTCTTTTTTATATGTTGGGCGTGGCCCGGTTACCTATTTAGTCGGAGGGCTGTGTTGTGATTAGCTTGTGGGAAGTGTTCCGTTCAGCATGGGGGAAACGTCTTTCATTCCTGTGGGAAGTATATTCTGTGCCTGTTGGTGACACTCCATAAGCATGTGGGCATTGTTGGATATGCCTGTCGGTAGATTCCTATGGATTTAGATTCTGTTTACCTAAGGTTAAGGGTTTACATGCCTGAGGAAACTAACTATTTACTTAGAAATACACTATGATGTTTTCCTGCTATGGAATGGTTAAATGAATATTAAAATGGAAATACACCTAGTAAAGTTGGTTGCTTTTAAGTACTTCTTAGTTTATTGAATTTACTCATGCACACTGTTGTTGCACATTTACACTGATAGTTGGGTAGATATCTTTGGTGGGAGCCTACTGGGATTCATTTCTCACACCCTGTTTGGGTCATTTCTTCGTCCCAAACAGATTATATTTGTGCAGGTATGGATAAGGGAAAGGGTCCCTATACAGGTACATGAGTGTTTCTAAGGTTTAGGGGAGCATGGGACCGAGCTCAGTCTCACGATGCTGCTAGCTATTCTGTTTTTTTATGTACATGTACTTTCCATTGTATTGTTTTGTACGGCTGTGTAACATGTTCTGGCTATTTTCGCAGAATACTGACATGCTGCATCTTGACATACATTTATATATGACGGCTAGTTCTTTTTACTACAGTTGTTCATTTTAGTTATGTATGTTTTACTTCTTCTGCTATTGTTTTATGTTGTTCTTATTTTCTGTTGTGCTACACTTTGACAAATAAGGGCATAGTTTCCCCTCTATCAGACCTAAGCCCTTGCTGCTAGTCAGCTGCCTCAAGTGTTTTGGGAAATGCTCATGAGGTCATATGACCAACTGGGTTCGGGGCACCTGTGGAGTGGTACCCGGATCCGGGATGTTAAACATTTTTATTCCATTTGAAACATTAAATTTCCAATTTCCAATAAGCATTTAATTTCCCCTATTTATCAATATCATTTATCATGAATATGTTTATTTCCATATCGATATAACATTTTCACATACCAAATTTTCTTTTAAATCTATTTTAATTAATTTAAATATATTTATAAATTATTATCCTTTAATCAATATAGATATGTGATTGTGTAAATTGGTTATTAATTAAATAAATTACTAGATACGTGGAATGATTTGGACATGTAGTGGTGGGTGGTCCCCAAAATTTATATATCCCTTTGATGTATAGACATTTTGTCATGAAGGAAAATTATTTTTTCAAATTATTTTTGTTTCTAACTATAATTAAAAATTGATCAGTGAAATGATCATAAGAGTAGAGGTTTTAATATTCTTGAGAGATAACTTCTGATAATTAATCATTGCATTCATTTTAACTCAGAACATGTTATCCATGAGATATTCACTATTGAAAACTCTATGGATCCATTTAAAATGTAGTTTATTTATAGAATGTATTTTTTTATTTTATTACCTTTCAATATTGAATATTCTTTATATAGTTCTTTAAATGACAATTTTTTAGTTATTTGACATGATATGTTTTTAGAACATCCTTCTCAGATATTGATTAACTAGAATGTGTTCTGATATATTTAACATTCTATATTGATTATTTTAAACAATTTATTATTTATTATATTGTACATTCCCCTTACTAATAATTTCATCTCGCATTTATTTTGATTATTTCCACATGATTCCATGAAGTGGACTAGGAAATATATGAAAGGATATATTAGATGAATTAAAGGTATTATCCTTGAAATAAGAAAAATTGTGTGGTAATATTTGTTTTTATTTTTAATACATGAAAATTTTTTATATATTGTTTAATAAGACTACTAAACTTTTCGCCCCTTCAGGGTTTGATTCCTTATAGTCATACTAATGTAATGGAAGTAGACACAGATTCCATGAATCTATGTAATAGTCTCTACAATTGGTAGTAGATGAAATTTTTTAGAAACCATTGGAAATAGATTTTTGAAAACATATATTAAAGAACATAATGAAAAGATAGACATTGAGGAAATGTATAGAATAACATCCTCGAATTTTGGTAAGGTATATATTTTATGGGAATTCTTAAAAAAATCATTGTCTATATAATACATGTTGAGGTGGTTCCGGAACAAACAAACAAGGTGTAAAAACTTTAAAAAGGTGTGTGAGGCCTAACTCGAGCGTGACTTTGTATGCAACAATGAGCCTTACTACAAACCTCATTGGACACTCCCGGGGATATGAATAGGATAATTCACTATTTAATTATAACCCATTATAAATAATTTGAATAGATATTAAAAATCAATGATATAGGTTAAACATACATTGTTTTAGAATTTGAATAAGGATTAATGGTTTAGATATCCTCCAAATAATTATATGTTTTTTCACAATAATTATTGTTATTCACAGAATGATTTCCGGTTTCATTAAATGGATAAATACTAAAGAATTCAAGTATACACTAAACATGAATGACATAGTCATTAAAATGACTAACCAAATTATATGTCGATCCTAGTGATATGAATCATGTTTATGACTAAACTATTTTTCCAAAATAAGAATAACAACATATACATTTACCAACTCTTGAATTCACCAAAGAAGAGAAATAATGATGTTTTTAAGAGCTCAATGGTGGAGACCATAGATAAATGAAGGAACAATTTTCTTTTTGTAATAAATTTGGAAGAATACACCCTGAAAGTTATCTCAATGTAATGGAAAATTCATAATATGTGGGAAATAAGGAAATAGAGAAATTAATTTCTAAAAAAATGAATAATATTATTATTGAAAGTAAATATCATATTATGGTTCCCATTATTTTTTGTTACATTAAATGTGGGGATCCTGGGAATTAACCATGTCAATTCCCTCCTCTATTGGATAAACAATATACCATGTATGTACCTATGTGGGAATAAATGGATGAAGTATTTCTATATTAGGTTTCTATTGAAAACCATTATTAAAATTGAAATTTAATTATTAAATTTCACAGATATCTGTTTCATAATGTACGGGATGAATAAAAATTTTGTTCAAATTAAATAAAAAAATGAAGTTGTTCCAATGAAATATAATCCAATCATGTAATTTTATTTCTTGATAAAATTTGTCAATAAAATAATTCCTCAATAATTTAAGTGGATAAAAAAAAATGATTACAAACTAACTTAATTTTTGTTGAACATATGGTCTATTAAATCATCACAAATTTATAGAATATCATCCTTATAATATCCATTGATCATTAACTTGTTTTTTATTTATGACCTCATTTACTTACAAAAAATATTTAAAGTTTTCCTCTAAGATCATATTTTTACTTTCCACTAATATTATATTTTATACAGACCTAGTTATATATTATTCCATGAATCCTTCATAATTCTAATTAACTCTTTTTAGAAGTTGTTTTACAATCCCTTCCCATGACTTGGGATTTCAAAATATAAAATATCAAACAATCTATTATCGTGACCGAGTTTAAATTTCCAAGATGCAATTTATTTAAAGTGGGGAGAATGTGATACACCAAAATTCTAAAGTGTGAATATTGTATTTGATAGCGTGTCAGCCACACAACACCAATTTCATAAAAAAAATATAATATCCCAATATTGAATAATATATTAACCATTTTAAATTTAATTAATCTATTATATAGCTTTCAATTCACATGATATTGAGATAGAATTTATCGCACACAACAACTAGTTTTTTCAATGGGTTGTGTTGCTTATTAGACATATTTTCATCAAACATTACTATATAATAATTATATTATTATTTAATAAAATAATCCTAAACCTAGAGTAAGAATAGAGACAACTAAATAATGAAAATATGGTTTATTAAAATAAAAAAAAGCATTCGAAACATATCAATTATAATAAAATGAATTTCAAAAACCAATATAAATGATATATTTTTATACTCCTAGAGGAATGTATTATTAATATATTATATTAATTAAAATAAGAAAATTTTATTAAATAAATAAATATTTTATATTTTCAATATATTATATTTTATTCAGCCAATTGGTTTTGTAGGCATGATATGAGAATAGACTGAATTTTTTGCATAAAAAATACACTTATATGTGTGCTATTTTACCAGCTTTTAATGGCGACCATATTTTCAATCTAGTATTTAGAAATTTTAAATAATTTATATATTAAAATAAAAGATATTTTTTAAATAAAAACATCAAAATTGTATTACGTTTATTTTTTGTTATTTTTACTAAATATTACTTTTTTTAACGAATAGGGAAAAATAGTGAATTTTAATTTAAAACTATTTGTTTGTCAATTTGATTCATGAGGATAAATTATATTGTTTATTGGATTTAATGATTAATTAGATAACTCTTATATCAATTAATAAAATTTATTTCATTGGAGTAAATTTATTTTTTTATATTGATGACAAAATCATATCAAACTTCTGAACATTTTAAATTAAAACCCCGCTTTGACATCCCATCTATGGGATTAAATTTAAATTAATTTCTCTTAATTATGTTATTTGATTTGGAAAAAATATATTCCATATTTCTAATCATAATCATTTATATGTTATAACAAATTTAAATTTATTTTTCACCAAAAAAAATTATTGAACGTAATTAAAATTAATTGCATCAATTAATGGAAATATTATATAAACAAAAAACTAGACCTTCTACATAGAACCAAAATGATATAAAATGTGTAAAAAAGCCTTTAAATGTTCATATATATACCCTATAGAACCTATTATTTTTATATTTCTATGGAAGGTATGCTTCATAATAAGGAGTGAGTTGAATTCCCTTTTATAAACATACGAGAATGTCACTCCTCCACTATAAAAAGACACTCAACCTCCCACTCATTAAAATCAATAATGCCTTTTGGATTGGACTAATATTATTCAAATAAGTTATCAAATCTATCCCCTCGACCTAGATTCCTTTCCTTGGGAATAAGGTAGACCAGTTAATAACATTGGTTAAAGCTATATGTACTTACCCGAAAAAAGAGGTAACATTCAACAATGTGCATTTATATTCTATTTGACTCTACACCCCATCAGTTCATATAGTAGCATGATTATATAATAAAGAATGTACACTAAATATACTTACAAAATGTTATTTTTAATGTATGGCCTAATCATACAAACACTTCCATCAAATGGGAAATGAACATACAATGCATGTATGAAAAATTATACCCTTACAAAAAGATGTTGTTTGTTTTGCCTTTATCACCTATCTTGGTTGGGCATAATGATGAAAAAACATTTCATATGAGATATATATGATATTTTATTTTCCATACTTATTTAATTACTTGGTATCAAGTACATTTTTGCTTTCCATTTTGTGGGAATATGATAACATTGTTTGTGGATTTATGGACTACTACCACCTCAAAGCAGTGTGATTCATTCATGCTATAAATGAAAGCTATTAGGGGATGGTTTTAATGATATCATGTAAAATATATGATAAAAATATAATACTATAATAATTATATACCACTATACATTCACATTCATTTTAATCATGAAAAATAAATGGAAGTACTCTCAATGCAAACGTACGGCCTAATGTCTCCATGAGCAGTGCATTTCAATTCCAATAACAAAATTTTATATATTATTAAAAATTATTATATATTCTAGATATATTGAATTTAAATCTTGGATTAAATATTTTATATTATGAAAAAATGATATAATTAATAAGTACAACAAGGGACAAGTAAAAAAATACTCGAAAAACATGGAAATTAACACCTGAAATAGTGAAAATAATGAATGATTGTTTACAAACAAGTAATAATATATTCTTAGAAGATAATATATTTAATTATAAATATGAATTTTCTTTTGGAATAAGTTATTATCTTTTTTTCAAACCATTATATAGTAATTTAATGTATGTTTTCCCAAAAGGAAATGTAAGGTAACAGATTCTATTCTCACTTCTCCTTCCGTGAGGCATATTCCATTTTCACCACTTAATTATTTTGTATAGGGTATACTTTTACCCATTTTATGTATTATATCTTGAATTAATTTATATTCCTGGTGTTTATTGGTTATTTTGAAGTTATTTATTTCATGTAGCGTATGATACTAAAGTTAATAAGTAGTATCAAACTTCGTCTCAATTTCCATTCATTAAGACATATTTTATTATTGTGCACCTAATTTAATTTATATTGTGTAAATACTACATATTTTACATATAATATCATGATTATTTAATTCCCCATGATACTCTTAGTTATAAATATAATTATTTCATCAAATTATATTTTAATTAATCATTTTAATAATAATATTAATTTCATAACACAATTTCATTTCTTTGGGTTATATTATATCCTTATATTCATTAAAATTATAATATATTATGTTTAATCACATTTCTTTATATATTTCTATATTTCCAATTTTTTATGAAGATTTACATTTGAAACAAATAATATATTCATTAATTTATTCTCACATCAACATTATTTCGTTTTCAATTTTTTAATACCCAATATCATTTTCTTCGGTATTGTTTACAATTGAATTTACATTAGAGAAATTTTTTTAATTATTTTTTAATAAACCCATTACTTTTATTCTCCTATCATAATTTATAACCTTTTTGGGTAATAGTACCAGTTTCTCATGCATCTGTATTCAAAACTTATTAGAAAATGTTTTCAATAAAACCTAACATCATTTCACACTTTAGTCGGAGAACCTGTTTTCTTCTAAAAATCCATTATTATAAAAATTACTACAAAAATTTATTTTATCCTTTTCAAAATGATTTATAAAATAAATTACCCTTTTTCTTTTAAATTTTTTCTCCATAGATTATTCATTTCATTTTCTAAACAAGGAACTTTTCTAACCATTTACTATGAAAATGTATTGGTCTCTTTACCTTGTATGATATGTAATGATTTACCCACCATCATTACATTGAAACTACCTTTACATGTTTAAAAAGCTTATTTTTAAGAAAATATTTTTTATGTATTTTAAAAAAATTTCTAAAATATTTTCAAAATGAAAATGATATTTTCATGAGGAATTTCTTGATGATATCTTTTTATAGTATTTGCATTCATCAATGATAGAAACCATTTATTTTACCCAATGTAGGATATTTCGTATTGATACCATCCTTAT
Source organism: Viscum album (assembly GCA_963277665.1). Taxonomy (NCBI): domain Eukaryota; kingdom Viridiplantae; phylum Streptophyta; class Magnoliopsida; order Santalales; family Viscaceae; genus Viscum; species Viscum album. The sequence goes on along the minus strand of OY728142.1, from coordinate 1,295,700,229 downwards.
TATTCCTCCATTGAGTTTTTCAACAAGTCAATCACGAACATTATAATCAATATATTCACATGAATTCTCAACCAACATAGAATAGATAAATCTCTGGCTAGTTAAAAAATAAGAAAACTATTATCACAATATTAAAAGTTGTGATGTGTTCACTATCCCTGTTCATTATTATTCTTATAAATCATTATTATGTTAATTTATTTCCATAAAATTAGTTAAAACTTTCTAGAATTTCAATTTTATTTAAATAAGTAGAATAAAAAATGAATCCTTAGCCAAAAAATCTGATATTCATGAAATAGAAATGGAAAACCATGTAGATCTCTGATCACTTCTCCCATGAAAAAACAATAATCCTTTAAAAAAATCAATCCAAAAATTTTACGTAAAATGATATTAAAAACACCATTTGTTAAATGGATATCAAATTCTAGATTATGGAATGAGTAAAATATGGAAAATGATATTAAATGGTGATAAACCACAATAAAATAAATATATAACATTCAACATGTAATAATAGATCAAAACAACAATCCAAGGATTTATCCCAATCCAAATGGATTCAATGTACTATAGAAACCATCATTGGGAACCAAGTGTTTGAGAGAAATATGTGGGAGAAATGTTGGGTTCGAGAGTCCTAGGGTACTTCTAAACCCATTAAAAAAATGAAGACCATAGAGCAGGCCCATGGACCATGCCACATCATGTTTAAAAACAGGGATTATATTGTATAATTGAAGGATACACCTCTCTAGACCCCCTTTGGTCAATTAAAATTATATATCCTTGTCCATAAAAAAATTACACTAGATTTAGGGGTTATGGTATAGACTTAACCACCACACCACAGAACCACCTTCCCTAAAATGTTTCCTATATAAAAAAAACCCCCACGAAATATCAACCCTTTATTTAGATGTCAGATCAAAACCAGGATATTCCATCGAATCCTCATAACATAGTAGTTATTCTTGAAAAGGAAGTAGACGATTCATCCTTCATGAGATCCCCAACACTGCACACATCCATACTATACCATAGAAACCACACTCCATGATGCATCCACAAGACTCCATGTCGTATCATATCCAAAAATGGTTATCGAACCTTTTTCCCTGAAAACAATCTCTGAACACCTTGGATCCTTTTTTTGGTTTTTCTAACATACAAAACTCACAAATGGACGGTATGTTAGGATCCCAGTCCTTACAATATTTTTTCAATCAAGATCCTCATTTTGAATAATTCTATATTTTTTAATTAAATTATATTTTTAATAATTATTCTTTTTAAATATAGTTTATTTAAATATATATTATAATAATATTTTATGAAGCCAAATATAACTTTTATAAGGATTGGAAAAATATTATCATTGTAAATGATAATATTTTATGAATACATGTGTATTTCTTTTGTAAAAATTAAAATTTGTAATTTAAATTATTTATCTGATAAAATAAGAATAATTTTTTAAAATACTAAATTGAAATTACACAACATTTAATTTTTAATAAATTTTTTAGATAGTAATTTTTTAAGGGTAAATTAGATTTTCGTAAATAAAAATTTTCTATTATTACACCATAAATTCCACAAGTGATTCAACTATTGAATTAATGAGTATCCCACAAAAAAATTATATTTTCCCTTTAAAAGAATATAATTTAATGTTATTTGATTAATTTAATAATCTCTTAATGAAACATTGAAAACAATTACTATATTAGATGGTTTTAAAATTTATTATTTTTAAACATGGCTAAATTATAATTCACAAAAGGTTTTATTTTACAGATATCAGTCCATGGGCTTAAAATGTTAAAAATAACTCATATTTGGTAGAAATCATGGGAAACCTCGTTCAATGAATTGTGTGTAGGATTATTTTGTCTTATATATAGAAAAATAATTTTATATGTAATAATAAAGGGTTTCCCCCTCTTTTTATATAAATAACCACCCATCCCCCTACTCCTCTTTAATAAAAACCCATTATTCGTGATTTTTCTCTCCCTCTTCATATAAATATATAATGCCCTCACATGGTGTTCCCAAGGTCTTATAAAGCTCCTATCAATATATTGGGATCACCCACTTGAGGAAATAAATTCTCTTCTTCTCTTATTTATTCATGAACATTATTTATATTATGTCATTTGATTTCTAATTTTCATTGTTGTAATGTGTTTTTACTTAAAACATATATTATTCTCATGATTTAAAATTGATGATAGATCCATTTCAAAACCATTACACCCCTCTTTGAATATTTATGTATAACCTTTAAGTATTTAAAATTGTCATATTATTTTCTATTCCAAACATTTTTGTAGTGAATACCCATCTCCATTTCAACTCAATAGTATTCAAATATATACAAATATCCATTATTATTTTGTGGAATTACATTTTTTCACCCAAACATAATTATAATGATATTAAATGAGATCAAATACATTACTATGTTTTATGAACTCAATGGATCAATTATGCATATACATGATATTAAAGTAATTGGGGGTCCCAAAATTATATATCCCTACAATGAATTGGGTGAAATTTTAATCTCATGAGATAAATTGTATAGTTCCTGTTATTTTATTTTTAAACCATTATACTGTGATTTATTGGTGGTAATACATGATTTATTTTTATCATTTCGTGTATTATCTTTTATCCACATGCCCACAATTGCTTTATATAAAATCTTATATAACGAATTTATTTTTTTCACAATTTCAACCCTTTTATGTTACCTTGATACTCCTCTATTCTATCATGTACATTTCATATTGAAATGATTTTATTTGACACAACCTGTCCTCGGGGCCCGTGCCGTGACTACCCCATGCCTGCCTCCCATAGCCCAGGGGCTGGCGGCTTGCACCTAAGGCATAAATCCCGATACAAGGGAAAGAATTGCCTTTATAAAATAAAACAAACACAATAGAGTATGCAAGATGAAGTAAACACTAAGTAAACTGAAAACAAAATTATGTGATGGAAGGTAAGTGGGCCAGTATACAAACCCAACTGAAAGTGCAGTACAACTGAAAAGTAAATTACAACAGATGTAATACAAAGAAGCAACCACCAGGTCGTCCTTTGGAACTCCCAACTGAAGGGTGAGTACCATCAGTCTCGTCGGCTCCATGAGTCCGTTCGTACTCTCCATGTACATCCCACCTGTTAGTCCACCTCTGGGTACCATCCCGCTCCTCAAGCCTCAGCCACGATCTGCGTTGTCCATCTTCTGCAACCAACACAACGAGGTGCGTGCATAGCCCATGCAGGGGTGAGTATACGATACTGATTAGGGACCCCGAGACTCTAGAAGGACTCTAGAATCCACAAAGTATATGCCACAAAGGAAATATACGAATAAAAGTATCAACCAACACTACTTTGGTATATTCCCATACATATACCAAAGTCATCAATTCCAGTTCTGCTCCAACACACGAGCTCAAGTGCAACCCAGTCCACACAGGAAAGCATAACTCAATCTACACAGGAAATCATGTCAATCTTATCTAAGATAAAGATTTAAAGTCAAGACTCATCTCACACAGGTATACTACTTCTGAAGAGAGGTGGAGATTATTATATGTAGCCTCTGAATCATTTCCTCTGACAATCCTATGTAGGATTAGAGTACATAAGTCATCACTGCCGAATCCACGGAGGATCCATCTATAGTATCCATCGATTCTGAATTCATGAAGGATCCATGTATAGTCGAAAAATCTATCGAACCCACAAAGGATCCTAGTACAGAAGTCATCTTCGTCGAACCCACAGAGGATCCCAGTGCGGTAGACGTCGTCATCGAACCCACGGAGGATCCCAGTACGGTAGACATCATCGTCGAACCCATAGAGGATCCTAGTAGAGTAGTCATCCTCATCAAACCCACTGAGGATCATAGTATGGTAGTCGTCCTCGGCGAACCCACTGAGGATCCATGTACGGTAATCATCCTCGTCGAACCCATAGATAATCCTTGAACGGAAGTCGTCATCTTCGTCGCAACCATCTCTAGGGTTCCCGCACACAGCTCGCTCGATTACAGGAGGCTCCGCTCCACGAGACAAAGGTTGATACATCAATTGTCCCGATGTCCAGGGTTAATGTATCACAAAGTTCCGTCTCGTCAAAAGAAACTCAACGTGACAGACAACACGTCAACCGGACGCCCGGTCTGAGAGTTATTGGTGTTTTCATCCCAGGGGCCCGTTTGGTTTTAGGCTAAAACCAACCCGACCATACTCCAGCTGCATCGAAACCTCGATCTGTGTAATCCAAAAGAACTGTCTCAATAAAAGGAATCCAACAAAGTCGACGGCACGTCAATCGGACGTCCAGAGCTCAAGTTATAAGTGTTTTCACTCCGAGGGCCCAGTTGGTTTCGTGTTCGAACCAACCCATACATACCTAAAGTTCACTGAATCCCTAAGTGTAATATACAGAAACAACCGTCTTGATCGAAGGATCCCAAATCAACTGACGGTGCGTCATTCGGAGGTCCGTATCCCATGTTATGGGCGTTTGAACAGATGTACCTGAAAATAGGGGGTTTGGACCAAGTCCGACCCGGCCCATTACCCCCTGGGTCAGCCCGAACCGGGTCGACCTCACCCGAGTCCGGGTCTGGCCCGGCCGGCGCGGCCCCGCCCGGTGCGGCGTGGGCAGTCCGGCCTGGCACCGGCACCCGTGCGCTGAGTGGATGTGGAAGGGGGAAAGCCCCCCCCCCCCCCCCCGCCATGTGTTGAAACAGTGGCCCCCTTATGGTAGGGCCCGCCCTTGTCTGCTGGTCAGGGTTTACAACCCACGGAAATCCCAAATCGTCCAGTCATAATGTCCGTCCAGAGAGCCGCCGCGTGACATGCCGGTCCTGCCTCCTGGAGCGCCGGCGACCAGATGTCCAGCCACCCCCTTACTGAACCGCCACGGTCGGCCCCGGCCGCGGCCCTCCATGGTGCTCTGATGCGGCGAGACGGCGCCGCGCCCCTTTGCTGCAGCCCGATCTTGGCCGCGAACCACTCCAGCTGCGGTTCCCTCGTTCTCGCGCGGTGCAATGACACCGTGCCTCCTCCGTTCCAAACCACAATGAAGACCAACAACAAAGGGGAAGGGGGGTTGGCTGTTTTTGTGTGGTCTAACCTCCTCCCGTTGTTTTCATAAAAAGCAGCCAATAAATAACGAAGAACGTCAAAATATTAATACTTGACGATGAAACAACCCCTACCTCGATTCATGAAGGTTGTTCTCTTGAAAAAGAAAGGGAAAGTTCCACTGTTCCATAGACATTTCTGCGGGATGATGGCGTCGCTTCATCAATCGTCTAGAAAAAAGAAAGTCGGGGTTGGCGTCTGTATTCTTCGTGTTCTTCAATGAAGAGGATGGAGTTATTTGCGGGAGGATGAAGCTCTTAAAAAATTATAACTCTCTCCAAATACTCATCACAACAAGATAAACCCAAATAAAAGAAGACACCTCTTATTTTATTACTCAATCCATGCATTTCAAAAATCCAAAATTCAAAACCAAACACACCTAATTATTTAATATTATGTTATCAAATTAATTAAGTGTTTAGTTGGCATGAATTAATGTGGGTGGTGGGGAGGGGAGGAGTCACTTAATTAAAAAGGGTTTTAGCGGAGTTAGGGAATTTGAAAAGGTGGGGGCTCGTGTGGGACCCACCTCGCCTTTAATCCTCTGATGGGAAGTTAAAATCCAGTGGATCCCACTCCAACTCCCACACCTAGGATCAAACACCTAGGAAAGAGAAATAAAATTTGTAACACAATTTTATTTTGCTTTACCCCTTAACCACATTTTTAAACAACTCTTCCTGAGAAAATGCAACTCCATTAAAGGTCTTCTAAAGCAATTACTGACGCTATGGTTTCATCGGTGCCCTTGGATTTCGATTCCGAGCACCAGTTCAAAAGTTAGAAAAACCTGCTCGTTCGTTTATTGAACGTACCCGAGCTAAACTTTGAAAAATTGATTCTGGGCACACCGAGCCTCGGAATGAGGTGCCGTTAGAGACTGCGTACTCGAAAATCCCAAACAATTTATGAAAAAAAATTCCTAGAAATTTATGTGCCTTTACATTACTCCCACTTCAGTTCTTTACATCCCCGTAAAGATATATCACAAACTAGAGAAATAGATGAGGTTACTGAGCACACATCTGATTCTACTCCTCTCAGGTGCTCTCCTGGAGGTTCCCGTACTGCCACATGATACGAACACGAGGAATAGACCGCCCACATAAGAACTGCTCATGCCGATCCTCGATCTCCATCGGGACCTCCGCAAAAGGTCGCCCCATCATCGATGTCTAGCTCCCCATATTGGATGATATGCATCGGATCATGCACGTATCTCCTCAGCTGAGATACGTGGAAAACGTCATGCACCCGGTGCAACTAATGTGGAAGAGTCGGGCGATAAGCCACCTAGCCTATCCTGCTGAGATCTGGAAATGGTCTGATGAAGCACAGAGATATCTTACCTCCTTGGCCAAATCTCTGTTATCCTCGTTGAGGTGTGACACGTAAATAAACATGGTCTCCATCCTCAAACTCTAGTGGGCTCCACCTCCTGTCAGCATAAGAATTTTGTCGGCTCTGAGCTGTCCTCATCCACTCCTGAATGACCTGGACCTTCTCTATCGTGTCCTGAACCATATCTGGTTCTACACGTACTCACTCCAACACTATCGACAAAGGATATCTGAATACACGGCCAGATATTGTCTCACCACTCCTAACATCTGAATTCCCAATCTCTTACTAAGAGAATCCGCTACATCGTTCCCCTTCCCATTAGTATAAACTGTCTCGATGTCATAATCCTCGAGGATCTAAAGCCATCGCCACTATCTCAGGTTGATGTACTTCTGAGAAAAGATACACATGAGACTTTTGAGTTGGTGAGAACCATAAACTGTTCACTCAATGAACAATGGGCGAGACTAGCCATATATAATAACTCAACTCCACCCTTCTCCATCTACGATCTACAAGAGCTGCTGAGATTCCTCCTCTGCCGACAAGAGAAATCTGGTCTCATCCCCTGGATGAACCACGTCTTTTTCCTAATACAGCCAATCCTGACATTAATGGTACTATTTCATGTCATGGATGACATCGTAAGCCCTCGACGCTACTACCAAGAGATCAAACCATTACACTCGCCTCCAAGGGTCGAGTCACACTATCGGCAACAGTGTGTGGTCACTAGGTCTACTCCAGTAGGAATCTCAAAAGTGAGGGTCATGTCAATGGTTTTATCTGGAACCTCTTAGTATCGACTATATAAAAAGGACAGATATGAAAACGTCACAAGAACAAGTGTCTTTTATTACTGCATCTCAAGGTACAAAGACACAAATCATCCACAAAAACATCAACAAAACTAGAAGCAACATGAACAATGTCTCCATGTCTGGAGTTAGTCCTGCTCTTGTCCATATGCTCCAGGAGCTCCCTGGTCGTTGGCCTTAGCTACCTAAAGCTGAGCTCTCCCATGTCCACACGTTTCCCTGCGGTCGGGGTGGTCTTCCTAGTGGCGGTCTGGTAGGGCCTCAAAGCATCGCCCACCACCCACTGCTCGGCCAGCTCCTCTGCCTCGTCCGCCTGCTTCCTGTGGACTGCCACGGTCAAACATCTACCTAGGAGGTCCCTCTACTACCTGCTGCACATCTGCAGGGTGGGTCGGGCAGTCTCGAGCCATGTGACCTTGCCCGCCGCATGTATAACACTGTCTGCTGCTCGTGTGGTTGGCTCTGTTTTCGTGTGCCCTGCACAACTGAACTTGTATCCTGAGATTGATCATCTGATGGTCTGGCCCGCTTGGTCCTCTGTGTCATCTGTCTACTACCTGCTGCAGAAGACTCTGTTGCTGGTCGTCCTGTAGAGGGTCTCACCGCTAGTGACTGCTCAGTGAGAAAACTCTCCACTATAAGGGCTCTCTCCAGCAACCCCTCCTACGTTGGGATCTTGAGGGAGTTCATCGAAGCCATGATCTCATGCCTCAGTCCTTGCTCGATGGTTTAGGCCGTGAAGAACGAGTCACCTACCTTGTCTGTGGAGTTGCACGAGAGATCAGTAAACCTCGACGAGTACTAGGACACAGTCATGCTGACCTGCTAGAGCTATAGAAACTCTTTAATGTACACCGCATAGAGGGTGGCTGGAACGAACTCCGAGCGGAAGAGGCTCTAAAAGTCCGTCCAAAGTATAAGTGCCTCGTCATGCACCTGGAGCATCAGGCCCAACCATCTACCTGTTTCCGAGTGCAGGAGACTCACCGCAAGGTTCACCATGAGGTCAACTGGTGTCCCAACCAATCTAAAAACTCAAACAATAGCCTCTAGCCAATACTCTACTGTCTGAGGGTCCATATCTCGGCAGAACCTGGGCGGTATCTAACACTGAAACTTGTGCAGTGAACTATGGCAACGTGCACTTCTAGCGGTTGGGGCTGGTGGTATCTGTGGCTTGGTGGGTAGAGGTACCGCCGGTGCCTCCGCTGTAATGGGGCACTGCACCGAGACCTCGTCGCTTGGTGCACTGTCATCTCACACAATGCTCGGAACACTAGATGGATGCCGTCGTGGGGCCATCCTAAAAATAAACAGGTGCGCCACAGTCAATACAGTATACCTGGTGATTTGACACAAGTAATCACAAAGAAAAATTTGAAACACACATGCAATCAATGTTTTCATGCATTGAGTCAGAAATCAAAAGTCTTGGTCCTGGTGTATGGATACGTCGGCCGCCACACCAACACATGACTCCCTGGACTGCTAACCACACTCAATAATCTAAACACTATTACTTCACATAGAGGAAAGATCAGAGTCATGAGTTCTTCGGTAGAACCTAACTCCTCTGATACCAATTTTTTACGACCCATCCTCATGGCCCGTGCCGTAACTACCCCAAGCCCACCTCCCATAGGCCAGGGGTTGGTGACTAGAACATAAGGCGTAAATACATATTAAAGGAAGGCATTGCCTTTATAAAAGAAAACAAACACCACAGTGTAAGAAAACTAAAGTAAACACTAAGTAAACTGAAAACACATGTAAGTGTTGGAAGGTAAGTGGGCCAGTATAAAAACCCAACTGAAAGTGTAGTACAACTGAAAAGTTACGTACAACAGCTGAAAGAAAAAGCAGCAACCACCAGGTCGTCCTCCAGAACACCCACCTGAAGGGTGAGTACAGTCAGTCTCGTTAGATTCTAGAGTCCGGCAATCCTCTCCGTGTACGTCCCACATGTTAGTCCACCTTCAGGTACCATCCTGCTCCTCACGCCTGAACCACGATCAGTGATGTCCGTCGTCTGCAACCAACACAACGAGGTGTGGGCGTAGCCCATGAAGGGGTGAGTATACGATACTCAGTAGGGACCCCGAGACTCGCGAGGGTCTCCAGAATTTTTAAAGGATAAACCAAAATGGAAATATATAAATACAAGTATCAACCAACACTACTTAGGTATATTCCCATACATATACATAAGTCATCAATTCCAGTTCTTCTCCAACTCACGAGCTCAAGTACAACCCATTCCACACAGGAAAGCATAACTCAATCCACACAAGAAAGTACGTCCCAATCCACACAGGAAATATAGTCAATCTTATCGAAGATAAATATTGAAAGTCAAGACTCAGCTCACACAGGTATACTACTTCTGAAGAGACGTGGAGATTATTTGATGTAGCCTCTGAATCATTTCCTCTACCGATCCCATGTAGGATTCTAGTACAGAAGTCGTCACTGCCGAATCCACAGAGGATCCAAGTACAATAGTCATCGCTACCGAATCCATTGATGATCCAAGTATAGTAGACGATGCTACTGAACCCACAAGGGATCCTAGTACAGATGTAATCGTCGTCGAACCCATGGAGGATCCCAGCATGGTAGACGTCGTCGTCAAACCCATGGAGGATTCTAGTATGGTAGATGTCGTCGTTGATCCTACAGAGGATCCTAGTACGGTAGTAGTCCTCGTCGAACCCACTGAGGATCATAGTACAGTAGTCTTCCTCATCGAACCCACTGAGGATACTAGTACGGTAGTCTTCCTCGTCGAACCCACAGAGGATCCTTGTACGGAAGTAGTCATCTTCGTCGCAACTAGCTATAGGGTTCGCGCACACAACTAACTTGATTCCAGGATGGTCCGATCCACGAGTCAAGGGTCAATACATAAACTGTCACGAAGTCTAGGGTTGATGTATCACAAAGTTCTGTGTCGCCAAAATAACTCAACGCGATAGACGGAACGTCAATCGGACGCCCGGTCTGAGAGTTATTGGCTTTTTCGTCGCAGGGGCCCGGTTGGTTTTTAAGCTAAAACCAACCCGCCCGTACCCCATCTGCGTCCAAACCTCGAGCAGTGGAATCCAAAAGAACCGTCTCACTAAGAGGAATCAAAAAAAGTTGATGGAATGTCTATCGGACGTCCAGAGCTCATGTTATAAGCATTTCTACTCTGAGGGCCCGTTTGGTTTCATGTTCGAACCATACCGACCGTACCAAAAGTTCACTGAAACCATGAGTGAAATATAATGAAATGACCACCTCGATCCAAGGATCCTAACGCAACTGAAGCTGTGTCATTCGGAGGTCCTTAAACCATGTTATGGGCGTTTAAACGGATCTTACCAAAAACAGGGGGCTTGGGCCCGGTCCGACCCAGCCCCTTACCCTAGAGGTCGACCCGACCCGGGTCCGAGTCCGGCCCAGTTAGGCATGGCCCGGCCCGGTTGGCATGGCCCAGCCCTGCCGGTGCTACCCGGCCCTGCACGGGGGTCCGGCCCAGCGCTGGTGGCCCAGCCCGGTATGGGCACCCGTGCGCTGAGTGGACACAGAAGAGGTGAAAGGTGATGCCCCCCCCTGTCTCGAAACGGTGTCCCCCTCATGGTGGGGCTTTCCCTTGTCTGCTGGCCGGGGGGTTACAACCCCCAGACTTCCCGAATCGGCCTGCTATAATGGCCGGCCGGAGAGCCTCCGCGGGACCAGCCGGTCCTGCCTCCTGGAGCACCGGCGGACGGATGTCCGGCCTCCCCCTTGTTGAATTGCCGCAGACAATGGTTGCGGCTTCCTTCTATCTGGCGCTGAGCGATGGCGCCGCGCCCCGGCTGCGGCCCTCATTGGTGCTCCGGTGCGGCGCGATGGCACCCCACCCCTCCGTTGCGGCCCGCTCTTGGTCGTTGCCACCTTCGGCTTCACTGGCGCTCTGCGACAGCACCACGCTCCTTCGCCACAGCCCTCTACGGCCATGGTTTTCTCTTTCCCGCACGGTGCAATGGCACCACGTCTCCTTCATTCCAAACCACAATGAAGACCAACAACAAAAGGGGAGGAGGGTCAGCCGTGTTCATGCGGTCCGACCTCCTCATATTATTTTGATAACTAGCAGCCAATAAATAACAAAGAATGTCAAAATATTAATACATGACGATGAAACAACCCCTACCCTGATTCACAAAGGTAGATCACTTGACAAAGAAAGGGAAAGTTCCGTTGTTCTGTGGACATTGACGTGGGATGACGGCGTCGCTTCATCAATCGTCGAGAAACAGGAAGCCGAGGTTGGTGTCGATGTTCTTCGCATTCCTCAATGAAGAGTATGGAGTTCATCACGGGAGGATGAAGCTCTTCAAAAACTAGAACTCTCCCCAAAAAACCAACACAACAAGCTAAACCCAAATAAAATAAGACACCTCTTATTTTATTACTCAAGCCATGCATTTCAAAAATTCAATATTCAAAACCAAACACACCTAATTATTTAATCTTAAGTTTTCAAATTAATTAAGTGTTTAGTTGGAATGAATTAATTTGGGAGGTAAGGAGTTGAGGAGTCACTTAATTAAAAAGGGGTTTAGAGGAGTTAGGGAATTTGAAATGGTGGGGGCTCGTGTGGGCCCCACCTCACCTTTAATCCTCTCATGGTAATTTAACAACCCGTGGGTCCCACTCCAACTCCCAAACATAGGATCTAACACCTAAGAAAGAGAAATAAAATTTGTAACATAATTTTATTTCGCGTTACCCCTTAACCACATTTTTAAACAACTCTTCCTGAGATAACGCAACATCAGTAAAGGTCTTCTTAAGAAATTACCGGTGCTGCGGTTTCCTTGATGCCCTCATATTTCGATTCCGAGCACTGGTTCGGAAGTTAGAAAAACTCACTCGTTCATTTACTGAATGTACCCGAGATAAACATCGGATATTGATTCCGGGCACACTGGGCCACATAATCAGGTGTCGTCAGATACTGCGTACTCGTAAAATCCAAAAGAATTTAAGAAAAAAAAATTCCTTGAAATTTACGGGTCTTTACATTATTATAACATTACTATGATTTATCTGTCACCACATTCTATTGTACATTCCATGGTTTTCCCATCCAGTTTTAGAATTGTTGAATAATTTTTATTCCATATAGATGAGTTTTAATTAATTTCACTGTATACGTATTAATGTTATTGTTGAATATACCTTATTTATTAAGGGTTTAGGACTCACAATCTGCTAGGAATATATTAAGATTCGTATTATGTATTTAATCATGAATTAATTTGTATTAAATTTATTGATTTTCAAAATTCCGTTATTATAGATATAGTAGCCTCAGTTGTGACTATTGTGGAAGGATAAAATTTGGGAAGGGGTATTGTAGTTTCTAAAGTTGTTTTGTAACTTGTGGTGTTATAGGGAAGGTTTATATTAGATTATAATTATTTTTTGGTTTATAGAACCTTTAGATGAGAATGTTGTTGATTGTGTTAGTATTAATGATGATATTGAATCGTTGGGAAATAAATTATTTTAGTAATTAAAATGTGGCCCAATTTTAAAAGAGAAATGTCTGTCACTATATTAATTATTATTAAAAAACATTGTTGTAGGGTCCCTAAAATTCAGAAAAAGGGAGGAAAATACTTCAAAATTTTTGGTAATGATGATGGATACAAATTGGATTGTAAATTTAAGAAAGAATGTGAAGAAATAAAATTATTTCAAGGGAATATGGCCTGCCCACATAACATCACCAAAAAAGGATAGAGGAAGGCATAAACCGTGAACCATCTGTACGCAGATGGCCTACGAAACACTGGACCACACAATGATTTCCCTCAAATGAAACAGTTTTCACTGAATTTTCATCAACAGATAGAATCCACCATGAACCATTTTCACTGGGGAGAATATAGTAGAAGTACGCTCTGCATACCTTCCCCGTGAATGATGGAATTCAGGGGTGAGAAGTATTCAGTGACATCCCACACCTCCTAAAATCTTGGATGATCGATTCATATATGTAACACATTTCTTCAATGGGATTCCTTAGAAGGTTTCATGGGAACCGTAAATATATCATCATCAGTACTCTATAAAAGGGCCACCATGGGAATCAAAATGATAGGGGGAGAAGGAAGAAGGGGAGAGAGAATTTGGACGAGTGAAAAAGGGATAGAGAATATATAGGCTTCAGGAAAAAATTCTCTCACATCCAAAGTAGTTCACGAATTCCATACTGCGAACAAAAATAGTTCATAGAATATATCATGTGAACCATAAATAGAAATCAGTTCATGAAGGTCCTTCCACCAAACCATATTCGGAAGACCCTCCATAGCCAACCAGGAAACCAATAACAAATATAATAAAAATGGATTGTGGATGCTCATATAGGGAATACAGTATGGAGACACCCATTTGTGGAAGACAATATGCAGGTCCCTTATGTGGAAGACACATTGTAGAAATCTCCTCTGCATATCATCATATGTGGCCAACTCATCCTCATACAATCATAAGAATCCAGATCCTACATGGCCAGCTCTTACACGAACAACCTTACGCGGTAAACAGTTCATGCCCCCCTGGTCCATAATGTGGGGGCTACACCCCCAATCCCCCATCCGGGATTACTGTTGGCCTACATTACTGGCCCTTTGGGCCGGTCCCTTCGTTACAATCACTGACCCCAAAGATAAATGGAGGGTCGCACCCCAAACATTTCTTTTCAGGTTGTTGACATTTCCCATTGCACCCTAATTCCACCCAATTATCTGTCTCTTGAATACCATGATAAAATACATTACCCATGAATCTTTTGAAAGTCCCTATAACTTTCCAACTATACCAGGTTGACCCAGAACTCCATGGACAATCACACCCTAAATGTTTCTTAATTTCACAAACACATCCTTTCTATCTAACAATATATGTGTCTCTACTGATTCTGGATCAACATAAACTTCCATGGCCATCAGAAGAAAAAGGCCAGTGTTCTATAGACTCCTTTGTTTGACTGTTGACATCATGCCCCGGTTCTTCTACATAAGATTCCTACAAGATGACGATCAATCAAAGTAAAATTATTCTTCATGAGAGTCTTTTCCTAACTCTTTACACGTCAATGGCTTCCATGCCCCATGTCATTTCTCCTAATCCATGATTCCCAAGATTCATGGTTAACACTTTACTTCCCTCCCATGTTTGAGGCATGTTAGAACATCCCTGCCTGATTATCCTCTAGTTAAAAATGGATCCTACAACCATGGCCGAAACACTATTACCTTAAAGTATGTGTTATCATTCTAACATCACAAAATTAAATAGTATGGTTTTAGTCCCAAAAACACCAAAATTAATATTTATGTCATTGTCCTATGTGTATGACTTTAATTTGTATCATACTAGGTGATTTTGGATCTTTAAAAACATCCTTGACCATCATAAATGGAAGGCTAGTGTCTTGAGGACACCTATGCTTCACTATAAACATCATCCCTCGGTGGATGTTCTTATGTTGCCCAAAAAAATGGCATATCAAAAAGAGGAAAATTCATCTTCAGGGGAGTCCTCTCCTACCTCTGTACACCTCAATGGGTTCCATGCCTCATATCATTTATCATGAACCAGGATCCTCCAAAATCGTGGTTTACACATTCTATCCTTCTCATGTTCGAGGAACATCTGAATATCAAAAAATGATTTTCCTCTAGATAATCATGTTTACTATCGCATTTGTTCCTCATCGCATGACCCAAAACAACAAGACCCCATGTAGTCCTATCCACAATATTTTGAACTATGATGCTATAGTCCAGGCTATATGACTTTAAATTGTATTATACCTCATTAGATATTTCGGGGCCCTCCCACTGAGGTAACTCCCCAATATTCCATGTCCAGGCCACATGACCATAATGTAATCACTCATTAAAGGGTTATTTGTCCATTCTATATCCCACCATCACCCCGACCACTTCTGTCGTGGGCTCTCCCTTCCCCGCCAACAAGGGAAGAGGCATTTTCATTGTTGTATCTTTCATATCCTCTTATTTCTCACACAATGTATGACTCACATGGGCCAAGTGGATTGTGAGGATTAATACATTTACATGGATCTAAACTACAATAACTTTGATTTCTAACCAAATAAGGATACATAGGGTGCCTACCAGACGTCCCAAGCTAAAAAGGGTACCTATCAAAAATGGTATATTGAATCATGTGTCCCAAAATTGGCTGCTCCTACGTATAAGACCCATAAATATGAACTATAATTATGTTGTTTCCTGACAAAATTAGGATACGTAGGATTCCTAATAGAATGACCGAGATCAAAATGTTTCACATATAAAATTGTCCACCCAGTCATGTATATCAAGTGGTCAGAATCCATGTTTAAGTCTCATCCCAATATGAAAAATAGGAACTCTGATTCCGAACCAAATCACGAAACATAGGATACATAATAGGTGGGCTGAGCTCAAAAGGGGAATCATCCAAAAGGGTCCACCCAATCATGTCTATCAAATGGGCAGCTTCCATGTGTAATTATCAACCCATATAAACTAAAATAACTCTGATTGATGACCAAATCCAGATATGTAGGATTCCTACCATATGTCCTTAGATCAAAAGGGTTCCCATCCAAATATGTCCACTAAATCATGTCCCATATAATTGGATGCACCCATGCATAATCCCCAAATAATTTGAACTAAGAGGTTTCTGATTCCTCTCCTAAGGATAGGTAGGAAGCCCTTCTTACGGGCCAGATCCCAACATCATGTCACCATCTGTCCCCCCTGGATGATGATAAACTTCAAAGCACCTTATTATGTGGCTCAAGTCAGGATCACCTCCGTAGTATCAAATATATGCATTCCTCATACTATCCTACAAAAAAATAGTAGCCCGGGGACACAATATTCAAGAATGAACCTAGGATTCATGAACATATGAGCATGACATAAATCCATAAGAGAGTCTGGGAATAGGAAACAATCATTTCCTTGAAGGGTGCGGGTATCTTGACCTATCATCCTCTTGACCAATGGAGTCATTATGTGTCGTTGGCCAAATCATCCGCCAACAAGTGCCTTCCTTGGGAAATAAGATCCATGAATAATGGATATCGGGGCTTTTAGGGGTTCTTGGCTCCATGAATAAACACGTTGAAGACCATCTAAGGAAGTTATATCTAAGAAGGCTGAATTGCATGAGTGCTTAAACCCCATGCAATCGCTTGATGGGACAACAGTTCCCATATAGATAATTCAACCTTATTTAAAGAATAATGACGTTTAATGGGTCGAAACAATGGAATGGTAAATTTGACGAGAAACCATCTCTACCTAAAAAGGGTCAGGTGATGATTATCATCATGCCATCTTGGCACTAATCGGAAATGTGCCACCTCCAAGGCAGAAAAAAAATGGTGGACCCAACGTGAATCATTATACATGGTGGTGGTTCTACATCATTGATAAATGAAAAAAAGGATACTGTACATCAGACCATTTTCTTCGACCCTGTACAAGAAAAACGTGCCTCCTCAGAGGTGGAACAAAAATGGTGAACCTGATGTTAATCCTTATCCAAGGTGGCATTCTACCCCCATGATAAAACTAAAAGGAATACTACATGTTGGACCATTTTTTTGCCCTGGTATGCACAAAACACGCCACCTCGAAGGAGGAACAAAATGGGTGAACCGAACATGAATTTTTAATCAAGGTGGAAGTTCAATCCATATGATAAAATACAAATGGTTACTACACGTTGAACCATTTTTTTCACCCCAGTATGTGCAAAACATGCCACATCGGAGGTGGAACAAAAATGGTGAACCCATCCTGAATCATTAACCAATGTGGCAGTTCTACCCCAATGATAAAATGAAAAATGATATTGAATGTTGGACCACATTTTTCTCCTTAGTATGCACACAATATGGTACCATGGAGGTAGAACAAAAATGGTGAAGCTGATGTGCACATTAAGAAAGGTGGTTGTCTCACCCAAATCATGCCCCTTCTCCCCACAACAAATAAAATGGGGAAGTGGGCCAAGCTGAATCGCCAAATATTCATGTGTTTACAGGAATGCAACTTTGACGATGTTTTGTGGTCTATATTTCATATAGGTAAATTACAGGTTCCCATAAATAAATATTCAATCCAAATGGAATTCCAACAACCCATGAAGACACGCACATTAGGGATCTCGTAGGTGTCTTAATCCCTAATGAAGAGTAGGATCCCCTTTTCTACCATGTGTCTTCAATGCTGGATATCTAATATGTTGATTAATGAGTACCATCGAAATGGTACTATCCCCATGCTGGCTGCCATAAGACAAACCCTCAAGACTGAAAAAGACTACCAGCCACCTCTTCAGTCGCTTCCAGCACCCCAGTGCAAGGTGGCCCCAGTGGTCATCTCAAATCATTTCGGGAGCCTGTCACTGGAACGTGACAACTAGTACCTCCATTATCATAGAGAGGTGGTTGATGTTGAAGGTGACTAATTCATCTCCACTACACAGGGTTCCTACTTATGGGACCCTACCAGAGAGCATTGTTGCCAACACCGGATGACCAGGCCTCCTCTCACGGAGGAGGACCACATGTGGAGGGAACCTTTCAATGATCAGAAGACCTAGGCCCCTCAGGCTGCCTTCCAAGGGTAGCAAATATATAATAATTAACACACTATCACCTTGGTTCCTAAGGTTCATCTATTTAGTACTAACGTAATGGAATTCAATGGTAAGACATTGTACATTGTCCCCTCCACTCATTTCCACCATAGAAATAGGGTGACACAATATGAGCAATTTCATGTTATTGCTTGTGCTTGTTGGTCCTGCCATGCAGAAAGAGTGGAAAACTATAGGAAGATGGAGATATCTTCCGAGCCACAACAAGCCGACCATCCAAATAGGCTGGAACTCAACAACACGCATGCACAAGCACCTGATAATGCATTTCAAGCCTTCTATCTATATAGGTCTGTAATAGGCTATACACATGTACAAATACCTACTGATGCATATCAATCCTGCCATCCAAATAGGTAAGAAACCAAATATGATCAGAGACAAATATCTTTCGATGCATACAAAACCCATGAGACAAATATAGAGGCAATCATGAAGATGAAATTCCATGTTCATGAATATGAAGGCCATCAGCCAAATATGGTGGATGATAGAGAAGATAACTGGAAAAGACTCGTTCTTCTGTCCCAACATAAGAGAACTACCAGCATCTACTAGAAACTCATAGAGGACCTAAGAGAGAACCAAATCCTATTATGACAAATGTAATGGGCCTCCATACCCATTCCAACTAAATATGTATCCCAGTACATCTTGACAATGATGGAATATCAGATATCGATTCAACACCAAACCCACCAAACATGCCATGATATCAATTACCCAGAAGAAATGGTGAGAAACTGGGTCCATGACCCAGTTTCCTCAAATAGAATGACTCACTCGCAAAATGAGTTCTTCACTCCATAGTAGTTATGAATCCCTTCTCTTGTACGGGAGGGTCGATGGAAAAATCCCACAACATACAAACAACTGGATAGGGAAAAAATAATCTTCTCATCTAGGGGATGCCGGTCCAACTAGATCGGCATATCTTGACAACATCATAGATCCCAAAAATATTGAGACCATTATATGAAGGACATTACAAATAATAGATGTCATTAGATACCAGCAAGAGAGCTCCAAAAAATGAAAAGTGCCAAATGGCATGAAAAAATGAGAGCATATACATGATCCTGCTCCACTAAAATCTATTTTTTTACGCTCTTAAAAATATATCAAATAATAATCATGAACATATCATTTGATTAACAAATTTTTGAAGTGGGGAGTAGCCGTTGCGAAGGTCCTCCCCTTAATATCGCAACCAGAAGCTTTGATGGTTCTCCACAGATCACCCATGTGGGCATACCACAAGGGTCAAAAATGATCGATCATGAGAGCCTATATCTGGATGCATGTCAAGGTGTCCCTCCCCTTGACCATAAAATCAGATAGCAAGAAGGTCATCCTCGTGCTGTCATTTTATCTGATAGTCCTCCCCACGGAATATGCTATAAATATGTTTATCCCTATAGTCGGACATCAAGTCATGATGGTAGTCCTCGCCATGATGATAGTCATTGGGAAGCCCCTCCCTGCAATGATAGTAACTATGAGGGTCCCTTCTCTAGTAACATCAAGAAAAAATAAGGTCCTCCCCTCTAGACAGTACATCTTAAAGTCCCTCTCCAAAATGTACATAGCATAAATTCTCTCTACAGCCATGTCTCATGTCATGATGGTAGTCCTCTCCATGATGATAGTCATTACAATGGCCCTCCCCACAATGACAGTTGTTGTGAAGGTCCTCCCCTCAGTGACATCAGGAATAAAGAAGATCCTTCCCTTTTCTAAAACACACCCTAATGTTCTTTCCTTGGGTATACGTCATAAGGAAAAGTCTCATGGCTGGGAAAAAATTCTCAATAGTAGCCCTCACCAATGCAAAACCAATTATGATGTTCCTCCCTGCAATCAGACATTGTATTTTTAAGATGGTCCACCCATCTTCAGAACAAATGTGAAGAATTCCTCTAATGCTGAGGCACTCGGTAAAATGGAGCAACACACATCTGGCACTCCGTCTATAGTGAGTGATATTCTTTCTCAACCAGAGGATGTCCTGGGGTTACGCTCATCTTCTGAGAAACACATATGGAATTCAAAAATCAACAAGGCTCCCACCAACCCGGTGTCTTGGAACGAAATTATTTATAATCATTTGAGCATGGAATATCTTATAGAGGACCCTCCGGAAAAACAACAACATGATATGTTGATTGTGAGAATAAAACTTTCTAGGGATAATATACCAGTGAGGTATTGGCCTATGGATACTTCTCAATTCGACATACCAGGAGATATTTCTGGGGAATTCACGAATGACATTCACCTCAAAATATGGATGACTCTTCACTAGTTGAAAGTAAAATTCTTACCCTACAATGGGTATGCAGAACATGTTCACACAATCGGGGAGCTTCGTTATCTAATCGGCCTCGAAGCCCCCCCCCCCATCTGCAAGGCAGCCCCAATCAGAAAGGAAAAATGAAAATACATGAATTGGAATGCCTCCATTCAAATCATAAGTTGTGTAACCTAATTGGCAACACACCGACTGGAGTTCACATTTTTGGATGGGTAGAAAATGGAGCTCTACACTTCACCCCACGTTCCCTCCAACCAGCCGAATGGAAATGAAATCCTATAATGTCATCACCTAGAGGTATCAATCAAGTGAAACCCATGCTCAGAAAATAATGGGATAAACATAAAAAACCGGCCCAAAGTATGTCTAGAAAGTGTTAAGGCCGAAGAAATCAGGCCATCTAAAATTGGAGGAGTTAGGAAACTAGGAACATCCATAAGGCTTCCCACCTCAGGGAATCCAACCACCAAGAAGTGATCATATCCTCAAAAGACCATGGACTTCGTGCAGTCACAAATCCATACTTGTCTAACACCCGAAAAAGTGTACATGAAATTGGAAGGATGGTAGTAGTGGAGGTTACCACCACAATATGGGAACAACCCCATCCAACAGGCCAGGTGGAAGTTTTAAATAAAAATTCCCCCATAAGACCAACAGATCCAGGCCGTAGCGCATTAACAGGAGAATAGGAACAACCCCATCCTATAGATATGGGGGAACTTTTACCTCAAATCCCCGCACAATGGACATCTGTATTCCACATTCTAGGAAGAACGATGGACATAAGAGTTACACATTCCAACCATTCTTGTGGTTTCCACCCTTTGAGTCAAAGACACATTATGATGTCATGCCAAGGCTCCCTTCGGACCAAACATCACCATGAAACTCGAAGAATAATTTATAATGGATGGTGAAAGTCAAATAAAGTGATAAGGAAACCTTCCTACCATTCGACACCTAGAACACCACCACCAATGTAGTATGACTCACTGAATTTGGATAATGTAAACCCCACGGATCATACAAGAAATGACGTAGCAGAGAGGACACGAAGGAAGATGGTTTCCACCCAGAGGTATCCCACACCAAACATGATGGTGTGTGTACCCAAAACCCAAGGGTGGTCCTATACCTGGGATCCCCCTTAGTTAATCGGACAATACCTCCCATGAGAAACAACAATAATGCGAAGAATAAATTCAAGGTCTTCTATTACCCTCCTTATCCTACCCCTAATAGTGTGTCACTGACCCACGAGGAAATGTTTTCCATGAAGGTGGAATAAATGAAAGACATCAGGTGAATTAATGTTGATCTACATCGAGGGAGTTATCATAACAGACGTGTCCCCCCCCCCCCCCCACAGAATGTCATTATGTTCTCCTAGAATAGGTTTCTCATGCTACAGGAACCCATCCTGGTTAATGAATCCATGATCGAAAGACCGTTCAACCCGGCCTCGAAAAAACATCAAGACTTCCCCTACTGGGAAGGTAGCCAGAATATATCCATCTAAACCAACTAATGATACCCCCAGTTTGGTATTAACCAAAAATTCATGTAGTGATGACAAATCCAATCTTGGACATTGCTGCACTAGCTCCAGTTCAGGCCCAACATTTTTTGCATCAAGGGATATTAAGCACCGTCAAGAAGCTAACGACTTGACTAGAATCCATGGAGGGGCGGAACGCTCCAATAAAATAAGTGAAAACCCTATCCCGAGTGGGGGATCAAGACTCCCCCTCCATTAAAACAGAAAGAAACTCATATTCCCAGTATTCAGTGGCTCAGGGGACCCCAAACAACATTTAATGCACTATACCACTTTCTTTGATCCTATGAGGGAAACTACATAGTAGCAAGAAGCCATAAAAATCAAGTGCTATGTATGTACCCTATAGAGATCATCATTTTTATGGTTTACTAGCCTATCAAAAAATTTAATTACAGGCTGGGAGGACCTTTAGAAACAATTTTCACCCAGTTTAGTTTGATGCTACCCAAGAAGATGGTCATGGATCTCATGAACTGTAAACAACGAGAGAATGAAATGTTCTCAGACTACATTTCTATATAGAAGGTCCTGACATATTCTCTAAACTCGCCACTCCCCTAGGATGTGATACATTCCATGTGCATCGATAACCTTCGAGATGAATTGTGAATTCCGCTCATCCTGGTGAAGTACACTAGTGGGTTTAGAGATTTTTCTTCCATTTATCAAAGGATAGACGCCTCCTTGTAAAAGACCAACCCGTTGTCTAGAATGAATCCATCATCTCGAGGGTAAACAAAGGGAAAAGCTGATATGGATTCTGTCATGCATAATCCACCCCTGGCACCGACAACAGTTGTGAGACACCCACTGAACCGTGCGGGGGCCCCTGGATGCCAACAACCACCACCACGGATATATGAGTAATGGGGTTCCAAAATAAATTAGTTCAAATAATGAAGAAATATATTTTATTCTTTCTGAGATGACCAGGTCTGTAGTTAATTCATAGCCACTATAAATTGCTATTTTCTTCAGCTGCTAGAGCCAAAGCGATCTGATGAAGTAAGTCTCGATGATCATACAAATTATTTTCCCTATCACTAGATAATATGACATACCATCTTGATGATCTTTATTTTCTAGGATCTTCTACAAAAGATTGTGGATTCTGGGAAATTCAAGATGGCCCTGCCACCAGTCCATGTTGATTGCATTTCTACCACAAACTAAAGAGATGGGAAAGGAATGGATAACAATTTCCAAAAAGAAGAACAATTTTTTTTACAATTGGATGACATGAAAGACAATTATATGAGTCCATGGAATCCTCCAGGTGAAGTTGAAACAACCAATTGTTCCCCAAATCTCTCGATAAAGCATAACCATCCTCCACGGACATGTGGTCATCCAACAGTCAGAAGGTGATAAAGAAAAACGAAATAATATGAGATGAAATCATAGATGAAGTCAGTGTTGACACATTTGGAATTCATTCCAACAGTCTTGTTACAATGGGCACTACTCCGCAAAATAGTAAAATGGGAACATCTCTGACAAATGAATCCATCCAAAAGAGACAGTCAGACAAAAATGGTGTCAGATCAAGAATTGATATTTGGATCATTTAATTCCATTCACTTGCTGGACCCCTTCATTGATGAAAACTATGTCCACGAAACCGAATTCCATGCACCCAACTGGTGAGCCAGAGGATGAGGCCTCAGATGTAGGAGGATTCATGGAAGGCATGATTGTGTCAGGAGTCAAATTCTTGGCCACACCATAAATCAAACCATTAACAACACCGAGACACGTATAATGACCCTCCAACCGAAACAAGAAGGACTGGAATTCGCCTTCGCCCCCATTGGAAGAAATCCAAGCCCAGTTATCTTCGAATATCCATCAGTGGATGAAAAAATACCAAATCCCCAGGGTATACAGGCAGACCAGTTCACCCAAACGTGGAAAGGATTGCAGCACCGCCATCCCTTGTCAATGAAGTCAAACCATCTGTGTCCAAGGCTCAAACCCTTAATTATTTTGTAAAAGAGAAACCTTAATCTAGATAGTGCTGACCTTTAGGTAAGTAGTATGATATTTTAATGCAACTGGATTGAATACTAGTAATGCTGTCAATCTTGGATGCATTGACCCATCCGCAGATCTTAGGGAGGCACTCACCGAAGCCTTGCTAAGCCCCCAGCTGTTTGTTGCTGAAGTAACAGCTGACAAAGTCTATCAGACAGAGACTAATCTTAAATAATGTCACACTGTCATCTCCTTTAAATATAGGGATGAAGATTTCAACATGCAAGGGCACATCAAACCCTTAAATTTTCCTGGAAAGACAAATGGAATCTATTTTTAAATGATCTTCATCAACAATGGCTCTAAAGTTAAACTTCTTCCTCTATGAACGATTCTTTGAGTATGTTATGATGAAGGCAGGTTGACATACTGCACTAAAAATCTATTGGGATACAATAAAAGTAATCAGAAACCATTGGGATGAATCCAACATACATCTTGGTTAAGAGATCTCATATCAGATTCCATGTTCCTGGTGGTGAAGCAAAGTATGACCTTCAATGTACTGTTAAGGAGGCCTTGGCTACACCATCACACTGAAATTCCATCCTCATACCACCAATGCATCAGGTATTTCACTAATAGGTTAAAATAAATGTTGTACACCGAAAAATCATTTCTTGAGTCTTGTAAATCGCGTTATATTGATGTTGGGTTCTATTAGTTGGGAGAAAACATCTTTTAACCACTAGAATTGATTGGATATATGCCCCAAATGGATTAGAGATGGCTCTCGCAGACCCCTCTAGCAACTCAGGGAAGAGTATGTACTACCCATCAATAAAGTTGAATGTATAAGTATAAGTCTGAATGTAGACTCGGTCATCTGCAGGGTCTCTATTACGACCACCAAGAACAAAGACACATGAGATCTTGAAGACTTCCATGTTGTCAAGAAATTACCTTTCAATGTTTCTTCGGACCCATCCTTGGGGAATCAAAATTCACTTTCTATACCTACTATGGAAAAAGAAGATTTCTCAACCAGTGTTTGAGAGTTCATCATAGAAGTCTTTTCTCCATCAGAAGAAAAAGGTGATGAAGATGAAGAAGAAGAAGAAGAGGAGGAAGAATCCCTCAAAGATACCCATCCTGCATTCAAAGAATGTGTCTCCACCATAATCGATAAACTTGTGGATATAAATTTTGGCACCAAAAATGACCTACCGCCCCCTTTGATCAGTGTGTCCATTCTTGTTATGGAACATGTAGAATATATATCCTTCGTAAAGATAAATTGAGATTTGTTTTCCAAAAATTAAATAGAGATAATAGGCCTTGATCCTGAGGTTTCCACCCATCATCTGGGCTTTCCAGAAGTTCACTGGAGATATAAATAGGGAGCTCGAAAGACCCACCTGATGCATGATCCCGAAATAAAGTCCGAACATGGAAATCTAATCAAGGAAAACATTATACCGGAGGTCCAATATGTAACATGGATGGAAAATTGGTCTCTTTTAAAAAAACAATGGGGATGATTGAATTCTTTATTTACTTCAGGTACCTTAATCAGCATGTCCCAAAATACGATTTTCCAGTCCTGAACACAGATTTGTTGATCGATGCAACAACGAGGTATAAAGCCCTCTATTTTATCGAAGGTTAATCTGGATACAATCAAATTGGGGAGGCCAAATAAGATGAAATAAGCTAAAAATATTAGGTCCCACTCAAATAGTATTTTGTTATAAAGTGATGCCCTTTGGTATAAATAATGCCAGTGCCACATATCAACATGACATGCATTGTATCTTCAAACCTGTTTTTCGGAAAATTCTTCGAGTGTTATATCGATGAACTGGTGGTTAAATCACTATAGCGTTCAAACCACCTGGATGATCTTGAAACTATCTTCAACAAATTGTGACATCACAATTTTAAGATGAATCCCCTAAAATGAACATTTTGGATTTACATTGGGAAAATTCATTGGGATCGTCGTATACCATCGTGGCATCTAAGTCTAACCTGTGAAGAAAAAATCCATACTTGGAATTTTACCACACTACAACCTCACCAAGTAGAGAGGTCTCCAGGGGTACCTCGCCTATATTCGACACATTATAGCTAACCTAGCAGTTAAATGTCTACCTTTCACTGCACTCATGATGAAAAGCGGGACATATGAGCGGAATAATGAAGTCCAAGAAGAATTTGACAATATTAAATGATATATCCTAAGCCTTCTGGTTCACATGTCGCTAGTCTGGGGGAGGCAACTCATTTTGTAGGTAATTACCCTGGAATAGTCGTTAGGAACCTTCTTCGTATAGAAGAATGATTTCAGCAGTGATAACATCCTCTACTACATCAGAAAGACAATGTTCGATGCTAAAACATAGTTTTCAAAAATTGAAAAGAACTGCCTAACCTTGATCATTGCGGTTCAGAATCTCGGGCATTACCTATAACACCATGAGGTCCACCTAGTCTACTACTACAACCTGCTCAAATATATCCTCAGTTTTCCCATGCTAAATGGGTTCCAATCATGATCGTTGGTTGTCTTATAACATTTTGACATCGGTACGCACCCTAGAAGGCGATCAAAGGCCAGGTGTTAGCAGAATTCCTGGACGAGCGCCCCTCAGAAGAAACAGCATTGTTGGATTCTAAACAACAAGATGAAGATGTTTTTTCTCTATAAGAGGACCCCTATATGTTAGAAATATACTTTTATGGTATTTCCCAAAGCCTGAATGGATAAAAGGATTGATGATCCCAAACTCAACAAAGAGGGGTTGGGAGTCATACTCATATCTCTTAAAAAGGAAATCTTATCATACTCTTCCTTTCTATTAGAAGGGTGTACAAATAATGAATTTGAGTATCAGGCCCTCATTGTAGTCCTGGAATTGGCACACTATGTGAAATAAAAACACCTACAAATAATGGGTGATTCGGATTTGGTCTTCAAACATGTCAAGAGTGACTATGCTATCATGAAAAAAGTATAGGTTCCCTTGATGAACCATGTTCAAGAACTGATGAAAGAATTTTCATCTAAGCTAATGTTGACTTATGTCCCCCAGTAACATAATTCCCAACCAGATGCTTTAGAAAAGTCAACCATATCCTTGGTCGATCCAGATCAAGATGAAATAGACATTAGCATTACTCACCATCTTATGGTCTTTCCATTAATCTGGAACAATATGGAGAAAATTGTTGAAATTATTCCCAACTATGGACATCATGGTCATACCAATGGTTGGATGATGCTGATTACCGATTACATTCAACATGGGGAGCTTGACCAGATAGGGATGAAAGGGAGCAGGTCCGAATAAAGGTAGTCAACTTTGTTCTATACAATTGGTAATCCAAGATAAAGTCCTCTACAAATGTGACCTTGATGAATTCTGACTCAGGTGAATTGATGGAGATGAAACTTCTATCGTCATGAAATATGTGCACCTCAGAGCTTGTGGAACGCACATGTCAGCAACCAAGCTCTATCACCATATCTGAAGACATGGGTATTACAGGACCGCTATGATATAGGATTGTGACAATTTCAAAAATATGTTCCACTCATGGAAAATTCATTCCAATTTCATACACCACCCCTGGGATTTACATCATACAACTATGTACTCATGGTCATTCATCCCATGGGGGATATATATTGTGCGACCATATCTTGCTGCTACATCCAAATAGTTCAAATCCATACTCACGGCGACCAAATTAATTTCCAAATGGGAATAAGTTATACCCCTTAGAGAATTCATGGTGAGAAACATCATCATCTTTGTGAAGGACAACTTCATTAATAGATTTTGTGTTTCTTATACAATCATGAAGGACAATGACACCAACTTATACTCTACTGAGTTGGATAAGTTTTACAAGGATTATGGAATTATATCCAATTGTTCATCTTATTACCATGCAGCGGCCGGTGCATAATATAGACTTTCAACAAGAATTTTTCCAAAATTCTCAAAAATATGTTTAATTAGGATATGAAATCATGGCCAAATAAGCTCTTCCATGCTTTATGATCTAACCAGACCATGACCTGCACAACCACCCAGGAAACATCGTATTCACTTGTATATGGGGCCGAGCCAGTTTTACCTTTCGATCCATGTTCCATCACTTCATGTTCTCATTTGCAATCAATATTACCTGGATGAGAAATCCCAGACACTGTTTGATGAATTTGAAATCTAGATGAAAAAGGATGCACACTCTACACCGTTTGTAAATATACCAAAAATTAATTGTATGGCCCTTCAACATAGAGGTTCACCGTTGATCATTCCTCAATAGAGAAATTATGTTAGTCTTCAGAACCTCTGTGATATTTAGAAAGAAACCCCTAAATTTTGAACTAATGTGGGAAGGACCATATATCATACATAGGGTTTATTCCAATGTTGTGTACACCCTGATATTAAAGGAAAGATAGCTCATCATGGCTCGCAAAATTAAATGTTCTTGAATAAATAAATCATGTAATAGAAATTTTGATGTCCAAGCTCGATGACCCTGAACAATGAGTCATAAAACCCCAATGTTATGGTCCAAACACTACAAACCAATAAAATGAGTCATAAACCCCCGATGTTGTGGTCTAAGCTCTATGACCCTAAACTATGAGTAAAAATAGCCCCAAATGTTGAGGTCCACACTCTATGACCCTAAATTATGAGTAAAAATGTCCCCATAATACCATGGTTCAAACTCTAAGACCGTAAACTATAATTCATCGTCTTGGACACAAGACGTTAATCTGTATGGTATTAGTACATGTAATATGACATTAAACTAAAACTCCATGGTCGAAAATCTAAGACCATAAACTATGGATCATCTTCCATTCTACATGATGCTAAACATTATGGAAATTGTCCCCAAAATGTGACAATATACTATGAATCATTTCCTCTCTATAAGATGTTAAACTTCATGAAAAAAATATCCAAATCACATGATAATAAACTGAATGATCTCACACATAACAACATGCGGCCTGATTCATGCCCTTGTAGGATATGTAGTGACGCCTCGATCCATGATCTTATCCTGACCCCCAAAAAAATAAATGCATTCAATGTGCCTTCTATCTACCCATTTTCATAATGGAATCCTATATCACACATTATTTCTCACATCAAGTATAACACAGATGAGCATATGGTCAATAGTAGAGATTCTATTATGAAATCAAACTTTATAGCAACATGGTAGACCTAACAGCCGTGATGAATAGAATAAAAATTCCCCTACTCCTTGGACCAAGAAAAATTATTACAGGGTACAAACAGAACTACTTATAGTTTGATTCTTGCCCATGTAGGGTGCATAGTAATGCCTCAAACATCGATCTTTACCCAGCCCCTCCAGGAAAGAAAAAAACACCACCATCATATTCTCTACCTCACTACACTAGAAAAACAGACTATGTGGCCACTATTTATTTATCACATCAAGTATAACTCACGTGAGCTTAGGATCAGTGGTGAGGATTCTATTATACACATAAATCATAGGGAATTATGATGGGTTTGTCCCCCATATCAAGTGAAACCAAAATGACCTCACATGTCCTCACACATCGACCAAGAAAAATCTATATAAGAAACATTCAGAACTATTAATGGATTGATTCCTATGCTCACTGGATACGTAGTGATGCATCGATCATTGATCCTAGACCATCCTTTAACATCATCAGATAACATTCCCTCAAGTGTCCCTACACATTGAAAAAATGCTTGTAGGGAGAATACAGAACTACATACGGCTTGATTTCTGCCCATGAAGGATATGTAGTGATGCCTGGATATGGCATCCTAGCCTAGCCACCAGCAAACTAAAATTATCATTTCCCACATACGTAGGTCAGAAATGTACAAGGACTCTATGAAAGGTCATATCACATGATAATAAACTGAAAAATATATCAATAGTTATGTATGGACTAGTCGTCGGTATTATGAGATTCCACACACACCTCTCAGTCATGAAAATTCAAAATATCCGGCTTCCCCCAATAAATATGGGTCATACCTATGTGGGAGCTCAATTAGTTCAAGACTAATCAAGGAATTGGTATTCTCACATTACTGGGCACATCATTCTCATTTTTCTCATCGTATATCTCAAGAAAACAAGGATCCCCATAATCATTCAAGGACATCTGATATTGAAGTCCAATGTTCCATGGACTCCATTTCTTAACTGTGCATATCATTCCCCGATGATTGTTCATATGTTTCCCACAAAAACGTCCATCAACCAAAGGAAAATTTGTCCCCATGTGAGTTATCTCCAATCTTTGAATGCCTAACGGCTTCTAATCCACATGTCATCCCTCATGAATCAAGTTTCCCTCAAGACTATGTTTTACAAATTCTATCATTACTCA
The DNA here is from genome assembly GCA_963277665.1 of Viscum album. Lineage (NCBI taxonomy): Eukaryota > Viridiplantae > Streptophyta > Magnoliopsida > Santalales > Viscaceae > Viscum > Viscum album. Next base: position 1,295,669,856 of record OY728142.1, on the reverse strand, counting down.
GGTCTAAAGAATACTAGAACATCCTAATTTTGACAAACCTAAAACCATTGATTATATTTATGAAATAATAATTGTCCTCACTGTATGACACTAAACTTAATAACGTCACATCCTCACTTCATGACTCTAAACTGCATAGCATCACATCCTCACTACATGATGTTAAACTGCAAGGCCAAAATAGTCCATTTTGTATGATGATAAACTGCATAACAATCGTTTAATCCTAAAAATGTATTTTGACGGTGATTTTTCTATTCTCAAGAAATTATGTTGATTCCTCATAATCCATTTTTTCTCACACCGGGCATGGCTCACATGAGCTTAGAGATTTTGGAAAGAGATCCACCATGGGGTTATGAAAAAACACTCCAAGAATTTTTTCATAGCCAAATTACCATAAAAAATGTCATAAATATGTCCCCCAAGAGGATCCCCATGTTCTGGACATGTGATGATAAATAACCAGGAATCTCAATGATGGAATGAATGCCTCTCCCTACGTACGAGTCTAATCAATGTAAGGGATACCTGATAACATGTGTAAATCTCAACCTAAATGTCGCCAATTGTTCTGGATACACTTCATCCATATTTCATAAACAATTCTCTAAGAGATATTGAATTTACATAACCCTCCCATGCCATCTGGGATGGAAGGCTAGAGTCCGACAAACACCTTTGCGTGACTATGCATATCATGCCCTAGTGGCTCTGTATATGTTACTAGAAAAACAACCATCATTCAATGTCAAATTCATCCCTGGGAGAGTCATCTCTTATCTCAGTATGACCAATGACATCTAAGACTCATCCCATCCCTCCTAATTCAAGGTCCCTCAAATTCATGGGTTTCACTTTCTTCCATATACATATCCAGGATATGTCAGAACATATGGGCCTGACTAATCTCTGGTCCCTTTTGAGGATTCTCAAATATCTCATATGTATGCGTGAAGATAATCTGCATACAAAAGAAGAGTTACCCCACTCGTTTTTTTGTTTCCCAAAATAATTTCAGATAAAATTCATTCTTTTGTGTTCAGAATCACCCCTGTTCTAAAGTCACGTACCGTATTCAGAAATCGATCAAACTCCATAATCATCAACGACCATCAGAGATGGGAGGCCAGTGTCCTGTGGAAACCATTGTATGACTATGCATATCATACCCTGGTTTCTCTGCATATATTTCCCACAAAAATTGCTTTCAATCAAAGGAAAAAATTTTCCAAAATAGATTCTTTTACAACTTCCATACGCTCAATTGACTATCATGTCTTGTCACACCCATGAATTTGGAAAACTCTTGGATGACAGTTTATGTACCTCATTCGTCCCTAAATCCCATTACATAAAAAACACTCTTAATTGACCTGACCATTATTCAACTATCCCTCATGCAATTAAGAAATGTTCAGGAACAATATCCCACTCAAAGTCGACATGAATGTCCCTAATGACATCAAACAACATGATTTAGGCCATCCACCCACTATGGCTCCTGATTTAAAAATAAATTCAAAATTTTTCAAATCCCATCATTTCATTGGAAATGGAATGCCAGTGTCTTGCAGAAAGCTTTGATTGACTATGCACAACATGCCCTAGTGGATCTGCATATGTTTACCACAAAAGTGGCCACCAATAAAAGGAAAATTTATCCCTAATAGAGTTTTTTCCTACTCTTGTATGCCTAAAAAATCTTCCAAGCCTCATTCATGTCTAGAATAAATAAATAAGTGGATAAGATAAATCCCTAATAAATTTTCTGAAGGATATTATATAATTCCCTATTAAAGGTCCTAAACTGGGGCTCATTCCACGTTATGTTTTTTCAAAGATGTGAGACCAAAATCATCAGTACTGATTTTTATTGGCAGGAGTGTAAACTGCCAGTGAAAAAGATTCCATATTTTCCAAAAGAAAAATTTGCAAAGGGAACCTCTTTGAAAAAGTCAAATATCAGTTCGATAAAAAAGGAAACATTGATCCATCAAAAAGGCAGGAAAATTTTTAGTTTGAAACCCTAGGAAGGGTGTCCTAAGTTAATTCCATGTTATGCAATGTCGATTTATGAATGCTATGCATGTGTTATCTTATCTTTGGACAAAAATAAGGGTAATAATTAAAAGACACAAATGTTCGTGAGTTTTTCGATAAAACCTCAACAATAGTCAATCTACACTCAGGGAGTCCCTTGGATATGGAATAAATTAATGCATTATCTGATCATTAATTTAGGGACTACTTCTACTATGTAATAGCCTCTTCTTCATCATGATCGGAGCCCATTACGATTGGGGCATTTGTAGTGTCCTGAAAATTCAGAAAAGGGAAGGAAAATACTCCCTCAATTTTGTTAAAGAAGATGGATACAAATTTTTTTGAGAATTCCAGAAGGAATTCGAATATAGAAAAACATTCAAGAGAATATTCCCTTGTCATGTACCAACATGGGGAAAGGTTAGCGGAAGGCATAAACCAAAAACCATTGGTATGCGAATGGTCTACGACGTGCTGGCCTGCAAGGTTATGGAAATTGAATGAAAACGTTAGTGGTGAATTTCCACCCATGAACTAAAGCCGGCATGAATCATTTTGGCATCTTAGAATCATGTAGAAGTACACACTACATACAATTAACATAAATTATTAGGTATGTGGATGAGAAGAATTAAGTGGTAACCCGCACCTCTACAAATCATGGATGACTGATTCATCTACATGCCATATTTCTTCTATGGGATTTCGTAGAAGGTGTCATGTGAACCGCATATATAGCTTCATTAATACTCTATAAAAAGACATCCATTGGAATTTAAAGGGGTGGTGGAGAATGAATAAGGGGAGAGAGATTTCAGAAGAGTGATAAGTGGACATGGAACATAGAGGGTGTGGGGGATTTTTCACTCACACATGAAGCAGTTCTCGGATTCTATCCCTTGAAAAATAAACAGTTCTTTGAATACTTCTCGCATACCATAGGAAGAATGCAGTTCATGAAGGTCCTCCCCATGAATTGTATTCAGAAGACCTCCACATCCAACCAGCAAACCTATAAAAAATATAATTAAAACGGTTCGTGGATGCCCATATTGGGAAGATAGTATGTTGATTCCAATATGCGGAAGATGTATGTAGGCCCCCCTATGTGGTAGAAATATCGTGGTAAGGTCCTCTGCATACCATAATACCCGGCAAACTCCTTCACATACCATCATAAGCAGCCAGTTCCTATATGGCCAGATCTGACACAAACAACCTTATGTGGAAAATAGATCACACCCACTATTCCATACCATAGGGGATGCACCCCCACACCCCCACTCGGGATCAATTCCATCCAATGGTCTCAGCCCTCCAGTGCAGTCCCTTCACTACTGTCAGTAACCCCCATAAAAAATTGAGAGTTTCACCGCTAACTTTTTGGGTCGTGTTGACAACATTTTCCATTGCACCCTTATTCCACCGAAACATTCATCCCATAAATACCATGAGAAGATAAATTCCACATGCACATCCCAAAAATCCCAATCACCGGCCTCCTCTGCTTGGTTGACCCAGAACTGCATGGAAAATCACAGAACAAATTTTTTTAAATGCCCAAAAATTTCCTTTCCATCAATCAATCTCTTTATATATAGTGATTCTAGATCCTCATAAACCTCTATGGACATTAGAATTTGAAGGCAAATTTCATGTAGACACCTTTGTTTTTCTATGCACATCATGCCCCGATGGCTCTACATATTATGTCATAAAGACTACCATTAATCAAAGGCAACTTTTTCCTTTGGAGAGTCATTTCATTCCTCTGTATGCCTCAATGGATTCTATTCCCCATATCATTACCCTTGATCTAAGAATCCTTATAGACATGGTTTACACTTTCCATCCCGCTGTAGTTCAAGGCATGTCACAATATCTCAGCTTGATTATCCTCTAGTTAATAATGGATCCAACAACCAGTGTCCAAGATCTATGACATTAAACTACGAGTTATCATCTTTAACACATGACATTAAATTTTATGGTATTATTCCAAGAAACGCAACACTAAACAGTGATGTAATTGTCCAAGAAATGCCTATAAAATGTAGTATGCTGGGTGATTTTGGACCATCATAAACATCCCTGACCATCCAAAATGGATGGCCAATATCATGAGGACACCTCTTCTTGAATACCAACATCATTACCTAGTGGCTCTTTATATGATCCCCACAAAAATTTCAGGTCATCAAGAGTAAGATTTGTCCCCATGAGAGTCCTCTCCTGCCTATGTATGACTCAATGGATTCAACTCCTTATATAATTTCACCAGATCTGGGATCCTCTATAATCATGGTTTACACATTTCGTCCCTCTCATGTTTGAGGTAGATAAGAATATCCAAACAATATTTTCTTCCAAATAATCCAGGTTTCTATATAATTTGGTTCTCATCACATGACCATAAACTACCAGACCCCAGATAGTCTTATTCACATGACATTAAACTATCATTCCATCATCTAAGCTATATGAAATTAAACTGTATTATACCGTATATGATATTTTGGGGCCCTCCCACTGAGGTAAGTCCCCAATATTCCAAGGCTGGGTTGCATGACCCATAACGTCATCTCACATTAAATGGTTCATTGTGTCGTTCCCCTTCCCAGCATCACCTTACCACTTCCTCTGTGATCTCTCCTCCCCCCAATAGGTAAGGAGGAATTTTAATTGTTGAGCTTTTCCAATTCTCCTGTTTCTCACACTGAGCATTACTCATGTTGGCTTATAGTTTTGTAAGGATTAAAACATCCACATGGATCTGAACTACGAGAACTATAATTCCTCACCAAATAAGGATGCTTAGGTTTCCATCAAAAATCCTCAAGCTCAAAAGAGTTCTTATCCAAAAGAGTCCACCCAATCATCTCACCTAAAATTGGAATCTCCCATGAATAAGCCCCACAATTATAAATGATGAGAACTCTGATTCCTGACCAAATAAGAATATGTAGGACTCCTACCAGAATGCACAAGCATAAAATGGGGCACATCCCAAAGGTTCAACCCCATCATGTCTATAAAATGGAAGGCTTCCATGTGTATGTACCTGTAACACCCCAAGCTTCTACGGTACGCTTCTCTTCGAATAATGTGATAGCGTGTGTTGTACGCAACACCGAGTTCTAACAACCAATCAAACTAGCCGTTATGAATAGTAATACCTACTTTTTAAAATTATATATATTTTATATTTCAAAATGGAATTCATTTTTGGATTCGGAATATCTAATTTATCCTAGGGTGAAATTTTGGTACTTTTCGGATAACTTTTATATTTTGATGAATAGTGAAAATTACTAAATTTTAATTAAAAACAACATTTTAATCAAAATAATTAATATTGATAAATTATGAATTTAAGTGGTTTTAAAGTATATTTAGAATATATTTTTACCATTTAATTTAATGTTTGTCATTGGACATAATTTCACAATTAAACCATACATAAACAAGTGTCAATCTTTTGATAGTTATTATCTCTTAAAAACACGCTTTTTGTTTTGACAGCGGGAATTAATTTTAAATTAATTTCTGCCACTTCTGTGTTATGAATTTAGTAAAATGGATTCCATATTTGGAATCAGGATGTTCAAATTTTGTAAATAGGTAACTTTTATTTTTAGACATTTTGAATAATTACTGCGGTAAATATTTTATTTACCATGGTTAAGGGTAAATCCGGTAAATAAGGGTTAAAAAATAATATTATAATAATACTAAATTACCCTAAAACGTGTCTTAACCCTATTGGTTGATACATGGTCGACCATTTTCATCTTTGGGTCTATTTTGGGACCCCATGGATCCACTTGTAAGTGATAATGACACTTTATTTTAATTAAGTTAAAATGAATACAAAAATGACACAAGCACATATCTTTTAGAAAAACAATTGTTACATAGGGTTATATATGTTGGATTTTAGATTATAAATATTCATTAGAAAGATAAAAAGATTTCCTACATAATTATAGTTTATTTATAATTTTTATAAATTATATAATTTATTTTATTTATGACACAATGATGATGCAGTAATTACTATAATAGTGAAAAATTAAAATAATTGATATTATAATTACCCAAATAAATGTAATATGAAACTTTTAATGAATTAAACTAATTTTATTGGATAATATGATATATTAGGATTGATTTAATTGACTTTTTTAGAAGTAATCAATCTGTTATGAGTTTCACAAAAATCAACTATTGAATAGTGTCAAAATTGACATAAAAGAGTTCTTAAAACAAATATTATATTATTAATTGATATTAAATACCTAAAAATCTAAGGTTCGGCCAAGAGACTTATATCATGATCGGTTAATCATTAATGGTCGCTTGGATGTATATAGTAAGTTTATTAACAATATTATATAAAAATACAAAGAGACATTGTAAAAGTGAAACTAATTAACTTAAAGTTAATACTTAAAGATAAGGTTAATATAAGTACCCAAACCTGTCTAAATTCTATTGGTTGAGTTGTTTTCGACCCATCCCCACCTTAACCTTTGAAAGGTCAACTTTGGAGCCATTGGAAACCGATTATGAATTTATTATAAACTAATATCTCTAGCTTTTCCAAAGGTGCCCCTCACCCCTCTTATAAAAGGGCACTCCTCCTTCCCATTTCTTCACACCTTCAAAGCCTTTTGGTTCGGCCAAACTCTTCCCAAATACTCTCCCAACTTCCCTCACTACAACCTAGAGGCCTTAGTTTGATCATAAAGCCAACCTAAGGAGCTCTTTTGATCAAATCAAAAGGAAGAACCCGAAGAAGAGGTAATGATTTCACCACCCTTCTCCAAGTTCATTTCTTCTTCCACTTCTTCTTCCTTTGTTCTTACCATTCTAAAATAATAACTCCAGTATCTCACATATACTGTGATGTTATTATAAATATGGTACAACCATATTCAGTATTCTATCCACCCTTTGAATAACATGTCACCATACGTGCGTACGTATGGCTTACCGTCTCCACGTCGTGGTGTAATTGTTATTCAATATAATATTATTTGGATGGGTATAATAATGATGTGTAACTCATGTAAATAATAAATATAACATGTTAATGATTCTGTATATATGATATACCGTCCATTTATATATTATTTTAATATCAAAAGAATGATATTGTCGCTCGTGCGTACGTACGGACTACCGTCTCCACGAACGCGATGAGATTCATTCTCCATCGTATCCATTCAAGTATAATTATCATTTGATGATTTAAAAAAATGAAGTTTAAGGACTTGATATCATTCTAGATATTAATAATATAAAACCTATCCTTTACAAACATTTCTTACGTAACAAAACATATAAAAGAAAACATGTAAGTTAACACCCGAAACAACGATAATACTAAGATATTATTAACAAATCAATATTAAAAGATCATATATGATATCATATTAATGTATATGATTATTGTATAATTTAATAACAATTATTTCTCCATTATACAGGAGGTTAACCTACCCCAACCAATGAAAAGTACAAGGTAAGGATTTATTTCACAATCTCTTCATTATCCGAGGTTGTTTATACGTAATAATCTACTGGGATTTCTTTATCATCCACATTCATGTTTCTTCGAAATGTATTTCAAAACATATTTATTATTTACAAGAATATGGGTTAAAGTCATTTATACCCTTGTTTGAATTTTTATAAGAGGATTATAAAGGAATCTTTCCGTCGTTTTCAAAACAAGGTCCTTTTTAACCTTTTCGACAGAATTAAGGTAAGAATGTTTTTTTAACTTATACGGTGGGTGCGGATATTTTCCGCCGTTATAAAATATTCAAAGCTTCCCTTACAAGCTTATAAGAATATTTTCAAAGAAAATGTTTTATTTTATATGGATCTTAAATGATTTCAAAATAAAAGGAGATATTTCTTTAAAAAGAATTTTGATTTCATCTATGTCAACATCCTTTGATGGATTTTAAGATTATTTGAAGTTGATTTATTATGATACAAAACTTCTATATTGTATTGAAGGTTTTGTGATATGTTTGACTGTGGATGTGCTATTTTTATACCATTCATATTTTATGGTGAAAGTATTGAAATTTCGTATGATGGTTTTAATACGAATGTTTATGTTAGGTTTAAACCTTTTCATATGGGAATGCATTAGACTTAGTAAGTGACGGGTGGAGCCCGCTATAGCTCCTCGATGCATCGGTAGGTCTCATGAGACAAACTAGTGTCTTGGCACAAGGCCTTGACAAAATCTTATTTGTAGTCTTGGCACGAGGCCTTGACTATGTGGTTATGATAGTCTGGCATTATGCATTCCAACATTATGAAAGTGGTTATTGATTTTGCATGTGATTATTCGATTAGTAGAATAACCATGTGAATAAGTAAATGGCATTATTTCATTTTATTTATGCCATACTATGTTAAATTTTCAAGTTTAAAAGGCTTTTGTTTTAGTTATACATTGCCTTAAATGTTTATTCTTATTTATGAAAGTTTCCGCTATATTGTTATCCTTACTGGGCATTTGAGCTCACCCCTTTTCTATGTTTTATTCTTCCCAGGAAGTGAAGAAGTAAATTATGAATGACCTGCAGGGATGTTATGTGGGGATATGAGTGTGTATTATGGATACATTATGTTTTTGTAGTAGTTTTTCATCTTATGATGTAATGTAAAACTTATGAATATATCTAGTGTTTCCAAGGCTACTAAACCAATCGGTCTTTCGAGATTTGATCTTTCTTGTGATCATGCCAATGTTATGTAATAATGCACCGACTCTGGGTAACTAGGGTCGAGGAATTACAGTTGGTATCAAAGGAAGTTTAGTACAAACCTTGGAAGCTAGATTTAGATAAACTCTAATTAGAGCACGTAGACCTAAGATGAACTTTGCGGATTAGTATAGAAGAACTTCCTAGAATTTTGGTATTGTAGAGATTTTGTGAGTTTTCCGAGCAATACATCCCTGTCTGGATACGAGCAGGTAGAGGCGGCTCTGGCACAGATGTACCTAGGGGTAAAACCCGAAAACACGGCTTTGAGCTAGACTCGAACGGGAACTGGTGCACGACAACGGGCCTTGCTGCACTATTGGTTACGACACTCCCGGGGGATATGCTTAGGATAACTCTCATTTTCTTTACAAATCATTATGAAGGGTGTATGACTATATACTTCCTCAAAGAAAACATTCTTATGATTATGGATTATATCCATAAATAGTTCAATTTATGTTAAGTGTTTTATAAGTATGGGATTATGTATTTTGATTCATAAACTGATCTAGTTTATGCCATTGTTTAGAAATGGTGCCTAGTGGAAGAAATGGAAACCGTATCAATGCACGCACTCCATGTAGGGATTTCCCTCCTGCTCAAGATAATTATATTGGGGCTAGTGATGCAACTGGTGCCGATCAGCTAATCACCATACTGGGACAACTTACTCAGGTTATGAATAATAACCTTACCCGTATGGAGCACCCTGATCCACAGCGTGGAGGATCAATGTTAGACCGATTCATGAGGCAACAACCACCAATGTTCAATGGGAGTAAAAATCCCTTAGTAGCTGAGCAATGGATATTTTCCCTAGAGAAAATATTTCAGGCTTTGAGGAGCAGTGAAAGGGAAAAAGTTATCATGGCAGTTTACCGCCTCACTGGAGATGCTGGTCAATGGTGGTCATTAATTCAAAACATGAAGGAAGATGATGAAGTATCAAATATGGAATGGAGGGAGTTCAAAGATCTGTTTTTAGAAAAATACATTCCTCGCGACCATCGAGCAGATATGGAAAGGCAATTTCTGGGTCTGAGACAAAAGGAGGATGAGAATGTCACAAAGTATGAGGCTAACTTTACAAGGTTAGCGAGGTATGATGGAGATTATATTCACAACCCAAGAAGTAAGATTGATCATTTCATTGATGGGTTAAAACCATTTCTCCGTCGAGCATTAGTCTCACAATCCTTTTCATCATACGAAGACATTGTCTCATGTGCTATAAAGACCGAAAAGGAATTCTCTATGTCTTATGACTTTAATGAAAAGCAAGAGAAGAAGAGACCTGCTGATCAATCTGGGAATGGAAATAAAGGGAAGAAGTGAAAGGTTGAATATCCATCTTGTGGTAAATGCGGGAAGAAACATCCCGGTACTTGCTTGAAGGGAATGGGAGTCTGTTACAAGTGTGGTGAAAAAGGCCACCAAGCTCATGATTGCAAGGGGAAGAAGGAAGCTACCAACGTTCAGTGCTACAATTGCAGGGAGGTGGGGCATTATGCAAATGTATGTCCTAAGCGTCAGGAGAACTTACCTCAGAAAAGGCCAAAGGATCAAGGCCAGGCTTATGCTATCACTACTGCAGAGGTAGAAGCTCCAAAAGACGTGGTGGCAGGTAATTTAATGGTTTCCTCAAGTTTAGCAAATGCATTATTTGATTCTGGATCATCGCATTGTTTCATATCTTCCCAGTTTGCTAAGAAAATTAGATATTTCCAATTTGCTTTAATAAGGGAGTTGTCAGTTAAAACTCCTAAGGGAAGTATCATTGCAACAAAGTTTTGTGAATCAGTCCCCATTAGAGCACATAAATTTTCATTATCTGCTGATCTCATCGTCATACCTATGATTGAGTTTGATATAATCCTCGGTATGGACTGGCTTTCGGACTATGATGCGAAGATTTATTGTAAGAAGAAAGAGGTAACGATTCTTGATGATAATGATAAGGAACACCTTATTTTTAGAGCAGAATCGTCACCACCTAATTCTTATTTAGATCCACCCCCAGTAGCTCAACTTAATTCAATTATTGGGGAGGAAGAGAATGAAATAACTGTTGGTGAGGAAAGGAATGTTCAAATAGAGGATGTACCTGTTGTGAAAGAATTTGTAGATGTATTTCCGGAAGATTTACCTGGACATCCTCCAGAATGAGAAGTTGAGTTTTCCATTGATTTGATTCCTGGATCAAGGCCTATATCGAAGACCCCTTATAGAATGGCCACTGTATATTTAGTCGAAGTAAAGAAACAACTGGATGAATTGAGTAATAAGGGATTTATTCTCCCTAGTGTTTCTCCATGGGGAGCCCCTGTTCTTTTTTTTAAAAAGAAAGATGGATCTATGAGGTTATGTATCGACTACAGGGAGATCAATGCTATAGCGATAAAGAACAAGTATCCCCTACCTCGTATTGATGATTTATTTGACCAACTACATGGAGCTCAATACTTTTCAAAGATTTACCTTCGATCTAGATACCATCAGTTGTGTTTAAAGAAGGAAGACATTCCAAAGACAGCATTTCGAACCAGGTACGGGCGTTACGAGTTTACTGTAATGCCGTTTGGATTGACTAATGCACCCTCTGTATTCATGGATCTGATGAATAGAGTTTTCAAGGAGTATATCGATGAATTTGTGGTGGTATTTATTGATGATATCTTGGTATACTCCAAAACCTACGAAGATCATGAAAATCACTTGCGCATTATCTTGAAGACTCTGAGGAGGCATGAATTATATGGGAAGTTTAGCAAGTGTGAATTCTGGCTTCATGAGATTTCTTTTCTTGGCCATATTGTCTCTAAAGATGGAATCTCTATTGATCCTTCTAAGACCAAGGCAATCCAAGAATGGCCAGCACCTACGAGTATAACTGAGGTACGCAGTTTTATCGGTTTGGCAGGTTATTATCGACGTTTCGTCCAGAATTTTGCCCGATTGGCTAACCCGTTAACAAAGCTCACACGTAAAGGGGTTAAATTTGTTTGGACAAAAGAGTGTGAAGAATGTATTAAAGAACTGATGAAAAGATTAGTTAATGCTCCTATATTGACTCTACCATCGGGGAATGATGGGTTCGTTATTTATAGTGATGCATCAAAGAAAGGACTTGGCTGTGTCCTTATGCAGAATGATAGAGTTATTTCCTATGCATCACGACAGTTGAAAATTCATGAACAAAACTATCCTACTCATGATCTCGAGTTAGCAGTTGTGATCTTTTCTTTGAAGATATGGAGGCACTACCTCTATGGTGAAAAATGTGAGATTTATACTGATCACAAGAGTTTGAAGTATATTTTCTCACAAAAAGAACTCAACATGAGGCAAAGGAGATGGCTTGAATTAATCAAGGATTATGATTGTACGATACACTACCACCCTGGGAAGGCAAACATGGTGGAAGATGCTTTGAGTAGAAAAGACCATGGAGTTTTGAACAATATGAGAATTGAAAGGGATCCAATTTTCATGGATCTAGTAAAGATGTACATGGGAATAACTAGGGAAGGTGAAACATCAATGCTTTTTCAAATGGTTGCCAAACCATCTTTACTAGAAAGGATTAAGAGTTCTTAGACCGATGATGAAGAATTCCAAAAGAAGATTAAAGCTGTGAATGATGGGAGATTGAGAGACTTTGTGTATGAAGATGGAATTTTGAAATTCGGGAAGAGACTTTGTGTTCCCGATTTACCTAATCTAAAAAGGGAATTGCTAGATGATGCTCATAGTTCCAATTTCTCTATACACCCTGGGAGCACAAAAATGTATAGAGATTTGAAGGAACATTTTTGGTGGGACAACATAAAGAGAGAGATTTCTGATTTTGTGTCAAGATGTATGGTTTGTCAACAAGTGAAAGCTGGAAGGCAATAGCCTGGAGGATTCATGCAACCTCTTCCCATACCGGAGTGGAAATGGGACAATATTACGATGGACTTTGTCATGGGGCGACCAAAGACTCCTTGAAGGAACGATGCAATATGGGTTATTGTTGATCGTCTTACCAAGTCAGCACATTTTCTTGCTGTAAGAGAAGATCTACCCCTGGAACGTCTAGCAAGACTATACATTAATGAAGTTGTGAGACTTCATGGAGTACCCCTATCGATTGTTTCTGATCGTGATCCCCATTTTACTTCATGATTTTGGAAAAGTCTTCAGAAATCCCTAGATACTGAACTTCATTTGAGTACTGCTTACCACCCTCAGACAGATGGACAATCAGAACGGACTATTCAGACCTTAGAAGACATGTTGAGATCTTGCTCACTTGACTTTCAGGGTATGTGGGATCAATATTTACCACTGGTAGAATTTTCCTATAACAATAGCTTCCATTTGAGTATTCAGATGGCACCATATGAAGCGTTATGTAGAAATAGATGTCGTACACCAACCTGTTGGGATGACGTCGGTGAAAGAAAACTTGTAGGCCCAGAACTGGTGGAGGAAACGGTGGAAGAGATGAAAGTAATCCAAAATCACATCAAAGCAGCTCAAAGTAGGCAGAAGAGCTATGCCGATAATCGAAGGAAGGATTTGGAATTTCAAGTCAGTGATCATGTTTTCCTGAAGGTATCTCCGTGGAAGGGAGTCATACGTTTTGGTAAGAAAGGTAAATTGAGTCCCATGTACATCGGACCCTTCGAAATTCTAGAGCGAATTGGGGTTGTAGCTTACCGATTGGCAATGCCGCCAAGTCTCCCCAAAGTTCACGATGTGTTCCACATATCTCTGTTGAGGAAATACATGCCTGACCCAACGCATGTACTCACCTATGAAGAATTAGAACTGGAACCCGATCTGTCTTATTGCGAAGAACCCGTCAAGATTCTTGATACGAGAGAACAAGTGCTGAGAAACCGGACGACGCGTCTGGTAAAAGTTCTGTGGAGAAATCATAAGATGGAAGAGGCAACGTGGGAACCCGAGGAACTTATGATGAAGAACCACCTGAGTCTTTTTATTCAGTAATACCCTAGAAATTGCGAGGACACAATTATTTGAAGGAGGGGAGAATGTAACACCCCAAGCTTCTACGGTACGCTTCTCTTCGAATAATGCGATAGCTTGTGTTGTACGCAACACCAAGTTCTAACAACCAATCAAACTAGCCGTTATGAATAGTAATACCTACTTTTTAAAATTATATATATTTTATATTTTAAAATGGACTTCATTTTTGGATTTGGAATATCTAATTTAGCCTAGGGTGAAATTTTGGTACTTTTCGGATAACTTTTATATTTTGATGAATAGTGAAAATTACTAAATTTTAATTAAAAACAACTTTTTTAATCAAAATAATTAATATTGATAAATTATGAATTTGAGTGGTTTTAAAGTATATATATAATATATTTTTACCATTTAATTTAATGTTTTTCATTTGACATAATTTCACAATTAAACCAGACATAAACAAGTGTCAATCTTTTGATAGTTATTATCTCTTAAAAACACGCTTTTTGTTTTGACAGCGGGAAATAATTTTAATTTAATTTCTTCCACTTCTGTGTTTTGAATTTAGGAAAATGGATTCCATATTTTGAATCAGGATGTTCAAATTGTGTACATAGGTAACTTTTATTTTTAGACATTTTGAATAATTACTGCGGTAAATATTTTATTTACCATGGTTAAGGGTAAATCCGGTAAATAAGGGTTAAAAATAATATTATAATAATAATAAATTACTCTAAAACGTGTCTTAACCCTATTGGATGATACATGGTCGACCATGGGAGTCTTTGGGTCTATTATGGGACCCCATGGATCCACTTGTAAGTTATAATGACACTTTATTTTAATTATGTTAAAATGAATACAAAAATGACACAAGCACATATCTTTTAGAAAAACAATTGTTACATAGGGTTATATATGTTGGATTTTAGATTATAAATATTCATTAGAAAGATAAGAAGATTTACTACATAATTATATTTTATTTATAATTTTTATAAATTAAATAATTTATTTTATTTATGACACAATGATGATGCAGTAATTACTATAATAGTGAAAAATTAAAATAATTGATATTATAAATACCCAAATAAATGTAATATGAAACTTTTAATGAATTAAACTAATTTTATAGGATAATATGATATATTAGGATTGATTTAATTGACTTTTTTCAAAGTAATCAATCTATTATTAGTTTCACAAAAATCAACTATTGAATAGTGTCAAAATTGACATAAAAGAGTTCTTAAAACAAATATTATATTATTAATTGATATTAAATTCCTAAAAATCTAAGGTTCGGCCAATAGACTTATATCATGATATTTTCATCATTAATGGACCACTTTGGGGTCTCTTGGATGTATATAGTAAGTTTATTAACCATATTATATAAAAATACAAAGAGACATTGTAAAAGTGAAACTAATTAACTTAAAGTTAATACTTAAAGATAAGGTTAATATAAGTAACCAAACATGTCTAAATTCTATTGGTTGAGTTGTTTTCGACCCAGCCCCACATTAACCTTTGAATATTCAACTTTGGAGCCATTGGAAACCGATTATGAATTTATTATAAACTAATATCTCTAGCTTTTCCAAAGGTGCCCCTCACCCCTCTTATAAAAGGGCACTCCTCCTTCCCATTTCTTCACACCTTCAAAGCCTTTTGGTTCGGCCAAACAATACCCAAATACTCTCCCAACGTCCCTCACTACAACCTAGAGGCCTTAGTTTGATCAGAAAGCCAACCTAAGGAGCCCTTTTGATCAAATCAAAAGGAAGAACCCGAAGAAGGGGTAATGATTTCACCATCCTTCTCCAAGTTCATTTCTTCTTCCACTTCTTCTTCCTTTGTTCTTACCATTCTAAAATAATAACTCCAGTATCTCACATATACTGTGATGTTATTATAAATATGGTACAACCATATTCAGTATTCTATCCACCCTTTGAATAACATGTCACCATACGTGTGTACGTACGACTTACCGTCTCCACGTCGTGGTGTAATTGTTATTCAATATAATATTATTTGGATGCGTATAATAATGATGTGTAACTCATGTAAATAATAAATATAACATGTTAATTATCATGTATATATGATATACCATCCATTTATATATTATTTTAATATCAAAATAACGATATTGTCGCTCGTGCGTACGTACGGACTACCGTCTCCACGAACGCGATGAGATTCATTCTCCAACGTATCCATTCAAGTATAATTATCATTTGATGATTTAAAAAAATGATGTTTAAGGACTTGATATCATTCTGGATATGAATAATATAAAATCTATCCTTTACAAACATGTCTTACGTAACAAAACATATAAAAGAAAACAAGTAAGTTAACACCTGAAACAACGATAATACTAAGATATTTTTATCAAATCAATATTAAAAGATCATATATGATATCATATTAATGTATATGATTATTGTATAATTTAATAACAATTATTTCACTATTATACAGGAGGTTAACCTACCCCAACCAAGGAAAAGTACAACGTAAGGATTTATTTCCCAATCTCTTCATTATCCGAGGTTGTTAATACGTAATAATCTACTGGGATTTCTTTATCATCCACATCCATGTTTCTTAGAAATGTATTTCAAAACATATTTATTATTTACAAGAATATGGGTTAAAGTCATTTATACCCTTGTTTGAATTTTTATAAGAGGTTTATAAAGGAATCTTTCCGTCGTTTTCAAAACAAGGTCCTTTTTAACCTTTTCGACAGAATTAAGGTAAGAATGTTTTTTTAACTTATATGGTGGGTGCGGATATTTTCCGCAGTTATAAAATCTTCAAAGCTTCCCTTACAGGCTTATAAGAATATTTTCAAATAAAATGTTTTATTTTATATGGATCTTAAATGATTTCAAAATAAAAGGAGATATTTCTTTAAAAAGAATTTTGATTTCATCTATGTCAACATCCTTTGATGGATTTTAAGATTATTTGAAGTTGATTTATTACGATACAAAACTTCTATATTGTATTGAAGGATTTGTGATATGTTTGACTGTGGATGTGCTATTTTTATACCATTCATAGTTTATGGTGAAAGTATTGACATTTCGTATGCTAGTTTTAATACGAATGTTTATGTTATGTTTAAACCTTTTCATATGGGAATGCATTGGACTTAGTAAGTGACGGGTGGAGCCCGCTATAGATCCTCGATGCATCGGTAGGTCTCATGAGACAAACTAGTGTCTTGGCACAAGGCCTTGACAAAATCTTATTTGTAGTCTTGGCACGAGGCCTTGACTATGTGGTTATGATAGTCTGGAATTATGCATTCCAACATTATGAAAGTGGTTATTGATTTTGCATGTGATTATTCGATTAGTAGAATAACCATGTGAATAAGTAAATGGCATTATTTCATTTTATTTATTCCATACTATGTTAAATGTTCAAGTTTAAAAGGATTTTATTTAGTTATACATTGCCTTAAATGTTTATTCTTATTTATGAAAGTTTCTGCTATATTGTTATCCTTACTGGGCATTTGAGCTCACCCCTTTTCTATGTTTTATTCTTCCCAGGAAGTGAAGAAGTAAATTATGAATGACCTGCAGGGATGTTATGTGGGGATATGAGTGTGGATTATGGAGACATTATGTTGTTGTAGTAGTTTTTCATCTTATGATGTAATGTAAAACTTATGAATATATCTAGTGTTTCCAAGGCTACTAAACCAATCGGTCTTTCGAGATTTGATCTTTCTTGTGATCATGCCAATGTTATGTAATAATGCACCGACTCTGGGTAACTAGGGTCGGGGCGTTACAGTACCAACCTAATCTGAACTAAGGGAACTCTGATTCCTGACCAAATCAGGATATGTACAATGTCTACCAGAAGGCCATAGCTCAAAAGGGTTCTCATCTGAAAGGGTCCACCTAATCGTGTCTAAAAAATGGGTGGCTACCAGGTGTATTTCCCAACCCATCTGAACTACATGAACACTAATTCCTAACCAATTCATGATATGTAGGATGCCAAACAGAATTCACATGCTTAAAAGGGTTCGCATCCATAAGGTTCCACCCAATCATGTCTCATCAAATGGGCATCTCCCATGCGTAAGCCCCACATAATTTTTACTACGTGGTTTCTTATTCCTCTCCCAAGGATATGTAGGAATAAATTTTTACAGGCCTGATCCCAACATCATGTCACCATCTCTCCCCCCTGGATGATGATAAACTCTAGAGCTCCATATTATATGGCTCAAGTCAGCATCATCTTCTTAGCATCAAATATATGCATTCCTACTACGATCTTGTAAATCAATCATATCAAATGGTCACACTCTTTAGGAATGAAACAAGGATTCATGAACATATAATAACATTTTAACTCTAAGTGAGTCCCAGAATAAACAATTATCCTCCATTAGAAGGGTGCGGTGAGCCTGACCTCCCATCCTTTCGACCAATGTAGTCCTTAAGTGTTGTTGGCCAAATCATCAGGAAATGAGCACATATCATTGCATATCAGGTCTATGAGTCTTGGATACTAGGGACATTGGGAGTTCTTTAGTCTATGAATAAACCCATTAGAGACCATCCAAGTAAGATATATCTGAGAAGGACTGATTGCATGAGTGCTTCAACCCAACCCAATCGCCTGTTGGGAGCAACCGTTCCTGTAGTATTAATTAAATGTTCCTTAATGTATAATGACGCTGAATGGGTTTAAACCAAGGAAAAGTAAATACGATGATAACCTATCACTATAGAAAAATGGACTGGTGATGATTATTTTCATACTATTTCCACAACGCCTTGAAACGCACCACCTAAGAGGTGGAACAATAGGTCTGGGAAGAAATAAAAATATAATGGGGATAAATGAAGCTTTTTATTAAAGTGAATAATGAAAAAAATAAAGACTAATATTTTTTTTGTAAAATGGAAAATCTAGAAAAGCAAAATTTCATAGAGTACATGGATTTTTGAGAACTGTGTTTTCTGTTTTTATTGGAAATTAAGTTGTTTAGCATTATACATGAGGTAGTGGATTCTTTTGATAAATTTTGATGATGTAGAAATTATAAAATATAATGGTATTGTGGTCTTGGATATGAATGAATTACGTGATTTTGTCTCTTAATTGAAATTTTTGTTTATTTTGTGACTTTTAACACACCCCACCCAGGTAATATATATCTATTAACACATAAAATGTTTTGTTCCTAGTGTTTTCTTGAATAATTTTTGTAGGGAATGTAATATATTTGCATCTAATCCATAATCCCTATTCTTCCATCCCGGTGTAATATGGGTTATTATTTCTCAATAAAATTATAATAATAGGGGTTTTAATGTAATAATGTTATTATATGTGGAATACTAGATATTTTAGTGTTCTGGTTTAGATTATATTATATGGTGAGGATCATATTTGGTATGATAAAGTTTATAAGGATTATTTCATTTATATTCAAGATGCCCCATTATAATGGAAATGTTGTATGCAGTTGTGTCTATGTGGTGGTTTTTTATAATATATATATAGTAATTATAAATCAACATCCCACTCCTCTTTATTTTTATTTAATGTGGTTCATGGTTAAGAATAAAAATAATTATGAATCTTCACATTTCATTAAATATAAGGAGAAATGATATCCAACTCTTTATGTATTAAAGAGTTTATTATACAATATAATAATATTACTAGACTAAATATCTATTCTTTATTTTCTACATAATAATTTTACATCTTCTAACTTTTGGATAAAATCAGAACGTTTTTTGATGTTTTAACAAAAAGGAAAACCATATCCATAAAAATATTTTTTGGTTATATAAGATATATAATCCTTCTTTTTGGATTATATCGTATAACATTATAACATAAATATCTTCATGGAATATAAGCAAAGCTCATGGAATTGTCGAAGTATTCACATAATTGATACATCAATAAAAAGAATATATTATAAATACTTTACTATATATATAGCATCCAAGTAATGTTTTAGAATTTTGATAACAACCAATGATTAGATTGTGATATCCAATGAAAATTTTTCTTCTTTTAACGTAGAATTTAATGACCCTGTCTTTGACATCTTGATATCCATGTTTGATAAAACATATGAAATTTGGTCATTGATCACTCAAGAAATTCTCATATATTTTGGTAGCTATTTTAGCCCTCGCATTTCTATAAACATCCAAAAACCATTACAAAAAATTATTTCTTTTCTGTATATCTCTATTTATACTAGTTTTCTATGATCATTATTTTGTGATATATATTATTATTTGTAGGATCAAATCAATTTTACTCCCTCTCAAATCGATAAATTAATGTAATTTATTTCCTTATAATATTTTAATGTTTTTATCCTAATCTATACAATTGTTCTCAATTACATTCCCACATTTATTTTTACTTCTATAAACTTTTTTACATGTTGATATTTCCATAAACATGATGAATATAATAAAAATATAATTTCATTAGTCAACAAATATTTCAATTTTTTTACTAAAAATATCTATCCATTCTAACTCATTTTATATTCCTCGTTGAGATATACTACCTATTATAGTTGATCAATATATTAACTACTTGATTATATTTCTTTAAACATTTCTATCTTGAAATATTAATTATCCTACTTAAATTTCGATTTAGAATCTAAAAGATAAAATTCAGTGTTGTCTTTATCCATGTTAATATTAATTTAAATTGAAATGTTAATATATATTGGGTTCTTGATTTTAAATTAATTGAAATTGAAATTATATTTCATATTTTAGTGAGAAATAGAAATCACCATCAGGTTCATCTCACATTTAAGAAATAATTATGTTATGTGGGAAACTTTACCAAACATAATAAACACCAGGGAATCTTTTCGATTAAACCCAAATATGCCACGACTAAAATGTTACCTTAAATTTATAGAATTTCATTACATACATCCCCATTCACATTCATAATGATTGAGTTTAGATTATTTATATAATTAAAATCTATTTCCTTGATTGAATAAATTTTTATTCATTGATAATTAATGATCATCTCATATTCCACTAATGTATTGTGAGGGTAATAATGATATAAATCAACCAATTCAATTTCGACAATTGATTTGTTCTATGATTTTATAATTTAATGATTATTTTCAATATTATCATTATAATTTAAATTCTATTGATTGTTTTCAATGGTCCTTAATTAAACCAAATAACATAAATTATATAGTTAGTGAAACGATTCAATTTCTAATTATAAAACATATTTAGGTCATCAACATTGTTACGTATAGCAAAATGATTTTATCTATTAAAAATATTGTCTTCTTCATAAATATATGATATTTTATCCTGCATTTCATTCATTGATGTGTCCCTCATTAGCATCATGTATATATAATTTTTATATTACTCTAAATGTGGTATTTTTAACTTTTTATGAACGTTTAATAGTTACATTACCATTATACAAAATGATGACTCTATGTAGTCACATATATTGATCCAATATATATCATCAAGTGATACATATAACCTATAATATAAATGTTATGATATTATTAATTTATTTTATATCAGATAATTTTATCTATTAAATAGTGTAAAAACATTATCCTTCACAACATTTCCCTTTTCAAAAAAAATATTCTAATAAAATTCCAATAACATAAATATTCCTTATCAATACTACTAACATTACCCAATAAGGTTTAGTATTGTCCCAACGAGAGAAAATATAATAATTAATTTCATTATCAAGTAGATATTATTCCTATTTTTGAAAATACACTATAATCATCATAATAAAAAAAGAACCAAGAAAAATATCATAATATAGAAATTAATTTACTAAAATAATGTTGATTTAACTCACTCACCCAAAATTTTATGTAATTATATTGAAAGGTTTATGCTAAATTGGTGAACTAAATTATTTATTCAAATATTATAACATAAGTAAAATAAATAAAACCAATAAAATATAAAAATTATTAATTTCACATTTTTTAACATTTATCGGTGTTGAAAAAAGTATCATGATCCGATTTTCCTAAAAAATAATTTATGGAATATTTTATATTTCCATATCCTCAAATGAAAATATTTGAATTCAATGAAAAACACATAATAAAATCTATATGGTTTATATCCATAATAAGTAAATAAAATTTATAATCATTTCTTCTAAAATATATGTTTTTTACAAATCATTAAAATAATTAATGATGTAATATATAATTTGTAATGGAATGCCCAAGAAAATTACACTTCATGCCCTACAATTAAAACATAAATACCAATGTTATAATTAAATTTAATTTAATGCTTCATCAATATTCAAAAGTACATAATAAAAAAATAACATTGTAAAATTTTATTATGTTATAATATGTATCATTTCAAAAAACCAAATTCCTTAAAAAATAATGATAGATCATTGATGATATAAGAATTATTATATTGTGATTTTCTATTCCTTTACTAAATAAGCATCAAAATATTTCAAAAATTACTCTTAAAATTCCAAAATATTTACTAATTATATTATTTAACCGATAAAATAAATTTACTGTAAATTTTTTTGAAACACCTTACATAATTCTCAATTATTGATCAACCCATATTTGGGTAGTTTTAATATTCCCCTAACCTAATAACAACAATCAGTGTCTCGACCAAAGTATCGTATGAAAAAATGAAAACCTCTATATACACAAATAAATACCATAAATTTGGGAGGGTATAATGTGATATCATTTGGATACTATAATATAATATCATAACCATTAATAAATAATACCTAAAAACCATATAATAATGATAAAAGTACATATAAAATAAGAAACTCCCAACATTAGAAAATGGAATTCATGAATAATGATATAAATTTCAACTAAAATACCACTAGGAATATAATATATATATATATATATACTAAAAAACTACACAATGAGGATATGCTACCATCCACAAGACTTATTAAGTCCTTACACTAAAGTTATCTTGCTCGTTCATATATTACATAACCCCAAACAAATATACTTGTGATCATGAGGTTTTCTCTTATAAAAACATGTCCTGGCCACCTGATTAGGGTGTAGGTATGACATACTTCAACACCAATAATAGTGTCACACCTCGTGTTTTTTAGAATATATTTCTCTTTTAATAATTTTATTCCCTATCAAGGTTGTGTTACACCCAACACTAAGTTTATGTGATAAGTATTATACTATTATAAAATTTAAACATATCCATTATATCCTAACTATAAAACATTTCGGTTCAAATATTTATTAAAAAATTGAACAATTTGTAAAAATATTTTTTAAAAATGTGAAATATACTAGTAAGTAAGCATTCAATTTTTAGGGAAGTCGTTTGTTTCTTTAATAATATATTTCTCATCAAAAAATGATTTTATCTAGTTATGTGAGAAAATAATATATGTAATTTCAAAAAGATAGAAATTTTATAATATAAAAGAAATAAATTTTTTGAAATCATCTGGATAAAATTAAATTATAGTGAATTTTTTTAATTTTGTTTAAATAGTTTTTTTTCAGCGAATTGTAAAAATACAAATATTTAGAAAAAAAATTATTTATTTTCATAGTCATAACCTCATAATATTTATAATTTTATACAATATTAATATAATCAAAATTTATTTAGAAATATTCTTATAATAAAAAATTACTAATATATTATTTTATTTTGTCATTAAAAAATTTATATATACAG
Organism: Viscum album; assembly: GCA_963277665.1. Lineage (NCBI taxonomy): Eukaryota > Viridiplantae > Streptophyta > Magnoliopsida > Santalales > Viscaceae > Viscum > Viscum album. Next base: position 1,295,646,248 of record OY728142.1, on the reverse strand, counting down.
AGGAAGTTTTTCCTTCAAAGATTTGTTTTCATCACTCATTTTCATGATACTTATAAAATGGTTTTTTGACACATATATGAATTTAATTCAGTAAAGTGTTTTGAATATTTTCAATCATAAAAATTAATATAATGTAATTATATATGTTTAACATATGGTCATAATGAATAATAAAAATAGTAAAATGTCATCACTGTGGTAAAAGGGTAAACCAAGATAACATCATTTAAAAATATGTGATAAGGCCCTTGTTTTTTAATATTCAACATTATTAAATGAATTTATTTTGACTCATATCACATTAATCCTTATATTTATTTATTTAGTGGACATCTCTCCAATAAAGTGACCTATATAATAATTTATGCAATGAAAAAGACAAAATATCCCTCTATTTCATTTAAAATTATTTTATGTGTTCACAAAGTGAAAAAATAATGCCGTGAATAGATAATAATCAATATATTGAGAATAATTAAATTATTTTCTTACTAGTAACATATTTTCTATTTTTATTAATTATATAAATATATTAAAAGTGTATTCAAAGTTAACAAAATATTTTTTAAATTAAAGGGATAATAAAAAACAAAATATTATTAAAAATTATTTATGTAAAATATTTCTAGTGGATAATTTTTTTCAAAAATAAAATACATGACTATAAATTAATTGGGTGGTGTGAGAAGATCATATTTCATTTCAATATTTTCCTTGGATCTCCAAATTTAAATTAAAAGAGTAGTTCCAAAATTTACATTAATTCCATTTTAGAATACATTATATATATTAAATGATATAAAATTCATAAAAATATTATAATAATCCAAGTGAATGTACTATGGTTTAATATATCATACATGTTCCATTTATGGGTCATTTGTCTGATTATTATAGCATTCATTTCCCTTTAATATTGAAATCATTATTACTACTATTAATGATAAAATATAGTTTTTCATGTTACATGCATATTTATTAAAATAAATTTTCCACAAACATTGGTTTCTCTATATTATATATTATAATTAGTATTTAGAATCAGTGGGTCCAAATTATATTATAATTATTTTTTTATTTTATTTTTATTAATAGATAAATGTATTTCATATAAAAAATGTAGTTACCATGGTTTAAAATAAAATTTTAAATGTGATTAACCATAGAGGTAAAAGGTAAAATTATGTATAAAACAAGTTTATTTTGTACATTTTGAAGTCTTTCGTGATCATATATTCACTAAAATCTATTATTTATCATTTTTGGAGGCACATGGTTTATGAGGGACACACATATTTGAATAAATATGGGTATATAAAAAATGACACTCATTTTCACATCTAAATGGGAACCTCCCTTCCACTTTTCATTAACATTAAATATAATTTTAGTGCTAGAAATCACAAATAAAATACCATCCCTAATTAAAATCCAAAATCCTATAAGACATTGTTTTATTAGAAAACCCCTCCTAGGAAGTCTTTTGATGAGAACCTACAGAGGTCATCCAAATAAGAGGAATCATTCTTAAATGAGTGTTTTATGTTTTATTACATCTTACAGCTCCACAAAATATTGTTCAACATTGTTGATATAATATAATTAGTATCTAAAATTTAAATCAATGTTAATATGTGAATGTAATAACTAACATCCATCTCATATTCAGTCAAATGGGAAGCAAACCCATCTTCATGTGTATTGAAGACTAGAACCTCATGAACACATGTAATTAGTTTTCCCTCATCAGATATCTTGAATGTTTATGTTGATGTATTTAATATATATATTTGATAATAATATCAAATTTATAACTATGAAATATTAATATATCATATATTTTATTACCTTTATATTCATTAAATGATGAAATCATTATTCTTATGCACATGTGGATTACCACCTACACTAAGAGTTGTGATATAGTTTTCATTACCACATCACATGTATTAAATATATATATATATATATCTCTGTGTGTGTGTGTGTGTATTTAAATAAATAATACAATATTTATTATATAAGTATCTTTATTTGATGATAAAATTTCACTTACCTTATTTCTATCGTGATCATTGAAAAAGGAAATCCTACTCATATGTATGCATGACCTATTGTATTCAATATTGTAATGTGGTTCATTTTTATGGCCTTATTGCATGGTTTTCTTCAAGTGGATAATTTAATAATAAAAATATTAATTTTTTTATCATTATTAGGAGGATAATGATTAAATAATCTCATTGACCATAGAAAACCTACTTATTTCATTTTGGAAAGTTGAGTTGAATATTTTTAAAAAATACAACATAAACATAAATGTTATTTTAAATGAATATACTATGAATAATAAACATGAAAATGTTTCTTATGAAAGTACATGATGAAATTAATTTTGTTAATCAAAACAGAAAAGAATTTACAAGATGATTTATCTTCAGGGAATGGGTCTCTCAAATTTACACATTTTTATTGGTTAGGATAATTTGATATCTAACTCACATTATCTATCTCTTTAATGTTATGGATTCATTATTAATTCTTTATATGTATCAGAAATATATATAATAAATTATTCCCAATTGAATTTTCTGGGTAATACAAGACATACTTTATTTTCATAGAATCATCCCATTTTCTTCCAGGGGTGATTTTTATATTTTTCCCTGAAGATTGATTTTTTTTTGTAGAACACATAATCATTGATATGATTTGTTGGTTCTAAATAGATATAACACCATTTAATTAGGAAAATATAATGTCTCATCTTCCATTATGTACGTGATTATATATTAATCCCAATCAAATATGGGACTTTGTCCACTATGTGATATTGTCTAGGTATAAAACTTTGACTCATGTTCTTGTCAGGTTATATGTGGCTGCCAATTTTCCTATGTTACTATGATATTATAATTCCATGATATTAGGTTTTTTATTTATGGTTATTACTAAAGAGACTTATCCTTGATTATATCATGTTATACCATTAATTAAGATGTTATGTTTCAACATCGTGTTTACTCCAATATTAGTTTTTTAGCTCACCCATTACTTTTATGTATTGCTTGGGGTATTCATTGTAGTTATGGGGCTCAAATGGATTTAGGGTATAATTATATAGAATAAAATAAAAATATAATTTTTTAGATTCATTTCTATTTATTATAAAATGTGTCTTCCATATAATCTTGCTATCTTGGATATTTAGTCATACTAATTCTATTTTTCTATTTAAAAAACATGTAAAAATATGTGTAAAACTCTAGGGTATCAATAGTTTACATTAGATACAATTATATTATTTTGTATTTTGATTATAGAATAATATTAAAAACAATGGGTATATTTATATGTATTGGGTAACATCATAATGTTTTGATAAAAAAGTGATTATGTGGTTTTAACAAAAATATATCCCTATATGGGTACTAATAGTGTAAATAGTTTATAAACTAGTGAATATAGGATTAGTAACCCTAAAAAGTGTTGGTTGACTCTATATTGTCTATAATTATAATGCATGGAGAGTGTTACCTTGCTACAGACATCATTTCACACTCACAAGGTATATTTTTAAATTAATTAACAATTTTATCATGATCTATTATGATGAATGAGTGAATACAGCCAATGATAACAAATTATATTCCATAGTGAAATATAATAAACCAATTTTTTTTGGTTTTTAATTTAATGGTTGGACATATGTTGATTGGAATAAATTTACCTTTTCTGGTTCTTTTTAAAGATGAGGATGATTAAGAGTATTTTGTGATACATTTACAGTAATATAAACCTTGAGATTAGTATATGTTTCTGAAAAAAATGCTATTTCAGGAAAACAATTCCATATAAAATTTTTAAATTTGTTTAAAAGTGTTGGTAAACTTTAGGTTTTATCTTATCTTATATGTTGGTGTCATTATAGTAAATTATAATTGTTTTATTTTGTATAAAAAATATCATATATAGAAAAAAAGGGTTGTTATGTGATATGATTATTACTATAATTCTTGGGGATGTTAATCATTTATTTTCGAATTTTTAAAAAATTACATATATATAAAAAATAAATCTCACATTTTGAGTGACCAAAAATCAAATCTTGTAATGTTGTGGTGCTAGGAACCACACCTAAATAAAATTAAGGGTGAAATTCGCACAGTTGGACTTTATGATGACCTGGTAAGCATGAAATTATTATTACATAAAAGTAATGAGAAATAAATTTTATGTTTTTTTAATCAAATTATTTGATATAATATTTTTTAATTGTTACTATTTTCTAGTGATCAATAACATTTCAAAAGTAGTTTTTTTGGGAGGAATATATAAAAAGTTGGTTTAACAAATTGTATTATTTGGGAAGAATTATATTACAGTTAAACTAATTTGTATTTGATAACCATTGAGGTTTAAATATTCTTTAATTTTGAAGTTATTTGGGTTATTTTGGATATAGGAATATTTATTTTCCTAATGATCTATGTTAATGTTTTTGTTTTATGTTGATTTTTGGAGACTAATATATTATTTCTTGATATGAAGGTTTCCCCATTTTTTGTATTATCATTCACTATGATGATCATATTGGTTTTACTAATGATATAAAATATATCTTGTTACTATTGCTTGGTTTATATGACCTATTATAAGTGTATTTCAATACATCCTATATTAAGAAAAATCATCATTAATAGTCATCACTGGGAGAAAATGATGATACTATGGTGGAAACATATTAACGAATTAAATTATAAATACAAATCCTCGATAATTTCTTATTTTATTTGTTTAGATAGTGATGTAATTTCCCATCTCTATTAAAAGTATCTTGAAAACAAATGGTATCTTATTACCCTTCCATACGATGAATCAATATTCATTTCATCCATCACCAATTTAAGGCCTTCTAGTCATTAATAATTAAAGGAACATATTCTCTCTCAATCAATATTATTACATGGATTATGGTATTGTATTTTATGTATATATAATAAATTTCCATAGGTATTTCCATATCTAGGAACATGAATATGTGATATTTTAGGTAACCTTTCTGCTTTCCAATTTTATTTTTAAAAGTTGTTTATGTATCCCTATGTACGTTGTAGGTTTTAAACAAAGGTTATATAGTTGATGGCAGAAATACAATTCTGAGAGAAAAATTATTTATGTGGGTAGAATTTAAAGCCCTATGATTTAGAAATATATTTCCCTTAAAATAATTTTATTTCAATGAAATCTTGTGTTTGAAACAACACCTAGTTTAAATGAATCATGATATAATATTAATATATTTAAACTTAACTATTATAACAATTACATTTAAATTAATTGAATTAATAATTCCAAATATGTTTTGTAAATAATGTATAAAAGTTTTAGAAAGGAAATTATATTGTAAAATAAGTACTTAATTTATATTAATGTCTCTACATGCATAAAAATATATATTTTTTACAAAAATGTTTTTCTTTATTTGGAGAAAATAATATATTAAATTAATTAAATAAGTTTATAATTTATTATAACAAATTATCATTATATTTAAAATCAGAATGACATAATTTACAAAGGGAATTGTCTTGGATTTTTTTGAAAATATTTATTTTCTATTGAATAATGAAAAATACCATTTTGTTGTATATTAATTTATGTTCATTAAAGAAGCCCCATTATATTTTCAATTTGGTACTTAAATAATATAACCCTAATTTGTTATTAGTTAATATAATTATTTATATATGAAATAACATTATATATGATCATGGAATAAAACTACATAATGAATTAAAAATGGATTTTTTTTGGAAAAATTTTTTCATCACACTTTAAATGACACATATAAATTTAATTCATTAAACATATATAGATTTTATTTTGTAAAATTGATTACATAATTTGAATCTGAACATGTAATATTTTTCAATAAATTTAATATGTTTTTTTAATAATGAAATGTAAAAACATTAAAAATTCATCGCCATAGTAAAATAGTAAATCACGTTAACCTAGGTTAAAAATAAGTGATAATGCCAAAAATTTTAAAATTAAATCTTTTTTGATGAAGTTGTTTTTTCCCAAAACACCATATTATTTATTTTTAGTTTTTATGGGACACTTTTACATGAATGTAACCTATATAATAATTTATTCAATAAAAACTACCAAATGTCACTCTCTTACATTTATAAATCATGTATGAGTTCATAATGGGAAAAACCTATGTTGTAAATGAATATTAATATTTATTTTGAGAAGAATGAAATTAATTTCATCACTGTACTTTACTTATAATTTATAGTAATTAAATATTTATCTTAAATGCATAGGAAATGTCGATGAATTGTTTATTTAATTAAAAAGAAAATATAAAAAATGATTTTAAAATTTTTAATAGAAATATAATTTGAAGAAAACATTGGAATTAAAATTTTCTATAATATTATATCATATATAGTGTGTGTGTGACGAAAATATTAAAAATAAATATCTCTATTGTTTTCATTATATAAAAATTAAATAAATAGTTCCAAAATTTTCATTAATGATATTTTTAAAAATAATATTTTATTAAACAATTTAATACTCATAAAAAATATATTATAATATTCAATGTTATATAGTTGAAAATATCGACCATTTTCTATATATGAGTATTTATATGTTTATGAAAACATTTTTAAACCTTTAATGTCAAAATAGTTTTTTCCATGGATAAAGTTAACCAAATATAGCATTTACATGTGCATGTGTAAAAATTAATTTCACACACATAAATAATTTATATATTAATTTAAATTATATATATATAATTATTTGTTCCAAATTCTCTATTATATGCCATTTTTATTTTGTGACATTTATGATAAATTACCAAAGTAAATAACTCGTTATTATGGTGAAAACTAAAATGGTAAAAGTGATAAGCTATAGAGTTAATGGGAATAAAATGTTTAAAATATGTTTTCATTTTAGTGGTGTATTTTTGTATCAACATTATATTTTATTAGTTAAATTAATTATCTCTTTAATGCGGATATGGTTATAGAGTGACTTCTCATTATGGAATAGGTTTCTTTATTAACAAAAATGTCACTCCTTCTCACTTGTAAAATAGAACATTCTCTCCACTTTTAATCTCACATAAAAAGGATTTTAATTCATCCAATTTAAAAAAAATACATCACTCACATAAAATTCCATTTATTCTATGATATTTTCTGATTATAGAAACATTTTTAGAAAGGTTTTGGGGAAAACATAAAACAGCTATTCGAATAATATGTATCATTTTTAACTGAGCGTTTTTGTTTTATTTATTCATCAAGGTACTTAAAATATTGTTCAAAAGTGAATATATTATTAAATAATTATGTATTATTATGTTAATTTAATAAACTAAATTTGTCTCTACTTTTACCAAATGGGAAATAAACTCATCATTTGGGTGTACGGTGGACTACTTCCTCGCAAACCAATGTAATTCCTTTTCGATCATTACCTATAATGAATCCATATTATGATGAATTTGAAGTATATATACGATATTGGTTAAAAATTTATCATTATTGAAATTTAATATATCATATATCTTCATACATTACCATTCACCAAAGGATGATAACATTATTCATGTGCACATGTACATTAACAACTCCACAAACTGATATGACTTGTTTTTCATGAATACATCACCATGATTATATATATATGTTATTTAAAGATTAAATGTGATAATAATGATGTAAATAAGATTATATACTGATAAAATAACATGATTCTTCTTTCCATCATGATATTTGAAAAATCGAAATGTTACATATATTTACGTATGGCCTACTATCTAAATGACATAACATAATTATTTTTAATAATGATATTTGATTCATTGTTAGAAAAGTATAATTTTATATCAAAAATAAATATGTAATTTATATTAATTAATATATTTTTAATTAATAATCTCTTTATCCATAGTCAACCTATCAAAGACATGTTATATATATGAGCCAAATATCGTCAAAACGTCCAACATGAACCTTAATGATTGAGTAATTAGATAAAAAATGAACAATAACCAAGAAAAACTTTCACAAGCCTATAAATTATATAATAATTTATTTTTGAAGATAAATAATTTATATTACATGTTGGAACCAGGGTAAGGGATATTTCTAAACTACCATGTTTAATTAGGATATGACCATTCTCTCACTTACCCATTTTCTGTATCACTTCATTATATTATGGAAATATATTAAATAATTTATGTATGTATATAACATATATATTTAGCTTATTATTCCTTACATTTATGGTGTAATCCATTTCATAAGTTATTTTCTCAAATATAATAAATTCCATTCAATGGGTAATTTTTATGTTTATTCATTATTGTTGATTTTTTTCGAACGCATAAGAAAGTGCATTTAATAAATGTATATCTTTGATAAAACACTAATTAATTGGGTAAAGATTTGTCATCCTGATATTTAATAATGATATTAGGTAGTAATCCAAATTCAGAAGAAGAATTTTTCCCCCATCTAATAGTATCTTGGAAGATATCCTTAAAACATGTTGATGTTATTCGAAATATATTTGACACATTTAAAATGTATTGATGATATTATAATATCATGTTATCAATGATATTGTTCTGTGTTATTACTCATGAGATGTATCTTTTATGATATCATATCATTCCTTTAACTCAATCATTATGTTTCGTTATCATGTTTATTTACATATTGGGTTATTAGAACACCCCTTTCTTTCATGTGTTCCCTAGGTTATCAAATGTATTTACCAGAGATCAAATGGAATTAAGAGTTTATAATGGTGAATAAAATAATTATATCACGATTTAGTTTCCTTTAAATATATTATAAACCTAGTCTTCATAAGATAGTTTATATCCTGATCATTCGTTGTACATATTAGATATTTATGTTTAAAAATTATGTAATAATATGTGTAAAAGGATAAGGTAATTATAAAAAGAATACACATTATAAAAAAATTAGTGAAAGATTAATTTTACATGTTTATGGTTTTCAAAACCCCTTAAATTTATAAAAATACATATATTCAATCAATGGGATCAAATTTGATAGCCACTGTCAAATATATATTTTTTATTCATTGTCCAACGTGTATGAGCATGTAACCTACCCACAAGGGGAATAACTCAACTCCATGAAACAACCTCAACACATCCAATATGGTGTATTGACACTTTTATTGATGTATACAGTATACAACATCAAGAGTAATGTAATTCACTCTGTAATAAAATCAAATCACATATTAAGAAGAATTTATCCCACCCCACAATAAAATTATATATCATATAAGGGAGAATTTCTCGATTGATTAATACCCAAAATTCTTGATCAAGGGGAGTGAAACCAATCCATGTAATAATTTAAATTTAAATATTAGTGTAAATAGTTCCAATCCAAATATATTTTCATAAAACATACACTCAGGTGTTAATATCATCCTACCATATAATGGAAATGATTTTCTCAATCCATTCAATTTTCATTTTATGGTTGTCATGGAAAATTATGGATTTATTCTACTAATGTTTTATGTTTTTTAAATAGTATGTCATTTTAATTTTTCATTAAAATTAATTTTATAAATATGTATTTTTGTTTAATTTATTCACGAAAATATAAAATATAAGGAAAATATTTAAAATATAGTGTACTAAAAAACATACAAAATATTTTTTAAAATAGATAAACAATATGTTTTAAAAAAACATCTGTATTCATTGAAAATATTCCTTTTTTGTTTTAAAAATGAAAATCAATTAAATTTTTTAAAACATTATGTAGTGAAAAAAATAATTACAATCATTATAGAAAAATCATACAAGGTTATGATAATTTTAAAAACCTCATGAATTTCAAAAACATTACATTTATAATGAAATACCTTGATAATTGCATTTTAAAAAGCTAAAAGACATAAATTTGTGGAAAAATATGAATTAATTAAAAAACATACTTATTTACTTTTTTAGTCTATAATATGTTACATATCTATTGAAATCCAATACATTGATAAATTTCTTCTTTATCTTTTTTAGAGGAAAATACATTTGTAATTTTATGTTTTGTTTTTATAATAAATATAATATCATGAAATACCGGTACTATATTAATATTATTGTTTCCTACTTATGGAATATATTATATATTTTTCCAAAAGGATATATTTTATTTATCCATTTGATAATATATTTCCTATAAATTAGTAAAAATGAAAATTTTATATTTTTTAATATTTTATTAACATCCCCCACACTTGATGATTTGAAATGCGTCTTTAAAATAATCTAAACTATAAAAAATCATGATTATAAACATGAAAAACTAATATAAAATTTTATTTGTTTTAGATTGATTATTTTAAATAATAGGACTCACATAGGGGAATAATTCCATAATTCAAACAGCAAAACATTAGATTTGATACAACCATCCACTATTTTAGAAATTCCTTTCTCTTTCAAACCATAGATGGTTAGAGATTAATCCCTAGATTTTTTTTATTTTAATCACAAGTAAGTTATTTTATATTATTATAATATACAAACTATTGTTTTAATTTATCAAATTCATCCATCCAATCAAGGTAGTATATTGAAAATTTCTCTTCATTATTTGTGAAATGTGTGAATTATCAAGATACATTATTCACTTTTTAAATGGTATGAAATAACCAATGATATATAATAAAAATAATGATGAAATTAAATTGGTAGGTTCATTGGAGGGGTTTTATATTTTCTGCATCGTTTTATCTAATAATGGGTATTTATATTTTTGGGGTTGTCATTATTTATTATTTCAAAAAATGTTCTAGTTTCTCGAATTGTGAACATGAATCACAATTAATAAATAGTTAAATTATTTAATATTATAATTAAATTTTGTTTCAAATAAATAATTTAGAGGATAATACACATAAAATAGAAGCTAAGTAAGCATTGTGCAATTTTTTTAAAAATATTTATTTTGTTATTTGTCTTTTAAAATTATTTATATTGAATAAAATTTTGATATACTATATCTATAATGACATAAAAATTATATAAATTCATTTAAATTTTTTTAGAAAATAAATACCTTATCAAAAAATTAATTAATATAAAACTCTATCACAAATTTGGCTTTTATGTACCATTTTTTTGTTGTATATAGAAAAATTTAAATGTTTGTTAAGAAACATAGTCGTTGATAATATAATCTTTCTATATAGACTATTATGCTTTGTATATATTAAGTGATATGATATAATCTAATTGATAGAGAAGAAACAATCAATTTTGTCTACAAATAGGATCATTCCCAATATTTTTCATTTACAAGAGCTATTAAGGGAGATTGTATCGCTAGCCTTTTCCCTTTAAACATAAATATTTGAGATGGAACAACTATATAATGACCAAACCCATTTTGGGAATGTCAAGACTATCTAGGTCATGGATCAAACCACATTCTCTATAAGACCCCAAAAAAAGTGCCACCATCACACACATACCCCTTAGGACATACACTTGTGTAATAAGGGGTTATATATCTATACCATAACATTATGATCTTGTATGTTCTTATTTTTAATAGAATATGAATAATATTTATTCTTTTTATTTTTTTACATTATAATTGACTTCATAAGGACTACGAATAAATAGATTTTGATAGGATGAAACTCATTTTATATTTTTGGATATATATATTACATTAATAAGGAAACTATTTTTGACAAATTTAATAATTTTTAAAAAATATTATTTTATTAAGATATACTTATTAAATATTTTATAATATATAAAACAAAATATATTTTTTCTTTGTAAAATATAATTTTCATAAGGGTGTGACATGTATTATCATCAAAAAATGATTAATTTTATATAAATTTGGATTTTGAATTGAATGTTTAAATACTAGTATTTATATAATATTTTTTATAAAATAATTTTCTTTGATATCAGCACATTAAATGTATCCAAATGTAAAATTTTCTTAATTTTCTAAGATAGATGAAGCAATGGATAAAATTTATATATGGTATAAATATATATAAAATATTATGATTCAATAATGGCCCAAAAATGATGTAATAAATACTATAAAAAGAATGTATGACCAAAATTATGTTTCCCCTTCAATATAATGTGTTTATGATTTATTTTATAAATTTTATATATTCTTAATAAATCCACCAAAACATATATTTTATTTTAAGGATTATAATTATATTCTCCATAATCATGACTCACAAACACTAAGGAGAGGTATAATTTTAATGAGGTTGGTTCAAGAACATATAAAATAATTAAAAAAAAACATCGTTTTCCAAAATAATTTTGAAAAAACAATAAAAAATTTTGGGTTTTGATTATTTTATCTAAGAGAGTCCAAAACCTATGATTAGAAATTAATAAACAATTCCACCAAATTTAGGTATAAATACCCAAAAATATTATTATTCATATTCACAAAATTCATCATTTTGTTCATCTCATTTTCCATCTCTAAATAATTCCTAGGTTGTTACACTACTCTTAATAAGATCTTCAAAATATTTTAGAAGTGTTATCTTAAGGTAACAGATCACATCCTTCTCCTTACTCAGGAACCTTATTTATTTTATACCATTTGATTTTCAATTATTATTTGTAAAATATTTTTAACACATCCATTATATAGTTATTATATTTTATATGTGATGATATAACAATTTTTGTAAAACTCGATAATTTCATAGTACATTATCTCAGTAAAGTAATTCAATAGCTTGTGCTACATGACAAACCGAGTTCGAGCACACTACAACTTACCAAACTAGATGTTCAAAAAGTGGTTAGGATTAGTATTAAATATATTTTGAATCTTATATACTATATATAAGTTTATCATCCATATTATGTGTTTTATATACATAACATAAGAATAAATTCATTTTTTCATATAAAAGAAGTATTTTTAAAAAAATGAAATTTTACCACCTTTTAATGGTGAACCCTTTTTGAAAAAAAATATTTGATGGTTTTTTTATATTAAATTTAATGAAATTTAATTTTTCTTTATAAGTGAGACATAAAATTTATGTTTGGATTATTCTTTCTTACTTTTCTGATAACGTTCTTATTTTGAATAATAGTGAAAAGTACTATGTTTTAATTGAAAACTAATTTTATAATCAAAAAACTTTATAGAATTAAATTATGAATTTGAAAAGTTTTGAAGTATAATTAGATTATATTTTTATCATTTAATAAAATTTAGGTTATTATAAATAATTTCACATTTAAATTTGACATAAACACACATAAATCTTTTGATTGTTTTTACTTTTTAAAAAAACCCTCTTTTTGGTTTTGACAATGGGAATTAATTTTAAATTAATAAAAGCAATATCTATGTTTTAAATTTTGTAAAATGGACTTCATATTTTAATTTGAAATATCAATATTATCTTTGGGTGATGTTTCGGTATTTTTCTAAAAACGGTCAATTTTTATGAATAGTAAAAAACAATGCTTTATTATTAAAAACCGACTTTTTATTTAAATAATTATTTATTTTATTTAAATTTATTTTAAGTAAAAATAGATATATAATACCTATAAATGTTCTATGTAATTCACTGATGTCATTTTATAATAAAATTAGATGTATAAAATTTTGTTGGACTCGTTAACCTCTTTTACCCACCATCTAGGAGCATTTGCAAATTTGCATAAAACATAATTTTACCACTTATGTTAGTTGAATTTAAAAAATATGAGAGACATGGTTCACATAATTAACTAAAATGTGGATCAATAAGAAGAAAATATTTTTTGGTGAATAGATAGTTTTGACATTTATTTTCCACGGTAAAATGTAAATAGGGTAATTAAATGTAAACATTAAATATTAATTAACCTAAAACATGTCCTAATTATATTGGATAAGTGTATATCGGCCAAAAACAACCTTTTAAATAAAATATGATCCTTTTGGTCCACTTCGATTATATTAGGATATTTATTATTATTTCATTTAAAGAAGATTTAAAAGTGTTAAATTCAATGTTTAATCTCTAAACCATTTTTAATAGAGGATTACACACAGTATAAATTTGACGATAAATATTATTTATAAATATAAAAATATTTCCTACATAATGGTATTTGATATATAATTTATAGACATTATATAATTTTATTTATTTTTGACACAATCCTGATACAGTAATTACCTTATTAATGAATGAATCAAATTAATGGTACTATAAATAGTAAAATAAATATAATTTAATAGTTTTTATGGAATCCACATATTTTCATGGAGAATATGACATGTTATGGACTATTCAACATATCTTTTTAGAAGTAATCTTGTTTTTATGACTTTCACAAAAACCAAATACCGAATATTGTTAAAATTCACATATATTAATTTTTAAAACAAAAAATATATTATTTGTTGATATATTAATCATAAAAATATATTGTTAGAAAAAAAGCTTAAATTATATTATTTATGTCATTAATTAACCACTTTAGTTTCTATTTGATATTTAGTGTATGTTTATTAACCATATAGTTTAAGAATACAAGAAGACACAGTAAATGTTAAAATATTAAACTAAGAGTTAAATCTAAAAGATAAGGTTAATATGGTGACATAAACCTGTCTAAAAACTATTGGTTGAGTTGTTTTTGAACCTTACCAACCTTATACTAGAAATAAATCATTTTGGTGAAATTATAAACCGAAAATGATTTTATTATAAAATAATATTTAATGATTTTCCTAAAGTGACTCTCACCTCTCATATAGAAAGGTACTTCCCCTTTTCTCAAAATCACATATCCAAATCTATTTGTCTCGGACAAACCCTAATAAATTATCCTCCCAACATCTCTCACATCAACCTAGTGTACGAAATTTGATCATAATGAAAACCTATGGATCCATTTTGATCAAAACAAAAGGAAACACCTGAAGAAGAGCTAATAATTTCACCACCTCATTCAAGTTCATTTCATCATCCAATTCCTCTATATTTGATGTTTCTATACAAAACTAATAACTCTAGTACATATTAAGTACTGTGATGTTATTATAAATATGATAAAACCATATTCCTTTTTCTATCCATCCTCTGTATGACAATGTCACCATACGTGCGTACGTACGGCTTACCGTCTCCATGTCGTGGTGTAGGTTGTTATTCAAACACTTATTTATTTGGATGGGTATAATAATTAGTATAACTGAATTAATTAATAAATATAACATTTTTAAAATTCTTTATATATGATATACAATTCAATTACATACTATTTCACTATCAATATAATGATATTGTCGGTCGAGCGTACGTACGGATTACCGTCTCCACGGCATGATGAGATTTATTCCCTCGTTCACCATTCAACGATGACTATAAAAATTTATATTATAAATAAATATGTAATATATGAAATAATAAATATACTAGATATATATTTATCTAAATATATCTACTTACATATATCTTATTCACTTCTTTTGTACAAAGCGATATGAAAATAGAAACAACGTTTATGAATATGTACGACCTACCATCTACATAAATTCTGCCTTCCATTTCATATATCTATATATTATAAATATTTATATTATAAATATATATGATATATAAATCTGGTTTTATATTCTGGAAGTATTTAAATCATGATCTAAATGATACGATCAAGAATAACAAGTTAAGACACGCACGACAAAGAAATCAATCATTACCCAAAATCTTAATTTAAGATGGAAATAATTATTAAATGGGTTGTATAAAGCCAAAAATGAATAATGTATGATATTATAAATATTAATATAGATCCGGTGTAATATAGTAGCATACTATGGTCATTATACATGAGTTTTAACGTACTCTCGACCAATGGAATGTGCAAGGTTTGGGTTAATTTAACAATCTCTTTATTATCCGAGGTTATTATTACATAAGTATCTATTGGGACATATTTATAATCAATTTTCATGTTTCATAAAAGTGTCTTCAAAGGGATTATTTTTAAGGTACATTTTTAATAAAAGATCATTTTAAATGTTCTAATGATTTATTCTTCTAAACCATTCAAATTAATGTCTATGTTTTCAAAATGGGTTTAATGATTTATTTATATGGACATTAATGTTCTAAAATGTTAATTACTTTCAAAAGATTTAAAGTGGTATGGGACACTTTGATTCAAAAATATATTTTAAATGACTTCCTTTATATGAATTTTTTACGATTTCCTAAAAAAAGGATATTTCTCTCATATATTTTTACTGATCATTTGAAACTATATCAACATCATTTACGCGATATTATTATTGATCGAGGTTGATTTATTATGATACAAATATTCAATATTATATTGAGATTTTTATTATATGTTTGAATGTGGATTATTAATTTTTATACCATTCATGGTTTATGGATAAAGTATTTTAATTCTATATGCTTGTTTTAGTATGAATGTTTATGTTATCTTTAAACCTTTTCAGATATGGAATGAATTGGACTTAGTAGGTGACTGCTAGAGCCCGCTATAGCTCCTCAATGCAGCGGTAGGTCTCATGAGAGAAACCCATGTCTTGGCACAAGGCCTTGACAAAATATTATTGGTAGTCTTGGAACAAGGCCTTGACTATGTGGTTATAAAGTGTGGCATTATGCATTCCATCATTATGAAATTAGTTATTGATATTATATGTGATTATTAGACTAGTAGAATATCAATATTAATATGTAAATAGAATTAAATTATTTATCATTTCCATATTATGATTAATTTTATGTTTAAAATGATTTTTTTTTAGTTTTATACATTGCCATAAATATTTATGCTTATTTATTAAAATATTCTCTATATTGTTATTGTTTTTGAGCCTCTAAGTTCACCCCTTTCTATGTTTTATTTTTCCAAATATATAAAAGAATTATATTATGACTGACCTGTAGGGATAGTATAAGGGATACAAATGTGGTCAATGTATACAATGTTGTTTTTGTTTTGTATTTTATAATATAATGTGATGTTATTGTTGGTAATCTATTTTCCAATACAACTAAATTGATCCGTCCTTTGGGAATTCATTCCTCGTAATCATTCCAATGTATTAAAATAATGCACTGACTCTATGTAATTGGGGTCGGGGAATTTTATTTGGGACCAGTGTTAATTTATCAATAACCTTGGAAATTGATTTAGATAAACTCTAATTAGAGGAAATTACCCTAAGATAGACATTGAGGATTAATATAGCTGTACTTTCTATAAATTTGAAAATGTAGAGATTTTTTGTTTTTTTGACGAAATACAACCCTATATAGATACATTCAGGTAATAGAATTTCTGGAATTGGTATACCTAGGACTGAATGCTCCGACAAGGAGCTTTGGGCTTGACCTGGGGTATCCAGGTACACAACAACGGCTCTTACTGCACTCTTGGTTAGGACACTCCCAGGGGATATGCTTAGTATAATTGAAAGTTTCATTACAATACATTATGAATGATTTAGGAGTAAAAAATTCCTCAATGACAAAATTTTATGATTATAGATTGTATGCATAATCCTTTAAATTTTTGTTAGGTATGTTACGTGATTGGAATTATGCATTGTGATTCATAAACTAACCTTGTGTATTCCCTTGTTTAGAAATGTAGCATAGTAGATGGAATTAGAATTCTAGCAATACGATAGATCGAAAGATTAAAAAAGATCATATCTTTCATTGTATTAATCCAAAATTTAAAAGGGAAATAGTATCACACGTATTCTCGTCATATGATGAACTATAATCATTTGTTAATATGATAGGTAAATATTTCTCTGAGTCCTATGGCTTTGAAGGGATGCAAGAGAAGAAAATGATGAAAGAGATAAAGATGGATAAAGGGAAGAGGAGAATGAAGGACTTTCCCATATGCAATAACTATGGAAAGAATCACCTTGGTAAATTCATGAAGGGAATGGGTGTTTTTAATAAGTGTTGAGAAAAAGTACACCAATTATGTGATTGTATGGGTATGGAAAAGGTTTCAAATGTATAATGCTTCATATGTAAAGATTTGGGAAACTACGTGACGAAATATCCAAATCATTAGAGTATACCCCAAATGACACTATTGGATAATAATCAAGTTATTATACTACCAATGATGGGGAATAATGATTAGATTTCTTATGTTTTTATTAATTTATTCTTTCATTTTAGTATTGTATTAATGACGTACATGTTATAATAATTATAGAGTATAAAAGGATTGTACTGTAGTATTATTTCATTAATAACATGAGATTATGTTGAACCAAGAAAAGTCACTCAATACCAGGTTAATTCTTTTTTGGAAAATATATGGCTAAGAGAAAGAGAAACCATAATATGGTTCTAATACCGAGGTAGTGATTTTATAATAATATATGATTGATTTGGATAAATTATTTTGGATAATCATGACTATCAAGAAACTGATCAATGGTTTTTATATTCCATCATTGGTGCAGTTTACAACTTGTTTAGATAGAAGGAGTATAACTAGTATTCTAAAAGGATTAAGGGAGCATGAATGTAATCTATAAGTTTTTATCGTAATTTATGGTGTTATAGTGATTTAAAATAATACATGATGGAAGTATTCACATGTTATTACATGGAAAAATAGATCATCATTGTGTTTACCTTCCTTATAAATTTTGGACTGTTATATTGGACAGAAGTATTTTGGATAATTCAGAAGGATGGAATCAATTATGTTTGACATTGGATACTTTTGTTAAGGTTAAAATTTTTCCTGAGATTATTTTTGGATTGTCATAAATAGGACAACTCCGATGTAGGGCGACAACCCGTCGCGTCCAGCAATGCCGAGAGACATGAACCTACAACTGAAGGGCGACATGGGTGGATTACCTACCACTGGCATACGTTATGTCTGGGTTTGTATCATGTATTTTTTTAATATTCTTGACAAATTAATTATGAATTCATTATTTTTGGAACCCTATACAATTAGGTTAAATATAAAATTTTTGAATTCTATTATCATTTGGAGTGAAGTATGAGTTTTTGGTAGGAATTAGTTAAAGGATGGAAATCTACTTCTAAAGTGTATTTTATTCCTATTATTATATGAATAATTTAATTCTTAAACATTAGTTAAGGGATATTAAAAAATGTGTTATCCTAATACGTTATTTTTTGTCGAACTAAGGATATTTTAAACCATCATAGATTGATGGATTTTAGGCCCTCAATTTCACACTTATTTTTTCATTCATGACCTCAAAAACTCCCTATAAATATTTACATTTTTCTTCTAGTTATGTGTCTTTAATTTCAACCAATGTTCTCCTTATCGAGATCATAATTTGGTGGAATATTTTTCATTCCCTTTCCCTTTTATTAAGAGTAAATTTTATTGAACCAATTTTTGATGTGGGTTTTCCACAATGGAATTTTTCTATTTTTAACCTTTTATTTTTGAAGAAAAATTTCTAATTGTATTGATACAATATATAGAAGGAAGGTATAATGTAACACCCCATGATTTCATAGTATGTTATCTCATTAAAGTAATTCATTTTCTTGCGCTACACGCAACACCGAGTTCGACAACACCACAACCTACCAAACTAGCCATCCCAAAAGCAGTTATGAATAGTATAATGATATTTTTAATCTTATATACTCATTATAATATTAACATCTATATTATGTGTTTCATAGACATAATATAAGAATAAATTCATTTTTTTCAAATAAAGGAAGTATTTATCAAAAACAAATGCAATTTTATAGGCTTTTAATGGTGAACCCCTTTTAAAACCAATATTTTACACTTTTATATATTTAATTTATTGAAATTAAATTCTTATTTTGAAGCGGGACCTAAAATTTTAGTTTCGATAAATTTTTGGTACTTTTCTGATAACTTTCTTATTTTGACGAATAGTGAAAAATACTATGTTTTAATTGAAAACAACTTTTTTAATCGAAATAATTTATAGTGTTATGAAATTAATTTTAAAGGTTATGAAGTATAATTTGGTTATTTTTTATCATTTAATACAATTTCGGTCATTATATGTAATTTCAAATTTAAATTTTCCAAAAACACTTGTCAATCTTTTGATAGTTTTTACGTTTTTAAAAACCCACTTTTTAGTTTTGACCATAGGAATTTATTTTATATTAATAAATGAGACTTCTATTTTTTGAATTTGGTAAAATATAATTAATTTTTGAATTTATAATAACAAAATTATCTTTGAGTGATTTTTTTTGTATTTTTCAGAAAACATTCAATTTTTGATAAATAGTGAAAAAAACTACATTATTATTTAAAACGACATTTTATTTAAAAAATTATTTATTTTATTTAAATTTATTTTCAGTTAAAATAGAAATATAATACCTATTTATGTTCAGTGTAATTCAATGGATTCATGTTATAATAAAATTAAATGTATAAAATTTTATTGATCTTTTAAACCTCTTTTACCCACCTTCTATGAGCATTTGAAAATTTGCATTAAACATAATTTTACCACTTCTATGAGTTGAATTTAAAAAATATATGAGACACAATTGATATCAGTATGTAAAATGTTTTCAATAAGATGAAAATAATTTTTGGTGAATAGTTACTTTTGACTTTTATTTACCACAGTTAAAAATAAATATGGTAATTAAAGGTAAGAATTATATTATAATTACCCTAAAACATGTTCTAATTATATTTTATAGGTGTATATTGACCACAAAAACCTTAGGAATAAAATATTAACATTTTTTGTCCACTTGGATTAGATTAAGACATCTGTTATTATTTTATTTGAAGAAGAGTTAATAGTTTTAAATTCAATATTTAATAAAAACCCATTTTCAATATAAGGTTACACACAATATAAATTCGACTATAAATATTCATTAGAAATATAAAAAGATTTCCTACATAATGGTGTTTTATTTAATAATTTTTAGATATTAAATAATTTAATCTATTTATGACACACTGATGATGCAGTAATTACCTTATTAATGAAAGAATCAAATAAATGGTATTATAAATATTAAATTAAATATAATTTCAACATTTTTATGACATCCAAAAAATTTATAGGTGAATATGACTTGTTAGTTTCGATTCAATGTATCTTTTTCAATGTTATCATGTTTTTATGACTTTCGAAAAAACCAAATACCAACTAATTAAAAAATTGACAAAAATTATTTTTTAAAACCAATACTATATTATTGGTTAATATAATATTCCTAAAAATATAAGGAGAGGAAAAAGGACCTAAATAATATTATATATTTAATTCATGAACCCCTTTAGGTTCTCTTTTAAGTTTATAGTAAGTTTATTTACCATATAGTGTAATAATATAAGAAGACACAGTAAAAGTTAAAATATTTTACAAAGATATAAATCAAAAAGAGAAGGTTAATATGGTGACCTAAACCTGTCAAAAACCTTTTGGTTGAGTGTTTTTAGACTCATACCCACCTTATCCTAGAAATAAATTATTTTTTAGCCATTATAAACCTAAAATTTTATAATATAAAATAACATATCATGCCTTTCCTAAAGTGACCTTCACCTCTCTTATAAAAGGGTACTTTCCCTTCTCTCAAAATCACATCACCAATGCCATTTTCCTTGACCAACCCCTTAAAAAAGATCCTCCCAAAATTTATAAAATAATACTAGAGTCTTTGTATTGATCAGAAAGCCAAATTGAGGATCTCTTTTGATCAACTCAAAGGGAAACTCCCGAAGAAGAGTTAATAATTTCACCACCCTTTTTCAAGTTCTTTTCATCTTCCACTTCCTCTTTATTTGTTTTTTCAATAGAATAATAATATATTCATTACCTTATACATTCAATGATGTTATTATAAATATTTTACAACCATATTAGCTATTCTATCCATCCTCTAAATGACAAATTCATCATTCATGCATGCGTATGGCTTGTCGTCTCAATGTCGTGGTGTATTTTGTTATTCAAACACTTCATTATTTGGATGGGTAAAATAAGAAGTATAACTAACTTAAATAATAAATATAACATGTTAATTATTATGTATATATGGTATAACATCTAATTAAATATGATTTCACCATCAATATAATGTTATTGTCACTCGTGAATACATACGGATTAGATTCTCCACTGTGCGATGAGATTCATTCCCACATTCCTCATTCAACAATGATTATAAAAATATATATTATTAATAATTATGTAATATATGACATTATAATTCTACTAGAGATAAATATATATATATATATATATATGTACTTAAATATTTCTTATTCACTTACTTCCGTTCAATACGATATGAAAACGAAAATAATGTTTATGCGTAGGTACGACCTACCGTCCCAATAAATGGTGCCTTCCATTTCATATATCTAAATATTATAAATATTTATATTTTAAATATATATGATATATTAATCACGTTTTAGATTTTTTAAGTATTTATAAAATCATTTAAATCACACGATCAAGAATAACAAGTTAAAACATATACGATAAAGTAAGCGATTGTTTCCGAAAATATTAATTTTACATGAAAATCATTATTAAATGGGTAGTATAAAGTCATAAATGAATCATGTATGATATAATAAAAATGAATATTGTTTTATTTTAATTTAATGACATACTATAGTCATTATACAAGAGGTTAAACATACCCTCGACCAAATAAAAGTGCAAGGTAAGGGTTAATTTCACAATCACTTTATTATCTGAACTTGTTTTTACATAAGTATCTAATGGGATATATTTATTATCCATTTCCATGTGTAATAAATGTGTTTTAAAATGGATGTTTAAGGGGAATTTTTTCACTAAAACATCATTTTATATGTTTTGAAGATTTATTCTTCAAAACCATTCTAATTATTGTCCATGTTTTCAAAATTATTTTAAGGATTTATTTATATGGAAATTAATGTTTTAAAATGTTAATTTTGTTCAAAAGATTCAAAATATTAAGGGACACTTTGATTCAAAACTATCTTTTAAATGACTTCTTTTATATGAATTTTAAATTATTTCATGAAAAAATGATATTTATCTCAATTATTTTTACTGATCATTTTCAACTATGTCAAAATCCATTAAAAGATATTATTGTTGATCGATGTTGATTTATTATAATACGAATATTCTATGTTGTGTTGAAGGTTTTTTCATACATTTGACTGTGTATGTGTTATTTTTATACATTTCATGGTTTTTGTATAAAGTATTGACATTTTGTATGTTAGTTTTAATATGAATTTTTATGTTATGATTAAACAATTTCATATGAGGAATTTGTTGGACTTAGTAAGTGATTGGTGGAGCCAGCTATAGCACTTTGATGCATCAGTAGGTCTCATGAGATGAACAAGTTTCTTGGTACAAGTCCTTGAAAAAATATTATTTGTAGTATTCGCATAAGGCCTTGACTATGTAGTTATGAATTCTGACATTATGCATTCCACCATTATGAAATTAGATGTTGATACTATATGTTATTATTAGACTTGTAGAATATCCATATGCATAATAAAATGGAATTATTTGATTTATTATTGCCATATTTTGCTTTATTTTACGTTTAAAAGGCCTTTGGTTTGGTTTTATATATTGCCTTAAATATTTATTCTTATTCATGAATGTTTTCTCTATATTTTTATCCTTATTAAGCCTCTATTCTCACCCCTTTCTATGTTTTATTTTTCCTAGGATATGAAGAAATATATTATGACATAACTTCATGGATTTTCTAATGGATATGAATGTGTTCAATGGAGACTATGTTGTTTTTTTCATTTTATAATGTAATGCAACATTTATATATATAATTTATTTCCCTTGACTACTAAACCAATCGGTCCATCATGAGTTGATTCCTTGAAATCATGAAAATGTATTAAAATAATGCACCAAATCTGGGTAACTCGGGTCGGTGTGTTATAATGTAATTTAATAATACCCATATATGAATCATTATGGGCCCTTGTTATGATACATAAATTTTCTTCTGATTTTCCTGATTAATATTACTTTATAAAATACCCATCCCCATTTCAACTAAGTTATATTCAACATGTCATACCTATCCTTAATTTATTGGGTTATTCCATGTATATGACCCACACTCCTTAAACATAGGCTAAAATTTTAGGAAATACATCATTGTTTTGTATAATATCTTTGAAACACATATGCTTGTACATGATAAGGAAGTGAAAAAGGGTCCAGAATTATATACCCCTCCAATAAATTGGGTAATTTATTTTATCCTATGAGATATAATATATGGTGTATGAGAATCTATGATAAAAATACTATGTTAATATTTCTTGGTGTTTTAAGGTTGTAATGCCATGTTTTATTTTCTTTCCACATTCCCATGTTATCATAATCTTTCATCTTATATAACTATTTGATGTTCATGTTTATAATTATATCTCCTACTTAATATCATTTATATTGATCATAAATAATATTTAACTCTTTACCTTATATAATTAATTTAATATTCAATTAATAACATTATTGATAAACACAATCTTATGTGCATCCCAAAGTAATCCCATGATTTTTTAAAAGGTTAATTGATTTCTTAGATCATATTAAAGAAGATATAAATAATTTAATTGGGTCTCTATCTCGGATATTGTTCAATTTTCTAAGAACCCCTAAATAAATATGCTAGACAATCATATTGGATTATATAATGTGTCTGTTTATGTGTTTAATCATGAATTAAGGTGTGTTATAAATGTGGATAGTAATGGTCGGTATCAATGAAATATCTATTCATTTTTTGGTATTATTATTATAAAGTCCATGTAAGATGGTTATGAATAATACAAAACATATTAAACTATCCATTATTTATTCTAAAATATATATTTACTAGTTTTAAACAATAATAATCACTTTCTATATGATATACAGGGATGTGGCTTCCGGAAAATTATACTTTGTAGTAAAAACACTGATGTAGTGACATTGGGATTTGAATTTATAATCACCTAGTGAATGATATACATTCCTTTCACACCTAGTTGGACACTACCGGGTAAATGAATTGTTACATTCAGAAACTTCTTATGAACCATTATAAAAGAATCATAAAACCTCTAATGAGATTTTATTTTTGGAATAGATCATGGATAATATAGATCGAACCCAATAAATCTATATATTACGAAATATATTTAATTTATTCGTTATATTTTTTATGTTCTTGTTTTCCCTTTTATGCCTTTAACAGTTTAAAAATAATCAACCTTAAAAGGTATAACTAATAAATGAACGAAACCCAAAAATTTTCATGGAAGAAAAAAATCTCAAATCAAACCTCAAAGTGATTTCTAATGTTTCAACATCAATGAACAATGACACTATGGGTTATTAGTACACTATAATGAGGCTTATCGATTATAATTTAGGAAAATTGCCTTCATGGTATAGAATTAATGGAAAATATTATGCCATAAAACATATGAGGTAGATCTTAACAAAGAAGAAATGATTGTTATTTTTGTTTTTAATTAAAGGATAATTAATGTGATATTTGAGTATTTTTCTTTACATTCTATCGTATCACAATTTTGTTGTTAAACTATTCAAGAAAAACCTCAAAACATGGAATCGATATTATCATTAATGATGGCTATTCAGTCAACCATCTCATCCCATGTGTATAACTCATCCCTTATAAAAATTTGTGGGATAAATTTCTCTAAAATACTTATGGAAGACCTTTTATTTGGATTTTTTTTATTATATATATGGATTTTATTCCATTATATAGAGGCAACATAAAATGTCGAGATAAGGAAAACACCATCTATATTGGAAATTTTGATTTGGATCAATAAAATTAAGAAAATGATAATGTATCACCTTTGTATAATCATATAAAAATAGATATTATGCCATTATGAGTAAGTTTGAATTTATTAAATGATCATGAATAAGTAAAATATCATCCTTGGTGACCTGCCTAGTGAAATTTTAGTCATTTGTATATTACCTGAATAATATCATAGTCTTCTTTATAGTTGAGAGACATAGCTTCCAATATATCTTATTCCTGAATCATTGCCAATATCTAAAAATCAATGTGAAATTTCCATTATTGAACTTGATTATATAATGGAAAAAACTATATGATAATTACGATACAGTTTTTCTATTCTTGATTTCTATACTTTGTGTTTGGCCAAAACATTATTCAACAAGAATTATGATTCATTTAAACTCTGCAATTATTATCGTCAGCTCCAAAATGTCATGATGAAAAACAAGTATCCTATAACATAGATAGATGACATTTTTTGTTTGCTATGTGGATTCCAAAACATCCCTATTATAGATGTTCGGTCATGATATTATCAATTAATGGTGAATAATGAGGATATCCTTATACTCGTACAAGGTATATATACTATGAGTTAATAGTGATGTCATTCGGACTCACTTATTTTTATATTTATCTATATAGGCTTAATGAATAGAGTATTTGGGGATTAATTAAAAAAATTGTTAAATTATTTATATATTATATTCTTATCAACTCTCTAACCAAGTAGTTTCACGAGGAGAACAAGAATATTGTACTTAATACCTCGTATAAAGAAATATTTTATAAAAATTACTATAAATTCATTTTCTTGATGGGGATCATAGAATTATTAATGATATTATTTCTAAAAGAGGTGTATCTATGTATTCATAAATAAATTAGGCAATTTTACATTGATATAGGCTAACATATATGATAGAAAATTGTAGTTTTCTTATACATATGTGGGTACACACATAGATTTTTTTGAAATTTATCATGGTTTCTATCCAAGTATCTATAGTATCCTAGAAAAGAGTAATGATTTTCTATACTGATAAATGTGATGACAAAAATAAATAAATTATATATCATTAATTGTTTTAATATACTCATTATTATTTAATTTATGGGTGGCATATGATATCACATTTCCATATTTCATGCATGCATAATCCAAGAACTTACAAAACTCAACACTATAAATAGTTAAATAAATTTCATAATCACTTCTCATATACTAAAATTTATCCCTAGTGGGAAAGAACTTGGGATCTATAGTGATGAGTTTTGTAAGTTCTTGGATTGTTCATGCATGAAAGATAGAAATGTGATATCATATTCCACCCATCAATTAAATAATAATGAGTATAATAAAACAATGAATGATATATAATTTACTATAGTTTCTTTAATATTGAATATGTTCAGACATCATATATATGGTGATAATGGAGACATATATATAGAACAAAAAATTCATAAGTATATATTCAGAAAAAATAATCTCACTATGTGAAAATTAAGGTGTTCAGAAAAGATCAAGGATTTTTATTATTCAATCAATTAAAATCTTATGAAGGTGAAAAAATTATTTTATGCTTCGAGTTGAATGTATCCTCCAAACATATCTATGATGAATATTTTAAGGTTTATAATATTCATCGACATATAAAAGAAGGAAATGGGAAAAATAAATGGATCATCATCAATACATTATTAATTAATAGCTAAACTATCTATTCAATAAAGGATCAAAGAGTCCCAGAAAGATGTTGGGGTGTAAAAGAAAAAGGTAGGGAATATTCATGAGTTACACATTGTAAATGGGGAAACTATAATATTTGGAACATGGATATATTTATTATGAAAATAATCTCTATATAAAAAATATATATAATATACACATAGTTCATCATTATCTATTCATCAAGGATGTACTATAATGTATCAAGATATCAATAAAAAGTTATTATAGGATACCATGTAGAGGGAGATTTCATTATTTTAATCATAATGATTGGTATGAATGATTTTTTGGTGAAAATGAAATAATTATAATGGAATAGGGGAAATCATTATCTATTCCAATATAAAAATAAAAAATCAAAACAATTGATTTCATCATTGGACATTATATGATATATAAAGTCATCATTAAAATATCAGGGGTTTCCGATCACCATACAAATTCCACACATTTCTTTGGGTAATACCCCAAAATTCCATGTAAATTTTTTGAAAATAAAATGATATTTTTTCTTGTCGAGGATTAGAGAGGGCACATGATTTTGAGGCCTAGAGTGGCGAGAATGTATTTTCAAACTATTTTTAATGTTTATTAAATAATCATGTGAGTGGGTTTTTCTAACTTTTAAATAGCTTCCCGGATAAAAAATATGAGGCACCACTGAACTCAAAGTGTTGGGATTTTCTAAAGAAGGACCTAACATTGAATGGTATGGGTAATCCCATAAATATAGTTTTTGGGTCTTCCAGAATAAAAAATAAAACAACATAAAAAATTTATTTAATTATTTATCTTCATAGTTTTGAAAAGGCTCGTCCACACTATGGTGCAATGACAAAGAGACATAGAATCAATTAATGAACAACATTAATGAATCAATGGGGTGGCGCTGCAACACCCGACATGTATTCCTTTTGAAATTAAATAGGAATTTAGGGATGAAAAATAACCCTGGAATTCCTATAATGAACGATGAAGGAAACCTCCCCAGTGACGAACGTCAGTGAATCAAAAAGCGGTGATGACACCCTTTGTGAGAGGATTTTTTATCAAAGAATGATGGATGATGACAGATGATAATCCTAGAAGAGTCTTATTTTTCTTACATAGGGACTTAAATCTCAGTGATTTTTTCCTTGTTCTACCCTTCTAATTGAAGAATGAAGATCAACTCACTAACTAGTTGATCGGCGGATGAATTATTCTTTTGGGAATGGGAGATATTATTGTGGGTCTAATATAGTGAATTAAATCTGTATGATTTATATTATGCTTCGTGATCCCACTAAAATGAAAAATATCAGGCTGATAGGAATAAAGGGTGGTTTTTTAATGGGTGTTCGATGTGATCCACTTTCTCAATCTCCCATTTCTTCACCGACAAACCCATGAGGTCATGTCAGATTATTTCGGAGGTATTCTCAATGAGGTCGGACCATCAGAGTGATTTTAAAATGGAGAGGAGTATACAGTAGTGATATTTGAACCCTAAATAACCCAGAAGTGCAGAAAGATTAGAAAACAGGACATTAATGTGTGTATGGGGGCCCACTGAGGAGACCATCAGTGTGCCGGTGTCGGAAGAGGCTGTTGGTGGTAGGTGTCTGAGGCTGTGTCTAGTAGGGCCAGTGGTGTTTTAGGGGGCTACGCTGGTCGATCATCATGTAAATATATGTGGCCTATTGGGCGGGCCACAGCGTGTGCTGGCACGTGGTGCACACAAGACCGCATGTGGATGGGAGGTGGCCAGCCATAGCTGGCCACGTGGCTGCGTGAACCGGATTCTATCATGGCATCTTGGTTGGACCCAAGACAACCCACCAATGCGAGTCGAGATGATTGAGTGAACTAGGCCACTGGGTGGACCAGACTGGATGAGAAACAGATTGCCATGCAGATTGGGAAGGATACGAAACCAGGCCATTGTGCGGCTCTTCTAGAAAAAAAATTTCCCAATGAAGGAGGACTGGGTTTCTAGGTGACCCGGGGAGCTCGACCCGTATCCTAACTAGGTCGGGTCCAGCAAGGCAAATAGGTCCAGTCCAGATCGCATCCTCCCAGAGCCAACCGTGTCTGGTTGGGTCAGGTGGGTTGAGGTGGGTTTTACAACACCCCGAAAAAGGTTTGTTCAAATCAGTCCAACAAAGTCAGAATGGGCATAGATGCAACCAGTCACATTTTACTAAAATGTTAGTATCATTCAAACCAGGAATTTGACTGACGCACCATCTATGTATTTGGTACCCTTATGATGAGGTTCTCCATTGGGTATATTCAAAGTGAGTATTTGTGGTAGTTGATATATGACTACTAACATAAGGAGTATATTCTCCTAGAATCAAGAACACTGGGGATAGAAAATCCTACAGCTTGATGTGACATGATGGAGATGACGAACAGGGCCTTGGTGGACCATTACTAGTGTTTACCTTAGTGGTCTAGTAACCTAATAGACTTTAGTGGTCCAATAGCTTAGCAGACGTTGGTGGTCCAGAACTTGAGCGGACCTCAGCGGTTTATTACGCATGTGGACCTTAGTGGTCAGGTAGCCTAATAGACCTAAGTTGTCAAGTATCCCATTGGACCTCTGTGGTCTAGTAGTAGAGTATAACTCAATGGTCCAGTCTTTGAGATAACATCAATGACTCATCAGGTATGATACCCTCATTAGAACAAGATGATTCATCTTTACGACTGATAATCATATATTCAATTTCTTGAGTTATAACTAGTGTGAGATGTCTTTACATTTTGGTATTGATTTTTGTTCTCACATTGTGGTATTTCATTAATTGTTTTGGTCCCCAACTGAGTATTATATTACTCTCCCATGCAAGGGATTCACCCACACATTTTTTGTCTTGTGTAGGTGATCAATTCTTCAATGGATACCTTAGTGATCTCGGACCAGGTCTTTTTCAGAGAGATTGGATGAAAGAGAATAATTATATGGCTATAGGTATCTACCCTTCACTCCCCCTTCAGTTAGGGTCTTAAGTGGATGGAATATGGTAGTTGTAATTTCCATTTTGGTTTTGGACTTATATTTTGTCTCCTTTGTACTTTCAGTTATTATTGTAATCTAAGTAGATGTATCAGTGAATGTTTTGGTTTAATTTGTGTTTAAGTTATGTAATTTGTACTTCCTAAATGTGTATATGATTAAAGTAAATTATTTCCCTTTAGTGATATTCCTACTTGGTGATACCCACCAGCCCTTGAAATATGCAAGGAAGGATTGGGGTAGTCATAGCATGGTCCCTAGGGGATGGGTCGTGACAATTTTGTATCAAAGAGCGTTCAGTTCTACCAAAAGAACTACGAGTCTGTAAATTTTTTTGGGGAAATAGTGTTACATGTTTTCAGTTTAACTTTCAGTATAGGGGGTCTTGTGGTGGTGCGGGGGCTGATGTATCCATACACCAAGACCCTGAATTCTTATTTCTCACTCGGTACATGAAAACACTAGTTGCATATATATATAAATGTTTTCTCATAACCTTTCTGAGCCAATGTCAACACACCAGATGTAATATATTAATCATGATTCATCTTGAACTCTGTGATTATGACTCCACATAGCAAGATAGTTAGGATTCTGGTGCATGACAATGAGGATGGTCCACATAGTGACGAGGATTTGGTACCGGGACCCTTGCTTGAGAAGGAACTTTCACGTGGTGTCCCAGCATTACCACCATCCGTTTGGCAGCAGTTATTATAGGCACTACTAGTAGATAACACACATTGGATGTATGACTTACCTGAGTTATATATACATAAAACTCATATGTTCATTGTAGATACATATCCTCATGTCATTAAGGATTTGCTAGAGGTGGTGATGCAAGTCTTCTTCTAAGTGAGGATGCCACTTGACTAGATGGGAGTTATAGCTACGAGCCTTATACAGATCATAATAGGGAGTTGATGGAGTTTAATGGTCTAGGCTCATTAGTAGTCGACCCTCACTTGGCCTGACATTGCAGAACTTTTCAAGGATGAGTTATTCCCTACAACTTTTCACTCACTGTGCATATAGGATTTGTTTCACCTACATCAAGGCATGATGACATTGGCTGAGTACTCTGTGAGGATCACATGCCTCTCTCATTAGTCTACAGATATATTATGTGAACATTTAGTCATGACTTTGTCCTTTGAGTAGGGACACCAATGCGAGGTTAGGGCATCAGTGATTTCCCTCAGCATCCCTATGCAAGTAGCAATGCTGGAGAGAACTCTACTTGTTGGGAGCTTCCTCAAAGAGAAGAAACTGATGGTGGATGCTACCACATGGTGATAGGTGGTTGAGTCATCCATGGAGGGTAGATTGAAGATGACGCATTGGCCAAAATGGGCCAGACTATTCAGAGGTTGACCCCTAGACTTAGGTTCAGTGGTATTTGTCTCTCTAAGTAGAGGGATTCATTATATGTTCATATTATGAAATGTGTGTAGTGGGCAGGGGCATATGGATTGGGATTTCTTAGCTCAATGCGTAGAGGACTAACAGATGGTTGAAGGAACATCGATGTAGTGGCATAGATAATAACATGGATGTCCTTTAGGTGGCAACCATGGTGGAGCAGTGGGAGTAGGGTAAGGAGGTGGGAGTAGGTATGACGTACTACCGACCCAACCCCTAGGTGGTCCACCACACCTACAAGTGTAGGTGGACAGAGGCGGGCTCTGCTTCATGCAATCAAATACTGTGATCCTGATGTCCCATATATGATACGAGGAATGATCTTTGTCTTCTCCACTTTAGAATTAGTTCTTATAGACACAGGTTCCAGTTACTCATTCATTTCCACAGACCATGTTCGGAGCTTGGGGATTCTGATCCAGTTGTTGGGTCGATCTTTAGGATTATAGACTTCTACAGGAGTTGATGTGGTGATCACACACTCCTTCCGATAGTGTTAGAATACACTTTGAGGTGAGATATTCCACTAGGATCTCCAATAGCGTCATTGTGGCTATACAATGTCATTATTAGTATAGAATGGCTATCATAGATCATCTTTGGATCCACTATTTTAGATGAATAGTGAGGTTTGTACATGAATATGGGAACTAGTTTTTATTTTTCATAGATAAGGAAAATGGAGCAATGCAGGGTGGACTGACACATAAAAGGGTGAATTCAATCACTCCTCAATGGTCTAGCATGACTCTTTGTGAAGTGGATGAGACAATTCCACAGTTTCCTGGAGTGGTGGATGAGTATGCAGACGTCTTTGCAGAGGTTGTTCTAGGACCACCTCCTTATAGAGAGGTGGACTTCTACATTGATTTGTACCTAGGGATGGAATTGATATCTACACCATTATATCAGATGTCTCCAATAGAGCATTGGGAGATGAGGGTGCAGTTGGTGGACTTATAGATGAAGGGATTCATAAGGCCAAGTGTTTCACCATATACAGCCTCAGTATTGTTTTCTAAGAAGGTTGACGGAATCTTGAGGTTATGTGTGGGCTTCTGGAACTTGAACTGGGTGATTGTGAAGAACAAGTATCCTCTACCAAGGATAGATGAACTCTTCGATTAGATAAATCGAGCAAGATGTCTCTCGAATATATACCTCAGATTAGGCTATCACCAGCATTGAGTACAAGATGAGGAATTCATGAAGACGACTTTAAAATTTTACTACAACCACTATAAGTACACAGTGATGTTTTTTGTAATTACCAACTTACTAGCAGTGTTCATGGGACTCATTAAAAAGATATTCTAGCTATACAGATACCTTTTTATAGTGGTCTTTATAGTAGAAATCATACTTTATTTAGTGTTCAAGGAGGAGCATGTGATACACATGAGGATGGTTTTGGACACACTTTGAGAGAACCATATTTACAGAATACTCTCAAAGTGTGTGTTCTTGATACGAATGTTCCACTTCTTGGGACATGTTATCACAGAGGATATAGTTTTGGTGGATCCTGTTAAGATCAATAATGTTATTTATTTAGAGCCACCCAATAGTGTTACTAAGGTGTGGAGTTACCTTAGGTCATATGGGTACTATCAAAGGTTATTACCAGACATCTCTAGAGTGACCAAACCCATGAATACATTAATGTAGAAGAGAAAACACTTCGTGTGTATCGAATGATTCTAGTTGAGATTTCATCAGATGAGGAAGAGCTTGACGAGTGCTCATATCTTGAGGCTGCCAGAGGAGGGCACCTACTATGTGGTGTGGTGTGATGCATGAGGAACTGGGATTGGTAATATCCTGATGTAGGAGAAGTCAGTGATTGATTATGGCTAAAGACATTTGATACCACATGACCAGAAATATGTCATTCACGACATTTAGTTTACAGTGGTAGTCTCTTCACTTAATATTGAGAGACACTACTTTATTAGTGATCAATTCATCATTTACTCTGACCACAAGAGTCTCAAGTATATCTTTTACCAGAAGGATCTGAATCTAAGACAACGACATTGTCTAGATTACCTATATGGCTATAACATCAAGATAATATAGTCTATTGGGAAGACGAACATGGTGGCAGATGATCTACGTAGGATATTGAGTTCATAGCTACTAAATGAGGACTTAGAGCAGTTATCCTTGATTAAGATATACTTTGTGGATAAAGAGGATAAAACATTTCTTTATTCGATGGTATTTGCACCTCCACACATACATAAAGTAGGGGATGAACAACTTGGAGATGAGAATTGTGAGATGAAACATTCCTAGATGCCCACAAGACATTCCCCTGATGGATATTCAAAAGGTGGGGAGCATGTCATCTTTTTCCGAGGACGCACCATAGTACTGGTGTCATCGGGGGAGGGGTGTTGGGGAAGTTCTATACATGCCCTTTGGTAGTACATACATGTGTAGAAAAGATGATCCATGACTTTCGATGTTAGTACTCGTGGAAAAGGATTATGAAATAAGTGACAGAGTTTGTCCCAAGATGCCACAATTGTAAGAAAGAGATGACTGAGCACTAGGTTCCAACATGATTGAAACAACCCCTCAACATACTAGAGTGGTAGTGGGATGGGATATCAATGTAATTCATGATTAAATTATCACATACATCTAGGGGCCATGATACCATCGATGTTATCAAAAACCGGATCACCAATTCACCCCACTTCCTACTCATTCGAATGCAGGAGTTTGTAGAGATATTGGGATGCCTCTATGGGTTGGATATAGATCGAATCCATAGATTCCCAAATATGATATTCTAAGATTGCGATGCATGATTTATATCCCGATTGTGGAAGGGATTGTAGGTGGTTTTTGGGACCTAGCTACGCATGATCATTTCCTTTATACCACAAAGAGACAGTCAGATAGAGTGGGCCATAATAACCATAGAGTACATGCTTCATGCTTGCGTTATTTATTTTGGTCATTGATGGGAGGACCACCTAAAATTGGTGGTGTTTGCATACCACAATAGCTACCACCCCACCATGGATATCGAACTGTTCAAAGGATTGTACAGATGACCATGAAGATCGTTTTTATGCTAGGCAGACCTAGCGAAGTCAGCCATCATGGGTCTAGAGACGTAATAGGATACCACAAAGAAAGTGAAGGTCATCTAAGGGCATAGTAAGAATAAACATAGTCAAATGAAGCCTTATATTGATAGGTGGTAAAGACATTTGGTGTTTGAGGTGGAGGACAACGTGTTCCAACTGGTCTCTCCAAGATGAGGGATACAGAGATTTGGTCGGGGGACATGTTATCTCTATGGTTCATCATTCCTTTTCTGATACAGCGTAGATTGGGTGAGTTGGTGTACCGCTGAGCACTAGAACCACTGATAGAAATTTTGCATGATGTCTTCCATGTAATAGAGCTGAGGTGATACGTGAATGATGCTTCCCACATGATCGATGACCATTATCTAGTGGATAACGACGGGGAAACTTTCGTAGGGTACCTGATTGAGATAGAGTATCTCCAAGTGAGGATCCTTCATAGATGGTCGATTCTACCAGTCGTCATTTATTGGAATCATGATAATATCCAAGAAATCACATCAGAGAGGGAGGATTAAAATTTGTAATACGGGATTATGTATTTACATCCTAACAATTTAATTTTTTTATTTTTTTATTATTTAGAAATTATGTTTTATTTTAATATATTTTTTTATTCATTTATAAATGATGGAAAAATAAGTTCTAATTTTTTTTATTTTTAGTTAATTAAAAAATTAATATATTATTATGAAATATATATTCCATCACCCCTCCCACCATAGAGTAATTAATTTAGGACAATAATGAGAGAAGGGTGACGGTGACCACCTGAGTCCTACCACCAGTAGGCCACAGGTAGGCGACAAGCACCAAGTGTATAATTAGAAAAATAATGGGAGGTATTACCCTTAAAGGTAATAATATGAATATATAGATAAGATAGATTCAATAATAAAAACATTCTAATACATTTATAAAATAATTTAAAATAGTATTATTATAATGAAATAAAATACTAAAATAGATTCAATGAAAAATTCAAATTGAAAAAAGGTATCTCTGTAGAAATCCTAAATCCAAAACAACTCTTATAGACTATGAGATAGTAATATATATCATGACATATATCCAACTTAATATGACATCAAAAATAATAATATCTATGTGTGTGTGTGGGTTGAACATAAAAATATACACAGTAGGCTTTTCCTTATAGACTCCCATGAAAAATTTATTATAAAAGAATGCTAAAGCCTAGTAAACAAAATGAGAAACATAATTTTATCATATCCTCACCATGGGAATATCTGACCAATTGGCACCTAAAATCCTGTTTAAAATATTATATAAAAAACAAGGGTACCCAGCCACCGCATACCCATCGTCTTGACACTCTTCCCCATCACCGTGTGTCATGGTCAATCTCTCTCTAAAAGTAACCCATCATGAAAAAACCTAGGCATAGAATCCCTCTTACACTATTAGAATCATTTCATCACACCATCCTATAATACCATATCTTATATCCATATCATAACCATAATGTTTCTGGGAGCCACCCTATCCTATATGATGTCTATCATATGTTAGGTATTATACCTCAGGTTATCACAAACCATATGGTGAGTAAGATACCTCATGCCATCACATCCTATACACATCATACATATAATATTCAATTGGATACTATTTCTAGTGATACATGTGTCTGAAATAAACACAAGACACTATATCACCCTAAACATATATGTGAGAAAACTAACCTCTATGCATTCCATCACATAATACAACAGGAGATGAGATTTGGAGTAGAGTGGGTAGTCAATCATACTTTCTCCCACTATGATGTTGGGTAATTAATCCTTCTATATTCCACTGGGTTTTACTTACTCTAACTATCATGGGTTTGTTTTCATATGAAATAAATTATTATAAAAGATATTATATAGGTTACAACTACACTATGGGAACAATCTAGTCCTGGGATCAACTGTGGTTAACATCTATTGAACACCATATATCCACTTCAGGGGATTTGATATCATATAATCAGTAAATATTTTAAAGAGATATATTAACATACATATTTTTTTTGAAAATTTACATTTTTCATTAAGTAATTATCCATTAATTATCCATCCACATTTTTTGAGATATACTTCATCAACCAACAAAGAAATTCCCATTCACCAATGAGTAATCTAAATAAAGTCAATAATTTATAATGTGTAACAAAATATTTTAATTCCAATAACACTAATCCCATGTGTTATTTCATAAAAATAACATAATTAATATCAATCTATAATTCAGGTACTCTAGGAAAACATTCTATGATACCATAAAGATATAAAATAAAGAACATTTATTTGTCTGAAGAAGTGGTGACAAATAATAGATAAACATCTAAACCATTTTTCAACCATTAAAATTGATTTTAAAAAACAATTCTCTATTTGATCAAGGGTTGGTCTCAGCTTTAGACCATTCCATCATATTAGGTGTAATCCTCAACACCCTCAAGTATATTCTTATGAATCTATTTATCATAATCATAAAATGCTACCACAACCTTGGGCCTCCCCATCCATTTTTCATTATCCATCCTTGGATCATTTCACATTAAATTTGTCATATCTAGATCACATGAAATGGAAAAAAAAATAAGGAACTACCATTGTTTCATCAATTCCCAAAATAAGGCATTCAGAATTCACATGAAAATTGGTAGTCATGGTCCCCAACTCTAGTGATATTGTCAATAAAAAAATTGTCACTATCACCTCTAAGAAATTCATTTATTGAAAAGGATTTTTTGATTCCATTTGGAATTATCCAATTCATTATTCACATTTTCTAACTACATGAAACCTAATTATTCATCTATAATAAGGTATTACAATTATTATATATTCCCTCTATAATAATACTCAATTTTCATGAATCTTAAAGAAGAAAATTGTCATTTAAATTTTATGTTTCACTATTATTCTCAAAATGAATTATCAATCTTCATTTTCATTTTCATTTTTAAAATTACATGGACTACAACATAAAAAAATGGAATTTTGCATCAATTTGGTTACCATAAAATTACAATGTACACCAGATTACAAACATTCCTCTTATTGAATTATTAATATAATTAAACAACTAATAATGGATTTATGATCTTTATTAATTACATCAAAAACAATATAATTCATATAATCAAAATGATCTCATAAATAATATACTGGAAAGAATACTATTTTGTAAAAAAAGATCAAAATGTTATCATGATATCAAACATCATCAAGAATTTCTATCCAAAATCATTATTAATCTGGTTAAATCAATATTTGGATAATTAATATTCAATAATATTAGACAAATCATGCTTCCATTAATATTTCATATAAAAATATAGGATGATCAATAATTCGCCTACCTAAAATGTTCAGTGTTCTTAAATGATAATGGAACCCCAAAATAGATCTATAGTCAACTCTCCCTAGAAGAAAATATATTCCCACAAAGACATCATGTCAGAAACACATCGAATAATGAGAAGAAAATTTACATAAATTAATAGATATCAAAATAAAATTCATGGAAATTGTAATGGTATGAATATTTAAAAAATTGAAATGGTTAGAAAATGTATATAAAATGTGTATTGCTTCACTATAGATCAGTCATGGAAGCCAAGGGTTAATACCTACCAGAATGGATTTAAAGTCCTTCAAAAATCACCTTAGGCAGCCTAGGGTTTTAAAAGAAGATGTGGATGGTAATCTATGATTATGGGTCTTAGGGTATTTTTTTACCCACTGAAAAACTGTTGACCATGGAGATTTCACATGGATCACACCATAACTTGTTAAAAATTAGGAATACTATGATGAAGTTGGTGAAGGTCATGCCACATCCCTCCTCTATCAAATACCCTAATATATCCCCAACCTAATCCAATTATTTTGGTTATAAGTTTTATAAAATATACACAATCACTATAGTACAAATCCCCCTTCACCGACATGGTTGTTATTTTGTAGGCCAAACATTACATAGAAACTACCCTTCATTTGCTAGTTTACAGAAAACAATGTTATGTCATATCAACCTCACTAATAGTATGTTATCAATGAAATGATTGTATATATTTTTTACTATATGATTTAATCTACATTGTAACCATCCATAATATGACATATTATACATAGTCTACAACATTTTTTAAACTATCCATGTCATAGCCTACCCAAAAATGGAACTGGAGCCCTTATATTCATCCAAACACCCTCCAAAAACCCTATAACACACTCTATGTGTCTCTAAAACAAAAATAAAAAATAAAAAGGGGATGGACTACCAAGATCCCTTAAATTATTCCATATACATATCAAACCATTATCATCTTTAACAATTCAAAATAAAACTATAGAGAGAAATAAATACAAAAGGGTTCATCTAAATAGCTACCTTGTGATATGCCACTCAAGAACCCCACTATCATAGGATCTCAATAATCTTAATCAGGGAAACAAACCTGAAACCCCAAAAAACAAAAAACTATATACATAAACACTATTTTTTGGTAGGTAGATTTTAAACAGAAGTATATTCACATAAACCATGTGTGAATCCAATCCCATAAATAAGAAAATGGTCAAAAAAACATAATGATCATTTCAATAAGAGAAGAAACTAGGCATCCAAAAGATCAGGGTACAAAGAATGTATGTAGAAATAAAATACCATGTTAACATCTTCAGTGAATTTGTGTTGGAACCAGAAAAAACCAAAGGAAAAGAATTACAACATGACACCATTTCTCTATCATTTCAATATATCTACGTCCCACTCCTTTAAGGATGAATCATCTATAACATTGATCTCAGTCATATCAATAATTTCATAATCATCATGAAAATAATGATGTAAATACAAAATGTTAAAAAAATAGTATTCAAATAGAATATAGGGTATGTGGTATCTGGTAATTTGTATCTATAACATTATCCAACCCAACAAAACTACCAACAATCAGGGGAGAAAGCTAACTCCTAGGAACAAAACATCACTACCCACATTAAGGAGTCCACTTGTGTAACATTTATCCACAATAAATTATGTGTATAGGTCAACTACTGTGCTAAAAATATTATTTATAACGATCCTATACTTTTTATAACATCTCATTTATCACCTAAAAATTCTCTTCCATATTCTGCACTAGTTTTAGCCAATGAATTTTTGAATCTGTGCCTCCAATCCACCAAAATAGAAATTTTAAATTATTACAATATAAATATTAAAATGGATCCATAAGAATGATATGGTGAAATATATTGGTATATGAAAACTCAACCAAGATAAATTTACTTATCCATGAACTTCCAAAATCCAAGATAGAAGAATGTATAATTTCTTCAATAGTCTTGAGAGTCAACACTATATGGCCCTCCACATATGGATAAAAATTTCTACTAAAGAATAACTGAGATATAAAACAATAATAGAAGCCTCTCAACACCCTAGAGGTAAATTGTAGATAACTGTTAGATGTTATCATCATCAAGAATATGTGGTGTCTTTCCACTTTATCAAAATAATACCTAGGAAAAACGTCTATTGAGATCAACTCCCTAATCTCTATAATGTGTAATGATAGAATAATATAGTTCTCTATAGACCATATAATGTCATATTCTATTTCATTTTGATAAAAATAGTAATAAAGTCAATCAATATTTCCTTTCCAATCCACTGGGTAACATTTAAGGGATGGGGAAAACCCACTGGGAACATTGTTCTTGGTATTCACCTTCTAGAAACCCAATCATAATGACATAAAAACTATAAATATATATTTCAAAATAAAACACCCCAAAATTGAAATATCAAAGTTCAGAACAACATTTTCATGCAAGAATTTACCGCCAATAGTTATCTATGGAACTCATGGAGATCCATATAAATCATAAATGATGGGATGAAAATACTCCCCTAAAAAACAGAGTTGTTCATCCTCATCCCAACCATGAGGGGAACCACAAAAAACAATTATACCTCTCTATCCCTCTACCATAGAATCCTCCGGTTTTTACTGATCCGCATGTTCATATAAATATATCTACAATTTCATCTAGAAAGGAAATATTCTACCCCAAACCCCTATGATATCAAGATGTATCATTGATATTTCGTCCATAATTTACCTGGAATCCCTAGATTCATAAAAGGAATCACTACATGATTTCCTTCTAAGCGTATATATAAAACCATTTTGTTTTCATGGTGTATATGAAATAATGAAGTCATAATCCTATATTAATTCCATCCAATGACACTATTTCATGTTCAATTCACACTAGGAGAAGACATAACACAAGTTCTTATTTTATGTTAAACAACAAAAAATCTCGTGGATGAGGTAATATCAAAAAAAATTAAAGGGAAACAATACTTCCACTAAAATGAGACCTAGGGTGGCATAGTTACTTTATTGGGGATGTATACATTCAAACTCGTAATAAATTTCAACCCCTACTACATTATAACAAATCTCTTTTAATGATAAGACATGTCATAGAAAACCAAAATTTAAACACTTTCTACTAATAAATAATGGAATGGTGTTCTTAAAAAATTATCCTATAGGTACTCAAAAGGTTAGAGACAATTTTTAGTCTAAAATAATTCCAAATCATTCCTAATAAACAATGTTATAGGAGTCATAGCCTAAGTTATATAGGCTATGAATTTCTTTTAATATCCTACATGAATAGTATATTTATCCCATCTTTAATATTATTGGAAATTGTGCAAGAAAATATATTAATATATCATTGAAGGATCTATAAATACTCTTTAATTGGTTTGACGTTATCTAAGGAAAATAATTTAAAATAAAATAACTCATAAATCAATAAAATCATTAATATCTTCCCATGATACTAAAATCCCAAATCATTACACAGATGTTTTGCATGCTCCTCTTTAAACATGGAGTGCACAACGATATAATCAATGTAAATCACTATTAACTCAACAAAGAACTATGTGAACATGCTGTTCATCAATCCCATGAACAATACAATATTTATTCACATCGAACATCATCAAAATTAACTCATAATAACCTTTTGGATAATGAATATAGGTTTTAGTATATCTTCATCCTTAATTTTAATTTGATTATATCATAACCATAGATTAATTATCAATAACAAACATGATCCTTTTAGTTAGACGATTTACACATAAATATGTGGAAGAGGAATGAAGTTATATAATTTCAGTTAGTTTAAATGACTTTATTTGAATCCAAGGATGAAACTGCCCTTGAATTTGTTCACGAAAAAAATTGGCGCCCCCATGGTGAAAAACTTTTCTAAAAAAACATTGATTAAACAAATAATTGAGCTATAATCACAACTCTAGAAACTCTGAATGCACCATCTGATATGAAGATATAGATTTGGTATAAAATTTACATTATATCTTGATCCAATAAATGATCTATTGTTAATGTAATAACACTAAATGCTTATATATAAGAAACCAGGGTACTTCTCTACAACCCTCAGAAACATCATATGTTGAACCACTAACAAACTTAAAATCAACTCGTCCATCATGTAAGGTATGGATAGAGTACGCATCAAGTACATTTTAGGGTCTCACTTTCCAACGAATAATACCAGATATCTGTCACTATCATATAATAGAAACTCTCTCCAAAATCCATCCACGATATCATGAAAGGAATATAGATAATATAGGTATAAGATGATATCACATGGTTGTATTTATAGCCATATAAAGTATCCCAAAGTAATTTTCTTCCCCAGTAAGGGCTCATAGATTCTACATACTTCATACAAGCCACATTGACCTAAAAATATTGTATTATAAACAAAGGGAACTGAAAATATCACTAACTCAAGTCCCATTAAATTGAAAAGGGAAGGAGACATAAAAGTGTGTGTAGCTCATTAATCAAAAAATATATTTCACTAATGTAGAAAACTAGTAAATGGTA
Organism: Viscum album; assembly: GCA_963277665.1. Taxonomy (NCBI): domain Eukaryota; kingdom Viridiplantae; phylum Streptophyta; class Magnoliopsida; order Santalales; family Viscaceae; genus Viscum; species Viscum album. The sequence continues at coordinate 1,295,603,040 of OY728142.1, read as the reverse complement.
CATTAAATGATTTTTGGAACACTAGGAACTGGAAACAATGAGTATTAATGTAACCAAATCTTCTCCACGACCTCTCCGAACCTATTGATGACCACCTCAATAAATTTTATATTCTCTCTAGGGATAAAGATCTCCTTTTTCTTTTCCTTTTAGTTATATATCTCTTTTTTCTGATACCAGGATAGAATACCCACCCCTATATCCTTAGATAAAAATTCCTCAATTGAGGATCCTAAATAGGAATACCTGAGGCATGCACATTTTTCAAAATGTTCGGGAACTCCCACCACTGATGAAATTGTCCTCGATAACAAATAAACATGTATAATTACTTAAAATAGTCTAGACCTCCTCCACCCATTTGGAAGTTAGATGATGAGTGCTGGGACCTACCCCAATCTGGTCAAAATGACTTCTATCCATGAAATATGAATCATTTCAATATATCTTTTCATAATGAGAAATCATGATGAATCCCCTCTCAGGATAATTTAGTTCTATAAAGAATTCTTTAAAAAATGTATTCTCTTCCCAGAACATCAACATATGTAGTCAACATAAACAGGGTGGCGAACCACTAGATCTGTGGATAAAAGACTCGAAAATGAGTCCCACTAGCCTCTTTCTCATGAGTAAATTTTAAATAATATCGTATAATTTTCCTAAAATAGATCATATTCTCTCAAATTCTCAAAATCACCAATAATAAAATAAGTATCTCCTATAAAAAACCTCCTTTGTGGCTGATTAAAGAAACAATTCTTGGAACTGGTCTCAAAACATCTTCCATGAGGCTTATGACTACTTACAATCTTTGATGAACAAAACCATCACTTCCTTGTTTCTCCATGTAGTATCTTCCTATAAAAAATACTAATTCACATTTATAAAATAGATCAAACTAAATGATATCTCAAACTTTTATAACTATTCATTTGAGTCTAATTCTTATATAGAGCCCTCATACATCTACAGAATCTGTCACTGAAACTCTCTTAGTGTCCCCAACAATTATCTTCATCAACCTCTACTTGATTGAGATCAAATAGAACATCTTATTGAACATCATAAACATAATAATAACGAGGAAATCACCCTAGATCCATATATATATGAACAAGATAAGGTTAGACTCATAACCATATAATAAGTAATATAAACCATTAATTAGTTAATTATTTTATTCTCATATTTCTATGTTAAATATTTCTGACGTTCTACACATTTAAAACAAAAGAATAAAGAATAATGATGCATGATCCTTTTGTAAGTTTATACCTGATATAAACTACATAATTTTTTAATAGGCTGTGTAAATTTAATGTTTCGGGCATCATATTATAGCTGGTCATAAATACCTATGTCAAATATTTTCTCCCACACTAACATCTCATACTAAACATAGCTGCCATTTTATCCATATCAACCAATTTAGTCTCACCTATTCATAACTCTATACACCAACTTATACCTCACGATGAACATTTTATACCACTATTTCATGAACCCCCTCCCCCACACATAGAGTACCTCTAATAGGTCAATAATGATAGAAGGTAGATAGTGACCACATGACTCCCACTACTAGGTGGAACTGTGTTATAGACTTTCACCTTGGGTGTAATAAGAATACATATGGGATGAACTTGCCTATAAGGAAGAATAAGGTATAAGGAGGCATGTGTGATACAACAATAATAAAATAGACATACATATTTATAATATATCCTAATTTCTTTCTTTTAATGACCTAAAATACAAAAACAACGTAAATTAATACTACTTGTTAGAAAATGGTAACTCGATAATTACCAAAAAGAATAAACAACTCCTATAATACATGACCTCATAATATCAATATTGATCTAAAACCTTGTCTTTCTGTCCTAAAAATAGTTTATATATGTTGTAAGAGTATAATAGTACAATCATAAGGATCCTCCATAGAGCCTCTCATGAATAATATAATGAAAGCCTAATATATCCATATGAACAATATGTGAAACAAAATCCCCATATAAATAGGTATACTGAGTTCTAAAAATAATCATGGCCACTATCACCATGTATCGAATAAATGAGATAATACAATAAAATATCATCAACAAGGGTACCATACTACTGCGTCTCCACTAATTTATCACTCTTTCCCAAATCCATTCGTCTAAATCAATATCTCCCTAAATGTATGTTATCTAGAAAATACATGGCTAGTGAATCTTAATAGGAACCTCATGCCTAAAATCATAACATCGTCCCAAATCCAATCTTCATATATTTACCATATTGTTATTGAGAACCACTATAACCTATATGATTTGAATCATTCATCACGTATTATATCTCAGGTCATCACAAACTGTTTTCCATGTAATGTACCTCAATCCATAACATCTTATTGAAAACATACCTATAATAATACATTGGATACTATATCAAGAGATAAATGGGTGAGAAATAACCAGAATCCATTTCATCCCTCATCACACATATATGGGAAAACTAACCACCATGAATTCCATCACATAATACAACAAAGAGAAGAGAGATGGGAAAATGGGTGATGTCATCTACCCATCCTCCAACAAGATTATTATGGAAATCACCAACCTAGAGTCTATTGTATGTCATTTATCCTAACAAACATGATTTTGATATAAATTTAAATAAATAATATATGGGTATGATATACCTTAAAACTATATTATGGTCACAACCATGTCCTTGTCTCAACTAAAACTGTCATCTCTTGGACACCTAACTACCAGTTATGGGGAAAAGATATCCTATAAGAATACATAAGTATTATAATGATATAATATATTAATTATTTCATTTGAACATTTCCTATCTTTAATTAATTAATCATCCATATAATAACCATCATCATTCTTACAAATGAATTTCAATCACTATAAAACACAAGACCATTACCTCGATGAATAATCTAAACTAAGGAAATGTTATCTCAAGAGTAACATCTCATTTTCATTTTTTCATCCCGAACATTATGGGAAGTGTCATTTATTAAAAAAATTAATATTATTTAATAATAAATATATTTAAGAAAACAACCAAATCTACCATCAGGAAATGTAATTAAGCACATCCAGTTATAAATATCGGTGGGGAAAAGAATAAAGCAGAATGCCCATACATAATCTACTAAACATACTCAAATCAAGAAACCATACATCTTTATCAGATAAATGTGTAAGCCCAACATCATCCCATTCTATCATATACAATGTATCCTCGATATCCACATGCATATCCACATACATATCACAATCACATTATCCTATATCTCCCATATCCTCAAAAACCTTATCTATATAACTTTATTCATCCATGTAGATGGAATCCCAATGTCATATCATATTTTAATGGTCATATATAGGGAAAATAAATAAAATAAAACTAAAATCACAGATAAAATGGAAATTGGTCCCTAAACATACCATCTAGCCTTCACATGTAAATAGGAACCCATGGACATTAACTAAAGGAATATGGCATTTAAAAACAAATGAACACTATTTCCATAAAGAATTTAATTTTTCAAACTACACATTTTTATTCCATCATGAATTAACCTATTCCATATTCATAGGCTACAACTATGGTAAACCTGAGTCATTAGTTATATATCATGCTATTATAATTATTAAATATTATTTCAGTCCTAAAATTCATATTTTAATAAACATAAAGAGATAAATTCTATTTTAATAAGACTTTTCTATCATCATTTTTATCATTGATTATCATGAATAATTATATTATTAATTTCACCAGCATATGGAAAAAATTAACCAAATATTAATTTTTCATTTATTTTATTTTGATAAAATAACAAGATAAATCTTATTAAAGACATTCCTCTTCAAAAATTAATAATAAAATTAATCAATTAATTACCTAAATATGTACTTAAAAGATCCCATCACCAAAATGCTAATTTATAGAATAAGAAAACAACTCAACAATAATTTCATATATGTCGCACTATTCAGTTAAACAAGTGGAAAATAGTAATAATATTATAGAAATTCAACTTGAGGTCACTCATCCCATTAATTGTTAATATGGTCATATAATTATTTGGTTATTTGAATTGTCATGAAATAATATAAAATAAGCTATAAATATAACTTCATTTCAATAAATAAGTGAATCAATGAATCCCCAACCTCAAAAAACATAATTTCATAAAACTGTAATGGAACTCCAGTAACGACATATAAACACCTCTAAAATGATTCTAATATGATCCCTGAAAGAAATTTATTCACAAATTCATCGTAAAAAGATAGTAAAAATATGTTAGAATAATAGAGGTCAAATTACAATGAATGGAAATGGGAAAAGGGGAAATAATATTAAATAAATAAAAAATGATAGAATAGGTAGATATAACATCCCCCAGATAACCACATATATATTATAGGTATTTATTGATTAATTCCTATTGAATGGTCTCCATAGTCCTTCAAAATCCATCTTACAAGAAAATGGGTTTATATGATGAAGTGGGAGATATTTCAGGTTTGAGGGTATCAGGGTACTTATAAACCCACTGGAAAAATGAATACTATATAATAGACCCTTGAAAAATTCCATATCCTATTGATAAATAGGTATACTATAGTGTAATGGATGGAGACCTCTCGAAAACCCACATTCAGTGAACAAAATTTTGAGATCCCTCTCAATATACTATTAAACTATATATGAGGGTAATAGTGTAGCCCTGACCTCTATATGATATAGCCCCATTAAGAAATAGGGTGGCTACAATACAATTAAACCACCACTATATAACTACAACTAATTTGGATGTATCCCCAAAACCTTGATAGGATACAACAACCTCAGTACACAAAAGTTATGAATAAAAATGATATAGCTCTATCTTCCTCCACTATCTCCCATATGCCTGAACCATATATAATATACTTCATAAGCCACACTCTATGATATTTTCTCAAGGATACATGATGTATAATTTCTGAAAAGTAGTAGTGGAACCATCAATTTCATCCAAAATCCCTCCAAACACATTGGAACATTCTTTGGACTTCTCCTATTTCCAAAAAACCCCAAAGGGAAGGGCTACTAAGTCAACATAATGTATAATAATTTTTTAATCATGATCATTATTTTCATGAATTCAATAATTTTTAAAATAATTGTAAATTTACATAACTATTCTTATTAAATTATATTTATATAAATATAAATGATAAAAAATTCAAGAAGTCAAATGTGATTTTTATAACTGCATGAATACTGTTATCATCATAAATACAATTATTTTCAATAAATTGGAATACATATATAAATATTTAAATATAATAATTTATATTATTAATTAGATATAATAAATATTATTATTTAAATCAGCATGAAGAAATTATCCAACAGTAAATATTTCATAATATTCACAGATAATCATTATTATGGGTAACTTAAATGATGTAAACATATATGATATGTTTTAATAAGATATAAAATCCCAAATGTGATTTCAAAAATAAAATTAATAGTAAAAGAGAAATAAAATATGTTTCTTCTTTAAAAATATGTTTTTTTATTTTTTATGATTAATTTAATAAACCATGAATGATTCCATTAAAAACTATATTATATTTTACAGTTGTGAAATCAATTATTTCTAAACATGACATTCATCCACATCTAAAAGTGTATTATATTAATAAGATTGGTATGTGGCCCTATAAAATGATGAAAACCATTGCTCCTGGGTAGAAACAATGGAAAAAACATATCGTGGTTTGTGGTTCTGATTAATTTATCGTATATACACTAAAAAAGTGTTTAGAAATAAATAAATAAATACACCCAATTTATCAATAAATACTCACCAACATCCCTACTCCTCCTCACTAAAAATCCATTGATAATTGTTTGTCCCTCCCTCTCCCACTCTAGATCCTGCTCAAGCTATCCCAAATATAATATAAATCTCCTACCTATATTTTAGAAGCACACTCTCAAGGTAATGAATCTATTGTTTCAACCCATTATTCAAGAAAAATTTTAATTTTCCTTTTAAATTCATATTTTTTATGATTCATTTCGTTTTCACATTATCTAGATATTTTTCATTAATTTTTTGAGTAATGAATGTGAACTTTAACTCCAATTAAACCATTTTTTGAATCTCTATATAAACCCTTTATACAACTGAAAGTATCCTATAATTTTTCATTCCAATAATTATTGTAGTGAAAAACCATCACTATTTCCACTCAAATATACTAAAGTAGATAAAATTATGTTTTATTTATAGTTTATTTCTATTTATGTAACCCATATTCATAATTTACGAAATAAAAAATTATAAAATAATTATTTTCATTATAAAACTATGCAGATACCATCTTCATATACATTATATTAATGTAACTTCTAGTCCTGGAATTATATATCCCTCTAATGCATTGGGTGAAATTTTTATCTCATGAGATACATTCTAGGGTACTTCAGAGTTTCTCCTATGAACGTTTTTTTAAAATGTATATGTGGTGTGCATTAACTAATATTCATGAAGTTATGTTTTATTATGTCATGAAATGTTTATATTAACATTTATATTTAATCTTATATAATTCATTTATGTTTATGTTCACAATTATTAACATTATGTTACCTTTATTCTCCACCTTACTCACATTTACTGGTTTACATCATGCAATGCATTGATTTTTCAAATACAGGGGTTTATAGGTCACATCATTCTTATATAAATTACTAAGTTATCCAAAATAGTTTTATAAGTGAAATGGAATTTTAAGAGCATGTAAATTAGTTTTAAATATTTTCATTATATCTGTATTCATGTTATTGAAAAATGATTCTAATTTCTCAAGGCATTGGGCATTAAAATCAACATGGAAAATACACATATAATATATATTTATTTATTTCCAAATTAATTAGTATTAATGATATGGTTTTTCATAATTACAATATTATAGATACAATATCCTCAATTGGTACTATTATAAATTAATATAATATGGGTTAAGGTTGTGTATTTTTCAAATATGGTGTGTCACTTGTGGTGTCATAGGGAATTATGCTATTTGATTATAATTTCCTACTAGTTTATATGACTATATTAGGATAATGATGTTAATTATGTACGGTGTGATGAAGATATGGGATCGATGGGAAATAAATGACTATAGTAATTGTAATTTGGACTATAATTTAAATAGAATTGAGGGTAACAAAATTATTTTTGACTAAAATGCATTGTTAAGGGATAATATTAACATACCATATTGATAATGAATGGATTTTTCATTAAAAATTAATAATTAATTGCATAACGAATTTAATGTTGTAGAATAAATTTTAAATCTATAAAAGTAAAATGACATGGATAAGAGGATTGTTTTGAGAACTCTAGTGTATGATTGTATTTTAAATTATGTACGTTTACATTATATAGGTGTTAGTGGTTACTAATAGTAAATTGTTATGATTTGGAATTTAATATAGATAATGGTATTGGTTTTTTTCAATAGGGTAGTGGATTTTATTTTTCCACCCTTTTATTATTAATTTTTTATGTGTGACTTTTTACACACCCCACCTATGTTAGATAACCCAAGGGACACCTATGTTTTCTTTCATGGTGTCTTGTATAATATTTTTCATGGGATTAGAACAAGTGGATATCTATTTCTTCATTCATATTCATCCATTCAACTATAGAATAGATTAGGATTTTTCAAGACTTGTATATTTATAGGGGTTGTAATGTTATGATGTTATTAAATGGGGTATAGTGAATATTTTAGTGGTTTGGTTCTATTGATAGTATGGGGAGGGTTTTTGTTTTTTATGAGGAAGGGAATAAGAATGATTTGTTTTATTTTCATGATACCAAACAATAATGGAAATGTAGAATGATGTTGTGTCTATTTTGTGGTTTATGTTGAAATATATGTAAAAAATGATTTTTGTATAGTATTTTTTGTATGGATTTTATAAGAGATGTGATGTGTTATAGAACAATTATAAAAGTGATTGGGAAAATTTATGATTTCTAATAGTGAATAAAAGGGATATGAGGTGGCCTCTTTCTATATTATTCCATTACTTATTTGTAAATTTTTAAAGGGTTTTTGGGATAGTGATTATTATTAAACATAGATGGTAGTTGACCTGATATATATTCATGTGAGTTATGAATTATATTAACTATAGTCTAAATATGTTACATTGAGATTTCTTATATGTTTTTAGGGAACCCTACTATGTATAAGATTACACCCATCCCTATATATTTAAATATTTTAAAAAATTATGTAGAAGGGAATTAGTGAATCAACAATTTGTTACTAGTTTAATGATTGGGGTTTCTAACAATAACATTTCCATAAGTGTTCCTTTTTTCGATTCATTTTAGTTTCATAATTAAATGAAATTATAATAATTGTCATATTCAGGTATATAAAGACTTTATTTGTGTTTCTAATTATCATCTTTTACCCTATGAAGGTAATGTATCTACTATTTTTTTTAACCATATTAGACTATATACAATGGAACTAATAGAACATCAAGAGCTAATGACTCATCTAGAATATTTCCAAGATAAGGGTTTAATCTATCTGAGTATGTCACCTTTGGATTCCCTAGTTTGGTATTCTTTGAAGGATTATGAGAATCTGTGATTTTATATTGATTACCATAATTTAACATGGATGACAATAAAGAAAATGTATCATGTTCCACATATTGAAGATTGTTTGGAAATTTTGAGGGTATCATATATATTATCAAAGATCTATATGAGATCAAGATATGATATGTTGAGTGTTTGACCTTCAAATATACCAATGACTACTTTAAGATGTAGATATAATGTTTATGAGTTTGTCGTAATGCTTCTTTAGTTAAAGAATCTACCATTAGTGTTTATGTCATTGGAGAACTGAATATACCATCGGTACCTTGATCAGTTTGTTGTTCTTTTCATCTCTTGCATCTTGGTGTACTCCGAGACTCGTGAAATCATTCCCAAGATGTTGAAATCATCCAAAGTACACTAAGTGAGCATCATCTATATTCCAATTTATCCATGGTTCAGTTTTGGATATATCATTTACACTTCTTGGGGAACATCATCTTAGAGGATGGTGTGTTAGTGGGCCTAGAGAAGGTTCAAGATGTTGTATCTTGAGAGTATCTAAATAATGTTTTTGATATTGATATATTTAATGGGTTAGCAAGATATTATGGGAGGTTTATACATGACATTTCTTGATTAGCTGCACCACCATCAGGCTTGACTAAGAAGGGGATAATATTTGAATATAAGGAAGTATGTGATATTGGATTCTAGGAGATGATGAATCATTTTACATTGACACCTATCTTAGTTCTATTTGAGTTAGGTGAGGAGTATACAGGGTTAGGTGATTCTTCGGGTATTGTACATGGAGTAGTGTTGATGCAGTTAGATCGATTTATGGTATATGGGTGTCGATAGTTGACCCCACATGAAGGGAATCACCCTATGCATGAACAATAGTTTGAATTAGCTGTTTATGGAGTAATTTTCTGGAAACACTATCTATTGGGTAAAAAGTTTACTTTTTATATTGACTATAATAGCTTGAAGTACATATTTTAATAGAGATATTTCAATAATTAGTAGTGATAGTGGGTAGATTATATGAATCCATTTTATTGTGATCTATTATACATTACTAAAAAGAGAAATAGTGACGTTGATGCATTAATAAAAAAATATGACTCATGATGTTCGGGTGTCCAGTGTTTATTGTAAGATGATGAATTTATTGGCTGAGATGCAATGTGGTGATTTAAGAAATTCAAAAGCAGATGAATCCCAAGTCTGTTTTAGTGGTGTCTACACTTTTGAACCATATTATTGACCAACATTATGAGGATCCAGAGTGCATGAATTTGAGGGAAATACTTGAATATGGGAAGTCACCTTCTGATTAGACCATAGATGAGAATGAGATCATATATGCTTTGAAATGGGTTATTTTGATAATGAGAATGTGAGAATAATTTATGTATGAATTTCATGAATTGTTATATGAGGTACATCACGGTGTAAAAAAAATGTACCACGGACTATAATGATAGTATTGGTGGTTGGGTATGCAAAAGGAGATAGTAGGGTTCATGAAATGATGCTACACATGTTGGCTGGTGATTTCCATGGATCAATGACATAGAGGTTTTCTACAGTTGTTTCACATTCTGTAATGGGACTGGGAAGATGTGACAATGGATGTTTTGATTGGTTTATCAAGGATATCATTGAAGAATGACTTTATTTAGGTGATTATTGACTGAATGATGAAGGAAAAACATTTCATTCCTATATAAGAAACACTCTTAGTAGAGAAGCTGATAGAATTGTATTCTAAAAAAGTATTCAGTCTGCTTGGGGTGATAAGGAATGTAGGTTCAGACCATGACTAGTGTTATACTTCATGAATTTGATTGAGATTATATAAGACAATATATATTACTAATTATTTCATTCCACCAACATATAGATTGGTAGATGTAGCATGCTATTTAGGTGTTTCGGGGTTTGTTGTATGCATGTGTTCATGACTTTGGTGGGTCTTGTGAGAAGCTCCATGAATTAGTATAATTATCCTATAAAATAGTTACTAGTTGATGATATATATGGACCCATACAAGTAACATTATGGTTGGACACGCAGATCACCTCTATTCTTGATGGAGGCTAGTGAGTTGGATCTATTAGAACCGAGTCTCACACAAGAGATATCAGAATAGGTTTACCTTATTTGGAATCATATTGCTATGGCTTAGAGTAGAGAAAAGTTTTATGCAGATAGACATAGAAAACCCCTAGAGTATATGCTGTATGATCACATATTCCACTTAGTGTCACCTAGGATAGGATACCATTTCATACAAAGATAGGGTAATTTGGCTCATAGGTTCATTAAACCAATTGAGATTGTTGATAGAATCGGTCCAGTTTTGTACCGATTTTCTCTTTCGAAGAGATACAGTTTTATGCATGATGTTTTTCATTTGTCATAAATTTATACATGTCACTCTAACCCTTATCACGTGATCTACATGGATGATGTTGATATTGAGATAGATGCATCCTTTGAGGAGCATCTGAAACGTGTGTTGGATTGCAGTGATAATGTTTTTTAAGAAAACATGGTGCTGATAGTTTGAGTATCATGGAAATATGGATGGATTCAAGAGGAAACATGGAATTGAGAATAATATATGAGGGATCAGGGGATAGATAATATTCACTCGAGTTCATAGATATACATGGCCATAAATCATGAGGGAGGGCAATTATAAAGAGAGGAGATAGTAAGATCCCGTATTATTTTAGGTACGTCTCTTTCTCTGTTCATTGTATATATTTACATTAGGTTCTATTATTATTAGGTAAAATGATTTCATGTTTGTGGATGTATTCTTGATTAAATTAATTGGGTCTGGGTATAAATGGGTTAAGTTTTACATGGGTTTCCGGTGAGAAGAGAAACTCTAAAAGTGATTTTCATTGTTTAAAAAAGAAAATAGGCTGAAAAATCAACTAAAGAAAATATACACACTGTGTAAAGGTATTAGATGTCATGTATTTTTTTAGGGTTTTATTAATATAAATATGGTGAGGGTTTTTTCAAATAATTCCATTATATATATGTACATGACATGTAATAACATTAAACCCCGTGTAAATTCTCTGACATACTATTTTAAATGTGTTGTGTGAATGAATTCTTAATTTCTTTTGGCTACAGCTCTCCTCCTACAACCCTAGGGATACTTTTAATAGTTTTTTAGTGATTTCATCAGCTCCAATCATTGGAGATTGGCACTAGAAACATGGTAAGACATCTTTTCATTGGTTCCCTTTCATTTCTCCTTATTTTGATGAAATGGTGGAACCATTAATAGTTGTGGGTCTGAAGATTGATCTTGATCTTAGTTTATTACAAGACCTCTTCATACATTGTTGATTCGATCATCTTACATCAATGGGAGTTTTCTGTTGGCAGGATATCTTCATCAATTTTGAGCTATGCGGTCTATAATTCAAATCTAAATGTCTTGATTTCTATAATGTGTACGTAATTATAAAATTATTATTATTTGATTATAGGATGAGATTCATAAGATTGAATTAATTGATTTTGTAAATTAAATAATTGAGGGAATTAGGAAATTTGGGATATTAGGATGTTGAATTGGATAATTAATTATCAAATTCACTATGTGATATTAGAGACTATAAATTGGAAAATTAATTGTTGAATTAAAAATAGGATATTGGGATTGTAAATTTGATAAATGATTATTGAATTAATTATGGGATTTTGGGACTTTCAATTGAATAATTAATTTTCAAATTAGTTATGATATATAATAGGTTGTGAATTGGGATAGTTAATCATTGAATCAATTAATGGAATTAATGTTATTATTTAATTATGTAATTGATTATGGGGATTTATTTGATAAAAACGTTATTGAATTAGTAATAAGATATATGAGATTAATTAATTTTTGAGTTATTTAATGTTAATATGTGAATATAAATTTTTCTAATTTGATTAATTAATTTATTATTTAACTAATGTTGTATTATTTTTGGTGTGACTTGAAATGATTAATGATAACAATGGAATTCATATGTGACATCAAAGGATGAATGGGAGTAATAGACTTCATGTGCGAATTAAAATGAGGAATATTAAAAATGAAATTCATATGTGACTAGAAATTATGACTGGTAACAATTTCAGTCATGTGGGACAAGAAATGACAAATGGTAACAATGAAATTAATATGTGGCTTGAAATGATAAAGGGTAACAATGGAAATCATATATGACTCGAAATGACGAATGGTAACAATTTAATTCATGTGTGACTTGAAATGATGAATGGTAACAATGAAATTAATATGTGAATTGAAATTATTAATGGTAATAATAGGATTTATATCTGACATCAAATGGTGCATAGTAACAATGGTATTCATGAGTGACTTAAAATCAAGAATGGTGACAATGAAATTCATACGTGACATGAATCAATGAATCGCAACAATTTAATTCATATATTACATAAAATGATGAATGATAATAGTATAATTATTATTTTAATTTAGATTTTGGGTGTCCTAGAGAACCCATTGGTTATGCGATTAAATTAAGAGTAATTGAAAAAAATTAAATGGTTTAAATTATTTCTTTTGATTATTCATTATTAAACTACATATACTATTATAGACTAGATATTGTTATAGACCCCATTGGTGGTGACCTACTTAGTTTCACTCACACCCTACTCAAGAATCATGATCATTACCAAAGTATAGTTCTTATTTACAGGACATGATAATGTAAATGGGCCAGTGTCTGATGGTTTCTATGAGATACAGCATGGATGAGGGAACCATACAGGGTGTCAGAAACCGCTTGTGAGTTTTTAGTGTCTTTATTTTCTTTGGGTTTTTTATTTTTATAAGGGATACATATTAAAATTAAATATTGAATATTTATTTTGGATATTGTATTTATCAGTTTCGGACATCATGATATATTGGTTTATCATGTCATTGGTTATATCCTTTTGACAATTATTAATTTATTTTCTGTTAATATATTGCTATGATTAAGAGGGTATAATCTCTACATGCTCAATATTAGACCATAACTATTAGTCATCACCCACTGGCATATAGGGAGGCACACATGAGGTCATGTTACCGAATAGATCGAGGCCCTATAGTAGGGAACCATGGATGTGATTTTACATCCATTAATTAATGAAATAGTTAAGGTGGTTGTCAGCCTCTAGATCTTGGACCATGAGAAGTTTTATTGGCGGTTTATAGTCATGAATGTGAATTATAAAAATATTGAAACATTATTAAGAATATGACTCTATAGGAAGAAGTTATATGAATGGCATGTGAGAAGTAAAATAAATTTTTTATCAATAAATATTTTCCATAAAATCATTAAAACAAAATTGATAAATAAATCATATTGTAAAAATAATATGAGGGGGAATCCATTAGCACTATTGATGATAACATCATTAAACTTATATGGTAAATAGATAGTTTTTTATAGACCAAAAAGGTAATATTGAAATATTTATTATTGTTCTCTTAATAGTTATTTCAATTTATATTTCTATAAGATATTTTAGTAGCCTCTATGAAATTATTTAACATGCACTTATAAGAGACATGAAAGATGTAGACTCTTAATATTTTATGGAAATGAAAATGAAAATGATGTTTCATGAAATCTAAGAATGATAAATCTCACAGATGAGTGAAACCATTTAGACATACAACACAATAATTTATGAAATGGAACCCCATGATATTTTTTAAATGTAATGAGATTAGTTTTTAAGTGATGTAGATTTTTCAATCATAAATTTTTTTTAAGGAACATAAATGGCCAATTTTTACAATGAATGAAAGGAGGGACCAAAATAATTCCCTAACCAAACTCCAATTAATTTATTATATGGATTATTTAAATTTCTATAATAAATGAACCAATCCAATTGTTAGTGGAGACATTCAAAATCACCAACCTCTAAATCCAAGGGAAATAGGAAAATATTACAATATCCGAACAATGGAAGTGGGTTAGGAAAACTGTGTTCTGATATGTATATTTTTAATATACTCTAGAATTATGATTTTATTATTTGATTATATTTGAAACCACTCCATTATGTGTGTATCATTTTTCAAATACATAAAATGGTAACCATGGATATTAATTATTATATTATTAGTGAAAAATCCTAGTAGTTCAGTAACTACATCTCTTATCTGGAAAATTATCTAATATATTTTTGAAGGAATATACTTATTGAAAATATCATTATCTATCCATTTATTAAATGTGATGTGATCTAATTCCTGGAACAAATAACATTTTAAGATCCCATATTAATTTACTTGATCAACAAGTCCCATTCAATATAACAAATCAACTCATGATCATCCATTAGTGCATGTTTAACTACGAACCTCCTTTGGAAATTACAACCATTATATAGAACTTATTTCTTAATCCTAAGGGGTATTTAGATAAAATATGGATAAAAAGAAAAAATTTATATATTTCAAATTTTTTGTAATACGTGGTTATATTTCTTATCCAATTTCATTCCCTTCACCAATATCACCAGGTTGAGTTTGAAATTGAACATTTCCATGGTGTTATGCCTCTTTAAAATTTCCCTTATAGAAATCCTTTTATCTAACATGATTAATTGAATAAGAAACTAAATGAATATCTACTTAAGTGTTTTATACAGTTGAGTACATCACCATGGTGTCTACCAGTTGTACTACTATAAAAAAGGATGGATCAATAAATATCTATATTTATTATCATGGACATTACATGACTACAATACAAAAAATATTCACTACACTATGTTAATTATTTTTGATGAACTAAAAGAAGAGTAATATATCTTAATTATTGGTATTTAATCTATATATAATCAAATATGGGTAATTTCTAGAATATATACATAGGACTACATTTCAAACAAGATATAGGTATTATAAAATCATATTAAATCTCTTTTGGTTAAGAAATTGTACAACAATTTCAATATTTTTTATATAATATACCAATATATTACCATAACTAATTCATAGTATACATTATCAATGATATGATAAAATTCTAAATTATCATTTATAAACCTGAGTACCATTTTATGATATTTCTAACAACTCAAAAATGGGATAAATTAAATGATATGATTTCAATTTGTGAGTTTCAGCTACAAAAAGTATCTATTTCCAGTCATGTATTCATAGAAGATTGTATATTTTTCCATTTATCAAATACAAATTTAATTTAATAATAGAGAAGACCAACTTTATTGATATAAACCACATGTTTTCATATATTAGTGATATATTATAGAAACTGTTTGAGAATATTCTCATAGTTTTCCAATGATATAACATAGCTAACATAGATGGTCGTAATATTCTATTACACTAAAGAATATCAGGAAACATTCAATGAAATTAAGAGTAGATAGGTCATCATAAAAATTATTAACTTAAAATACCATGAATAAGTGTTTATAATATGAAATTACTATCCATTAAATAGTTTTCAATTCTCCTTATATAATTTGAAAACGTATAGACATATTCTTTACATAAACATATTACACTAGAAAGAAATTATCCCACACATTTTTTAAAATTGGTGGTGGTTGTATTTTCTTTTAATATTTGGATACATAAAAACTATAGTGAAATTTATGATATATTTATAAAAAAAGATAACAATATGTATAATCACAGAAAAGGAGAAAAAGAGGTTGAAGCGGGTGGTTTGAAGTAGTCTAAGACTATTATTTCACAATACATTACAACCATTGGAAGGAAACTGGAGTTGGGGATTCATCAAGTATGAAGGATCTTGCTAGTTTCTCCTTGATAGGGATTAAAAAACTCAATACACTTTCATTTAAAAAGAAAATAACTTGAAATCATAAGGTAATGGGGAAAATCCAATCTTTCGTAAACGATAACTAAACCAACTATCCATGTGATGATCAATGTGCTAAAGAAAGATTATATATAGCTTTAGAAATATGTTGGAATAATTATTGAGTGGAACCTTGGAAATGAATGAATGTAAAAATTAATGATTCAGTTATTAATTATATCAATATCAATATTAGATCATGTTTTTATATGATTTACATGGATCATCACTCCCAATCCATCAAGGAATGAAAAAATTATAGATATCTCAAGGAATGTTTCTTGGGGATATCATGATGTTGGAGATTGTAGAATATGCAACCTTATTCATTTTATTAGAGTATGTTACTGTTCGGTACTGCAGAATCTGATACTATTCACCTGATTTGGGCCTTTCATCACTGGTTTGGGCCTATGGGTCTCAAGGGTATTCGGTTCATCAAAGGCTTTCAGGACAGAGGGCCTTTGGGCCATGTAGACTGTGGAGTTTCCTAGTTCACACAGAACAGGCCCCAGAAGAGGATCAGAGCAATAAGGGTAGCAACCACCATTAGTAGAGTTAACTGGATTGGAATAATGAGAGGGTATGACAGCTGCCATCGAGACCAGGCACCATGCAGCTTTGTATGGGGAAATTCAAGCCGATCAGCAATGCAAGGTGGGGATCAAGGTGATCAATGATGTAGAAGCTGGGGAGGGGCAGTTCAAGTGGGATGGGCCTACAGGTCATGTATTGGGCATGGTATACCTCTGGGCCTTCGGTTCATGTATTGTCGGTCATTTGGGCCATGTTCCTTAGGACTACGGGTCATGTACGGGTACCCCTTAAGACCTTAAAAGGGGTATTATCGATAAAAAAATAAAATAAAAAATAAGGCCTTCGAGCCATTCGGAGGAATTATTGAATTCAATGGTGATGACTTAACCATTAACCATATATAATTGGAAATGGGATATTGTTTCCATGGATTTCATCATTATAGTATCCAAATCATATAATGGTTATAATTTTTTTACTGTTGTAGTAAATTGCCTTAAAATGTTAGTTAATATTTTCGCTATGGTAGATTATTTTTATATAGAAAAACTCAAAATTATGTAAAAAAGGGATGTAGTAAAAAATAAATTGTCTACTAAGTTACATTGTGGGCATGAGGCCTCTACATTAATTCTCTGCCTTCAAATATTAACTAGACCCAAGATCTCTAAATAATCCATGAGATTTTGGTCCTATTCTATACCAATATGTATGATCACAAGGCTTTATTGTAATCTAAATGCTTACGACCTCCAAAGAAGGGTGTGATTATAACATAATAATAGACCTAAACGATTTCCATAATATAATCATGATATATGTTGTAAGTAAAATGTGATAAATTGGGATAATAAAATAGATATTGAAGTGAAATAAAATAACAACCATTGATAATAAGGTCCAAACACGATAATATAGGTGTATTATACCTACTTTTAAAAGTGATGTAATACTTTCATAAAGTCACCTAAAAAATAGGGGTAATTCGACACCTTTGAGGTACCACCACATCATAGAGAGTTTTAAGTAATACCACCAATCTATATTACACCTCATATATATATATAATCTTATTGAATATTTCCAATTATAAAAAAAACATTATATATTACACCAGGAGTGGGGGATGACTTCCATCCTATAATACAATCATATATCATCAGAGGGAATGGATACACACTTTAAAAAATATATATTTAATAAAATTTATTTATATTTTATTAAATAACTGTAAACATAATGAAACCCCATTATATAATGGGCACTAATTTATTTGTAAAATTATGTAAAGATAACATTAAATTGAAACATGGGTACAATATCAATATTTAAAAACTAAGAAACATTCCCTCATAGTCCTTGGATATGGTAAATCCTCATGGGATAACATATTGATGTACATAAGAACTGTAAGATCTAAAAACCTAGTAAAGGAATAAAAAACATTTCCTATGGTAAATTATTTCATTCAAACCAATAAGAATATAATGAAACATAAGAGGGGTTAGACTCATAATCTTGAAAAATGAGGCATGATATAAAATGAAATCTTAAAGGTAACATATTAATGTGGACAAAACTTAAAACATAACATCATTAACATAACTTAAGGATCATTATAAAGAAAACATATCATAATGTTATAAGTATTGCCTATCAGGAAAAAATGGAAAATAATTTGAAAAAAAACAATTCAAAATGCATTGGTCGGCTAAATAATTTTGGTCCCACTCATCAATTTCTGATCATGTACATTAATAAGTGTCCCACATATATCATATAATGTAATGATTTTTTTCAGCACTTCTAACTCCAAAATAAATTATTTTTGTTTACATAAATTTAAATACAAGATAAATTAAGTATAGGTATAAATATATGAGTACCCCTCTGTGAAAATGGAGATGGTTATTCACTAAACAAATGTTTTTCATGAAACAATTACTAGATAGTTTTGAAATCATAATGATTGATCATAAATGTTTTTAGGAGGGATTAATGATAGATAAATGGGTATATAATTAATTATTTAATCATAATGATAGTAATAAGGATGACTAAAAATAAATCCCAACATGAAAATTTTAAAATTGGAAGGTTGATATAAATAAGGTTCTTGAATAGATGGGAGAAGGCATAAATCTCTTACCCTAACAGGGTGGTTCTAAAATATTTGGAGGAGATCATTAGGATCTTTCTCAGAACAATGGGAGGGTAGTAGAGTGGGAATTATAAATTAAATTCATGATCCAATGGTTTTGAATGATGAAGAATGTGATTTTTTTTGGGATTATATAGTAAAATATATGTTGGTTCTTTATTAATATATAAAATTAGTTTTTGGACTCTATATCAAAAATTATTACAGTCCACTGACTCTAGCATGGTTTTTTTCAATGGTTTCTTCAAAATAAAAAAGAATTAAATTAACTTATATATATAATATCATAACATTTTTTAGTAATAACTATTGTGATGTGGGAGTGATTAATGTTTATAATTAATCGGTTTTAGAACCATTAAATATAATATATGTTTTATATGATTCATTGAGGGTTTATTAAATAAATAAAATAACCTAAAGCACATTATTTTATAGGGAGAACAAAATTTTGGTATTTTTTAATATTTATAGTGATTATTTATAAACATTTATTATTTTATAGTGTCAATAATATAAAATATATATTTATATCGTATGTAATTTTTAACGAAAAAATCAATTATCTCAAAAAATTGTGAAAAAATCATCACAAGATAATTTGATGATCTTATTTAAAAATTATTCTCTATTTTATCAACATAATTCACTAAATATGTTGATTAAATTTTAAAAGTAAAAAATGCACATTTATTAAAAAATAATGTGTTTTTGAAAAAAAACAATTTTATGACCGTCCTAAAAATTATTTTTGATTCTGGGAAATTATATTCTCATTTATACTTATGAAAATAATTTAAAGATAATTTTATATGAAATTATCATTTATTTTTAAAATCCATTAATTAATTAAAATGGTGTGCCTTAATTAGAACTATATATTTTTCAACAATACAATTTGTGTTTCATTATATTGAAATCTAATATTTATCAAACTAATTTTCTAATTGTTATAAAGTAACAAATGATAAATATAAAAATTAATATATAAAATATAGAAAATATAAAAATATAAACTATTAGGGTCTAGATACATAGAACATTATTAGACCAGTGAATATGGTAACGGTTAGGTGTGTGATTGTAAGATTTACATGGGGTGGTTTGGAGAACATGGTTTCATATGTGACATCGTTGAGTTTGAACTTCTCCAATAAAAATTTTCTATCATGCTATAGTTGATTAATATAAACATGTTAGTTTTATAAGGAAAATAATAATGATGCTATATTTCTCAGAATACCTTATAAATGGGTTACTTAATGTCAATCACAAATAGTTGAGGCCATGCTCCCTCCATATATGTAAAATAGAATTTACCATACGCTTAATATATTAAGTTTAGTATTCCTATGAAAACATATATATTATCAATGTCATAGATGTTTCATAGAATTTTTAATCTGATATATTATAATAGTCCCAAAATAACCAAATTAGTCCATGCATGTTATATTAAAAAAATTTCTTTGTTCAGTAATTTATTATTTGAAAATGGGAGTTTCATTTACAAAATATTTCATCATGACCTTCTTCCCACTTAAAAAATTTCACTACAGATATTTTCATTTCCTTCAAAAAGTAATATGAGTGTAATTTTATTTCACCTCCTTTTCTGATTCCCTTGATTATTCCTCAAACATATTGTTCCAACAAAACATTTTAAGCAGTTAAATTTTCTAGTTTTGTAAAGCATTATCTCTATGATCAATGATTTAACCTGCTACTCCTTATATTAGAGTAAATTATTTAATGGTACCACCACCAAATTCATTACATGTGATGTGTCGGATATAAACATTATCAAGAAGGATGTATGGAAGACATCAAGTATTTGATATAGGTTAGTTTGGTGTGATTTCATTTTTCCACCTCTATGATATTATCAATGATATCAAATAGAATGATGTATCTTGGACTAATATTACTATTCTTCCTGAACATCATGAGTATCTTCCATGTCGATATATAAAATAATTTTTTACCATTAAACTTATATTATATTTCGATCAATGATAGAATGTATCGATTTTCTATTGGATTTTTTCATGTTTTAGAATATGTGAAAATGGTTTGTTCATTCACTAAAATTTATCAGATAATATCATGTTCCATCAACTTCCACTCCAAAAATTAAACCCATCATGATGGAGTCTAATAGCTCTTCACATATAACACCACATACGGTTTTATAGGAATGATTGAATTTCAACATTTGTTATATTATTAGTAAAATACGGTGATATTCCCAACAACAATAAATGTCAATTGTAAATGATATCATAATATTCATCATATTTTGAATGATCCATCCTAATTTACCACATATCAATGTGTGAAAATTAGTGATGAAGCATGGTTTTGAATCCAACACATGATGAATGATTCTACAGAACCTTATGGTAAACCTTATTACTCAATCAGATATAATAGATAGTGGATCTTTATATTGTATTATCACTTAGTTTCTGTGTATCATTGTGAGTTAGTCTTGTGATAAATATTCCATCATAATAATGAAATACACTGACAGGGTAGGCTGATCAACTACCACCTATATGGATTTAGTTCCTTTATGGGTCCTAGGTATTCCTATGATGAACATCAAGGTTATTTGTTAACATTTCAATAATATTATGGGATATGGTTTCATCATACTCTAATAATTATGTCACTCATCCTTGACATTCTTGCATAACAAGCACCGAGATAGGACAATTCTGCAATCTCCCTCTTCATGTTAACCCACAATAATCATTCCTAAAAATAGCAATACACCGTAGTGCTTCCTAGAAGTATATTGAATTATAATCTATGTGAATCATCCCAGAGAACCATATTTAGTTCTGTGTTTTATGGGGAATATATATGGCATACAAAACTTATAAATCTATATTTTGAAATGATGATCACTAAAATATTCACTACCTTTCACTATAGAATGTCATTATCTTTCTGATCCTCCTTGATTGTCATTGGAATATATAATTGAAAATTTATTTGAATATGATAGGATGAATATCCTTTTTAATTTACATTTACACCATTTATATTTTCATAAAGATTACCTCCCTTTAAATACTTATCATGGATAACGTTTTGGGATCATTTATACTTAGATCATCTAAAACGTTTTATGAACATGTAATAAAAATTTAAAAAAAACATCTATATTTCTTTTATAAATTTTTGAAAAAATATATTTTATAATTTTTCTTTGATGAATAGTAATAAAAATTTAAAAAAATTCTATATTTCTTTTATAAATATGTTATATTGATATTAATTTAATTATTTTTTGTAAATTCATTATATACTTAATAATTGAATTTTCCTTCAATATTGATTTTAATTGATTTATGTGAAAAAATTAACATTTTAATATTTTAAATTTTAAAAAAAATATTAAATAAAAATATTAACCTCATTTCTATATTGAACATATAAAATTTATCTTATTTTAGTTTTTCTTTATCTTTCCAAAATGATGAATTTATTGATGAATATCGAAAAAAAATGGTTTTTATTGAAAACTGAATTTTTTTACACAATTTATAAGGTAAAATATTTTTATAAAATAAAAGAAAAATATTGTAAATTAAGTTATTCGTAATCTAATTTTTTTTCATTTAAATTAATTTCATATTGAATATATATATATATAAACATTTAAACATATAAAAATGTCCCCTTTGGAAAACAACTTTTTCAATGTGTCTGGGGGATTAATTTAAAATTAAAATTTTCTAATTATGTTAATGTAATATGGAAATATTTATTCCATATTTTTAATTATTGTAATATATATTATATAATATGTTTTACTTAATTTTTTCCCAAAATATATAGTAAATTTTTTTGAAAATCAATTACTCTGGTTATGGTTAAAACGGGTTTACTGTGGGCTTAATCTAAAAATATAACAGTTTCATTGAACATGAACCATTTATCAAAACAAGTGGATAAAAATAGGTTAACCTTGTCACAAATAACATTCAATAATGAACCATTTTGAAAAAAAAATCATTTTAAAAACATTAGTACACATTATTCTTTTCAAAACATCCTTGTTAGTTCTCTACCCCACTTATAAAAGGATTCCACTGCTCCACCCCACATCACACTTCCAAACACCAATTTTTATAACAAGGAATAAAAATATATTCACTACATACCTTCCCAAATCATTGAGTCCTTAGGATAATTGTGATTCCCTCCAAATAATTCTTTAGTTATAGACCTAAAGAGGATCTCTGAAAAAAAGGTCAAATTCTTGAGTTGTGTTTCATTTAATTTCATCCTCTGCTAATGTTAAATATTATTCAATGTTTATGATATAATGACACCAATATTATATATATAATAATATATTATTATTTATATCTAATAAACTATATTCATATACTCTTCCATCAAACGGGAAATGAAACCATGGATCGTGTTTACGGTGGAATATATCCTCATGAATAAATGTTATTCTTTTTCCATCACCACCTCTCACAGATATATATAATGATATATTTAATTTCTATTTCATATATTTATAATAATTGTATAAATATGGAATTTAAATACCACATCTACCATCATAAATTCAAACATATTATAAAAGACTAATATAGCTTGTGTTTGGAAGACTACCACCTCATGAGCGGATGTGACATGTTTTTCATCTATGTATTACTAGGATGGTTTTAAGGATATATTGAATAAAATTATATTATTTTATTGAGATAAAATTAATCCTAGATTTATGATATAACATATTCCTTCTTACATTCCATTATGTGTGGGATATGAAAACATTTTTTATTTTTACGGAAAACTACTGCCTCACAATTTGATCTGATTTTTTCCCTAATGCATTTAATGGAAGGTAATAAGGAAATATTTAATGAATATATGTTACAAACGCACAAATAGACATATATATATATATATATTAAAATTATTCTTTAAATTTAAAAAAGTATATAACATTTTTTTATTTTATTCTTTATGAAGGTGGAAACAACATTCATACCTATATATAGATTACCATCTCCATTAATGGTGTAATTAATTTTTTATTCCAAAAATTAATTGATAACAATAAATATGTGTAAAATGAAAAACTATGATATCTATATCATGTTTATCATTATTTAGATGATTTATTCATGAAAAAAATGAAATTACTAATGATACCCACCCGAAATATACATGAAAAGAAAGAAGGTTTTTCCCGAAAAGTGATTTTAACAAGGAATTGATGATAAAAGATTAATTAAGGGACATAAAGTGATAATATATAGTATTATAATTTCGATTATTATAAAAAAATATCTTAAAATAAAATAAAATTTATTATATTGTAGTTTTTAATATTTACAAATGTAGTCAAGACTTAAGGTAGTGGGGTTCTATCTCCCTTTTACATTCAATATTATAAAATAAGTTTGTACCCATGATTTTGTAAACAAATATGGGTATATCTCACCCATACTTGTATAGGAGAAAAGAAATTTTATAGAAGGGCCTATAACCAGGGTTCTGAAAGAATCGTGGTTATAGGGTTAGTTATACACATGGTTTTTGGAGTACCTTAGAAATAGGTTTTGTGGGGTAGGTAATTTCCACTGGAATAACCTATAACCATGGTTCTTCCAATAATGTGGGTATAGGTTACCCATATTCCCATGGTTTTTTAAAATCATAAAAATATGTTTCCTCGTGACTGTTTTTTTGTGAAGGATCTATACCAATGGTTCTCTAAAAGATGTAGGTATAGGTCACACCTAATACATTGTTTTTGTAAACCGTGGAAATAGATTTCATGGGAAAAATCCACAATAAAACCTATAAAAATGGTTTTAATAACCCATGGTTATAGTTTGGCCCATTATTTTTCCATAATGATAATAAAAATAACTAATAATTTAACATAAGTACACAAAACAAGTTGTATGATAGTGGTAAATTTATTTTTCTATAATCGGATAGTGATATTATAAAATCCCAATGAATGATTTATTCATTACTAAGTATCTATATACATGGTTTGACCAAACTATGGATATAGACGTATACCCATGGGTTGGTCAAACTGTGGGTATGGGTATTTATATTAAAATTTCATGAAAAAATAGTGTATGAACCATGGGAATTAGTCTATACTAGTGCCTTCATTTCCCATTGCTCAAAAATCATGGGTATATCCTATACCCAGGGTTTTATGTTCTATACCCATTGTTTTTAAGCATGGCATTAGCCTTATTTTCTAGTAGTGTTTCTGTGAGGGAAACTCCATATTCCTGATTTGTTTCTTTTATGTGGTGTATATACTTAACCTATATTAATTTTATGATGCATATTCTTAAAGTTATAGTTATTTACTTATTCATTTTAGAGTCTTCAATCATGTTTGTTATGGTACAAATGTTAGCAAAATGTTATGTGACATTGTCTAAAATTCTATTTTTTGAGACATATGTTGTGTTATGAATCTATCTATTTTTAGGAGATGGATATACTAACCTATCCAAATTGTATATTACAAATATCCATCAATACATGCTATTTAACATTTCTTTTTATGTTTTTCTTTAGTGGGTATTATGACTGAAAATTTACCAATGTGGTAAGGTATTGATGTTGTAATGTCACTATTTATTAGGATTGTTAATTATTATGATTTTAATGATGAAATATAATTATGTATTTTACAAAGAACTAATAATTTTACTATCCTTGAGTTACATCTTGAGAAAAAAAATTTACCTTTCAGTTTCATTTCTTTATAAACTCAATATTCTAAAATAATGTTTTTAATAGAAACAAACTATATTTTTATCCATAATAAAATAACTATTTCCCCTCCATGTCCATGAATTTATAAATTATTTCAACAATTATTATCTATTATACATTGAAATTTTTATTTAATTTATACCCATTTTATAATAAATTATTTGTAGGGATCTTCATTTTATTTTCCTAACATGGTATTTTTGAATTTTCCCATAATGTGAAAGAAATCATTTTTCAACTTTTATGGCCTAAAAAAATTCCCACCATCATGAAAATTGACGTTTTATTGATTCCATTATAAGTATAAATGTATTTTTTTGCGAAAATGTTTTAATAAATATTTTATAAATTTTTAGTTTTAAAATATTAATTTCAATGAATGATTATTTATCTCATGAAATGATTTGAGTGATCGTTCAAAATCATTTTACTTATATGATGACATATTTTGATGTTAATTATTATTTAATGGGGAAATAATCCAATGATAAAATATTAATTATTTCCATGTATGGTTTATATTTTTCTATGAAAATAGGTTTTTTAAAATGATTTCCTTTATGAAAAAGGGAATTTGTAAGAGTTTCATCTTCAAAACCAATACCACTAGGTTACCCCCTCCCCTTAAAGGGATCACACCAATTACAACCCCAATCATGAAGGAGTAATTTCTAGTAGAGATGGAAGCGCGTCCCATGGGGTGGAAATCTGATCAGTGATCGTTCGACCCCACAATCCATTAGTTAGGTGGATTTATCCCTTCCATCCAACTGATGTAGCACCATGTGACCTTGTAAGGAGGGAAGATTGGGGGAGTAATAACCCCCTACCCACCAAAGGGAGGGATCTCATGATTTGAACCTCGTACCTTTAAATAAACACAATTGATATGACCCATCTCCCTTACCAATATTCCACCACTGAATCAGTTGTATCCCATTTCCTTTATTTGAGAGACATGTTTTGAAGACCACTTCCTTTCATGGGATCTGATATGATTAATGTTTTATGGTAGTTTTAGATATATATGAATAGTTTTTATTATGTGATTTTGATTACATTATAAAAATGTTTGGTGGTAATGTTATTACATAGGATGATAGTAACATTAAAACCATGTACATGTAAGACTTATATCTCCCTCAAATGAATTGGGTAACGGTTTATATCAGATGAGATTAAAATAGGAAATAAGTTTATGGGATTGATCCAAAATTTGAAATAGGTTATGATACTTTATACACTATGTTTTACAATTATGGTAGATAAATATGAAAAATTAAATGTTTTTATGCCATGGTTCATGCCACACATTATATACATTAGCTTATGGTTTATTATTTTTGATGATTCAACCCTTTTATGAATTATGCCTTTTAGAATGATAATTATTTTTCCACTACTTGAGTTTCTGATCTTTTAAATCAATATTATACACGTTTTCTTTTATGTTCATAACCTCATACCATTCTGAAAATCTTATCCATTCATAGGATCATATAATTACGTCTCCCATTTTGTCCCTTACTAAGAATCTAAGCTCTCTTTTTATTATATTTTATTTCCCTATGTTTTGAAGTATGATTTTACATACTGTATATTTATGAAGAGTAATAATGGGAGGATACTGAAGGGTGATGTCAAATATCTTTTAATAAATAAGATGCTTATGTTCCTTGTATACAAAGTCACTAAAACATTATGTTTGATTACCATATATTTGTGAAATTTATTGAATATTTTTCTAGAAATAAGTTATATTCATATATAAGAAGCCTAGGTTATTATAGTAGGTATCATGTGAATGATTTAATTTAATTGTTTAAAATATTATGTGGAAACATTATTAATAAATCTAGGTATATGTCTAATTATAAGTATTAGGATAGTTCTATGTATTAAAAAATATCATGGAATATTTGTGAAATATAGATAGAGTAGTTTATGTGATATTGCATCCCTATCTCAACATTAAAAGTGGATTTGGGTCTATCATATTTGTATTTAGTGGTAGTAACTCTAAAAATGGATTGTTGGGATTGACTTAGTGTTAATTGGAACCTAAAAATTGGCTTTAACAAACACTTGATTTTAAACCCTAGAGGGATATGCTTTGGACATTCAAAAATGTATTAAAAACCCATCATAAAGGATTTGAATTTTTGATGTCCATGAATTAACTGGGCTAAACATAATGTATCGCAGATTGAAAATAAGGTTTTATTATATAGACATCATATAAATTGTTTTTCATTATTATTATTACAGTTTCTTACACTATGATTTTTTTTAATTAATTAATATGACATGAAAAACATTTGTTAGTCACGAGTGCGATTGAAAATCAAATGATTTTTCTCCTATGATACCATTTTTTTGGAATCCAAAATGTAAAATTATTTTATTATTCTCGCAATATTTTCAGATGATATGAATAAAGATGAACTTGAAAATTTGAAAACTATAGAATAAAATTATCTTGAGTCCTTCCTACGGAATTATAGAACTTGTTTTAGTGGTTCTTCTAATCAACTAGTCTCTAAAAAATATATATGTTCCACTAAAATGGTATTATCCACTCTCTAGTGTTAGGAGGTCGAAATGTTTTTGGGTGTTTATCATTTAGAAAGAGAAGTGGATCAATGGTGGAATATTATCAAGAATAGTAGTCAAAATATTGAAATTTAATCGATGTAATTGGATGTGATTAATAAATTATTCTCCAATATGTAACTTCCATGTATTCTTCACATGAATATAGAGATGTAATTACTTATGTTAAAGAAAATGGATGTTGAATTTTTTAGAATCTATGAGGAGAATTTGACATGAATTTTTATGCACGCTTCTTGCATTGTCTATAACACCCCCAAACCCACACTCCCTAATCTAGTTTTGAAATAATAGACATGACATTTGCGGATTTTATACATATGATGGTTACCTATTTTTTCCATCAAAAACATAAAATATCAAAATGAAATATTTTATCACTTACATTTTCAAGGACGTTTTAGGATTACTACATTAGAAAATTGTGACAAACCCTTAAAAAATAATAACAAATATTTAAATATTGTAATATTCCCATTATATCCAAATTTTCTAATTCCATATTAGTTTTTCAACATCATCCACATTGAATCCATCTAGACATAATTCATTCAATATTATTATTTATATCTTAGTGAAAATGAAACATAAGAAGGGTGAGATCAAAATATCAGTAAGGGTAAATGTAAAAATTAACAATCAAATTTCCTCAATGATAATAATATGTTCATAAGGGTATGAATAAATAATCTAGTTCCTAAGATAATTAAAAAATAAATTATAACCACAAATATCTATCTTAACAATCATGAAACATGTAATAAGTATTTATAGAAGGAAAGAGTTATAATAATCAATATTCATGATCCATATGATATAAATTTTTTATCCCCAAAACAATTATAAACCTATGAAAATAATTATTAAATAGTATTGGTATAATTTGAATTTATCTTCATAGAACACTTAAACCCCATTAAATAAACATTTAATTTTGAATAACCATATGGTTTAATTCCATAACGAATGTATTTGAAGGAATTTAGGAACACCCATAATATATCCTATAACAAGATCACCTATAACATTCTAGGGACAACAATAAAATAAGAGATTTCCAAGAACCACAATGTAAATGAAGTATTTAGATATTTTATTTGATAACAAAAATCATAAAAATAATCATTATTCCTTCCATAACATTTTTAAATGATTGAAATAAATTATATTCTATAATAATCTCTTTGAATTGAATTCAATCGTGGAAAAGAAATGAGTTTTGTGAAAATATAATTTAAACATGATCACAAAATTTAAAAGATATGATTTCTTTAATAATATTTCTATAATATTACAATCTCTTAGAAATGAAATAGGTTATATAAAAATATCTTTGAAAACTTATTAGTTCTTGGAGAAAAATGGGTTCCCTAAAAATCAATTTGAAATAATCATAATTTATCTATAGAATGCAAGAGGTTGATATCATTCCAAAATGTCCCCATTTGGAAATTAGTAACAACAATTTTAGTTGAGATTGATGAATTGAAATATAATTATAATATCAATAAATAAATTATGATGAAAAAAATTATTTTTTAAAATCAATTTTAATAAATAGAAATTTAAAACATTATTAGAAAATAATTTTCTTTGAAAAAATTATAGAAAACATATAAAATAAAATTTTAAATTCATTTAAAAACTTTTCATTATTAAAATTTCATTTTTTATTTTAATAAAAATTAAAAACATAAATCAGTTTGAAAATCCAGTTCATTGAAAATAAACCCAAAACATATAATGAATTAAAATAATGGTCATGATGTTAGTATATTACATCCATGTCACGCACATTAAAAAAATATTCCATTAACATATATGGTAAATCCAAATTTACATTATTTGACAAAATATGTGAAGATTAAATGAAAAACATTTTGTAAAAATCGAATCATTGGTAAACATTCCTTTAATAAATCATTAAATGAATTTCAAAATAATTTTTTCAATAGATTTCTATAAAACATATTTTGGGAAGAAAATATATCTGACTAAAGAGGAAAATTAATGTTATTTTTTCAAAAAAATATTTTTCTTAAAATATTATGAAAAAATGAGGAAAAAAATTTTGAACATATTTTATAAAAAAAAATTGTTTTTGTAAACATTTTATAAAAATTTGATATATAAATGAAAATTACTTGATCTAATAGAAGATACCTAATTGGTATCAATTACAAATTACATTCTATATATTTAAAAAAGATATTTGGAAAATAATGGAAATAAAAATGTTAACCACATTCTTAATAAGAGTAGAATAATTGTTATGTGGTTAAGTAAATTAATACCATATTATTTCCACCAAAATAATCTTGATTTATAAACAATACATAGAGAAAGAAGGTTGTAACATAATTCAGTTTCCCTGTTTATAACTCTTTAATTGTAATTCACAATAATGAATAAATTTGAATGATAATTTTTATATCATAAAGATAATTATAATAATTATATAACATGGTTAATGTTTGTATATATGACTCACAAATTATTATAGGGGATTATCATAAACATATGTATCAATGAAATATGATATCACATTAATTTATATTATGGAAATTATTCAATTGAATTTAAGAATTAATAAATTAATCAACTATGTGTATCAATAGACATAAAAAGTTTATATAAAAAAAATATAATTAAAATTCACTATACACATAATCATAGAATATGAAATATAATAAAGAATTATTATGAACCAATGAAAAGAAATCCCATTATGAAATTTTTTTCCACATGGTTACATTCAAGATAATTAAATTTGGATTAAGTAATTCTAATTGAAACCTAAAAAACCTTGGTTAGTGAAAGATTAATTAAATTATATTTAAACGGGTTATTATATACACCAAAAAAACAATTATGTGTTGAATATATGATATGTATTATTTAAGTTAAATTAAGATGATAAAAACCCATACCATGAGACTATAATTTTTTTTATATCATTTATTTAATGAATAATAATCCTAAATAAATTATTTTATTTATTTATAAATTACTTAATTTATTTATATATTATTCCATGTTTAATAACTTGTATGTAAATCATTTATTTTTAATTGAATATTTTAATACTTAATCTTTTAACTCTACATTAAGTGTTTTATGGATGTTCGGTACATGGTTTCAAAATAGATTATGTTTGTTAATTGTGGTCAAAGAGATCATTATTTAAACATCTCCATAATATTAATCATAAAATAATTATTATATTAATTATAATTCTAAGACCAATCCAAAAATATTGTTCTGAGTGATTAAGTACATTATAATCACTGAGATGGTAGGTTATACGTACAAATGAGTTATGTCCCCATTTTAAAATGATCATTAGGGAAAGATGTTATGTAATATTTTATCAATAAATTTTTTTAATATTATAACATATAACATCTTATTTTTTAAAATATATTTATATATATCTTTTATGTCATATGTTGATTAAAATTTATTTACAATGCTTTTTGAAGGTAGTAGTCCACACATTCACGGACGCCATTATAATTTTTCAGTCGGTGAACTAGTATGAATAAAATTATATATTATGTTTTAATAATCAAAAAAATTTATTAATATTGTCATTATTTTATTTATATCCTATTTATTAATATTTTTATACCATTATTATCATAAATTTAGAGAATGAGTGACAAATAAATCGTATCGCTTCACGTGGAAGATGTCTGTCATACACACGACTAATGTTATATTATCCCATATGGAATATAAAATATTAA
This sequence comes from Viscum album, assembly GCA_963277665.1. Classification (NCBI taxonomy): domain Eukaryota; kingdom Viridiplantae; phylum Streptophyta; class Magnoliopsida; order Santalales; family Viscaceae; genus Viscum; species Viscum album. The sequence continues at coordinate 1,295,570,597 of OY728142.1, read as the reverse complement.
TTTTATATATGATATAAGGATTCTATAAGTATAATTATGTCTTAAATATTATATATTCACCTTATATCCACCATTATTTTTTATAGTGAGATGTGGATATGGAAAACGAATGGTATTGGTTCGGGGGGCGGTAGTCCGTCGTAGACACGGATGATGATTTTATAACCAATTTGACGGAAGAGGATAATAATTTGTGATATTAAATTAACATAATAAAATATAAGTATATGTAATATGAAAATGATGTAATATAGTAATAGTTTATGATTAATTTAAGGGTGAAGTGGAATAAATAAAATAAATGGATTTTTGAAAAACATTATTTCATCTTTTGGTATATTTTTCTTGACACACAATAACATAAAACATAAGTTAGATTAATGAAAATTATAATGCATCTAGGATGAGATTATGTAATTCTGTAATTTATTTGTGTTTTAAGTTTTATAACCAAATGGATTTTATATTGTGAGGAGGAGAGGATATGGGGATGCATTTTATAAGTGAGGTGAAAGGCACACATGTAAATTTTGTAAAGAAAATGGTCTACCCATTTTTATTACATTCCAAAAAGATCCCAAATGTAATAATATATGTAGATAGACATTATACAGTTTATATAATCCCTTGAAATTTTTTCATACATTTTTTAGGTCTATTTGACTTATACTTTTTTAGTTTCACCTCTATTAAACCTGTTTTCATCATAACCACAGTAAATAATTTTCTCTATTTTCAATATTCTATATGGTAAAAAACTAATTTGGACTTATTAAATGATAAAAATTAATTTTATTTAAAATATTTAATAAATTTTACCAAATTATATTAACATAAGTGAAAAAATTAAAACAAAATCACCAAATACAACAAAAAATTTGATTTTTAGGATGAATAATTTTCGAGCAAAAGATGTTTTAATATTAAATCTATGAATAATAATTATTATTTAAAGAATATAAATTAATACTTAATTTTATATAATATAAAAAATTAATCACATTTATCTCCCTTTAGGTTTTTTTTAAATTGGTTAAAATAGAGACTCATTTTTCACATTAAAGTAATTCCCAAAAAATAATGTTTTGAAACACAAAAATAGTCTTATATTTAAATCCAATATTAAGTTCATTAAAAATATATTATTTTTATTAAAAATATTTAAATAATAATAGTTTTACATTAAATACTATTTGAAAAAAATGGAACTTCTAAAATTTTTATTTTTTTGAAAATAAATGACTTAGAAATTTGAAATTTTAATTATTAACTGAAAAATAAATATTTTTCAGATAATCTCAAATTTTCACTGAAAGTTAATTTATATATTAAAAATTAAAAAAATTATATTATTTTAACAAATTAATTATATAAAATCTATAGTAATTAGTTATAATATTTTATCTCAAAAGGTAATAAATTTCATTTTTGAAGAGAACAGTTTTTTTAAGAATAAAATTGCTTAACTAGAAATTGTTTGGTCATTTAATAATAATTTATATCAGTTATGAAATATATATATATTTATATAATAAAGTATATTATACTATTCATACTTTTTAATTAAACAAAAATGTTATAATGGTTATATAATTCATCTGTCATTTAAGCCTAGTGTTGCTTGTCGAATATGCTATAAAACAATGTTTGATTTTTAAAAATTTAAGAGTGTTACATCCTAACCCAAACCCCCCCAGAAACTGATTTAGAAATTTTGAAATATATTTTAGTAATTAAAGTTTGGATATTTTAACATAAATTTATTGGAAACCAATGTTCTAAAATGGTTAATAAGATATCTTATTATTATGAGAGAAACAGATATAAAAATGTCATATGAAATAACACTTACTAGTTATCCAAATATGAAAACATAGTTGTGATGTTGATGTTTGTACATGGAAGAACATAATAATACAAAAATAATTTTATGGAGTGATAATGATCATTGATCATAAGAAGTTGAATGATCAAAAGAAGTTGACATCCACATAGACATAAACCAAAGAGGATTGAAAAAAGCCAATAATATCATCAGAAACAATAGTAATAGGAAATCATTTAGTTCAAGAATCCATTTCCTATGTTTGAGAAATAAATTTAAAACATATACTCAGTGAATAAGAAAATATACTTTAATTTGAGTTTAATGTTATCCTGTTATAAATTTCTACCACCACATCATCTTTTCCACCAAATGATGTGTATTCAAGATAAATTCTTCAAGCCTAAAACACAAAAATCAACTTTTAAATGTCACGTAACAAAAAAATAGAAAAATATTAATATTATATTGGAAAATTAATCTAAAAATAGATATTTATAATGTGTTAATATAATTCATATAATGAATATATCTTCATATGTTAAATTAATCATCAAAATTAAATAATAATAAAAAAGTAAAAAATGAAATCATTGTGTAAAAAATATCCATTTATATCAAATAACCTCAATATAATAAAATTTTAATATTATTTTAATCTCAAATATTCCATCATAACTTTATACTTACAAGAAAAGAAATATGGTGATCTCATTAACCACATAGTCTCGAAATTAATTTTCAATCCCATGGTTATATGTACTATAAAACATGTGTTCTTATATTTATCTAAATATCCAAGCTCATATAAACTATGAAGGTAATAAATATTATATAACATATATCCAAAAAAATAAAAGAATATATAAAATTAAATAGAATATTTACATATATTTTAACCAAATAAAATATCACACAAAGTGTCAATCACATTGAGATATCATCACTTAAAACCACAAAACGATGTCTTGAAATTTAAGCATATGATCATCAATACTGATATATGAATATGATAAGGTCAATAACTCATAAGATAAATTCACATAAATAAATCATAATCCGAAATTATATCTAAAAATTTATTTTTATACCAATTATAAAAACCTAAAACTCGTACTTCTAAATATGGTGTTGAAATCATAAACATTGCATTTCCATCTTTGATACAATTGTTGGTGACTTATTCTTCATGATACGTAACATAAAATATCAAAAATAAATATTGTATCACTTTTATTCTCATGGACCTTTTAATTTTAATGTTTTCTGGGATTTTTAAATTCATATTAAAACAATACCCAATAAATCAATTGATTATTATTCCCATTATACCAATATTTTAATATTACATATTAGGTCTTCAAAACCATCCATATGAAACCCTTAGAGACATAGTTCATTCAAAATTGTTTTTATAACCAATAGAAACTGAAACATACTAAGGGTATGTTTAAATTCATAGAAATGGTAAATGTATGAATTGACAATTGAATTCCATCAATTGGAATAAAAAGTACATATGGGTGTGATTACATAATAAAAGTTCATGAGAGAATAAAAAATAAAAAAAATTCCCATAGATAACAGAATAATCAATCATTAATCATTAAATGATGATTAACAAAGGATATATTCATACGAATCAACAATCCTGATCGATGTGATATCGATGAAGATAAAATAAAATAGTATAAATTTTTCATCAGGATAAATAATATATATTGGTATGTTGGGACATTATCTTCATTAAACCCTTAAAAATCATTATAGAACCTTTAAAACCCCATAAAACGGAATAACCATATGGTCAACAACCATACACAATTCAATAGAGCATTATCTAGGTGAACACATCATAAAATCTATAATGGGCCCACCTGATGCTATCTTGGAACAAACTTCTTATAAGAAATATCCTAGTACCAAAATATGTAAAAAGTTCATTGATAATTAATTTCTTAATAAAACTCATAAAATAAGTATTGTTCCTATAATAACATGATTAAACCATAAAAAAATGTTTTATAACCATTGCCTTTAAGAATGATTATTCTATAAGAAAGATTCAGGTTCCACTATAATCTCTTTGAAACATGATCAACCTATTCAAATACAAAGGGTTCCAAACAATCTATTTGAAATATGATAATCTCATGAAAAATAAATTGGATCCCTAAAAATATCTTCGAAAAATTATTAACACATGGAAAAGAAATGGCTTTCATAAAAATCACTTTGAAATAATAATATTTCACCTATATAGAGAATGAGGATTGTATAATTAAAAAATATACCCATTTGAACATAATTTATAATAATAATTGTTAACATTGATGAATGAAAAAGAAATAAAATTATGATTTAATACATTTTGAGGAGAAAACCCATTTCATTGTGAAAATATCCTATAATAAATAAAAATTCAGAAAATTATTACAGAAATCCATTTCTTTTAAAGAAATCTTGGAAACATTTAATGGAATATTAAAAATAATTTAAATTATTTCTTGAGCATAATATTTTTTCTAATTTGAAAATTATTATTATTATTTTAATTTACATTTTTTAAAAATTAAATTACATTTAACATAACCTATAAATATTATAATTTATTAATATAATTATAATGATTTTGAGAAATTATATTATTTCCATGCTCATTAAAATAAATATTTTATTCATATTTTTGGTAAATTCAAATTGTAATTGTTTGTAAAAGTATATAAAGATTCCCTTCAAAATGTTTTTTTTAAAACCAATAATAGATAAAAATTCCATTAATAAACAATTTAATTAATATTTTAAAGTGTTTTTGAATTTTTTTTAAAACATGGAATTAGAAGAATGGGTTTTCTATAAAAGGAAGAAATAAATACAATTTTTCTTAAAAACATTCTTTTCAAAATATTTTTAAAATATGAGTCAAATGTGACCCATTTAAAAGAAGATATGAAAATTCTTTTTAAATCATTCTAAATAAAGTTAAATGATCATGTAAATTGAATTTAGGAAAAAAATATAGAAAATATATTTACGAAAACATTTTAGAAAATATATATATAGAAAATAAAAATACATGATTTAAAAAATTATACATGATCGATATCACATAGAAAAGACGTTGATAATATTTCAACAATGAATACTGAATGAAATAGAAGTCAAATATGTGAACCAGATTCTTAAATAAATTTTAATAAAAGGGTTTTTTTAAGAAAATAATATCATATTATTCCCTCTAAAAAAATAGAACCATGAACAATCCAGAGAGAAATGAGATTGTAAAATAAATCCATTTCTAACTTTTTAACACATTAATTTAATCCCCATGAAATAATAACATCGAATTACTCTTCATCCAACATGAACATAAGAATTTTCATGATATAACGATCAAAATTTAGTATATTCACCCAAAAAATTATTTTATGTTGATATCATAAACTTATGACTAAAAGAAATATAATTTGAGATGAATATCCCTTATATAATTCAAAACACTGAATTTGAGAATTAATCAATGAATAGATTATGTGTTTCACATTTTGATACACCTAAAAAATTTTAAATTAAACAAAATATAATAAAAATTTCATTACATGAATAATCATATAATTTCAAATCCAATGAAGAAATTGTATAACCAAATGAAAAGGAATTGAGTTGTGAAGTAATTTAATGCTTGTTAAATTTAATGTAAATTATATTTGTATAAAATAATTTAAATCAAAACATTAAATTCAAGAATGAATGAATAATTCAGGTTATTAGATGTGAAATATTCATTATATACACCACTTCATATATATAAGTAGTGAATAAAGCATATATCTCGTAGAAATAAAAGCAAAGGAGAAAAACCCATATATTATGTCCATCCATTAATAATATATCCATTATATCTAATATAATATAATCACAGAATATATTTTATTGAATAAATTTTTTTCCTTTTTCGTACCCTATAATTAAGTGATTTATTTTATTTATTTATAACTAATTATTTTAATATTGAAATAGATAACTCTGCCTCTGGTGTTTTCAAAACATTCGGCTCATTATTTCAAAACTTCTTCGGTGTACTGACCGTGTCAATGTGGAAATTATTTCAACATATCAAGAATAAAAATCATGAAATATTACCAATATTTATACATCAATAATTCTTTTAATACTAATTATTAATGATGGTTTTGATAAATTATGTACATTAATTTCACGGAGATGGTATTCCACACGTACACGTGGGTGATTTATGAATTTTTCAATGATTATTATAGAATTTATTTAAGTAATATGATATTGGTACATAATGATAATAATATCATATAAAAAATATTATATCATAAATATAATCAATGTATTGTGGTGACTAGAATAGATTCGCATCGCTTCGTGATAGTGGTATTCTATACGTTCACCAAAACATTATTATTTTAAATGATTGAAAAGCTATAAAATAAATTAATATATTAACTTCTCATAATTATAAATATGTAATTAATATAATAATTATTTCATTTATTTCTCATATATTAAATTTTTTAAACCATATTACCTTCCATGTAAACGGTTAGGGAAAATAAAATAATATCGCTTTGTAATGCGGTAGTTTGTCATAAACATGAGGGGCGTTATAATATACCCTATAGAATTGAATCTAAAAAATATTAAAATATTATATAGTGAATCGAGAGGTATAAAAATTTTCATAAATTTCATTGATATACTTTATATTCATCATCTTACCCAACCATGAGAGGTGGTAATGGAAAAACATATTCAATCGGTTCGTGAGGTTGTAGTCCACCATTCACAAAAATAATGATTTCATAACTCAAATGATGGAAGAGGAAAAAAATTTTAAGATATTAAATTAATATAATAAAATTTAATTATATTTAATATTCTTACCTTTTTTTATAATCAAGTTTTAATAATAATTTAATGGTGTGGTGGAACAAAAAAATTAAAAACACTAGTTCAATAACACAACATTTTCCTCAGTTAGCTTCACTTTTTCACAAAAAAAAAAGATTAAAAAGAAGGATTTATGAACATAATACGTCATATATGATGACATTAGGTTGTTATATAATTAATTTTGGGAGTTTTTGGTCGATCTAAATGGAATTAAAGGTATCAAGGGGAGAGGAAATGTGGTACACTTTTATAAGTGTGGTTAGTGTTACACCTGTTGTTTTTTATAATAAGAAGGTCTGAACAAGTTATTAACATTATAAAATTGTAATTTTTATTATTATTTAGTTATATACATTATAATTTTATAATATTTCCATTATATAGTTTTTAGAAAACATTTTATGTAATTTATCCCCATGTTATTTTGGTGTATCCCCCCCCCAGAAAATTCATATTCACCTTAACATCAATAATTAAATTAATTTTTATAGACTAGAAATTATGGTAAAAAATTATTTTATATTATTATATAATATAAATTATCTAGATTTGAAATATGGAATATATTTTACAAAATTTAATCTATATAATTTTTAAAAATTTATCAAAAACATAACAAGGAGATGAGACAAAAAACATGGTTTTCAAGAAATGTATTTTTTGATAAAAAAGATGATATTATTTTAAATTTATAGATACTGATAATCATGTATTGAATACCAAATTATATTTTATTATATATAATCTAGTATTTTAAAATTATTTATGTAATGGCATGGACCCTAATGGTTCACTACATTTCCAAATCCTAACGTTTTTAATAGCCTAGGGGTCAAAGGTGGGTCATTGAGCATTTTTCCAAATTTCATGTTGAAAAAACATTGGCACCAATCGACACTGGTGGCACAGATTGGCATCAGTGGCACCGATGGGCATCAGTGGCACTGATCGACATCGGTGGCATCAATCAGCATTTGTGGTACGGAAAAGCCATCGGTGTCATTGATCGGCATCGGTGCCACACCAGTTGGTGCTAGGGTTGCAGTGACTCACCAATTATTGAGTCATTTACTGTTTTTCTATGACATTCTAGTTTCACTATAGTAACTCCCCTTTAAACATAAAAGTGCTTGGATTCCCCTTTTAATGTGTTTTAAGGCCATTTTATGTCCTGTAAAAGATGTTTTGAAACCCATAAGATTCAGGTAACCCTTGATTTACCAAAACCTATGTATATTAATTCGTGTCACGCCCTTTTCCCCATGTTCATGTTTTTTCAAGTTTTTCTACTTTCACCCCTATTACGTGTTTTCTCAGTTTAATTGAAATCTATCAACTCAATGCCATTTTTTGGCCTATCTACATTTCTTCCATGGAGAATTGTTAAATCTCAATAAATTCCATCATTTGAAGCCACCAATAGGTGTTGCCAACCCACGACTTGAATTTTATGTACTTCCAAATGGTCTTATTTATTTTAGGATTTGGCCTCTTCTTATTCCATGATTCTCTCTTCTTTATTTCTTTTAGTTTCTTTTTGTATTCTTGGAGACATTATCTCAAGACAATTCGTACCCCTATGATAAAACCCTTACCGCTCATCCTTGGATTTTTCCTTTCCTACATGTCAGGTCATGCCTAGTTCTTTACACAAGGAGAAAACATTGATCATTGATCATCCAAGTAAGGGATTTTCCTCCGTCTCTCATTATTATGCATCATGCGGGGTGGGTATGATGATGTTCCCTTAGGATGTAAATGAAACCAACTTTTATAAAGATAAAAAATGAACATTTAAGGAATTAAGGGGTGGGTAAAATGACGATGTTCTTGTATTTTACCTTCATTTTTATGTTGTGAATTGTATTGACACATGTACACTAAAAAATGTGGTCATTGGTTGTCCTTTCTTGTGCACTAATGAAGCTCTGCTTTTTGGATAATCATGTGATTGAATGATTGTAACAAAGAAACCAGTTAGTCAATTAAACATGGTCGAATAAATGGATTCTCAATGGATAAGAACCCTTGTGTGAACACCTATGTTAACCAAATAGAAAGAAAGAATGTAATGAATAGTGTTGGAAAATCTGAAAATGCCCTTGGCCTATTCTGGTGATAAGCATGGTTGTTATGGTTGACGTTTTTGGGGTGGAATAGAGGGGAATAGAATCTATGGTTGAAAGGTTGTTTGTTTGTGAATCTGAGGCCATGTGGAGCTATCATTAAATGTTATTGATCCAGTACGTTGGGGATCTTTTTAGTTCTATAACATCAATGGATCTCATGGGATCCCATTTTGTTGTTGTTATTTGTAAGAGAACCGGGAGTGAATGCTGGAATGCCTACTTGTTTTTTTTTTGGCTTGTGGTTATGTCTGTTTGTTGCCCGGTAGTGAAGGAATACTTAAATGGAACCAATTGAACATGATAACTAGAATCAGTACAATGGGGAGATATTTTCTAGAAGTTGGTTGTGATCTGGTGGTGGTTATTTTGTACATGTGAATTTTGGGGTAGAATCAATAGTGGTTGTTTGTGGGATGGCTATTGGTTCTAGGAACCTTATGATTGGATGAGTGCTTCATTACCTATATGTATAAATTTTATTTCAGGTGTTTCCTGTATGCACCCCAACCATGTTGATCACTTCGTGATGAACACCACCATTTCATTGGGGAGGGTGATTTTTCCAACATTTCTATGACTAAATGGTTATTAGATCATTTCTAATCCCTCTCCCAAGAAGCCCATGACTATCTGGGCAGGATTTGACAGCCTAAGGATCATTATTTCCCAAGAATCAGCAGCCAGGGAGTGTTGTGGTGGGTTAGCCCAGGTGTGTGTGGGAAGTTTTGTTTCTAAAGTTTCTTCGAGATGAGGCCTAGGTGTATACATGCATGATTTATGGTTGTGTTTTCTTATGTCTCTCTGGGTAGAAAGTGTAGTTCTGATGGCCCAGGTGTCTACGGGTGGGATCTGTTGTTTTGGCAGCCTAGGTGATTGCAGGCAGGATAGATGTGCAATAGTGATGTCTCATATCATTATTGTTAAGGGAGACATTGGGACTATAGTGGGATCTATGGGGGGTGGTCTAATGTGTACGATGACCTAAATAAGTAGTGGGAAAGTGGGGTAGGGTACCTAAATATCGATGTGATATTACTTTTATTTTACCCGACATGCGGTATTTGGTAGAGTGCCTTGGTTAGGCTATGTGGATAGTTTTCCTTGATATGTGTTTTGGTTACATATATTTCCCATGGGTAATTAGAATTTTTCCCCATTTGTGAATGAGAGATTTTGGTTTCCCTATTGATTATATGTATATACTCACCCTACATTTATAAAAATGCTTTTAGGCTTCCAGGAAGACTTTGAGGACTGTGTCGGACCATACTAGCTAAGTCATCGAGATAGATTTCGTTGCTTCTTTTCTTTTCATGTTGTACATTAATTTATTCTTTTCATGTACTTTGTATTAGTTTATTTTTAGCATGCATATGGGAATGGATTTTGGGCAATAATTTTATCTTTAGTCCTTGATGTAGTTTTAATTTACTATCTTTTCTCTCGATATTATTCTATAAAAATTCATAATGCCTTCCATTTATGTGAGATTTTATAACATTGGTAATATTCTCCACTCAAGGGCCTACTGATGTTAGTACTAAAGGTACATTATCTCTCCTTCACCTTGAAGAAAGAAGGCAGGGAACCTTGTCATCCTTTACCTCATCTTGGAGAAGGGGGGTCGTGGAAGAATGGTATTTAGGTGATGGTTGATAGATAGAATGGAGTTTGGGGTTAGTCAGATTGACTATTTCATGGGATGGTAGGGAAACAATGTTATAAAATCTTGGTGCATGAAATTGGTTAGGAAAGACCAGCTATATAAGGCCCCAGCCTTAAACCTTACCTAATCTTGAGTTATTACAAGATTACACATTGAGGATCTTTTCAAGTTTAGATTTTTTGAGAATTAGATCATAAAACATGCATTACATTCCACATTTAAACAAAGTGGTTACATAAAAGATAGTATTCTTCTTTCCCATCGATGGAAACATATTTAAAAAAAACATGGATTCTTTCTTGACACTTCCTTGACACTATCATCATATCATGTACCCTTCCCTTGACCTGTGATAAACATTTCAAAAACTTGGGATGAGAATAAAAAGCTCAGTAAGGGATATAAAAATATGGAAAGGAAACATGAGTACATGTATACATAAGAATGAAATCATACTTTACCCATAAAATATAAGCACATTAACATACCTCATAAAATCATGAATAAATCATAGAAATCATAATACATTAATGTAACTTGAGGCATTCATAACATTCTTACGTAGGGAGTAACCCTCTTGGTTACGTTTGGAATACCCACCATAGTATACTCCCTAAATCTCTTCGGAGAAACCTTAACGTTTCACTCCTTCGCGTTACCCAATGCATTGGAGAGCTATATCGGGCTCACCCACCCTTAGTTTATCACAGAACCACCCATCTTCAAAACAATGCCGAGAAACCATAACATAATCGTACCACATAATACATGCATAAAGGAAACATACCATTTCCACATTTCAATCAAAAGATATCAATAAAACACATTGATATAAAAAACCTTATGAAAACCATTTTCAATACCAAAATAAAAGAAAAGTAAAACATGGTATTTATTTTTCTTCTAAAAAGAAGGTATGGCTTGTAGAGGAAGCTGAAACTCAAAAAATGGTCACGGCGGCGGAGAAGTCGTTGTCGCCGCATACGTATGACAAAAACATTCCCTTTTGTCATTTTGTAAAATGCTTCGAATAAAAAAAGATTCCTTTTGGATAAACGTAAAAGTCAAAGGGGTTTATATACTGTATAAAAGAAGGTTGTGTATAAAATATAATATGCCTCAATGAAAGGATATTGAGACGAAGTCCCTTACAAAGACGGTATCCTTGGTTTAAGGATAAATCAATTACATAATTATGTGTGACAAAAGAATACACCAAATATAAGTGGATATTAAGTGTAAAACAATCATAGGTTATTCACACATATTCATAGAAGACATATTCAAGGAGTACAAGTTTATCCCAAAGAATCAAATTTGGGTTAAGAAGTTCCATTTCAAAAATTTGACAGCCTAACGGCGTCACTACTAAATTCAGAAAATGAGTTTATGGGAGATAAAAAGGGTATCTCATCACATGGACATAAAGTTTAAATCAATAAGGATATAGAAGAACATATCCCAACATAATAGTATGTGAATTAAAAGATATAAAAAAAGATGTCTTTTAAAAAGAGTAAGGTGAAAGGTTCCCTTACCGACATGGGTATATTTCAAAACATACACCCCATGAATGGAGGACAATACAACATTGATGTAAATACTCATAAATGAAAGTATATTACACAATGAGTAATATAAGGGTCAGTACATACACCACTCAAAGGATATTGTGGCAAATGTAGCATAAATCTCACGGGAATAAAAGTGAGATGAAAAATCCCTTACAAAAACTCAGCAGCCTAACGGCGCCACTTACAACTTACAAAAATGGATTGATGACATCAAATAGGGTATCTCATCATATTAACATAACGTTTACAGCAAGATAAATATAAAATAACATCCCCCAACATAACAAAGAGGAGCATAAAAGAAGTGACATAAAGGAGAGTACTTAAAAAGAAAGAGAGAGGTTAGATCTCTTACGAAAATTTGGCAACCTAACGGCGCCACTCAAAACTTCTAAAATGGATTGATGAGAGAGTATAGGGTCTCTCATCATATGAACATAAAAATTATAGTAAGAGTAATATAAAAGGACATCCCAATCACAAGAAATACGAGATTAGAAGGAATGATATAAAAGAGTGTACTTAAAAAGAAAGAGAGGAGTAGGATCCCTTACCTCGGGTCCGACTTGACTCGATCATTCTTTAACGTCCTGAATAATAAACATGAGTTAATTTCTACTTGCATAAGAACCTTTTTCAAGTTCATTATTCATTTTATATCACTTATTTCCATGTTATAAACATTATGTAATCATTTAAGTTAATAATGTTTGTTTTGTCGATATTTGGTTCTTAAGTCGAAAGTGGTCTTCTTACAATTACATATTGTTCGTGTGGTCAAAGGTTCATTATATCCAAAAAGATATTCATGACTTGGATATCATATATATCATATATATCCAGAATATAAATGTATTAATAATATTACATAATCATTTAGAGGTAATAAATGAAATGCACTGTTCATAGAGACGGTAAGTCGTACGTACGCATGAACGCTACTTTCATTTCTATGTCAAATTAATGGAATTAAAACTAAATGAGAGGTATGTATATTTTAATTCCAGAATAATATTCATCATATATATGTAACATACATCATATATAATAACTTTAAATACATCCTTTATACATACTGCATATGGCATTAACGAATCAAATAACTTTGAGGGGGTGGTAGTCCGCACTTCCTAAAATGAAATTATCGTGTTTACCCACAATGGAAACCCTAAAGTTATGCCACAAAAGAAAAATATAGAAGCCTATGTAAAACATAAACATATTATATATCATATATAAATATAGTGACATCTTAATGGCCACCTTTTAAGGTGTTATATGAGTGTTGAACAATCATCGTTTCGTTAGGTAGAAATTCACCATCCACAGAAACAGTATGTTCTTTAACAATTTGATGTAGGTGTGTTTAAGTGTAGCTAGAATTCATCTTATAAAAACAACCTATTATTTTTAATATACTGGATTTGTTACAAAAGAAATTAATAAAAAGTGTTTAGGGGGTTGGAGAAGCAAAATAAAACAAAATAACACAAGTGAAGACATTACCTTAAAATCTAGTAACTCTTTTTGATTTGAGCTCAATGGCTTCCTTGGGAAGACTTCTGCCCAAATTGAGGATTCTAGGAGTAAGAGATGGATGTGGAGAGGAAAAATGGGCAGGGTTTGGCTGAGCCAAAGTCTTTGGAAGTGTGGGTAAGGAGGTAGAGGTGGGGCCCTTTATAATAGGAGAGGAGGGGCACTCTTGTAAAGTTACAAAATGTTACTTTATTTTCAAATGACTTTTAGATTTCAAAGGCCCCACATTGATTTATTTCGAGTATAAGGTGATAAGGGTTCGCAATATACTCATCAAAAAGGTTTTTGACAAGTGTAAGTGTAATGGCCCGGACCTCTCCAGACGATTACTTTGTAAAAACGTTTTTTTTATGTGGTCAATGCAGCGAACATCAAAAATAATAATTATTATTAATAATAAATGGTGACGTGTTAATAAATTTTATTTGGGGTTTTGTTATAAGTGTTATACTAAATAATTATAATAATAATGTTGGTTTTTTTTTATAGATCTGGTAATAATGATTTAATGAGAATTATGTTTTGAATTAAATGCAATGAGATTTGAGATATGATAATAAATTAAAGATGTAATGATAATTTTGTAAAAATAAATAAATAAAGGTTTAAAATAAATTTGGGGTGTGCCACAAGGATAGAGAAGATGAAAAAAATATAATAATATGAAATAAAAGGGGAGGCGCACCAACAAAATAAATATTGGAGAGAGAAAAAAAATTTATTGAAAAATAAATATAAGAGAGAGGCGCCACTTTTTGTGGGAGAGAATCTTGGGAGAAAGAATTAGTAAAGATTGGAGAGAGGGAGGAGTTATAAGATATTAATGGGAATAAAATTAAGTGTGAAATAAATAGTAAAGGAGATAATTGGTGATAAATTTCCGGCGTGAAAAAATGACAAATGGTGATTGATTGGAGATAGAGAAATAAATAAATAATTAATTAATAAAATATTGTTATCATACCCTTGGTGCTAGTCGCCACCCCAGGGCCTACTGGAGGCGGGACTCGGGGGTCATTATCTCCCTTTCACCATTTCCAGCTCAGGAGGGGCATCATTGATGGAACGGGGTTGTGACAGAATGGTATCAGAGGAATGGTTGAGAGATAGGATGGAGTCTGGAGTTGGGCACAGTGAGGATTGCATGGGATGGTAGGGAAACAGTGTTAGCTGATCTTGGTGTGTGACATAGGCCAGGGAAGACCAGCTAGGACATGGGATTTTAGGGCCCCCCGTGGTCTGAAGCAAGGACTCTGAGCCTACCGAACAACCAAGTGAGGCTACATTGATTTTAGGGTAGAAACCCTAGGAAAGGTACATGCATCATCATGTTTGTGTTTTACTTGATTTGGGGTGTTCTGGGAATAAAGTAAAATGATAAAATGAACCCTTAAGAAATCTCCTTACTACTCGGGATTAGGTTTTCCTTGTTTACCGTACAGCTATGGCACCAGGACGGCGTTCCCAGGTGGCTCAGGCGGCCGAGGCCCAGCAGGTTCAGGCGATCGATCAACTGAGGACCGGTCGAGAGGAGGAAGACAGCCAGTGGCAGAAGACCCTCCGTTCTTTCCAGCATCAGACTCTCAAGAAGTACGAGGGAAGTACTTCAGACCTGGAGATGGAGGGGTGGCTTGAAGATCTAGGGATCGCTTTTACCTTGATCCGTGCTCCGAATGAGTAGTGGGTCCTCCTAGCGGTCAGTCAGCTGAGAGGCGCGGCGTGCCAATGGTGGATGCTCTACCTCGGGGAGAGGAAGGAGGCAGAGATTCCATGGGACGACTTTGAAAAGGAGTTCCGAGAGGAATTCCTTTCTTCTTTGATCAAGGCGAAAAAGCTTCAGGAGTTTCTCTCCCTTCAGCAAGGGAGTATGACAGTTCGAGAGTTGGGAATTAAGTTCATGAATCTCCTACGCTTTGCTCCGGAACTCTTTCCGGATGAAGAGTCTCGGGCGAGACGTTTGGAAGAGGCGCTTCGTCCTTCTCTCCAGTATGCTCTGACCCCCTTCACCCTTCCGACATACTTAGCCGTACAGAAGAAGGCAGAAGTTGTAGAGAGGATGCACTTGCAGGGAGGTGCACCCCGAGAAGGGATCCAGGCGGGTCCGTCGAAGGGGAAGGCAGTCAGTAGCAGACCTCCTGCGACCGGACCTTCCAGGTTCAGGCTGGTGGGGAGTAGGCCCCAGCGGTTCCAGTTCAGGTCTTCAGGCCCTTGTCCTTCCTTATCGAGTCCTGGACTGAAGTGTTTTTCTTGTGGAGGTTTCGGGCACGTCTGGAGTCAGTGCCCGACCAGAGCTCAGCACGGTGGAGGTGGTCAGGATCAGTACCCGCCTCAGCAGCAGTTGTCGTCGAGGCCCTTTCAGCAGTAGCAGGGCCCTCCGAGGGTAGACCCTGTAGGAGGAGGCCGATCTCAGGGTGCTCCTCAGGGACCTCGACCAGGGCGTGGTCAGGGAGGCGGTCGACATCAGAGAGGTAGAGGAGATGGGCGTGGACAGCTTCACGCAGCAGAGTTGGCAGCTCCAGCAGGACCAGAGGTGGTACGAGGTACGATCTGTTTGTTCAGCACTCTTGTTTCTACCTTGTTCGATTCAGGAGCTTCGCACTCTTTTGTTGCACCCAGTCTATCCCATGCTTTGGGTCTAGATGTAGAGAGACTTTCTATACCCCTGGTACATAGTACTCCTGTTGGAGGTCAGACCCGGTTGTCTTGTGTTTTTCGGGGATGCGAGCTGACGTTGGGACCACATTGGTCCATTGGAGATCTTCTTTTGCTACAGATGCAGCCATACGACGTCATCTTAGGCATCGACTAGCTGTTCTCTGTTAGTGCTGTTATCGACTGCTTCCGGAGAAGAGTCGTGTTCTCCGATATGGATGGACAGTGTGTGACTTTTGTTGGCGAGAGGAGCTATCAGGTGGGAAGCCGGCATGTGAAGCCTCTCTTTTCTTTATTGGGTGGGATATCAGCGGTTCCAGCTGATACGGAGATGATGAATGTTCCAGAAGTTGTTGGGGAATTCCTCGATGTCTTTCCTGAGGAGGTTGTGACTCTACCCCCTCAACGTGATGTTGAGTTTGGGATAGACTTACAGCCAGGTGCCCGTCCGATCTCGATGGCTCCTTATCGGATGGCACCTTCGGAGTTGCGGGAGTTGCAGATTCAGATTGATGATCTGATGGAGAAGGGTTTCATTCGACCTAGTGTGTCGCCATGGGGTGCTCCGGTTCTGTTCGTGAAAAAGGCGGATGGTGGTCTCAGGCTATGCATAGACTACCGGAGGCTTAATCAGTTAACGGTCAAGAACCGTTACCCCCTTCTGAGAATAGATGATCTCTACGACCAGGTGAGGGGAGAATGTTGGTTTTCTAAGATTGATCTGCGGTCGGGATATCATCAGCTGAGGGTAAAAGATAGTGACATCCGAAAGACATCTTTCAGGTGAAGGTATGGGCACTTAGAGTTTGTAGTGATGCCGTTTGGGGTTACGAATGCACCAGCTGTGTTCATGGGTCTTATGAACTTTGTCTTCTGAGAGTTCCTGGACCAGTTCGTCGTTGTGTTCATCGATGACATCTTGATCTACTCAAGATCAAAGGAGGAGCACGTTGAGCATCTCAGGGTTGTCTTGGAAGTCCTTCGGCCCCATCAGCTTTATGGAAAGTTGTCAAAATGTAAGTTCTTGACGCAAGAAGTACACTTCCTTAGGCACGTGGTGTCTCAGCATGGAGTGTCAGTGGACCCGTCGAAGGTAGAAGCAGTTGTTTCTTGGACAGCACCCAAGAGCGTGGCAGATGTTCGTAGTTTCCTGGGGTTGGCTGGATACTATCGGAGGTTCGTCTTGGACTTCTCTCGAGTTGCTGCTCCGTTGAAAGCTTTGACTAGGAAGAATCAGGTCTTCCTGTGGAATGAGCAGTTCCAGGAAGCTTTCGACTACCTGAAGGAGAAGTTGGTTAGTGCTCCCATCCTTAGGTTGCCAGAGGAAGGATCCTTGTATGAGGTGTTTTGTGATGCCTCTGGCCGTGGCTTGGGATGTG
The DNA here is from genome assembly GCA_963277665.1 of Viscum album. Taxonomy (NCBI): domain Eukaryota; kingdom Viridiplantae; phylum Streptophyta; class Magnoliopsida; order Santalales; family Viscaceae; genus Viscum; species Viscum album. The sequence continues at coordinate 1,295,552,913 of OY728142.1, read as the reverse complement.
TGCTAATGCAGAAGAAGGGTGTGATCTGCTATGGGTCTAGGCAGTTGCGTCCTCACGAGCGGAACTATGCCACCCATGACTTGGAGCTTGCAGCAGTAGTGTTCGCATTGAAGTTGTGGCGACATTACCTCTTTGGGGAGCACTTTGTGGTCTTCACCGATCACAAGAGCTTGCGCTATATCTTCTCCCAACGTGACTTGAACTTGCGACAGCGGAGATGGGTCGAGTTTCTCCAAGACTACGACTTTGAGATCTCGTACACTGAAGGTAAGGGAAACGTTGTGGCTAATGCCCTGAGCAGGAAGCCGCATCAGGAAGTGGTTCGGGAATCTGCTGATGCTTGGAAGGTGATGGGGGAGTTGGTTGCCTTGCACTTGGAAGCGAGGGTGGAAGGTGCTAGAGGCTGCTTGTTTCAGATGACGGTACTGTCCTCTTTTTTCCAGCAAGTGGAAGAGTCTCAGTGGGGATACCCTGAGGTGGAAGTGTTGCGGGATCGTGTCGATCAGGGGAACGCTCCGGAAGGATGGTCGGAGGACAGCCGACATCAGATGCTCTTTCATGGAAGGTTGTTTGTTACAGAGGTGATGCGGGATGAAGTCCTTCGTGAGTTCCATAGCTCATCCTTGGCAGTACATCCAGGTGTTTTGAAAATGTACCAAGGCCTGAGGGGACAGTTTTGGTGGCCCGGGGTGAAACGGGCAGTGGCAGAGTTTGTGGCTAAATGCCTGGTGTGTCAACAGGTGAAGGCTGAACACCGCGTTCCTGGTGGTTTGTTGCATCCTTTAGATGTTCCCGAGTGGAAGTGGGACGACGTCTCGATGGACTTCATCACAGGACTACCCAGAGCTCAGGGCGGGCATGATGCTATCTGGGTAGCGGTGGATCGACTGACAAAATCTGCTCACTTCTTGGCCATCAAGGAGTCAGGACCTGTGAGTACCTTAGCACAGAGGTACGTGGATGAGGTGGTGCGTTTTCATGGAGTTCCGAAGACTACCGTCTCAGATCGGGACACTCGGTTCACCTCACGAGTCTGGAAGGGGTTACAGAATGCTTTTGGCACCCAGCTACGCCTTAGCACTGCTTTTCACCCTCAGACTGATGGACAGACAGAGCGGACTATCCAGGCATTGGAGGACATGCTGCGAGCATGTGTTCTGGATTTCGGAGGATCATGGGTACGACACTTGCCTTTAGTAGAGTTTGCCTACAACAACAGCTTCCACTCTACTATCGGCATGGCTCCATTTGAGGCTTTGTATGGAAGACCATGTCGTTCACCCTTTTGCTGGGAAGAGGTTGGTGAGACTGGTACTCTTGGACCAGAAGTAGTGCAGAGCACCACGGAGAAAGTCCAGCTAGTGCGGGAGAGGATGAAAGCAGCTCAGGATCGGCAGAAGTCTTATGCTGATAGTCGGAGGAGGCCCTAGGAGTTCGAGGTGGGAGATCATGTGTTCTTGAAGGTTTCCCCTCGACGGGGGCAGCGGAGGTTCGGAAAGGGGAGTAAGCTCTCCCCTAGGTTCATCGGACCTTTTGAGGTGCTGAGGCGAGTTGGCGAGGTGGCATATCAGCTGGCCCTACCACCTCAGTTGGAGAGGGTCCATGACGTCTTCCATGTCTCCCAGCTTCGTCAGTACTTACATGATGACTCTCATGTCATCAACTGGGGAGAGCTAGATGTGGGAGAAGACACGACCTTCGAGGAACGACCAGTCAGGATTGAGGATCACAAGGAGAAAGTGCTCTGTGGACGAACCATCGGCTTGGTTCGTGTGTTGTGGAGGCATGGCGGCCTTGAGGAGAGCACTTGGGAGCGGGAGACCCAGATGTGCGCTCAGTACCCGGGGTTGTTTTGACTTGTACCTTCCTTTTTTTGTTGGTGTTACCCTGTACCTTTGATATATAAAATGTTGGCTTGTTGGATGTGAGATCTTTGTTCCTTGTTCTTGGGAAGTGTGTGGCTTGTCCGGATATATGGGAAAGGAAAAACCCGATCCTTAATCAAGACGCATTAATGAGGATGCGATTAAACCCGTGCAGGCGAGTCAGTGCCGCCTAAAGCGGATAGTATCTTGACATAGGAGAGGTAATTCCTAACTCATAGAGTTGTTGGTTGGTTCCTCGTCATGACGAGAGCCCTGAGAGGTATCTTGTGGAGTGGTTCTTCAGATCATTTCCTTCTTCTGGGTCAGTTTTTAATTCTCGATGACGAGAATGTTTTGAGAGGTATCTAATGTAATGGACCGGACCTCTCTGGTCGATTACTTTGTAAAAACGTTTTTTTTATGTGGTCAATGCGGCGAACATCAAAAATAATAATTATTATTAATAATAAATGGTGACGTGTTAATAAATTTTATTTGGGGTTTTGTTATAAGTGTTATACTAAATAATTATAATAGTAATGTTGGTTTTTTTTAATAGATCTGGTAATAATGATTTAATGAGAATTATGTTTTGAATTAAATGCAAAGAGATTTGAGATATGAGAATAAATTAAAGATGTTATGATAATTGTGTAAAAATAAATAAATAAAGGTTTAAAATAAATTTGGGGCACGCCACAAGGAGAGAGAAGATGAAAAAAATATAATAATATGAAATAAAAGGGGAGGCGCACCAACTAAATAATGATTGGAGAGAGAAAATAAAATTTATTGAAAAATAAATATAAGAGAGAGGTGCCACTTTTTGTGGGAGAGAATCTTGGGAGATTGAATTAATAAAGAATGGAGAGAGGGAGGAGTTATAAGATATTAATGGGAATAAAATTAACTTTGAAATAAATAGTAAAGGAGATAATTGGTGATGAATTTCCAGCGTGAAAAAATGACAAATGGTGATTGATTGGAGTTAGAGAAATAAATAAATAATTAATTAATAAAATATTATTATCATTTTTTTTGATAATAAAACACTTTTCCGACCATAAATTTTTCGTGTGACCTCGGTTTCACAAACCGTCAGTGGCAGTGCGACCCTGACTACGAGACGAAAATTATGAGTCCAATATTGGATATCTTTTTCGGGTTTTCGTATTGGGTACCCAAAACGCTCATGAATTAATAGATTTAATATTGTTATTATTACGGGATCTTGTATCCAACGTATCTCCCTCATACGGTATCGGATTGACGATCCGTCAGCGACAGCGTAACCCTGAAATTATGACGGTCATTTTATGACCATTAATGAGCTACTTTTATGACTCATGCCTCGGGTCAACGAAACACCACATATTGATAGAATTATCATTATTATTAAAACGTGTGGAAACCACGTGACGTGTTGTGTGTTAACCAATCAAAACATGTAACGTATGTACGGTCACATTGTGTATTCATTAATGCATGCTGAATATGGATTAACCTATTCGTTGCCTATATAAGAACGAGGTCATGTTTTATCTTCCATATCGATCGCTTCTTTGTCGCACGACGATGCTCTTGGACAATCGAGAAGTATTCCTCCTCTAACTTCTTTGTCCGAGCTCCGAATTACGATCCGTCAGCAGCCACAGGATCGTAGCGACGAGACGAAGCTTCTAAGCCCGGACTTGTCACCTTTCCTTCTGGCCTTCCTTCTCTAGCTTCCATCCTAGGAGGCATTTGTCGGGTTTGACGAAGGCGGAGGACACCGAAGGACGTCGTTGGAAGCGACGTGATCGGGACCTTTTGAGGTAGGGGTTTACCTTAGTCTCTCTATTTGGTGCAACATGTGGGGTGGGATATTTTTCTTTTGTTCCATGGGATGCAGTTGAACTTTAAATAAAGATAATAACCGGATAAAGAAGGGTTTGGTGTTTTGTGCTGTTTCTATTGCCTTCCAGTTTCTTTATCTTATGATTGTGATTTTGGATTGAAAGGCCTTTGCCTACTAAAAATCAAGGCCGTTGGTGGCCCTTGCGTGCGCAATTGATATCTAAATTGTTTGTGGTTGGTTTTGTTAAAACACGGAAAATGGATAAGCAAGTAAAGACTAGCTGATTAAATGAGAATGAAAACCTTGTGTGATCACCCCGGTTGAACAAAATTGGAATAATGAACATGTTGGTGGTTTGGTTGTTTTGTGGGAAATGTTTTTGTAAACGATGGGGTTGAAATGGGAAGTGGTTGGTTGTGGAAAATGCCTTTATTTATGAAAAGTGATTTGATTATGAAAAGTGTTTTGGAAGAAAAAGGTGTTTTCAAATGTGGAAATGTTTTGTGTGTGGAAAGGGTTTTATGTGTGGAACGTTGAAATAAATGAATGATGGAATGTTGTATGGTTGTGATAATCTTTTGTAAATGAAATGGCATGTGGTTGCTTGCGTTTTACCTAACCTTGGTTGTGGATGGAAGGGATATGTTTGTGACAGGTTTTGTCTGGATGATAGTTTCCCAATAGTAATAATTTGTTAAACCATTGCATGAAACATGAAAACCTAAATGGGGTTGGGGGATGATTGTTTGGTTGTTTATGCATGCTTAGTGGTAGCAGTGCCGAGGAACATGCTCAGTTCCTCTTTTTAAGAAGCCATAGGTTGGGCTGTGTGTTTTGTATATGTATATATATAATTGTATCTTTGTGTTTTGTCGCACCACACCCATGTCAAGCACCTAGTGCTGAACACTCCCATTTTATGGGAGAGGGTGTCCCCCCTTAGTTACTAGCCCCTTCCTGCTCCTTATTCCATAGGCTATGATGGCTTGAGGTGACCTTACACCCAAGACTCTTCGGGTAGGTCTCGGAGGCTGTGATGGCTTGAGGCGACCTTTAGCCCAAGACTCGTCGGGCAGGCTTACCGTTCCCAAGAACCTTCGGGATGAGGCCCAGGTGTCTGCGGGCAGGATAGTGGTTGTGGCCCAGGTGTGTGCGGGCGAGATGCGTGGTTTGGCCCAGGTGTGTGCGGGCGGGAAGAGTGTGGTAGCGTCAGGACGTTTGCCGTTTGGAAGAGAAGCATCTAATTAAGTGGGAAATGGTGCGGGGTACCCAATACTTTTGTTCTATATATATACTAAACTTGTTTGTGTTACTTGGTGAGTGTGACCAGTGAGGCTGGGTGGATAGTTTTTCCTTGTTAGTTTCTGGTTCTTCTATTTTCTCACGGGACCTTAGGGTGTCTCCCCACTTTTGCACGAGAGCTTTAGGTTCTCTACTGAGTATACTTGTATGCTCACCCTACATTGTTTCAGGTTTTCAGGAGGACTACCAGGGCTGTGCGGGACCCTACTAGTCAGGCAGTGGGAGCTGTGCAGTGGCTGTTTTCTTGTTTTTCTTTTGGTACTGTACTCACTTGTACTTTAAGCTTATTTGTACTTGTACCTGTTTCAGTTTATTTATACATGCATATGGGACTGGTTTGGGTTTCTTTTCAGCACCTTTGTTCTTTTTCCTTTTTGGTGGTTGACTTGTCCTATTTTCGATCCTAACTATAAAAAGGGTAATGTCTCCCATGATTGAAAAAAAATAAACTCATACCCTTGGTGCTAGTCGACACCCCGGGGCCTACTGGAGGCGGGACTCAGGGGGTCATTATCTCCCTTTCACCATTGCCAGCTCAGGAGGGGCATCTTTGAGGGAAGGGGGTCGTGACAGTAAGTTATATTTTTAACTTTATCTTTTCATTTTATTTAAATGCTTTATTAATGAGGTAATCACTGCACCATTATGATGTCATAAATAGTTTAATTTATATAATGTCTAAAAATTATAAAAAAATACTATGATGTAGGAAATATTTTTATATTTCCAATGACTATTTATAGTCAAAATTATGACTTGTATAATCCCATTTACAATTTTCATTAGTAAAACAACTCATGTTTGTGTCATTTTTACATTTACATTAAATAAAAAGATAATAATGTCATTTTCCTTCCAAAGTGGCTCCATGGGGTCCCCAAGTTGACCCATGGATTCTCATGGTCGGACATGATACAACCAATAAGGTTAGGACATGTTTCAATCTCATCTCATATTATTAAAACATTATTTTTACCTTAAACTACACTAATTACCCCTAATCGCGATTAAGAACATAAAAGTTACTATTCACCAAAAAATTATTTTAATCCCATTGAAGCACATTTTACATCATAATGACAACCATGTATGTCTGGTTTTTTAAATTAAAAACATAGAGGTGGTAAAATTTCATTTAAATGGAAAATCAGTTTTTATAAGTACCACTTAGTTGTTTCACTATTCATCAAAAATTGAAGTTCTTCTGATAAATACCAAAACGTCACCCTAAGCTTTATTTGATATTCCAAATTCAAACTTGAAGTCTATTTTACAAAATTAAAAACATATAAGTTGCATTAATTAATTTAATAATTAATTCCCGTTGTCAGAGCAAATAGCGTGTTTTTATGAAACAATAAGTATCAAAAGATTGACACTAGTTTACGTCTGATTTCAAAGTGAAATTAATTCCAATGACCAAAATTGGATTAAATGGTAAAAAATATTCTAATTTAACTTTAAAACCAATTCAAAATATAATCTAATCATATAAAAAATCAGATTAAAAATTGGTTTTGAATTAAAATACAACATTTTCACTATTCATTAAAAAAATGAACTTTATCGGAAAAATAAAAAAAAATTACAAAAAGTAAATTTTGATGTCCCGATTCTAAAGAATAATTTTATTTTGCCAAATATAACACATAAAATTGTTAAAAAGTGGATTTAAAAGACTTTCGTCATCGAAAGGCGGTTAATCGACCTTTTAAAGAATATTATAATGTTTATGCTTAAAAATTGGATTCATTCACATTTTTTAATCCTCTAACATTTATTGTAAATGTAAAAATACTTGACAAACATATATAATCATTTTGTAGTTAGTTCTGTTCATTCCTGTCATTACAATGGCTAGGCGTTAACTACCATTTAAAATAATATTATTTTATTATTAGAGTGCAACGTAAGATTCCCAAGAAACTCATTGTTGCATATTGGGTACGCCATCGATCATAGTGTCCCTTTTAAAGTAATATTAATATTTTATTCACAAATATGGATAAATATAAAAATGTCATATTCTTTATTTACCTGGGGTGTTACATCCTTCCCCCCTTTTGGGAATTGGGTCCTTGCAATTTTAAAATTGGGCTCAGAAACATCCTTGAAAGTCCCACATCGGAACAAGAGTCGGTAAAACAATCACTTTAAAATAAAGAATGAGAAGTACAGAGGTCACCCGAGTTAACCCATACTAGGATTCCATGTAGGAAAACATGGACATGGAGGAGAAAACATAGGGTCATGTTTTGATGGAGAGTGATAGAAAACATGTTTAGGAGAATGTTAACCACAAGATAATCAAAAACTTGTGATGGGTTAAACGGTATTCGATTCCCCAGTAGGAAAAGTTAATAGACAACATTTTTGTTTTATGTTTCTTTTTATTGAGAAATTTATTCATAAGGAAACATAATCACTTATCATGTTGACTTCCAACTTTTATTATATTTCTTACACACACTCATATTTTCTCCAAAAGACGAGTATTTAGGATGACATGTTCACATTAAGAGATATATAATCAACTTCTAGAGAATAACCTAATCCACAAAAGAGAAATATATACTTCCCATGTCTTTAGACCTTAACCAAAACAAAAACCTAAAGTTCAACAAAGACCATTCAATAAACAATTTTCCATAAAATTCTTCAAAGTAAACCAAACTAAGATTGAAACCCAAATATTTGAAGGATTTAATCACATAGTCTTCCAAGGTACAAATTAACTTTTATCTCCAAATAACATCAGTTGCTCTTAAATTATCATATTGAAAAGTAATTAACCTAATCACATATCCTCCATGATAGGTTAATCATTTCCATAGATAACCCAAAATAAACTTACTCTTGATTCCTAAAATCATCTAACTAAAAAGAATCAGTCAAAATACCCAGGGACTTCATGTACTCCAGTGGTAGGCGATAAATACCAGTCGCACTTTGGTTATGGGATCGATTCCCACAGCTTTGTCCAATGTGACGGGTTGCCACACGGTCTGTGTGTTGTCCTTTTTCCAAAACTATATAATTCTTAAAACATTCTCCAAAACGAGATAAAATCTTCAAAAATGATCATAACATATTTTAACCTCAAGTTTATCTCATGCCTTTCATTTTCAATCATAACATATAATAACCCATAATTACCTCAAAAGTAAGGATCATATAAACTCAAATGGTTACCTTTATAATTATTACCTGAACTTCCACATCGATTGGTCATCTCGTACATGATGCATTATAGATCATACTAAGGTTCAAGTGGTTGATCATGACTCCTTGATAGTTGGTTTAGAATAACCACAATTTTCCTCATTGAATCCCCCATTTTATCTAGTATCTTAATCAGAGAACCACTACAGTTTCCTTCAAACCTATTGTCTCTTTGGTGCCTACTAGATCCATCCATTCACTAAAAACAGAAATGTCAGTGTGAGTATATCAACAAAACCATTATGTACTAATGAGTAAGGTAAACACTAAGATATACTTACTCATTCACTTTATCTAAAACTAGGACTCTTTCTGAAATCTTAACCATTATGGTAATGTCACTTGTGCTTAGAAAATACCCTAACCTCTAAATTTATCTAAACCGACCTTTGATACCAACTATAAGGCCCCAGCCTTAAACCTTACCTAATTTGAGTTATTACAAGATTACACATTGAGGATCTTTTTAGGTTTAGAGTTTTAGAGAATTAGATCATAAAACTTTCATTACATTCCACATTTAAACAAAGTGGTTACATAAAAGATAGTATTCTTTTTTCCCATCAATGGAAACATATTTATAATAAAACATGGATTCTTTCTTGACACTTCCTTGACACTATAATCATATCATGTACCCTTCCCTTGACCTGTGAAAAACATTTCAAAAACGTGGGATGAGCATAAAAAGCTCAGTAATTTATATAAAAATATGGAAAGGAAACATGAGTACATGTATACATAAGAATGAAATGATACTTTACCCATAAAACATAAGAACATTAACATACCTCATAAGATCATGATTAAATCATAGAAATCATAAGACATACAGGTAACATGAGGCATTCATAACATTCTTACATAGGGAGTAACCCTCTTGGTTACGTTTGGAATACCCACCATAGTATATTCCCTAAATCTCATCGGAAAAAACCTTAACGTTTCACTCCTTCGCGTTACCCAATGCATTGGAGAGCTATATCGAGCTCACCCGCCCTTAGTTTATCATGAAACCACCCGTCTTCATAACAATTCCCAAGAACCATAACATAATCGTACAACATAATACATTCATAAAGAAAACATAACATTTCCACATTTCAATCACAACATATCAATAAAACACATTGATTTGAAAAACCTTATGAAAACAATTTTCAATACCAAAATCAATGAAAAGTAAAACATGGTATTTATTTTTCTTTTAAAAAGAAGGTATGGATTGTAGAGGAAGCCGAAACTCAAATAATGGACACGGTGGCGGAGAAGTCATTTTCGTCACATAAGTATGACAAAAACATTCCCTTTTGTCATTTCGTAAAACGCTTCGTATAAAAAAATATTCCTTTTGGATAAACGTAAAATTCAAAGGGGTTTATACACTGTATAAAATAAGGTTGCGTATAAAATAAAATATGCCTCAATGAAAGGTGATTGAGACGAAGTCCCTTACAAAGACGGTATCCTTGGTTTAAGGATAAATCAATTAGATAATTATATGTGACAAATGAATACACCAAATATAGGTGGATATTAAGTGTAAAACAATCAGATGTTATTCACACATATTCATAGAAGACATATTCAAGGAGTAAAATTTTATCCCAATGAATCGAATTTTGGTTAAGAAGTTCCCTTGCAAAAATTCGACAGCCTAACGGCGTCACTACAAAATTCAGAAAATGAGTTGATGAGAGATAAAAAGGGTATCTCATCACATGAACATTAAATTTAAATCAATAAGGATATATAAGAACATATCCCAACATAATAGTATGTGAATTAAAAGAGATAACAAAATAAGTCTTTTAAAAAGAGGAGGGTGAAAGGTTCCCTTACCGACATGGGTATCTTTCGAAACATACACCCCGTGAAAAAAAGACAATACAACATTGATGTAAATACTCATAAATGAAACTATATTACACAATGAGTAAAATAATGGTCAGTACATACACCACTAAATGGAAATTGTGGCAAATTTAGCATAACTCTCATGGGAATAAAAGTGAGATGAAAAATCCCTTACGAAAACTCGACAGCCTAACAGCGCCACTTAAAACATACAACAATGGATTGATGACATAAAATAGGGTCTATCATCATATTAACATAATGTTTACATCAATAGGAATATAAAAGAACATCCCCCAACATTACAAAGAGAATATTAAATGACGTGACATAAAGGATAGTACTTAAAAAGAAAGAGAGAGGTTAGATCTCTTACGAAAATTCGGCAGCCTAACGGCGCCACTCAAAACTTCCAAAATGGATGGATAAGAGGGAATAGGGTCTCTCATCATATGAACATAAACATTACAATAAGAGTAATATAAAAGAACATACCAATCACAAGAAATACGATCTTAGAAGGAATGACATAAAAGAGTGTACTTAAAAAGAAAGAGAGAAGTAGGATCCCTTACCTCGGGTCCGACTTGACTCGATCATTCTTTAACCTCCTGAATAATAAACTTGAGTTAATATCTACTTGCATAAGAAACTTTTTCAAGTTCATTATTCCTTTTATATCACTTATAGCCATGTTATAGACATTATGTAATCATTTAAGTTAATAATGTTTGTTTTGTCGATATTTGGTTCTTAAGTTGAAAGTGGACTTCTTACAATTACATGTTGTTCGTGTGTTCAAAGGTTCATTATATCCAGAATGATACTCATGATTTGGATATCATATATATCATATATATCCAGAATATACATGTATTTATAATATTAAATAATCATTTAGAGGTAAGAAATTAAATTCACCGTTCATGGAGATGGTAAGCCGTACGTACGCATGAACGCTACTTTCATTTCTATGTCATATTAATGGAATTAAAACTAAATCAGAGGTATGTATATTTTAATTCCATAATTATATTCATCATTTATTTGTAACATACATAATATATAATAACTTTAAATACATCCTTTATACATCCCGCATATGGCATTAACGAATGAAATCACTTTGAGGGGGTGGTAGTCCGCACTTCCCAAAATGAAATTATCTTCTTCACCCTCAATGGAAACCATAAAGGTATGCCACAAAAGAAAAATAAATAAGCCTAAGTAAAACATAAACATATTATATATCATATATAAATATAGTGACATCTTAATGGCCACCTTTTAAGGTGTTATATGAGTGTTGAACAATCATCGTTTCGTGAGGCAAAAATTTTCCATCCACAGAAACAGTAAGTTCTTTAACCATTTGATATAGGTGTGTGTATGTGTAGATCGAATTATTCTTATAAAAACATCTTATTATATTTAATATACTGTAGTTGTTATAAAGGAAATGAATAAAAAGAGTTTAGGGGGTTGGAGAAGCAAATTAAAACAAAAGAACACAAGTGAAGACATTACCTGAAATCGAGTAACTCTTTTTGATTTGAGCTCAAAGGCTTACTTGGGAAGACTTCTGTCCAAAGTGAGGATTATAGGAGTAATATAGTGATGTGGAGAGGCAAAATGAGCAGGGTTTGGCCGATCCAAAGTCTTTGTAAGTGTGGGTAAGGAGGTAGATGTGGGGGCCTTTTATAAGAGGAGAGGAGGGGCACTCTTGTAATGTTTCAAAATGTTACTTTGGTTTCAAATGAGTTTTGGATTTTAAAGGTCCCAGATTGATGTATTTCAAGGATAATGTGGAAAGTGTTTGAAATATACTCATAAAATAGGATTTTTACAAGTGTAAGGTATACTTTTAACATTATCTTTTCATTTTATTTAAATCCTTTATTGATGAGGTAATCACTACATCATCATGATGTCATAAATAGTTTAATTTATTTAATGTCTAAAAATTATAAAAAAATACTATGATGTAGGAAATCTTTTTAGCTTTCCAATTACTATTTATAGTCAAAATTCTGGCTAGTATAACCCCATTTAAAAGTTTTTTTAGTAAAACAACTCATGTTTGTGTCATTTTTACTTTTACATTAAATAAATAGATAATAATGTCATTTTCCATCCAAAGTGGCTCCATGGGGTCCCCAATTTGACCCATGGATTGTCTAGGTCGGCCATGATACATCCAATAAGGTTAGGACATGTTTCAATCTCATATCATATTATTAAAACATTATTTTTACCTTAAACTACACTAATTACCTCTAATCGCGATTAAGAACATAAAAGATACTATTCACCAAAAACTTATTTTAATCCCATTGAACCACATTTTACTTCCTAATGACAACCACATATGTCAGATTTTTGAAATTAAAAACACAGAGGTGGTAAAATTTCATTTAAACGGAAAATCAGTTTTTATAAGTACCACTTAGTGGTATCACTATTCATCAAAAATTGAAGTTCTTCAGAAAAATACCAAAACGTCACCCTAAGCTATATTTGATATTCCAAATTCAAAAATGAAGTCTATTTTAAAAAATTCAAAACATATATGTTGTATTAATTAATTTAATAATTAATTCCCACTGTCAGAGAAAATAGCGTGTTTTTATGAAACAATAAGTATCAAAAGATTGACATTAGTTTATGTCTGATTTCAAAGTGAAATTAATTCCAATGACCACAATTGGATTAAATGGTAAAAATATATTATATTTTAACTTTAAAACCAATTCAAAATATAATCTATTCATATAAATAAATTATATTAAAAAGTGGTTTTGAATTAAAATACAACATTTTTCACTATTCATTAAAAAAATGAACTTTATCGGAAAAATACCAAAAATTTACACAAATTAAATTTTGATGTCCCAATTCTAAATAAGTATTTTATTTTGTCAAATATAACACATAAAATTGTTAAAAAGTGGATTTAAAAGAGGTTCTCCATCGAAAGGCGGTTAATCGACCTTTTAAAGAATATTAGAATGTTTATGCTTAAAAATTGGATTCATTCGCATTTTTAATCCTCTATCATTTATTTTAAAAAGTAAAAATATTTGACAAAAATATATAATCATTTTGTAGTTAGATCTATTCATTCCCGCCATTACAATGGCTAGGCGTTAACTACCATTTAAAATAATATTATATTATTATTAGAGTGCAACGTTAGATTCCCAAGAAACTCGTTGTTTCGTATTGGGTACGCCATCGAGCATATCATCCCTTTTAAAGTAATATTAATATTTTATTGACAAATATGGATAAATATAAAAATGTCATATTCTTTATTTACCTGGGGTATTACAAGCTAGGTTATGGGATTTTAGCCCCCCCCCCACCCTGTGATTCGATGAAAGGACTCTAGAACTCATAAATGACAATGTGAGGCTACATGAATTGATGTTTAGAAACCCTTGAAATGGTACATACATCATATTTACTTGTGTTCATGTTTGTCTTAGGTATTTTGGGAATAAAAAAATTATTAAAAAAAATTTAAAAATAATTTTTTACCCAACTCGGGCTTAGGAATTCTTGGTTTGACATTTCAGCTATGGAACCTGGATGACATCTATGAGTAGTGCAGGAAAGAAAGGCTCATCAGATTGATTTCATTAATCAGCGGAGGACTGGTCGAGAGGTTAAGGATGTCTACTGTTAGAAAATTCTTTATTCCTTCCAATGGGAGACTCTCAGAAACTACAAGGGAAGCGTCTAAGACATCGAGATGAAGAACTGCCTCGAGGAGATGGTGATCACTTTCCTCTTGATCGGGGATCTGACAGAGTACAGGGTTCCTTTTTGTGTGAGCTAGATATGAGTGCAGAATGTTATTGGTGGGAACTTTATCTCGAGAATAAGATGTAAACTGAGGTTTCTTAGGCTGACATTGAAAATGATTTCATGGAGGTATTTCTTTTCTTTCATGATGAAGGCCAAAAAGAGGCAATAGATTCTCTCCCTCCATAATGAGAGTATGACGGTAAGGGTATTGGGGATCAAGTTCAATGATCATCTTCTTTTTTCTCTAGACCTTTTCCCAAATGAGAGTCGTAGGAAATACGCTTAGATGAGGCACTCTTACCTTCTCATCAGTAGGTTGTTACTCCATTCACTCTACCGGCATACATGGAGTTTCATAAGAAGGATAAAGTAGTGGAAAGGATGCACATGATGGGATGTGTGATTCAAGAGGGGTGAAACCAGAGTTCATAAAAGGGGAATGATGTGAGTAGTAGGCCTTAAGCATCAGAGCCTCCCATGTTTCGGCTGGCAGGGAGCAGACCTCAGAATTTCCATTTCCAATCTCCTGGTCCTCTCGCATTCTCCATGTACCTAGGACCAAGGATAATTATCCCTTTTAGTTGTGGTAATCATTATAATCAGTTCCTTGTCTGAGTATAATACTATGGGGGTGGGTAGGTTTAACTCCCACCAAAACAGCATCAGTTTCCAGCTAGACCTTTCTAGCATAGCAGCAACCTCAGAGAGCAGACATTGTAGGGGGAGGCCGACCTTGGGGTGATCCCTATGGACCTCGATAGGGGAATGGTCGAAGATGCGGTCGATAGCCATGGGACAGATGAGTTGGGTGTGGGAAGATAAATGCTGCAAAGGTAGTAGTTCCAGTAGGATCAAAGATCATTAAAGGTACGATCAGTCAGTTTAGTACTCTTTCATACGACATGATTGATTTAGGTTCTTATCATTCTTTTTTTGGACCTAGTATATCGTATTGTTTGGGTATAGACATAGACATACCTTCCATGCCCTTGGTTTTGAGTATGTCAGTTATAATTCAGACCAGCATGTTTGACAATTCTAGAGGATGTAGGCTGGTGTTGGGGTCGCATAATTCCAATGGGGATCTTCTTCTGATTAAAATTCATTTATATGGTGTAATCCTAGGAATCAAATGGCTATTTTTTGTGCATTCCATTATCAATGGCTTCTGGAGAATCATTTTTTTCTCAAACATCGGTCGCCTGCATGTAGATTTCATTTGCGAGTGGAGTTACCATGAGGGAAGCTAGTGTGTGGAGACCCTTATTTCCTTGTTATACAGACTATAAGGAGAATCAATAGACTCAAAGATGCTGGATGTTCGAGGGACCTTTAGAATAATTATTCACCTCCTCACGAAAGAAGTTGGGACTCTACCCCCCCCCCCCCCCACGCGTGATGTTGAGATCGAGATAGAATTAACAACCAGTGCTCATCCAATTATGATGGCTCTCTATCGAATGGAGCCTTCTAAGTTATGGGTGTTGCAAAAAACAATTTGATGACCTGATGAAGAAATGTTTTATCTAACCAAGATAATTGCCATGGTTTCTCTAGTCTTGCTCACTGAGAAGCAATACCGTTGTCTCAAGCTATGTAGAGACTACCAAAGACTAAATCACGTAATATCCAGGAATCGTTACCCCTTCTTGAGAATTGAATACCTTCACATTAACTTGAATGGAGATGGTTGGTTCTATAAGATCAACATTTGGTCTAGATATCACCACTTGAGGGTTAAGGATGGTGGAATATCAAAGACTACTTTTTTAGGTGCATATATAGGCACTTTGAGTGCGTGGTCTGGTCGTTCGGTGTTACAAATGCACCAGCAATATTCATGGGGCGCATGAACTATGTTTTCCAATAATATCTAGACCAGTTCATGGTCATGTTCATTTATGACATCCTGATCTACTCAATATTAGAGGAGAATAATGATGAGAATATATGGATAGATTTGGAGGTCCTCCAACCCCACCATCTCTATGGGATGTTATCTAAGTGAATATTTTGGACTTGAGAGCTGCACTTCCTGGGACGCGTGGTGTCTGAGAAGGGAATAACTATAATTACCCGACAGTAGTTATCAAGAGTATGTGAATTATTTTAATACATTTACATGATTACATGGAATCATGTCCCAATGAACCGATTGGTTTAACAGTCTTGGAAAATAGATTGCATACATGAATGTTACATTACACTTTATAAAATAAAAAAACAACACAAATAATCCTTTATGAACTCCATTATTCCCTTGGCTTAACCCTACATATCAATCACAATACACTTCTTGGAATCCTGGGAAAAATAAAACATAGAAATGGGTGAGCTCAGATGCTCAGTAAGGATAACAATAAATTGGAAACTTTCATAAATAAGCATATACATTTAATGCAATGTCTACCTAAAACAAAAGCCTTTTAAACTTGAACTTTAGCATAATATAGAAAACAGAAAATGAAGTAATTCCATTTACTTATTCACATGGATATTATAATAGTCGAATAATCACATGCAATATCACTAACCACTTTCATAATAATGTAATACATAATGCCAAACTATCTTAACCACATAGTCAAAGCCTTGTTCCAAGACTACAAATAAGATTTTGTCAAGGCCTTCTGTCAAGACACTAGTTTGTCTCATAAGACCTACTGAAGCATTGAGGAGCTATACTGGGCTACACCCATCAATTACTATGTCTAATGCATTCCTCATATGAAAAGGCTTAAACATAACATAAAAATTTGTATTAAAAATGCGATACAAAATGTCAATACTTTACTCATAAACCATGAATGGTATAAAAATAACACATCCACAGTCAAACATATCACAAAACCTTCAATACAATATGGAAGATTTGTATCATAATAAATCAAATTCAAACAAGTTTAAAATACATTAAATGATTTTGACATAGATGTAAATGATTTGAAATACTCTTTGATAGAAATATACCTTTTTCATGAATTCATTTAAATGTAACACAATTTAGAAAGGAAGAAATTTAAATAAATTTTTGAATCAAAGTGTCCCTTACCACTTTGAAACATTTAAAAGTAATTAACATTTTAAAAACATTGATGTACATATAAATAATTATATAAAACCATTTTGAAAACATGTACATTAATGAGAATGATTTAGAATAATAAATATTTAAAACATTTAAAACGATGTTTTAGTAAAAATTCCATTAAAAGAATCTCTTTTAAAACTCATTTATGAAACATTGACATGGATAATAAATATGTCCCAGTAAATACTTATGTAAAAACAATTTCATATAATAATGAGATTGTGAAATTAACCCTTACCAATTTGGTAACATACGAAACATACACCCCATGAATGAAGTATCATACAATGAATATGTAAATACATATAAATTAAAGTGTAATACTGTAACGCCTCGGGACCGATAGCCACTCAACGGGTGCTCCGAACCCGGTTCTCCACATGACCCCAAGCGCATTTCCCCAAACGCCAGAGGCTATTGACTTGCAGCGAGGGCCCATGATTGATAGTTGGGAAACTATGCCCTCATTTTTCAAAGTGTAGCGCAACAGAATAAAATAAAAAGCATATAATAATAGCAGAAGAAATAAACCATACTCATTTAAAATATAAAACTGAATTAAAAGATGACCAATAGTTTTATATAATGATGCAACATGCCTCAAGTTCTAGGAAAATAGCCAGAACATGTTACCCAATAATAAAATACAGTACAATCTAGAGTACAACGAAACAAAACAAAATAGCCAGTAGCATCACAAGCCTAAGCCCGGTCCCATGCTCCCCTACTCATCAGCGGCAATCAAGTACCTGTATAGGGACCCTGTCCCCTATCCACACCTGCGGAAACGAAATCTGTTTGGGGTCAAAGACATGACCCCAAACAGGGTGTGAGAAATAAATCCTAGTAGGCACCCACAAAAGGCACATGTACAACTGTGTGAAAATATGAAACAACATTGTGTAGTAGTAAATGCAATAAACTAATAATTACTCAAATGTAACTATCTTTACCAGTTTCATTGCCATTTAAATATTCTTTTAGCAGTTCAATTTCATAACATTCATGTTCCTCAGAACTAAGACCTCCGGAAAATCAGAACCATGCCCTCAGGCTTTCCCTAAATCTATAATGTCCCTTTCCCTTTGGAATTTCCCTCAGGAGAAATAGAATCTTTCCCTCATGCCAAACTGAAATGAAACCCTCAGGTAAACATAATCTTTCCCTCAGGTATTGCCCTCAGGCTAATAGAACTATACCCTCAGGCTAACATATCCCTGCCCTCAGGCTAAACAAGTAACCGGGCCATGCCCAATATACAACATGAAATCCACATACAATTCCTCTTAAGGAAAAAGTAATATATAATATGAACATGGCATACCCTCAGGTATCCTAGTCAAAAGGCTAAACATAGGAACACACCCCGAGGGTGGTCCGAAATCCAAGAAGCAATCCCAAACAACATTTATAAATGTTAATTTAACTACCTATGAAATTATAGGTATTTAATTCAACAATGCCTCAGCCATATGACACCCCATTCATGGGGAATATCTCAACGGTACACAAAATGCACAACATTTGGAATTTAAACACGAATCCACCTACCTCAAACACCCCTGAACGATATACGAGAATGACGATCCTCAATGCGTCCAAGAACGAATTAGATCTAAGGTGAAATAAATCCCCATTCAAACTCAAATATAATCATTTAGAGGAATAATTGTATATAAGGACATAAGGAGAATAGAGGGCTTACCCATGTGGTTCCAATGAGATCGTCATAGGTGAAAACTGATTCCCGACGCTCGATCTGGAGATCCTCGAAGGTTCGACCTCCTCTCTCGACCCCTTTCTCCAGTTCTAAGCCATTCGTGTGGAAAGGGGAGGCTACTGACCTTTTATGTGAAAACAAAACTACACGGCATCTACAATTGACTACATGGCATGTACCTTTCTCATTTACTATTCCATTGGTGGCACCGCCACACTGTTCTTCCTTCGACATGAGTACACAACGTGTATTTCTGATTACACGGTGTATACTACCACTCTGCTGGCGGCTGCCTCCACCGCCATAATATTTTGCTGCCGACTGACTACACGTCATGTAAATATACACTAAACGACGTGTAGTCGTTTTTTACACCCTTCGTTACCAGCATGGCTACACACCCTGTGTACTTATTCCACGTGGTGAAAGTACATGACATGTGGAAAAGTACACGACGTTTAGTCCCAAAATTTTGGAATTTTCCCCGTTTTCCTTATTTTGTCAAAAACACCTAAGTAAATGAGAAAAGAAGATACTCGGACCTCAAAAATAAGAACCAGGTTCTTACAAACATCCCCCCTTAAAGAAAATCGTCCCTGAATTTCCCTTCCAATGGTGGTGAAGATAAATCCCAGAACAACTCTGGCCACTAAGCACGTACGTCAGTCTCCCACTCCTAGGTTTCATCCTGCACATGGCCATGCTATCATAGAACTCATATGAGAGGAACTGACTAGCCTCGGAGAACCTCCGTGCTCCTACCCACGATACGAATCAGATGCTCCTCAATGGACGCATATACCTCAAGCTCAACCCCCTCAGGCTGAAATACATGAGAGGATTATGAATGATAGTGACACAACTGAGATACATGGAAGACGTCCTACATGGATCAGTACCTCTGTGGTAACTGCAACTAATAGGAAAATAGCCCGACTCTCTCTAGAGTCTAAAATGGCCCCACATACCTCATTGAATGTCTACCCTCTATCTTGATCTACATGTGTCCCAACCTGGGTGAAACACGCAGGAAAACCTTATCCCCAACCACGAACTCCAATGGTCATCTACGACAATCATCATAAGATTTCTGAAGAGACTACACTATAGCCATACACTTCCGAATCAACTGGACCTTCCCAGAAGTCTCCTACATGAGACATGGTCCCAGTAAATCTACCTCACCTGCCTCTAACCAGCATAAAGGTGATCGGCATGGCCGACCATATAAAGCCTTGTAAGGTGTCATCTCAACAGTTTCTTGAAAACTATTACTATAAGAAAACTCTATTAAGGGTATATGGTTCTCCCAAGAGCCCCCAAAGTATAGGATGCATGCATGCAACATGTCCTCAAACACTTGTATTGTATGCTCTAGCTGACCATCAGTCTGAGGGTGGTAAGATGTGGTCCGAATCACATGTGTACCCAATGCCCTTTGAAAACCATGCAAGAAATGATACGTAAAACGGGCATCCCTATCAGAAAGGATAAGACGAGGGACCCCATGAAGATGTACGACCTCTCGGATATACAGCTTCCTGAACTCGTCAACACCAAAGGTATGCTTGATTGGAAAAAACTGAGCTACCATCATGAGTCTATCCACAACAACCCACACGACATCATTGCCTAGAGGTGACCTCGGAAACCCAGTCACGAAATCCATCACAACATCATCCTATTTCCACTCCGGGATGGGTAACTGTTGTAACAATACAGCTAGCTTCGGATGCACCGCCTTCACCTGTTGACAAGTTGAACATCTCGTAAATAAACTAGTTATTTCACTCTTTATACTCGGCCACCAGTACTGACGTCACTTGTCACGATAAATCTTGGTTACTCTGGGATGAACTGCCCAAGATGAAGTATGAAACTCTCACATCAACGCCTCTTGTACATCCCCTGGAACCCATACTCATCCTTGGAAACACATAAATTCATCATCACCTAACATCCAACTAGGAGGAGGGTCCTCACTTTCCATCGACTTCCATAGAACTAGGCCTTCTGAATTAGATAGTTGTCTCATCATCACACTATCTAGGAGGGTCGAAGTCACAGCTAAAGAAGAAAGATCGGTCTACCCCTGACTGTCGTGCACCATCAAATGAATCTCAGAGAAAAAAGCCATAAGTTACCAATCACCGTTGGCCTCATGAACCGCATGTGTCTGATTCTTTATTCTTAGTGCATCAGAAACTACATTACCCTTACCAGGTGTATAGGCAAGCTCAAAATAGAAAGAATGAAGGTATTAAACCCACCTTTGATGCCTCATATTCAAGTCACACTGAGTAATGATATTCATGAGACATTTTTTGTCGGTAAAAACCGAAAAATTCTCTTCTAAGATATAATGTCTCCAACAGCACAACGCATGAACAACTGCAGAAAACTCGAGGTCATGCGTCGGGTAATGACTCTCATGTGGCCTCAACTGTCGAGCCCTGTACGCAACAACTTGATCACCCTGCATCAATAATGCTCCAAGTCCAATACCTGATGCATCGCAGTAAATTATATAGCTCTTCCCTTTCTCTGGAAGTTTCAGGACTAAGGCTGATGTCGACCTTCCTTTCAGGTCTGGGACGGCTGTCTCACAAGATTCTGACCAAACAAACATCACACCCTTCTTAGTCAAACCCGTCAACGACACTGCTAAGTGGGAGAAGTCCTGGATAAAGCATCTGTAGTAACTAGCTGGCCCCAAAAACTCTGTATTTCAAACACGTTCCTTGGCTACTACCAGGAAATTACCACTCTCACCTTCTCTGGGTTTACAAAAACTCCTGCCTCTGAGATGATATAACCTAGGAAGTGAAACTGGTCCATCCGAAAGTGGATCTTTGAGAGCATATCATATAGCTTATGATCTCTCAGTGAACTCAATACAATCTCAAGATTGGTGGCATGTTCATGTTGAGTGTGAGATTACACTAAGATATCGTCCTTGAATACAACCACAAAAGAATCATGGTAAAGATGTATCACATGATTCATCAGATCCATGAAAATAGCTGGCGTGTTCATGAGTCAGAGCGGCATAACCAAGTATTCGTACAGACCATATTTGCTCCGAAAAGTTGTAAGTGGGATATATGATGGTCTCACGCGTAGTTGATGATATCCCGATCTCAAGTCAATCTTCGAGAACACTCATGAACCTCACATTTGATCAAAGAGATCATCAATCCTCGGCAGGGGATATCGGTTTTTAATAGTCAACTGGTTTAGCTTTCGATAATCCAAAAAGATTCTGAGGGTACCATCTTCCTTTTTTGCAAAAAGGACCGAAGAACCCTAACGAGAAGTACTGGGTCTGATGAAACCCTTTGAATGTAACTCCTATAAATGCCTTTTGAGGTCATACAACTCTAGCGTAGCCATCCTATAAGGAGTAATGGACACCAGTGATGCTCCGGGAAGAAGATCAATAGATAAATCCACCTCTCGCTCTGAAGGTAGATCAGATAAGTTGTTTAAGAAAACATCCTAGAAACAATCATCCAGAGGAGGGAAATATTTTTGACAAGTCCCCCGATCATCCAGATATAAAATCGCAATCTGGACAGTGACTCCACCTCACCCATGATGCTCTGGTCCAGCTCGACTCTCCTGAATATCCCATTCACCCTTGTATAGAAACTCTCTGCTCTCTGGTGACGTGAAACTCACCCTGCGATGATACCAATCTACAAAGGCTCGAAATGGAATCAACCAGTCAATTCCGATAATAACATCATAGCTTGTCATATCTAAGACATAGAGGTCCCATAGAATGTGACACCCTCCAACCTCAAGGGGGAACTCCTTGCACAGATGCACACAAGCTGTTCTAGTCCCCAACAGAGTGCCTAGCGTCATAACAACAGAAGAATAAGAAACACAAAGCCCAAGGATCTCCACAACGGGAACATATATGAAACTATGTGTAGCACCCATATCAAAAATTAATGCAGATAAGAAAAAAACTAATAGAGTAGTACCTTTGACAGTAGAAGGTGTGGGATCCTGCTCCTGTTGGGTCTGTTGCATTGCATATACCTGCCCAGTACCACGGCCCTACGACACAGCCTGGCTACCCTGAGCTATCCAGCCCTACAGCCTTGGAGATCCTGGTGTATGGCTACCACGACCACGACCACCATCTCAGCCTCCACACCCTGACGTATTCTAGATTCCCGACTGGTAAGAAGTTTTTGGTCCTCCTCCCACACAAAGAGTCTATACAGAATCCCTCTCACTAGCCATTGGTAGAAACACCCTGCAAAAGCAGTGCATATGACCCATCTTGTCGCAAGCTCGACACTCCACTGGGTCACGTGGACACTGCTATCTCTTTTGCCTATCTTTACCCCACTGGTAGCACCTTACCGGGCCACCTAGAGTAACTTTCAGGCTAGTACTACCACCGTGATAGAAATCTAACATTTTCTTCCTCTTACCGGAAGTAATAGTACCAGAAACTGGTGTCGAACTGCCCTGGCCTACACCACTAGGTTTTCGCAGGTTCCTCTATGTAATCAGTGCCTGGTTCAATATAGCATGTACTGAAGGCAACTTTAAAACATTAACCAGTGCCCAGATGTCATATAAAAGAACATCCTCAAAGAGTTTGGATCTCAATGTCTCATCACCCACCAAAACGGTTGAAAACGCTGAAGCTCGGTAAAATGAGAAGAATAGTCCATCACTGACATAGCGCCCTGCTGCAGATTCATGAAATCTTTAGCTCTATCTTCTCTCAGCGTCTCGGGGAATTAGAATTCATAAAAGGCTGCCTGAAAATATTCCCACACCATGTCTCTGTGATACTCTATCTGAGTGGTAACATCCCACCACCACTTGGTGGAATCACACATCAAATAAGTCACGATATTGACCCTCCACCCTGGAGGCATCTCAAGATGCTTGAAGATAGTCTGCATTGACCCCAGCCAAGACTATGTAGCATGTGGTCCACCATCCAATGAAAAAGTAGGCGAATACTGCTACTGGAAGATACATGTCAGGTCATCCATTGATGTAGCAGCCGGCGGTGCTCCCTGAAAGGTTTTCATGAACCACATAAAGCCTTCACGGAACTACGCATCCGTACTTGAGTCCAGTATAATGGTTGGCGCCGCATCTAGCTCTGCTCGAGGATCCAATGGTATCCCATGGCCTACCATCTCTGGAGTATAATTATTGTCGCTCTCCTGGTGAACAATGTGTGGTCGTCCTGGAGGCATGACTCTACAAGGTCAAACACACACCATAGATCAAGATTATCACAGTCTGAAACGAATGGACCAAAAGGGGAACCTGAGGAAGAAGGAATTCAAGATTTGAAAAACAAGACTACATGACATGTATACTGACTACACGTTGTGTGCATGACTTCTCTTCCCCTGCTTGGGTCCTTCTACACAACTAAGGCACACAACTCTCTTCTGAACAAGAATACACGGCATGTATATAATCTACATGGCATGTATGGGGAAATTTTTCCAACTGCCCATGTCATTTGTGACATGACTGACTACTCATCTTGATCTCACACGGCGGGTTACACCCGCACACGGCATGTAAACCACCCCATTTCCCAGCCACACTACTAATTCCACAAAGTTTTTCCTCAGACAAGACTACACAACGTGTCCCTTAGGCACACAGCATGTACTGGACGAGCTCCGCAGACCTGTGTTGTAAGTTACACGGCCCGATACACGGCTCACACTACACGGCGTGCTCCATATACACACGGCGTGTACACGAAAGGATTACACCAACCCATGTTTTTCGTTACACAGTCGGATCCCAGGGAAAACTACATGGCGTGTTCCATAGTGGACATGGTATGTATGTATTAAGGTCTCCCCATCCGTGTTTGTTAGTTACACCGGCGGAATCCAGGTCAACAATACACGGCGTGTACATCTAGTACACGGCGTGGTTTCCCCAAGCATTCCACTTCACCGTGTCCTTGTACACATGGTATATGACACAGGAAGAGACTACACAGCATGTTCTGAGGGAACACAGTGTGTACTCAAAAGGTTTTCTTTTCTTCCCGAACAGAAGATCACACAGCATGTGTCCGAGGAACTACACATCTTGTATCCTGGGTTTTCTGCACAGTAAGCCTCACATACTACTCTGTAACCCAAAAAATACTGAAAAACAACACCTAAGTGCCAAATTCCAACCCGTGAGGGCCCATACTCCCCACGAATCAATGGTTGGAATCTTATATGTGTTACAACAAGATGAACGGTAAATGATCCACCAAATTCCAGTTAATAAGGGCCCATAATCCCCAAAAACCAATGTTTGGTGTCCATCCTATCAACAAGATCACACAGAAATTACACTATCACATAGCAGGTATTTATCAAATCATTTATCACAACAACATTATTTTCTAGAACAAAAACTATCACATCAACATGAAAGTTCTAATGCGCCATAATGACATTGAACAATGCATGGCTTGTGATTTCTAGGATGTGCTTAAATGATGCATGATATGGAATACCATCATCTTATCAGGTTTCAACAAAATAGAACCCATGGATAAAATATAATCCTCACAATTACAGTTGTGTCGCCCAACGGTGATAATCAAATCAACTGTAAAATTACAAAATCAGAAAAATTGCAATAACCGTGGTAGACTGGTTTTTCCCTATGCAAGGGTTAGCTATGCCCAGGCACAACTTATTACCAACTACCAATTCTGTCCTATCCCTAATTATGGCTCCAAATAGTAATTCCAAACAAAATTCCTCTTATACCACTTTGTAACATCCCGGTCCTGGGTGCCACTCAACGGGTGCCCCGATCAATGTTCGCCTTGTGACGTCAAGCACATTTCCCCAAACACCTGAGGCTGTAGACTAGCAGCGAGGGCCTAGGTCTGATAGTGGGGAAACTATGCCCTCATTTTTCAAAGTGTAGTGCACTGGAATAAAATAAAAATCATACATCAACAGTGGATGCAATAAACCATACTCATTTAAAATATAGAACTACAGTAAAAGATGATCAATCGTTATATATAAAGATGCAGCATGCCTCGTGTTCTAGGAAAATAGCCAGAACATGTTACCCAACAATACAGTACAATACAATACAGTGTACAACAAAACAAAACAGAACAGCTGGTAGAATCACGAGCCTAAGCCCGATCCCATTTTCCCCAACTCCATAGCAACAATCAAGTACCTGAATAGGGACCCTTTACCCTATCCACACATGCGGAAACGAATTTTTTTGGGGCTGAAGACATGACCCCAAACATGGTTTGAGAAATAAATCCTAGTAGCCACCCACCAAAGGACCGTGTCCAACTGTGTGAAAATATGAAACAATAGTGTGCAGTAGTAAATGCAATAAACTAAGCAGTACTCCAAAGTAAATAACATTACCAGTTTCATTACCATTTTAATATTAATTTTGTAGTTTAATTTATTAACATTCAATTTCCTCAAAACTATGCCCTTGGGAAAATCAGAACCTTGCCGTCAGGCTAATATAGTAAACCATGCCCTCAGGCTTCCCCTCATTCTATAAATTACCTTTCCCTCAGGAATTTCCCTCAACTAAAATAGAATCTTTCCCTCAGGCCAAACTGAAACGAAACCCTTAGGTAAACAGAAGCTTTCCCTCAGGCATTGCCCTCAGGCTAATAGAACTACACCCTCAGGCTAACATATAACTTCCCTCAAGCTAAACAAGTAATCGGGCCATGCCCAGTATAAATCATGAAATTCACATACAATTCCTCTCAAGGCAATAGTAATACATTATATAAACATGGAATACCCTCACGTATCCTCGCCAAATGGCTAAACAGAGGAACGCACCCCCAATGGTGGTCCTGGATCCAAGCATCAATCCCAAACATCTTTTATACATGTTCATTTAACTACCTATGCAATTATAGGTATTTAATTCAAAAAACCCTCAGCCATACGTTTCCCCATTCATGGGTGCATATCTCAACGGTACACAAAATGCACAACCGTTGGAATTTAAACACCAAGCCACCTGCCTCAAATGCCCCTGAACGGTATACGCGAATTAAGATCCTCAATTCGTCCAAGAACAACGTAGATCTGTGGTGAATGAACTCCTCATTCAAACTCACAAAACATTCCCTAGGGGAAGAATTGGAAAAAATGAATTAAGGAGAGCGGAGGGCTTACCCGTGCGGTTCCAACGAGATCGTCAGAGGTGAAAACGGATACCTGATTCTCGATATGGATGTCCTCTAAGGTCCAACCTCCTCTCCCAACTTTTTTCTCTAGTTCTATGCCTTCCCTATGAATAGAGGAGGCTACTTAGCATTTTATGAAAAAAACAAACTACACGACATGTTTTATTGACTACACGCCATTTACTTTTCACATCTAACTATTCCTTTGGCGGCACTACCGCACTGTTCATCCGTCTACATGATTACACGGTGTGTATTTCTGATTACACAGTGTATACTACTGCTCCGTTGGCGGCTACCTCCACCGCCATACTATTTGCCTGTCGACTGACTACATGGCATGTAAATATACACTACACAGCCTGTAGTCAGTTTTTACACCCTTCATCACCAGCATGGCTACACACCCTATGTACTTATTCCACATTTCCAAAGTACACAGCATGTGGTAAAGTACATGGCGTGTAGTCCCAAAATTTATGATTTTCCCCTTTTTCCTTATTTTCCCAAAAACACTTAAGGAAAAGAGAAAAGAAGAAACTCGTTCCTCAAAAATAAGAACCGGGTTCTTACAATTACATAATTAATACAATTATGGGCAGTAAATACACCAAAAAAGGTAATAGTGGTAATATGGTATGAATCTCATGGGAAAAAGCAGTGAGATGAAAACCCTTTACCTTGCACTTTACTTTAGTAGAGGGTACGTTTAACCTCCTGTATGAAGTCCATTGTAACAGCCCGAGATTTAATGAAAAATATTATTTTAATTTCATTAATGTCTTATGTTGTATTCTACACCAAGATTACCTTGCGCTATACGCAACACCGTATTAGCTTGCAGTATACGCAACACTATTCTTGGACCGTGTTACACACAATTTTGATAATAGTTATTCTACGCAACATTGAGTATATATATATATATATTAAATGTATAAATGAAATATGGTTGGATTCTGTTATATGAAACAATGAAGGATTCTTTCACAACACGCAACCCTGACTTGGTTTGCATTACACGCAATCGCGACCTTCCTCGATAGTGTGTGTTGTACGCAATACCGGGTTTTAATAAACAATGTTATATTATTATAATATTGTCATGAACTAGCCGTTATGAATAGTATTAACTAAATTTTGAATTTTATAACATTATTATTTATCTTACACATTTCTAGAACATGGTATAAGAACAAAATAAATTTTTCGGGTAAAATAAGTATTTTTCAAAAAATGCAGTTTTGCTGCCTTTTGATGGCGCACCCACTTTAAATCTGGTTTTTGACATGTTTATAAGTTCAATTTTACAAAATAAAATTCTTCTTTGGAATCAAGAAATAAAAATTTACTTTGGATAAATTTTTCATATTATTCTGGTAACTTTCACATTTTAATGAATAGTAAAAACACCATATATTTTAATTAAAAACAACTTTTATCATCGTAATATCTTATGTGGTTAAATTATAATATTGAATGGTTTTAAAGTATAAATAGAATATATTTTTACCATTTAATATAATGTATGTCATTAGCATTGATTTAACTTGAATTCGTAGGTTAAATCAATTCAATCTTTTGCAATGTTTTAAACAAAAACCCGTTTTTATTCGACAAAGGGATTAATTTTAATTTAATTTCTGCAACTTCTATGTTTTGAATTTTAAAAAATGGATTCCATATTTGGAATCAGTGGGTCCAAATTATGTTAATAGGATACTTTTTTTTTTGGGAATTATGAATAGTAACTACGGTAAATTTTATTTAACATAGTTAAAGGTAAATCGGGTAATTAAGGGTAAATATAATATTTTAAAATTACCCTAAGAAATGTCAAAATCCTATTGGATCACTAAAAAACGACCCATGTCACCTAAGGGTCAGATTAGATTAATTTAATTAAATTTTGTCAATGAAAATAATTTAATTATTATTAAAACCAAAGAATGTGACAACATGTCACTTTCATAAATCTTATAAGTATAATAATTTTAATCTAGTGATAAACTTCATGAAACATCGAAAATGAATAGTATCCAGAAATCTAATACAATTATCTACATCATAGGAATTTATTTAAAATTTATAGGTATTAAATAATTATCATTTATTATGACACAAAGATGATGCAGTAATTTTCTTATTAATGAAATATTGACATAATTGATGTTATAAATGACCAAATAAATGTAATTTGAGACTTTTTATGACTTACACTAATTTTATAGGTTAATATGACATGTTATTGTTGATTTAAGTAACTTTTTTCGAACTTATCATTCTGTGATGAATTTCATAAAAATCATGTACCAAATAGTGTCAAAATTGACATAAAATAGTTTTTAAAACAAATATTATATTATTAATTGATATTTTATTCCTAAAAATCTAAGGTTCGGCCAAATGACTTAGATAAGGATATATATATTAATAATAAACAATTTGGGGTTCGTTGGGCATGTTATAGTAAGTGTATTAACCATATAGTGAAAGAAAACAAAAAGACACGGTAAAAGTTAAATTATTTAACTTAGAGTTAAATCTAATTGATAAGGTTAAAATAACACCCTAAACTTGTCTAAATCCTATTGGTTGATAGTATTTCGACCCATCCCCACATTAGATTCGAAATTAGTCCCTTTGGAACCATTATAAACTGATTCTGACTTTAATGTAAAATAATATTTTGAGATATTCCTAAGGTGCACCTCTCCTCACTTATAAAAGGGTACCTCCTCCCCCTCCTCCTCACACCAATTTGAGCACTCAAGCTCGGCCGACCCCTGCAAAAATCCCTACTCCACTTCACTAGAATAATCCTAGAGGTCCTGGTCATCTTCAAAGACCAATCTTAGTTCCCTAAGTAGAGGATTCAAAGAAGCGTTCCAAAGAAGAGGAGGTTCGGACACTTACGAAGCAAATCGGACCTAAGGTAAGGGAAATATCACAATCTCACTTTTATCTGAGATTGTTTTTACTTTGGTAATTACTAGGGTGTATTTTATCATCCACATCCATGTTTCCTCAATATATAATATTATTTCCATCCAACTACAATTGTTTAAATCCAAATTTACCCTTCGGTGAGTTTTTAGTAAAAAATATGAAAGGAATCTTTTGACGTTTTTCATACGAGGTGCTTTTTGACTTTTCCGATAAAAGTACGAGAAGAATGTTTTTTTAAAACTTATACGACATGAATGGATTTTTAAAACATTATTTCCAATAAGCTTCCTTTACAAGTTTTCAAGTTTATTTTTAATCAACTTCTTTTATTTTAATGTCATATGATATGTTATGAAAGGAAAAATGTTTTTGAAGAAGAAAGGATATTTTCCTCAAGAATGGAGTTCAAGTGTTTTATCAAAATTATTTTCCATATAAGATAATAAAGGGTTCTGTTTTTATCCCTATCATTACATTGATTTGATTATGTTGTGAGGGAATTATTTTATGAAGTCATTTACCTTATATGGTTTGTTTTATGATGTCATGATGTTTCAAGAATCCCATTTTTGTTACATGTGTTATGCGATGATGTATGATTTATGATTATGTGGCACACATAAGAAAGGAATCATTATAAGATGGGTGGGACCTATATCTCCCTCCAATGCATTGGGTAAAGATTTTATATCTCATGAGATAGACATGGCTGAAATGGTAGGTTATACCGGTTCAGTGAAACAGGACTGAAACGAGGGTTACTCGATTCAGAAAGGGACTTTGTACACTAAGATAGTCTTGGAAATGAGTCTTGACTAACAAGAAATGATTCTCTATGATTATGTGTGAATGCCACAAAGTTTCATGTTTTAAGTTATGATTATTGGGATAACATTTCACTTCTATGATTTATCCCATGTTATGATATTATGAGCTCTTTTGCAGGTTAATATTTCCAAAAGTTATGTGCTTATGTATATGATGTGATTTATATTTCTTTTGTTTACCCTTACTGAGCATTTGAGCTCACCCTTTTATGTTTTCTTTTCCCTAGGATATAAAGAAAGGTTTTAGGTAAAAAAAAAAGAAGATCTTTATGGGAGATTTTGAAGATCTTTCACCACTATTAGAAGACTATAATCCGAGTTTCAAAGACACTAAACTATTACGATCCTTGGGTGTGTATTTTTTTTTATGTACTAAGTATTCCGAAAAAGTAATGTAATGTCCATGTACGTCAAGCTTCGGGTATCTACAGTTGGTATCAGAGGAAAGGTTTAGTCAACCTTTGGAAACTAGGATGCGAAAACGTTAGTGAGATCCCTAGAGATATTTCTACGGTATTTCTAGGGATGTCCCTAAGGTTAAGTATACGTATAGGTTATAGTACTAGAACTATGCTAACGATCATAGAATTAAACCTAAGATGTTAGATATTCAAGGTACTCCCCCTTTATTATGTTGTTTTCCCTAGTATGATTTTTTCCTCTCACGCTATTCTTTTTGGGTTTTAGACGATGGCTGGAACCCGAAGGAACCGTGTTGATCAATGCAATAGACAATGCAATGATTGTCCTCCTGAACAAACAAATGTTATGGGATGTGGAGTGCAAAATCATATTTCTATACTTACACAAGCTATGAATCATTCTGGACTTCCAAATGAGCAGAGAAGGGAACAATATTCTATTGAGTCCTTCATGAGGCAACGTCCACCTTCTTTCAGTGGGACTTCTGATCCACTTGTTGCTGAACAGTGGATCAGTACCACTGAAAAGATATTTTCAGTTCTTCAATGTTCTGAAAATGATAAAGTCATCTTAGCAGTATATCGTTTGGAAGGTGAAGCTGATCAATGGTGGAATCTTATCAAGAATACGAGGCCAAGAGATGAAATTGAGTCCATGGAATGGGACGAGTTCAATAACTTGTTTTTCAGTAAGTACTTCCCTCGTATTCTTCGAACAAAGATAGAAAAGGAGTTTCTTGAGCTGAAGCAGAAGGATGATGAATCTGTTGGTATATACGAAGCGAATTTTACAAGACTTGCAAGGTACGCATCTGGCATTATCATCCAACCTGAAAGTAAAGTTGATCGATTTTTCAGTGGCTTAAAACCAAGTCTTCGAAGGGAATTAGCTATAAGAGACTTCAGTAGCTATGAAGAAATTGTACGTTGTGCTATCATGGTAGAAATGGAAGTTGGTGTTACATATCCATCTCATGGTTTTGACAAGAAACGAAAGATGGAGTTCAAGGAGAAATCTCAGAATAATGGTGAAAAGAAGATGAATGTTTCATTATGCACAAAGTGTGGAAAGAAGCATGGTAGAGATTGTCTTAAAGGGAATAGAAAATGTTTTAAGTGTGGAAAAGAAGGTCATCGAGCAGCTGAGTGTCGAAGTAATGGAAAAAGGGTTTCTAATGATGTGAATAAAGAAAAGACTACAGAGAACGCACCACCAACACTTCAATGTTTCAAGTGCAAGGAGATGGGACATTATGCCAATAAATGCCCTAATCCAAGGGTTAGTGATTATCAACATGAGCAACCACTTAAGGCAAAGGACAAAGGGAAGTCACATGCGATCACTATTGGTGATGTTGAATATGAAAACGATGTGGTGGAATGATTAAGTGTTTATGTAATGGGATTCCAAAATAATGTTGTATATAGTATTGTGGAATATTGGAATATTTATGTTTTGGTCTATTGTGGTTTTCAATATTTTTATGGTACCGGTAACTATGAAAAGTGATTGAGACATTTTTTTGGTAAACAGATGATATGAGCATAATGAAGGGATAAGAAGATAATGAGATGTTTGATTGTATTCATGAGCTCATGATTGATATAAGGACTAAGTGATATCATGGTTTGAGTATATAGAATTTTGAGGATTTTGGTATGTGGAAGGTGTTAACTTTTAACTGCATTCATGTTTTCACTAAGGTATTCAAAAGAATACATGATTAAGGACTTTGAATGTTTGGAATGTGACCAACAAAACATATCTTATGATATATGGGGATCAATGATGGTATTAAATCTCTGGTAATCGTTTTCACTATGTTATGAGAGTGGACTACAATATTATGGATAAGCCTAAAGATTAGAATGGATTATGTTGGACATAAGTTAGGATAAAACGTTTTTCGATATTATTGATGGGATGTTATATTAATATAGCTTTAGAAAAAGGACAACCTGCAGGACGGGCGACAGCCCATCACGTCGGACAAGGCTGTGGGAATCGAACCCACAACCGAAGTGCGACTGGCTTTTATCACCTACCACTGGCCTACAGGAAGTCCATGTTTAGTAGAAACTAGTTTTATTATATTAAGCAGTATGATATATGAAGTATAAGTCCATTTTAGGAACCATATATGATTAATCTCACTATAGATCGACTTATGTATATAATTTTTGCTAACCTTTTGTTTGAGACAGATGGAATGACCCGTCATTCTATCACATGATCTGCTAACACTTCACGAATAACAAATTCAACTTCATTTATTTAAGAGATGAAGTGGAAATTGTTCAAGGCATGAACAACAGTGAGATTGTACCAAAATAAAGAAAGTATTTATTCTAATGCAAATTATCAACTTTAGGGAAATGATCTTGAAAACCAAAAATGTTGTCCTAGTGATCTTATACCTGATGAATCAGATAGTACCTTATATCATCACAAATCTATGGATTTGTGATTACTGGCTTTTCTATAGCCATGTTCTCTACCACTCTCCATCAGAACATGATGGTTAGATTTCTCTTCCATATCCATATTTTCACCTATGTGGAAACCAAGTGATTAGTTTATTTGGGTAATCGTTACATTTCATACTTTAGTTTTTAAAGCCGTGTTTTGGTATTCCATTTTACGATGTGGGTTTCTATCAAAGAAACTTTCAAATAGTGATCCATTTATAACCCCGACGAATTTCGAGGGCGAAATTAATTTTAAGGGGGGTAGAATGTAACAGCCCGAGATTTTATGAAAAATATTATTTTAATTTCAGTAATGTGTTATGTTGTATTCTACACCAAGATTACCTTGCGCTATACGCAACACCGTATTAGCTTGCAGTATACGCAACACTATTCTTGGACCGTGTTACACACAATTTTGATAATAGTTATTCTACGCAACATTGAGTATATATATATATATATTAAATGTATAAATGAAATATTGTTGGATTCTGTTATATGAAACAATGAAGGATTCTTTCACAACACGCAACCCTTACTTGGTTTGCATTACACGCAATCGCGACCTTCCTCGATAGTGTGTGTTGTACGCAATACCGGGTTTTAATAAACAATGTTATATTATTATAATATTGTCATGAACTAGCCGTTATGAATAGTATTAACTAAATTTTGAATTTTATAACATTATTATTTATCTTACACATTTCTAGAACATGGTATAAGAACAAAATAAATTTTTCGGGTAAAATAAGTATTTTTCAAAAAATGCAGTTTTGCTGCCTTTTGATGGCGCACCCACTTTAAATCTGGTTTTTGACATGTTTATAAGTTCAATTTTACAAAATAAAATTCTTCTTTGGAATCAAGAAATAAAAATTTACTTTGGATAAATTTTTCATATTATTCTGGTAACTTTCACATTTTAATGAATAGTAAAAACACCATATATTTTAATTAAAAACAACTTTTTTCATCGTAATATCTTATGTGGTTAAATTATAATATTGAATGGTTTTAAAGTATAAATAGAATATATTTTTACCATTTAATATAATTTATGTCATTAGCATTGATTTTACCTTGAATTCGTAGGTTAAATCAATTCAATCTTTTGCAATGTTTTAAACAAAACCCGTTTTTATTCGACAATGGGATTAATTTTAATTTAATTTCTGCAACTTCAGTGTTTTGAATTTTAAAAAATGGATTCCATATTTGGAATCATTGGGTCCAAATTATGTTAATAGGATACTTTTTTTTTTGGGAATTATGAATAGTAACTACGGTAAATTTTATTTAACATAGTTAAAGGTAAATCGGGTAATTAAGGGTAAATATAATATTTTAAAATTACCCTAACAAATGTCAAAATCCTATTGGATGACTAAAAAACGACCCATGTCACCTAAGTGTCAGATTAGATTAATTTAATTAAATTTTTTCAATGAAAATAATTTAATTATTATTAAAACCAAAGAATGTGACAACATGTCACTTTCATAAATCTTATAAGTATAATAATTTTAATCTAGTGATAAACTTCATGAAACATCGAACATGAATAGTCTCCAGAAAGCTAATACAATTATCTACATCATAGTAATTTATTTAGAATTTTTAGGTATTAAATAATTATCATTTATTATGACAGAAAGATGATGCAGTAATTTTCTTATTAATGAAATATTGACATAATTGATGTTATAAATGCCCAAATAAATGTAATTTGAGACTTTTTATGACTTAAACTAATTTTCTAGGTTAATATGACATGTTATTATTGATTTAAGTAACTTTTTTCGAACTTATCATTCTGTTAGGAATTTCATAAAAATCATGTACCAAATAGTGTCAAAATTGACATAAAATAGTTTTTAAAACAAATATTATATTATTAGTTGTTATTTTATTCCTAAAAATCTAAGGTTCGGCCAAATCACTTATATAAGGATAAATATATTAATAATAAACAATTTGGTGTTCGTTTGGCATGTTATAGTAAGTGTATTAACCATATAGTGAAAGAAAACAAAAAGACACGGTAAAAGTTAAATTATTTAACTTAGAGTTAAATCTAATTGATAAGGTTAAAATAACACCCTAAACTTGTCTAAATCCTATTGTTTGATAGGATTTCGACCCATCCCCACTTTAGCTTCGAAATAAGATCCTTTGGAACCATTATATACTTATTTTGACTATAATGTAAAATAATATATTGAGATATTCCTAAGGTGCCCCTCTCCTCCCTTATAAAAGGGTACCTCCTCCCCCTCCTCCTCACTCCAATTTGAGCACTCAAGCTCGACCGACCCCTGCCAAAATCCCTTCTCCACTTCACTAGAATAATCCTAGAGGTCCTGGTAGTCTTCAAAGACCAATCTTAGTTCCCCAAGTAGAGGATTCAAAGAAGCGTTCCAAAGAAGAGGAGGTTCGGACACTTACGAAGCAAATCAGACCTAAGGTAAGGGAAATATCACAATCTCACTTTTATCTGAGATTGTTTTTACTTTGGTAATTACTGGGGTGTATTTTATCATCCACATCCATGTTTCCTCAATATGTAATATTATTTCCATCCAACTACAATTGTTTAAATCCAATTTTACCCTTTGGTGAGTTTTTAGTAAAAAATATGAATGGAATCTTTTGACGTTTTTCATACGAGGTGCTTTTTGACTTTTCCGACAAAAGT
Organism: Viscum album; assembly: GCA_963277665.1. Classification (NCBI taxonomy): domain Eukaryota; kingdom Viridiplantae; phylum Streptophyta; class Magnoliopsida; order Santalales; family Viscaceae; genus Viscum; species Viscum album. Next base: position 1,295,516,635 of record OY728142.1, on the reverse strand, counting down.
ATGAGAATAATGTTTTTTTTAAAACTTATAAGACATGAATGGATTTTTAAAACATTATTTCCAATAAGCTTCATTTACATGTTTTCAAGTTTATTTTTAATCAACTTCTTTTATTTTAAAGTCATATGATATGTTATGAAAGGAAAAATGTTTTTGAAGAAGAAAGGATATTTTCCTCAAGAATGGAGTTCAAGTGTTTTATCAAAATTATTTTCCATCTAAGATAATAAAGGGTTCTGTTTTTATCCCTATCATTACATTGATTTGATTATGTTGTGAGGAAATTATTTTATGAAGTCATTTACCTTATATGGTTTGTTTTATGATGTCATGATGTTTCAAGAATCCCATTTTTGTTACATGTGTTATGTGATGATGTATGATTTATGATTATGTGGAACACATAAGAAAGGATTCATTATAATATGGGTGGTACCTATATCTCCCTCCAATGCATTGGGTAAATATTTTATATCTCATGAGATAGACATGGCTGAAATGGTAGGTTATACCGGTTCAGTGAAACAGGACTGAAACGAGGGTTACTCGATTCAGAAAGGGACTTTATACACTAAGATAGTCTTGGCAATGAGTCTTGACTAAAAAGAAATGATTCTCTATGATTATGTGTGAATGCCACAAAGTTTCATGTTTTAAGTTATGATTATTGGGATTACATTTCACTTCTATGATTTATCCCATGTTATGATACTATGAGCTCTTTTGCAGGTTAATATTTCCAAAAGTTATGTGCTTATGTATATGATGTGATTTATATTTCTTTTGTTTACCCTTACTGAGCATTTGAGCTCAACCTTTTATGTTTTCTTTTCCCCAAGATATAAAGAAAGGTTTTAGGTATAAAAAAAAGAAGAACTTTATGGGAGATTTTGAAGATCTTTCACCACGATTAGAAGACTATAATCCGAGTTTCCAAAGACACTAAACTATTAAGATCCTTGTGTGTGTATTTTTTGTTATGTACTAAGTATTCCGCAAAAGTAATGTAAAGTCCATGTACGTCAAGCTTCGGGTCTCTACAGTTGGTATCAGAGGAAAGGTTTAGTCATCCTTTGGAAACTAGGATGCGAAATCGTTAGTGAGATCCCTAGAGATATTTCTACGGTATGTCTAGGGATGTCCCTAAGGTTACGTATACGTATAGGTTATAGTAATAAAACTACGCTAACGATCATAGAATTAATCCTAAGATTTTAGATATTCAAGGTACTCCCCCTTTATTATGTTGTTTTCCCTAGCATGATTTTTGCCTCTCACGCTATTCTTTTTGGGTTTTAGACGATGGATGGAACCCGAAGGAACCGTGTTGATCAATGCAATGGAAAATGCAATGATTGTCCTCCTGAACAAACACATGTTATGGGAGATGGAGTGCAAAATCTTATTGCTATACTTACACAAGCTATGAATCATTCTGGACTTCCAAATGAGCAGAGAAGGGAACAATATTCTATTGAGTCCTTCATGGGGCAACGTCCACCTTCTTTCAGTGGGACTTCTGATCCACTTGTTGCTGAACAATGGATCAGTACCACAGAAAAGATATTTTCAGTTCTTCAATGTTCTGAACATGATAAAGTCATCTTAGCAGTATATCGTTTGGAAGGTGAAGCTGATCAATGGTGGAATCTTATCAAGAATACGAGGCCAAGAGATGAAATTGAGTCCATGGAATGGGACGAGTTCAAGAACGTGTTTTTCAGTAAGTACTTCCCTCGTATTCTTAGAACAAAGATGGAAAAGGAGTTTCTTGAGCTGAAGCAGAAGGATGATGAATCTGTTGGTATATACGAAGCGAATTTTACAAGACTTGCAAGGTACGCATCTGGCATTATCATGCAACCTGAAAGTAAAGTTGATCGATTTTTCAGTGGCTTAAAACCAAGTCTTCGAAGGGCATTAGCTATAAGAGACTTCAGTAGCTATGAAGAAATTGTACGTTGTGCTATCAAGGTAGAAATGGAAGTTGGTGTTACATATCCATCTCATGGTTTTGACAAGAAATGAAAGATGGAGTTCAAGGAGAAATCTCAGAATAATGGTGAAAAGAAGATGAGTGTTTCCTTATGCACAAAGTGTGGAAAGAAGCATGGTGGATATTGTCTTAATGGGAATAGAAAATGTTTTAAGTGTGGAAAAGAAGGTCATCGAGCAGCTGAGTGTCGAAGTAATGGAAAAAGTGTTTCTAATGATGTGAATAAAGAAAAGACCGCAGAGAACGCACCACCAACACTTCAATGTTTCAAGTGCAAGGATATGGGACATTATGCCAATAAATGCCCTAATCCAAGGGATAGTGATGATCAACATGAGAAACCACTTAAGGCAAAGGACAAAGGGAAGTCACATGCGATCACTATTGGCGATGTTGAATATGACAACGATGTGGTGGAATGATTAAGTGTTTATGTAATGGGATTCCAAAATAATGTTGTATATAGTATTGTGGAATATTGGAATATTTATGTTTTGGTCAATTGTGGTTTTCAATAATTTTATGGTACTGGTAACCATGAAAAGTGATTGAGACATTTTTTTGGTAAACAGATGATATGAGCATAATGAAGGGATAAGAAGATAATGAGATGTTTGATTGTATTCATGAGCTCATGATTCATATAAGGACTAAGTGATATCATGGTTTGAGTATATAGAATTTTGAGGATTTTGGTATGTGGAAGGTGTTAACTTTTAACTGCATTCATGTTTTCACTATGGTATTCAAAAGAATACATGATTAAGGACTTTGAATGTTTGGAATGTGACCAACAAAACATATCTTATGATATATGGGGATCAATGATGGTATTAAATCTCTGGTAATCGTTTTCACTATGTTATGAGAGTGGACTATAGTATTACAGATAATCCTAAAGATTAGAATGGATTATGTTGGACATAAGTTAGGATAAAACGTTTTTCGATATTATTGATGGGATGTTATATTAATATAGCTTTAGAAAAAGGACAACCTGCAGGACGGGCGACAGCCCATCGCGTCGGACAAGGCTGTGGGAATCGAACCCACAACCGAAGTGCGACTGGCCTTTATCGCCTAACACTGGCCTACAGGAAGTCCCGGTTTAGTAGAAACTAGTTTTATTATATTAAGCTGTATGATATATGAAGTATAAGTCCATTTTAGGAACCATATATGATTAATCTCACTATAGATCGACTTATGTATATAATTTTTGCTAACCTTTTGTTTGAGACAGATGGAATGACCCGTCATTCTATCACATGATCTGCTAACACTTCACGAATAACAAATTCAACTTCATTTATTTAAGATATGAAGTGGAAATTGTTCAAGGCATGAACAACAGTGAGATTGTACCAAAATAAAGAAAGTATTTATTCTAATGAAAATTTTCAACTTTAGGGAAATGATCTTGAAAACCAAAAATGTTGTCCTAGTGATCTTATACCTGATGAATCAGATAGTACCTTATATCATAACAAATCTATGGATTTGTGATTACTGGATTTTCTATAGCTATGTTCTCTACCACTCTCCATCAGAACATGATGGTTAGATTTCTCTTCCATATCCATATTTTCACCTATGTGGAAACCAAGTGATTAGTTTATTTGGGTAATCGTTACATTTCATACTTTAGTTTTTAAAGCCAAGTTTTGGTATTCCTTTTTACGATGTGGGTTTCTATCAAAGAAACTTTCAAATAGTAAACCATTTATAACCCCGATGAATTTCGAGGGCGAAATTCATTTTAAGGGGGGTAGAATGTTACAGCCCTAGATTTTATGAAAAATATTATTTTAATTTCATTAATTTCTTATGTTGTATTCTACACCAAGATTACCTTGCGCTATACGCAACACCGTATTAGCTTGCAGTATACACAACACTATTCTTGAACCGTGTTACACACAATTTTGATAATAGTTATTCTACGCAACATTGAGTTTATATATATATATATTAAATGTATAAATGAAATATGGTTGGATTCTGTTATACGAAACAACGAAGGATTCTTTCACAACACGCAACCCTAACTTGGCTTGCATTACACGCAATCACGACCTTCCTCGATAGCGTGTGTTGTACGCAATACCGGGTTTTAATAAACAATGTTATATTATTATAATATTGTCATGAACTAGCCGTTATGAATATTATTAACTAAATTTTTAATTTTATAACATAATTATTCATCTTACACATTTCTAGAACATGGTATAAGAACAAAATAAATTTTTCGGGTAAAATAAGTATTTTTCAAAAAATGCAGTTTTGCTGCCTTTTGATGGCACACCCACCTTAAATCTGGTTTTTGACATGTTTATAAGTTCAATTATACAAAATAAAATTCATCTTTGGAATCAAGAAATAAAAATTTACTTTGGATAAATTTTTCATATTATTCTGGTAACTTTCACATTTTAATGAATAGTAACAACACCATATATTTTAATTAAAAACAACTTTTTTCATCCTAATATCTTATGTGGTTAAATTATAATATTGAATGGTTTTAAAGTATAAATAGAATATATTTTTACCATTTAATATAATTTATGTCATTATCATTGATTTTACCTTGAATTCATAGGTTAAATCAATTCAATCTTTTTCAATGTTTTAAACAAAAACCCGTTTTTATTCGACAACGGGATTAATTTTAATTTAATTTCTGCAACTTCTGTGTTTTGAATTTTAAAAAATGGATTCCATATTTGGAATCAGTGGGTCCAAATTATGTTAATAGGATACTTTTTATTTTTGGGAATTATGAATAGTAACTACGGTAAATTTTATTTAACATAGTTAAAGGTAAATCGGGTAATTAAGGGTAAATATAATATTTTAAAATTACCCTAAAAAATGTCAAAATCCTATTGGATGACTAAAAAACGACCCATGTCACCTAAGGGTCAGATTAGATTAATTTAATTAAATTTTTTCAATGACAATAATTTAATTATTTTTAAAACCAAAGAATGTGACAACATGTCACTTTCATAAATCTTATAAGTATAATAATTTTAATCTAGTGATAAACTTCATGAAACATCGAACATGAATAGTCTCCAGAAAGCTAATACAATTATCTACATCATAGGAATTTATTTAGAATTTTTAAGTATTAAATAATTATAATTTATTATGACACAAAGATGATGCAGTAATTTTCTTATTAATGAAATATTGACATAATTGATGTTATAAATGCCCAAATAAATGTAATTTGAGACTTTTTATGACTTAAACTAATTTTCTAGGTTAATATGACATGTTATTGTTGATTTAAGTAACTTGCTTCGAACTTATCATTCTGTTATGAATTTCATACAAATCATTTACCAAATAGTGTCAAAATTGACATAAAATAGTTTTTAAAACAAATATTATTTTATTAATTGTTATTTTATTCCTAAAAATCTAAGGTTCGGCCAAATGACTTAGATAAGGATATATATATCAATAATAATCAATTTGGGGTTCGTTTGGCATGTTATAGTAAGTTTATTAACCATATAGTGAAAGAAAACAAAAAGACACGGTAAAAGTTAAATTATTTAACTTAGAGTTAAATCTAATTGATAAGGTTAAAATAACACCCTAAACTTGTCTAAATCCTATTGGTTGATAGGATTTCTACCCATCCCCACTTTAGCTTCGAAATAAGTCACTTTGGAACCATTATAAACTGATTTTTACTTTAATGTAAAATAATATTTTGAGATATTCCTAAGGTGCCCCTCTCCTCCCTTATAAAAGGGTACCTCCTCCCCCTCCTCCTCACACCAATTTGAGCACTCAAGCTCGGCCGACCCCTGAAAAAATCCCTTCTCCACTTCACTAGAATAATCCTAGAGGTCCTGGTCATCTTCAAAGACCAATCTTAGTTCCCTAAGTAGAGGATTCAAATAAGTGTTCCAAAGAAGAGGAGGTTCGGACACTTACGAAGCAAATCGGACCTAAGGTAAGGGAAATATCACAATCTCACTTTTATCTGAGATTGTTTTTACTTTGGTAATTACTGGGGTGTATTTTATCATCCAAATCCATGTTTCCTCAATATGTAATAGTATTTCCATCCAACTACAATTGTTTAAATCCAATTTTACCCTTCGGTGAGTTTTTAGTAAAAAATATGAAAGGAATCTTTTGACGTTTTTCATATGAGGTGCTTTTTGACTTTTCCGACAAAAGTACGAGAAGAATGTTTTTTTTAAACTTATACGACATGAATGGATTTTTAAAACCTTATTTCCAATAAGCTTCCTTTACAAGTTTTCATGTTTATTTTTAATCAACTTCTTTTATTTTAAAGTCATATGATATGTTATGAAAGGAAAAATGTTTTTGAAGAAGAAAGGATATTTTTCTCAAGAATGGAGTTCAAGTGTTTTATCAAAATTATTTTCCATCTAAGATAATAAAGGGTTCTGTTTTTATCCCTATAATTACATTGATTTGATTATGTTGTGAGGGAATTATTTTATGAAGTCATTTACCTTATATGGTTTGTTTTATGATGTCATGATGTTTCAAGAATCCCATTTTTGTTACATGTGTTATGCGATGATGTATGATTTATGATTATGTGGCACACATAAGAAAGGATTCATTATAAGATGGGTGGGACATATATCTCCCTCCAATGCATTGGGTAAAGATTTTATATCTCATGAGATAGACATGGCTGAAATGGTAGGTTATACCGGTTCAGTGAAACAGGACTGAAACGAGGGTTACTCGATTCAGAAAGGGACTTTGTACACTAAGATAGTCTTGGCAATGAGTCTTGACTAACAAGAAATGATTCTCTATGATTATGTGTGAATGCCACAAAGTTTCATATTTTATGTTATGATTATTAGGATTACATTTCACTTCTATGATTTATCCCATGTTATGATATTATGAGCTCTTTTGCAGGTTAATATTTCCAAAAGTTATGTGCTTATGTATATGATGTGATTTATATTTATTTTGTTTACCCTTACTGAGCATTTGAGCTCACCCTTTTATGTTTTCTTTTTCCCAGGATATAAAGAAAGGATTTAGGTTAAAAAAAGATCTTTATGGGAGATTTTGAAGATCTTTCACCACGATTAGAAGACTATAATCCAAGTTTCCAAAGACACTAAACTATTACGATCCTTGTGTGTGTATTTTTTGTTATGTACTAAGTATTCCTCAAAAGTAATGTAAAGTCCATGTACGTCAAGCTTCGGGTCTCTACATCCGTAGTATGTTATTAAATTATAACATAACCATATTAATATTTATGATATCATACATTATTCATTTATGACTTTATACTACCCATTTAATAATAATTTCCATGTTGAATTAACATTTCGGTTAATAACCCATTTCTTTATTGTACGTGTTTTAACATGTTACTCTTGATTGTATCACTTAGATCATGATTTAAAAAATTACAGAACATAAAACATGATTTATATATCATATATATTTAGAATATAATTATTTATAATAGATATATATGTGAAATGGAAAACACCGTTTATGGAGATGATAGTCCGTACGTACGCATAAACGATGTTTATGTTTTCATAACATATTGAACGGAACTAAGTGAATAAAATATATGTAAAATACTTATATATATATATCCATTAGAATTATTATGTCCTATATTAAAATCATATTATTAATATATATTTTTATAATCGTCGATGACTGGAGAATGTGGAAATGAATCTCATCGCGTCGTGGAGACGGTAATCCTTACGTACGCACGAGTGACAATATCGTTTCCTTGAAGGTGCAGAATTGGATGGTATATTAATTTTACAGAGTCATTATAATTTTATTTTAATTATTTATATACATATTACTCATCATTATATCCATCCAAATAACATAGTGTTGAATAAAAAATTACACCACGACGTGGAGATGGTAAGACGTACGTACACACGCATGGTGACATTATCATTCATAAGATGGATACAATAATTATATAGTTGTGAAATATTTATAATAACATTACAGTATATAGAAGATACTTGAGTTATTATTTTAGAATGGAAATATCAAAAAAAGATTAAGTGGAAGAAGAAAGGAACTTGGAAGAGGATGGTGAAAACATTACATCTTCTTCGGGTTCTTCCTTTTGATTTGATCAAAATGGCTTCTTAAGATGGATTTATAAATAAATTAGTGCCTCTAATATGAATTGAGGACTGTTGAGAGGGTATTTCGGTAGAGTTTGGCCGAACCAAAAGGCTTTGTAGGTATGAATTTGAGAAAAGGGGGATTGCCCATTTATAAGAGTGGTCAGGGGCACCTTTGGAAATTCCAGAAATATTATTTTATAATAAATTCATATTAGCTTTTTAATGGATCCAAAGTGAATTATTTAAAGTTTCAGGTGGGGATATGTCAAAAACCACTCAACTAATAGGTTTTAGACAGGTTTGGGTCACTTTATTAACCTTATCTTTTAGTTTTAACACTTAGTTAATTAGTTTGTCATTTACCATGTATCTTTGTATTTTTATATTATATAGTTAATAAACTTACTATATACCTCCAAGTGGACCCCAAGTGGTATATTAATGCAAAAAAGATCACTATATAAGTCCTTTGGACGAAACCTATATTTTTAGGAATATAATATTAAATAATAATATAATATTTATTTTAAAAACACTTTTTTGTCAATTTTGATACTATTTAATAATTGATTTTTTTAAAGTTTTAAAAACTTTATTAATTCAAAAAAAACATTTAACCAATCCTTTAATGTCATATTAACCAATGAAATTCGTGTATGTCATCGTAACTTTAAAATTATATTTATTTTTCCATTTATGATACCAATTATTTGATTCTTGCATTAATAAGGAATGTATTGCATCATTACTGTGTCATAAATAAATTTAGTTATTCAAAGTCTAAAAATTATAAATGATATACCATTATGTATTAAATCATTTTATATTTCTAATGAATATTTATAGTAAAAAATATATCATATATAACCCTATGTAAAAATTGTTTTTGTAAAATATATATGCTAATGTCATTTTTGTATTTACTTTAACATAATTAATATAAAGTGTCATTATCACTTACAAGTGGCTCCATGGGGTCCCAAAATCGTCCCATATATTCCCATGGTCGAACATGTATCAACCAATAGGTTTAGGACACATTTTATGGTAATTTAGTATTATTATAAAATTAAATTTGTACCCTTATTTACCGAATTTACCCTTTAACCCTGGAAAATAAAATATGTACCGATTTAATTATTCAAAATGACTAAAAATAAAAGTTACCTATTTAAAAATTTTGGACCTCCTAATTCTAAATATGTAATCCATTTTTTTAAATACAAAATATAGAAGTGACAAAAATTAATTTAAAATTAATTCCCGTTGTCAAAACAAGAGACGTGTTTCTAAGAAACAATAACTATCAAAAGATTGACACTTGTTTATATCCAGTTTAAATGTGAAATTATGTTCAATGACTAAAATTGGATTAAAAAGTAAAAATATATTCTAAATATGCTCTAAACCCACTCAAATTCATAATTTATCACTATTAATTATTTCGATTAAAAAAGTTGTTTTTAATTAAAATTCAATAATTTTCACTATTCATCAAAATATGAAAGTTATCAGAAAAGTACCAAAATTTCACCCTAATCTAATTTAGATATTCCAAATCCAAAAATGAAGTCCATTTTGAAGGATAAAATTATTAAAAGTTAAAATAGTGGGTATTACTATTCATGACAGCTAGTTGATTGGTTATGGTGTGTGCTAGAACTCTATGTTTCGTACAACACACGCTACTGCATTATTCAAAGAGAAGCATACCGTAGAAACTTGGGGTGTTACAATATCAATGGAACATTGATGTTCTAAGAGGTTTTTTCTTGGTTAGAAACCAATAAAGTGGTAGAGGATCATAGTTTCTTAGGTATTGCAGGTTACTACCATAGGTTCGTACCCAACTTCTCTCGAGTTGTAGTGCCATTGACATATTTGACTAAGAAAGACGAAGCTTTCATGTAGAGTGAGAAGTGTTAGGAAGATTTTACATATCAAATATTTATGATGGTCAATTCCCAAGTGTTGTGGTTACTAGAGGAACGGGTGACATTCGATGTGTTCTTTGATGCTTCTAGTCTAGTCTTGGGGTGTGTGTTGAAGCAGTAGTAGGGAGTGATTTCTTATGGGTCATGGCAGTTAATTCCTCACAAACATAACTATGAAACCCTTGAACTGTATATTATAGTGGTGGTGTTCTCACTGATTTTGTGGTCCCATTACGTTATTGGGGAAGGCTTTGTAGTCTTCAAAGATCACAAAATCATTAGGTTCATATTCTCTTTGTGAGACTTGAACTTGTGAAATTGAATGTGGATGGAGTTTCTTCATTTCTAAGAAATTGATATCTCATACACCTAATTAAAATGGAACATCATGGTTGATTCCTTGAGTAGTAAGTCACAGAGGGAAGCAGTTTTGGAGTCTGCAGATTCTTGGAATGTAATAGAGGGGTTGGTTTCATTACATGTATCCATAAGAGTGGACGATGGTAGGTGAAGTTTATTTCTTATTATAGTGGAGTATTACATGGTTCAAAAATTGGTGTAATCTCATTTGGGAGAATCATAGGCTGAATTTATCATGTTATCTAGGGTGATGCTTAAGAAGGATGGATAGAGGATTTCTAAAATCGGATTATTTCCCACGGGAAGTTGTTTGTCCCAGAAATGATGTGTAAGGGAGTTCTCTGTGATTTCATAGCTCAGCCCTGGAGGTAAACCTAGGATTTTCCAAGATATATCAAGGCTTGAGAGATTGGTTTCAGAGGCCTAGAGTGAAGCGGTCATTGGAGGAGCCTTTGGAAAAGTCCCTGGTGTGTTAGCAGGTAAAGGCTGAGCACCCTATTTTTGGTGGTCTGTTGCAGCCCTTAGATGTTCCTAAGAAGAAGTGGGAAGATGTCTCGATGGATTTTGTCACCAGAATACTAAGGGATGTGGGAAGATATGATGAAATCTGAGTAGTGGTGGACAGATTGATGAAATCTTCTGACTTCTTAGTGGTTAAGGAGTCATGTTTAGTGGATGACATAGCATTGAAGTATGTGGGTGAATTTGTGTTTCTGCACGGAGTTCCGAGAACCACTGTCTGGGATTTGGGTACATGGTTTACCTCATGATTCTAGAGGGTATTTCAACATGCGTTTGGCACCCACCTATTCCATAACAGAGCTTTCCATCATCAGGAATAGGGGATGATAGAGAAGAACATCCTTATGATTGAGTATATGTTGCAAGCATGTGCATTGGTCTTTGGAGGATCATGGGTATGACACTTGCCTCTTGTATTTTTTTTCCTACAACAATAGCGATTCCTCTACCATTTACATGGAACTGTTGGAAGCCTTGTACGGATGATCGTGTATTTCACCTGTGTGCTCGATGAAGGTTGGAGGGGAATGTGTTCTTTTCCTAGAGGTGGTGTAGAGCATGATGGAGATGGTTTATCTTGTGCATGAAAGGATAAGGCCAGTTTAGGATTGGAATAAGTCATATGTTGAACATTGGAGGAGACCCTTCAAGTTCAAGGTTGGGGACCACATGTTCTTAAAGGTATCCCCTCGGTGTGGACAATAAAGGTTTTTAGGGGGAGTAATCTTTCTCAATGATTCATCAGACCCTTCAAGCAGTTGGTAAGAGTTTGCGATGTTGCATACCAGCTGACATTACCACCACCACTGGAGAGATACACAACTTCTTCCATGTATCTCATCTTTGTCGGTATCTACACAATGATTGTCATGTCCTCGACTTGAGAGAGTTGGATATCGATGACGATGCGACGTTCATGGAATGACCAGTATGAATCAAGGATCGTAATGAGAAGGTTCTTCATGGATGGAAAAGTCCCTTGGTACTTTTGTTGTATAGGCATTGTGGCCTAGAAGAGAGTACATAGTAATGGGAGGCACATATGCATACCTAGTACCCAGAGTTGTTCTAATTTTGATCTTGTGTTTTCTTTGTGCCAAGCTTATGATGTAATGTTTAAACATCACTTTTTATATGATAATTTTTTCCCTTATCCTTATTTTCTGTGAAAAGTCCTGACTATGGGGAGGGGAGAACCAAATCCTTAATCAAGACACATTAATGTATATGTGATTAAACTCATCTGGATTACTCAGTGCCACCCAAAGTAGATAGTATCTGGACATTGAGGGAAGAGTTCTTTAGTACATGTGTCTGGATGGTTTGACCTTTTTCTGGTTGTGTGGTTGTTTGGGATATTGAAGCCTTAGTGTATCCCTAGTTGTTCAAGAGATAGATGAGAAAGAGTTATCATTATATTTTGAGATTTTATTTTATATTTTGAACAATTATAGGGAGGTTTGTCCCCGATGGATATCATAGAAGGTGGTTTTTCAGACCACTCTCTTTTTATCAGGTTTACTCATGAATTATTGAGGAAAACAATTATTTTAGAGGTATATGATGTAATTTAAGGGACCCTCCTTGTCCATGACTTTTCCAAATATTGATTTTTGCGGTATCATGGGGACCAACAGTGGATCACTGAGAAGTTTTCCAAAGTTCAGGATGTACCAATAGTGGCACCGATCAGCCGTCGATGGCATTGATCGTTCTTTGATGATACTGATTGGCTTTGGTGCCACACCGAATGGTGTTAGGGTGTTAGTGACTCACCCATTTGTGATTCATATCCAATTTTTCCAGGACTTTCTAGTTTCAATCATGTAACACCTCTTTTAACATAAAAGTGTTTTAATGTGTCTTTTAAAGTGATTTAAGGAAGTTTTAAGGCCCGTAAAAGATGTTTCAAGTCCAATAAGAGTTGGGTGACCATTGAATTACCAACACGTGTTGCCTTTTATCAGTGTCCCATCATTTTTCGTGCGTTCTAGTTTTTACTAGATTTTACTGGTCCACACATGTTACATGTTTTAAATTCTTAATGGAAATCTATCAACACACTATCATACACTCATATATCTCCATTGTTTCTATGGAGAAATATTAAATCCCAATTAATTTCAACATGTGAAACCACTGAGCGGCCTGCCATCCCACGATCTAACATTCATGTACATTAAATTGTTCTCCTTTATTTTAGGATATGACCTCTTCTTAATCAAAATTCATTCATCCTTCTTATTTTTTGTTTATGTTGTTGTGCCCAGAGGCTTCTTCCTAAAACGAGTTGTATGCCCATGCTAGAGCCCTTCCTGCTCAGCCCTGTAGTTTTATTTTCTTGCATGTGGCGTTATCCCCAGTTCATGGTGCAAGGGGAAAACACTGATCCTTGATCATCCATGTAGGGGTTCTTCCTTCATCTATCTTTATTGTGCATCATTTGGGGTGGGTATGATGATGTTCCCTCGGGACATAGATGAAACCAAATTTAATGAAGATAACAAACAACCATTTAATTAAAGAAGTAGTATGAAAAATGATGATGTTGTTATATTTTACCTTCGTTTTTATATTATTAATTTTATGGTCTCATGTCCATTAAAAATCATCATCCGTTGTGGTTATTTATTACGCACTAATGATGCTTTATTTTATGGAAAATATTTTGATTGAGTGAATTTAACACGGAATCTAATTAATCATATAAACATGGTCGATTAAATGGATTATATACGGATAACAAACATTGTGTGATCATCCCGGTTAACCAAATGAAAGAAGGAACTTAATTAATGGTGGTGGATAAATTTAATAACATCCTTGCTCTATTCTAGTGATATGTATGGTGGTTATGGTTGATGTTTGTGCGGTGGAGTAGTGGGGAATGGAATATATCATACGGGGCTTTTTGGTTTATGAATCTGAGGCCGTGTTTAGCAGGCTACAAATGTTTTGGACCAGGTACATTGGAGATAATAATGGTTTTAGTACTTAGATGGATCTAAGAGGATCCCATTTTGATGTTATTATTTAAAAGTGAACTAGGAGTGAAATCATGAATGCCTTCCTGGATGTTTTTTGTTTAGTTTTTATGACCTATGGTTATGCCTATTAGTTTTCCAATAGTGAATTAATATTTAAATGGAATCACTATAACTTGATAACGAGATTGGGTACAAGTAATAAATGTTTTCCAAAAATGGGTTGTGCTCTGGTTGTGGTTGTTGTGTACATGTCCATGTAGGGGTAGTAGAAATAGCGATTGTGTGTAATATTGTTGTTAGGTTGGTGACCCTTTAGTTGAGATGATTGATTTATTAACTAAATGTATAAAATTTAAATCTTGTGTTTCTTGTACACACCCCACCCATGTGGATCACTTTTTGCGGAACACCCTTATTTCATGGGGTGGGTGTATTTCCAAAAATTCCTAGGAGTGGATGTTTATTAGATCATTTCTACTCCTTCTCCCAGAAATACCAACACTCATAGAGTTGGCTGTTACAACCTGGGGATCATTATAATCCAAGAGTCTTCGAACATGGTGTGTTGTGCTTGGTTGGTCCAGGTGTGTGCAGCCAGGTTTTCTTTCTATGTGTGTTCGGGATGAGGCCAAGGTTACTGCAGATAGGAATTATGGATTTGGTGGACGAGGTGTCTTTGGGAAGGAATTGTGGTTGTGATGGACCAAGTGTCTCTGGGAGGTATGTGAGGTTTTGGTGGCCCATGTTTTTGTGAGTGGGATAGACATGAGGTTGGGATGACCCAAATGGTTGTTTTTGGGGGAAGTAGTGTGACTATAGTTGGATCTTTAGGGGAGGTATGATGCACCTGATTTTCTAAATAACCTATGGGAAAGTGGTGCTGGTACCAAAATATCGATTTTTTGTCACTTATATCTTACTTGAATTGCTTTATTTGGGGAGTGTGCCATGGTGATGTCGGGTGGATAGTTTTCCTTACTAGGTGTTTTGGTTACCTTTATTTCGCACTAGAAATTAGAATGTATCCCCACTTGTGCATGAGATCTTTGGTTTCCCTACTCATTACACATGTATACTCACCCTACATTTATAAAACTACTTCTCGGTTTCTTGGAGGACATTGAGATCCATGTTGGACCTTACTAGCTTGGGTGTTGGGACATTTTTCATTGATTCTTTTCTTTTCCTTTGGTACTTTTCTCTAGAGTTTTTCATGTAGCTTGTATCAGTTTATTTTGAACATGCATATGGGAAGGGATTTTGGTCTTTACATTTATCATGTGTGCTTAGTTTTTTTGGGATTTACCCTCTTATCTACCGATCTTGTTCTATAAAAAAGGGCAACACCTTCCATTTATGTGAGATTCTATACCCCTGGTTCTAGTCGCCACTTTATGGCCTAATAAATGCGGGATTCATGGGTCATTATATCTCATTCACCATGAAAAAGGATGGGCAGGACACCTTGTCATCCTTTCCCACATCATGGAGAAAACGTGTCATGATAATTTATCCCTCATGAAGTGTTTTTTATGTTGTTAGGGTGGAAAAAATTATGCACTATAAAAGGGATTTCAAAGAAATATTGTGTTTTAATTCCAATGAAAAGCATAAACTAAAATCCAATATGACTTTTATTATAAATTAATTAAGTGATTTAAATATAAATAAATAATAGTTGTTTTATATGAGGTATTTTTTAAAAACCAATTGGAAATTTAATTAAATTATTTTATTGAAAATAAATGACTTTTCTAAGAAAAATAGTATTTTCCACATTTTAACTAAAAATCTATATTTTTTAAAAAACCCCAAAAATTTCATTAAATGTACTTTTTTAATTTGTTTTTGAAAAAATTAATTTATTTTTTTTCAAATAAATTTTCTATAATCTTCAAAAATAATTATTAATTCATTCTCCCCAAAATAAATAAAAATCATATTTGAAGAAAAATTAATTTTGTAGTATAAAATTACTTTTATAAAAAATAATTGATCATTTTTTAATAATATATAAACAATTTTTATTTGGTTTAAATTTTGAACCTATATAAATTTTATGAATTATTTCATAATATTTATATCCACTAATTTAATGTATAGGATATAATGGTAATATATTTTTCAGGTCATCTTAGATTAGGGTTTTATCTCTAATACACAATCAAACAAATTTATCTTTTCTAAACATTTTGGGAGTGACATCCTATGTCACACATAAAAAACATGTATCTTCAAAATTTAAAATTCTTATCTATAATTATTTTTTGTATATTTAAAAATACATTTATATGAAACTCACATCGTAAATACATTTAACAAAACATACACTTGATAAGAGAAAAAAAACATACTATGGTAAACATGATTGACATGTACCTGGTTACAAAATAAGAAGACATAAGTTGAAAGTGATTATATGTACATGAAATAATTTTATAATACCTAATTAATGACACGGTGTGATAAAAATAAATTATCTCAATAAGGTGAATGATCATGATAAAGTTACCAACCGTAAACCCATAAACCAATGAGTTGAGAAAAGGGTAGTTGATATCATAAAAAATGATAGTAATAGGAATTAGTTTTGTTTAAGATCATTTTCATGGATTTTTGGAATTCCATTTCTATCATTACTAACTGAATATGGAAATATACTTATTTTTTTAGTATAATTTTATCCTTCTAAAAATATCAACTTCAATCTCATCATTTTTTAAAAATGGTGAGTATTCATGATGAATTATTCATGAATGAATCAATAAAATGATTTTTTAAATACCACCTAACAATAAAATGTATGAGAATATATTTATCATGTGTTTATAAATTAAATAAACAACATAGATAACACATGTTATCATAATTCCCCTAATGGATATACCATCATATAATATTTTAACCATCAAAATAAAATAGTAATACCAGATGTTAAAACGAAATGATTCTATAAACAAAAAACCCTATAACCAAAATAAAATCAATAACTTCAATAAATACGAGTCTTTCAAAAAAAATGTATATCTTATAGCTTTTTATATATAATTAATAACATATATTTTCCCATTAATTTATTTATCACCAAATCACATTTCAATCCCATGGTTTTTTATACAATAAAAATTATGTTCCCATTATTACCTCAATATCGCATATCATATAAACCACCAAGGTAATCAATAACATAAAAAATATTTCCAAAACATTTAATGAAATACATCACGTTAAACCAAACCATTACATATAAACCATCCAAATAAAACATCTCCAAATGTTTCATTATTCACATTAACATCTCATAGCATGAAACGTAGAAGGGTTATCTTGGAAATTACACATATGATCATCTTAATTTTTATTAACCAATGATATAATACATAAATATTATGATAACTTCATATGATTAACTTCTAATCACTATCTTTATGTAAACATTAATTCAATAATAATTTTTATATCCCTGAACCAATACTCCTGGACCAGATTATTAAATTATACACCATAACATTTTCAGATTTGACACTGATGAAGGTGGATCAATTTTTCCACATCCAAAACATTTAATGTAAACAAAAATATTTGATCAGTTAAAATCTCAGGGAACATTTATGTTTAGAGTCTTATGTAATTTGAAAAAACTCTTACAAAATCGGTACCCATAAATTCAATTAAGTATCATTCCGAATATAACCAACATTTTCATTCCAAATTGGGTAATCAACATCATCCATATAAAAAACATATTGAAATAATTCATTGAACATCATTCTTGATAAAATAGGGAAAATGAGACATAACAAGGCTAATATCAAAAGCATAAAATTGGTATATTTAATCATTAACAATTGAACTTATTCAATGAGAATAAGATGTTTATAAGGGAATGAAATGATAATAAAAGTATCTGAGAGAATCATAAAAGAATTCATACCTATCAATAAATGAAACACTAATCCTAAATCATGGAATAATTATTTAATAAAGGATTCAGACATAATGGAAAATAATTATCAGCCATATGATATCAATATTGATCAAATGAATCATTATAAACAAATAGAATAATAAATAAAATGTATAGGTGTAATGGAACATTATATTCATTTAACTATTAAAAACCCTCAATGAACCCTTATAGAATACATAAAATTGAATAATTATACAGTTTACTTCCATACCCAATTCATTGGAGTTATATAAGGGCACACAGATCATAAATATTCTAACTGGACCACCCAATGCTATTTGAGCGCACCCAACATTGAAGAAATTTCTAAAAAACACAATAAGAATAAAGTACATAAAGAATATATTTCATGATTTTTTTTAAACAATCATTATTCATTTTATAAAAATAATAACCCATGTAAAATAAAAAAATACTACAAAAAATAATTTGAAATAAAATTTAACAATAGAACAGAAATGGGTTCTCCAACAATCTCTTTGAAAAATATTCTACCCATAAGAAATAAATTGGTTCCTTAAAAATTTCTTCAAAATAGCATTAAACTGTAGAAATGAAATGGAAACCATAAAAAACACTTTGAGACATTATTAACGTGGGTAAAATAATTGACTTCCTTAACAATATATTTGAAACAATCATAATTCCTCTAAAGAAATAATAAATATGGAATCGTAAAAAAATATCTCCGTTATACAATATGTAAAAAAATTGGTTTTCACTTTGATTAATAATTCTAAAATTTATATATCATTTATTAAATTCCGGTTAACATTACCTGTAAAATTTTAAAATAACTTATGATGGCTAAAAATTAAAAAACTATTAGAAAAAATTTTATCCATTTAAAACCACATTAGAATCATATAAAAGAATATTTAAAAATCATTTAAAACATGTATTGATGAAATTATCCTTTGCATTTTAAATACAGATTTTATATAAAACATAAATATTTTGAAAATAAATTATCAGTAAAATAAATATGAAAAATTAAAATTTATAAAAAAAATTTATAACAGTGGGAAATTTTATTTTTATCATAAAAAATAAAAAAAATTCCTTTCAAATATTTAATAAAATCGAAATGGTCATTTTTTCGAAAAAAACATAAAGATTCCTTGAAAATAAAAATAGCTAAAATAGGTAAAAATTTATTTAAAAAATCATATAAATAATGATAAATATATTATTGAAAACATTTTTAGAAAACATGGTTTGGGAAGAAAATTTTTTTTTTTGACTAAAAAGGGAAATAAAGATTACTTTTTATAGAAACATTCTGTTCAAATAGTTTTGAAAAATTGAGTCCAAAGTGATCATTATTGAAAAAATTAAGAAAATTACTTTTAAAACATTTCAAAATACTGGAAAAGATCATGTAAAATAGATTCTGAAAAAAAAAAAAATTGTTCTGATGTTTTTTTAAAACCTAGATATAGAAGAGAAAAATAACTCATATAAATTATGCTACACTGTCTATATCACTTACAATTAAATTACTAATATATCTTCATAAATAAGTGGAAAATAGAGATAAATCATTAGAACCACATTCATATTAATAATATATTATAAGTTATGTATTTGAATAAAATAATATCATACTGTTTTATATAAAAGAATCATGAACCATAAACAAACCCGATAGAAAGGATATTGTGACATAAATACTTCACCACATTGGTAACTAATTAATTTTTATCAACATGAAATAATAACATTAAATTATACATTTTATATAATGAACATTATTATTATCATGAGAAAACATTTCAATGGTTGGTATATATATAGGATATCAACCATTTATAATGATTTCTTGAGCACATAAATAGATACTATTTTACCATTTTGACTAATTTCATGGGTTTAATATTGTGTCTTTGTTGGTGTGTTTGAGTGAAAATAATAATGTTTTGAGGTTATTTTGGTCAACGTAAAGATGGTTCATTGTTTTCCCATATCGTGAACCTTGTCCCAGCAAACCATTAAACCCCTCAGTGAGAGGGATATCAAAATTGTCAAATAGTTTGTTAAATAATACACCATTTTAGATGTAATTATGCACCCCTTAGAAGATGAGGACAGTTTGGAAAACAATGTTCCCCTTCCCAAGAAACGGGGTATTGGGTTTTAATTAACACTAAAATAATATTTCTAAATTTCGAGAACCCTGATATTAACCCCAAGTTGACCATATCATGACCCTAATGAAATCTTATCATTCTTAGAATCCCCTGGGAATATTACTAGGGATCCTAGCCTCCGTTTTTATTGATTCAAATCCCAGATTAAAGATATGCACCCATCCCAAAAAGAGTCTCTTATCCAAATTGATTTCCAATCCTTCTCCCATTATTCTTCCATCCATGTAAAGGATTTTTTACCCTACTGGGTTTATATCTTGAAATAGTTTTGATGAATCATTATCTGGATGATCTTATTTCTAGGATTTGATTCAAGATCCCATTCTTCATCATGGGTTTTACTTTTCTACTTTAATTTGGAGAATCATTGTTGTGAGATTGTTTTTCAACGATTTTAGGTTTGTGGTATATTATTAATATCCCAATGTGTTTATTTATATTATGCATATGTAATTTATAATTTTTATTAGAATATTAATATTTTAGCTTCTTAAATTTAATTAATTAATTTTTTTACATCAGTTAAGAAAATGATTGTGAAATTATATATTTTGAGGTTTTTAATTGGACTTATTAATTATTGAAATAATTAATCGGAATTTTTGAGATGATTCAATTTATTGAATTTCAATAATTAATTGTTGAATTAATTTTATGGTTTTGAGACTCTTTAATCAATTAGTTTTTGAATTAAGTAATTGGAATTATTTGGATTATGAAATTGATTAAACTAAATTAATTAATTGATGTATTTAAATAGATGTTTTTATTATGAAATGTGATTACAAGGATAATGTATATTAACCTTGAATTATGGTATATATGTGAAATATATATGATTTTTGAAATTTTTGTGGTGTAAATGGTCGAATGCATCAAAAAATATAGTGATAAATTGATTGTTAAATGTGTGTGTGACATAGTTTGCTACATCAAAATCACATAGTGATAAATCAGTGTGGGACATAGATTGATGCTTCAAAATACCACTTATATTATTTGACTGATAAATGGTTTTTGGGTCACATACTACTGCTTCAAATACCCACAAGGTCTTAGGAATGGAAATTTAGTCACACATTTCTAGATTAGGAGTATGATTCTAATTGACTGTATGAAAAATTGAAATGAAATTCATAATGATACCCAATGTGTTATAATTAATTCTAAATTGAATATAGAACATTGTTCAAAATATAGCATAGGATGAAGTAGGTATTGAGTGTGTGGGTGACCTTGGGAACATTTGGGTCTATCTGGTTAAATAAAGATTAATTCTATAATGTAATGTGTTTAATTTGTTTCTTGTAATATATTATTTATAAAACATAATAAATTTTTATGTATTTTGTATTTTTTTTAAGATGATTGTATTGGCCGACTAAGTATACTCACACACTACTTAAGCTTCCTAGTCAGTACTCGAATAGATTACATGGTAACAAGATAGGTTAAGGGGATGGTCCATATGTTAGAAGGTTGTGTCGGGATGGAGCATCGATTAGGGAATATGATGTTGTTTCGGGATCCACGTGGGATGTTTCAATCTCATTACTTTTGTGTTTTCATTTTAAAACTTGAGCATTCTATTTCATGGCATGTATACTGGTCAATTTGATATTTTATTTTCCTATATTGGTCTTGTTTATATATTTTTTTGGTTATGGTTATATCAGTTTGTTATCTTTATTTATTTATATTATATTGTTACTACGATAAAGACAATATAATATCCACTTTATTTATATTAATCCATTGCTTCTAGTCGGAAGCCCCATGCATATAGGGAGTCATGCTTGTGGTTATGCAACCCATCGGCTGAGGGAACCGATGTGGGGCACCTAGGTAGAGTGGTTACAAAGTGGTATAAGAAGAATTCAATTTTCATTCTTTTCTCTTAAAAATTTTAAAAGGTTGTCGGGAAAATAAAATGATTCAGTCCTTGGTTTAGAGGTCGGGTATAATTACCCAACCATAAAAATTACAATATCTTGAGGTTTACTCAAGAATATACTTTTTCCCACAATGAGAATGTTTTTAGGTTTAGAGTTTTCATGTATTTGGTCATAATTAAAACATAACATTTAACATTCATAAAAGTTGGATACAACTAAGATCGTATCCATTTATTACAAAATAAAAATCTTTTAAAAGAAAAAATAATTTCTTTTTCATGAAAAATATGCATAAAATTCAACTTGACTTCCTCATTTCTATTACCCATCCTTATACACTATGAAAAGTATTTAAAACATGGGATAAGAAACAAATGCAGAGTAAGGGACATAAAATATGTAAAGAGATTGAATGTCCCAAAATACTTTATTCCCATGAAAACATTGTCATAAAGTTGTAATTCTCACTCATTAAACAAAATCTCTTTAGCTCACCTCATTCAATCATAAGATTCATTTAATCTCCATAGAAAACAAAAATCATAAAGGTATCCTACTAAATAAATTTCATATCACTCTTACATTTACATTAGCTGTAATTTATTCATAGTGATTAACCTTCATGGTTACATGTGGAATACCGACTGTAGTATATTCCATTAATCTCTTAAGAGAAACCCAACCGGTTAATTACATATCATTACTCAATGAATTGGAGAGATATAACAGGATCAACCAGCCTTGGTTAATCAATGAACCACATGTATTAATAAATAATTCTAAACAACCATAACATAATCATAACAAATAAATCACACATAAAATAAATATAACTTTTCAACTTTGAAAATACGTTTCATTTGTACAATGTCATGCACTCATAAATAAAAAATATATATTTTAAAATGAAATTGTAAACATGTAAAGGTATAACTAATACATTAATGTGACATGAAAATGGGAAATAATATTTATTAAATATTTGTTGAAAAATATTCCTTTGAATTTTTAAAAAATTATTTAAAGAGTAACATTAAAAGTGATTTTAATAAAAATATCTTTCCTTGATTTAGCTTAATCATATACAATAATTAACATACAAAATAATAAATATCATTTAATTATTTACATTATTGAAAACATTTTTAATGTTTATTATTCATTTTATATCACTTATTATCACGTTATATAAATTATTTAATTATTTATGTTCATATAAAACGTTCTGACGATATTCAGTACTACAGTCCAAAATGAAAATGGAATGATGTCAATAGTAAAAGTGTTAATTATTCCGTCATATCTAGAATAATAATAATAATCTTATAATCACTATTATACATAAATTTTAATTTTAAATTAAACCAGTATTCATGTTTATAAAATATGAACTATGTTATAATCATGGAGATGGTAGGTCGTACATATACATGAATAATGTTTCCACCTTTCAATATACATTTTTGAAAGAAGGTAAGTATTATTATATCATTAAATAATGATAATAAAATAATAAATATAATATTAAAGTTTTAAATATAATTATATATATAATTAATGTTTTGTGGTGATGAAAAATCAATCATATCTCTTTTGGAGGTGATATTTCACACATACGCACAAACAATATTATTATTTTTTCGTGCATGGAAACGTAAGACCATAAATGTTATATTATACATTAATAATGCTAAATATTTCATTAATATTACATATAAACATTAATTCCATCATTATAACCATTATTGAGAGATGGTTATGGAAAGTGATTTATATCGGTTCGTGAGACAGAAGTTCACTTTACACACGAACGATAATTATTTTCCCATTTGATGGAAGTGGATAAAGAAATAGGTGATGATATTAATATAAAAAAATATCAGTATATTTTGGATAGTATAGCTATTATTTTATAATGGTTTAATAATATTTTTAGGGATTTTGAATAATAAATATAATAGAAACAAATAATTAAAAATGACACCTATTCTTCATATGATCTTCGTTGATTAACACTTTAACAATACAAATAAATGTGTTATTCTTAATATAAAGGCCCATAGAAAGGGTTGAGGGGTTATATTATGGTATTTGGGAAGATATTGGTTGAACAAAATGGTTTTTAAGTGTATTGAAATGACAATAATGGGTTCTGTGTTATAAAAAAGTATAGGGGCACTCTTGGGATTCTTCAAAAGAATTTATTAATATATATTAATATTCCATTCCAGATGTTTCAAAATTAATTTAAATAGAATGTAAAAATAGAATGAGTATAAATCCATTCATATAATTTATATTCAATAATTTTCTCTCTTTTTTTAATATTTATCTTTTTTTAACTTTTTTAACTCTTACCATGATATCATGTAATTTACGATTTGAGGGGTAATATAATTACCATAAAAGGTCAAAATACCACTAAATGGGTAATATGTGACATTTTATGAATTATGCAAATAATTTGTGGGATTTTTATATATTTATAAACATTATATCATTTAATTAACATTTATTTATTTTACATATAAAGTATGTCAATTTTCACACTATTCATTACTTGACTTTAAAAAATTTCATGAAAACAATATTAATTCAAAATTAAACTTATTAAAATCACTAAAATTTATGATTAACTCAAAAAATATGTGGATTACATTAATTACATAAAATTACATTTATTTTAATATTTTTAGATACATTTATATGATATTTACGTCAATTAAACCATTAAATCATTATCGTTGTGCAAGCATTTAATTTAACTATTACATCAATAAAAATTTAAAATAAATTATCATGATAAATATATATATATTATAATTTAAAATCCTAATTATTGTTGAGGATATCTCCTATATAACCCCATGTTAAAAATATTTTATTTGTTAATAAAAGTGTAATAAAGATGATTTTTCATTGAATATAAAATTATAAAGTCATACTCTCATCCAATTATCTTCCAAAAATTATAATTTAGAATAAATAATGTTTTTGGTCATAAATTACTCATCTAAATAAATTATGAATGGTTATGGAGTAATGTAAAAATATTTATAATGATATTTTTACCCTTATTCACCTGATTTAACTTTAATTTGTTAATAATAAAAAAATATTATTGTTACCATTCATAATGTCTAGATATAAAAGGGACATATTTAAATAATTTGGAAATTATGAATTGAAATATTTAATCCATTTTTAAAAATTCAGTTCATATTATTTATAGAAATTAATTAAAAATTAATTTTTTTGGAATTAGAAAATAAGTTTGTAAAGTGAAAATAATCAAAATATTGAAATATTTTCAAATCAAACATCAATGTGAAATTAATTTCCCTTAAAATATTTTTTATTAATTTTAAAAAATTGATCTACCTATACATTAAAACTATTAATAAATAAGTTAACACTATAAATTATTTATACAAAAAAATCAATTTTCAATTCAAATGCAATATTTTTTCACAATTAATAAAAACATGAAACTTACCCGAAAAATAACAAAAATAATACCATTGTAATTTTTTATATCTGGATTTTAAGTAATGATATTTTTTTCAAATATAATTTATAAAAGCCTCAAAACTAGATTTAAAATAAGTTTACCATCAAAAAGATGAAATTATTCATTTTTAGAAAAATACACTTTTTATATATAAAATATAATTTTTTTGTATCATGTCTCGAAGAAAACATAAGATAAATGTTAAATATTAAATTGAATAGTATATTTTTATATATCATTAATATAATCTAAAAATAGTTATTATATAATTTATTGGTATAAAACACACATTTTTCACACTTAAATACTTTTTAAAAAAATAATTTTATTTTAAAAATGGTCTTATTTTCAATTATTATTAATTGGACACAAAATAATTAGTAATATATAAATTTGTAAACTATATTTTCAATATTTAGTTTATCTTTTTCATTCCAAAAATTCTAACATCTATGTGATAATTACCATATTGAATAATAATAATTAGTTGTTTGTTTAAGATCGACGCGGCATATCATGTATGCTATAGAATATAGTGTTTCCTTGTAAATAATTTGTGATATCACCTTATCCCTTCATTTAATAAATTTATTCCTCACAAGTTGAACTTGGGATCAAAAAATATGGGTTTTACTTTCCCAAATACATTTTTTTAATCCCCCATCATAAAAATGATTAATAAAACATCCACATTAAAAGAAGGAAAATGAAGTATGAAGGTCAAATGATATGACACATACAAGGGTTTCATATAGGAAAACATAGACTTGGTAGAAAAAAATAACTATCATGTTCTGATTTGGAGTGATAGGAAACATGGTCATGATAAATTTAACAATTACAAAACTATAAATATGTGATGTGTAAAAATTTCATTTATTTATTAATAAGAATAGTAAATGGATAACATTTTTATTTTAAGATCACTACAATAGTGGTAAATAATTATATTACTAACTAGAATAAGAACAAAAGAAAATATAATTACTTTAAAAAAATGGTTCATCCTTTAATCAATTTACATCACAAACATGTCTTTTTCTCTAAACAATTAGTATTTAAGAGGAATTTATCATGTCCAAGGACTAGAATCAACTTCTAGAGACTCACATTTTCCATAAAATAATATATTTTTATTTCCCCTATCATGATACATTATCCAAGATAATAATGATAAAGATAATATAAAATAATTCCTTGAAAATAATAAACCTTTATATGATGAAAAGATGCATTAATCTATAAAATTAAATTGTAATTCCCAGTGTTCAACATTGATCAAGTATCAAAAAACAATCCATAAAATTTCTCAAAAATATGATAATTAATATTAAAATCCAAAAAAGAAAAGGATTTTATCACATATTATTCTAATATAAATTTTAACGTTTGTCTTTAAATAACATCAATTACTCTTTAAGTCTCATCCCAAAAATTAATTTCCCTAGTAATCATCAAGATAAAGTAATGATTTCCATGAATAAATTAATCCCATTAAGTAAAAAATTAAATCATATAATCATTAAAAATAGAGTTAAACATTTATTACTCAAATAAATACCATAGTATTCTATTTTACATGATCTTTTAAGATTCATAATATACTGAATTTATAATGAAATAACATTAATAACATTATAACCAAATTATTTTCCAATATATAGGTTATCTATTTGATATATAATATGTTCTGAAAATCAAAATATACTTCACCCAGCAAATAATTGATCTACAAAAATGTCATAAAAACCAAGATATTGTGCTGGATGGTGGATGGTGATTGACCATTTTCTCCATTCGGTTATGGATTTGATTCTCATGGCCTTGCATGATGCAACGGGTATTCAGAGATCGATTGGATTATACAATTTAAAAAATACTGTAATTATGATAACATTCCCAAAAATGGAAATTTACTATTAAATCATAACATATTTTGTCCACAAAGGTTATTTCTTTCCTTTCAGTTTTCACCCTAAAAAGTAATATTCTATAATTACCTCAAAATCAATGATTACATTAACCCTACCAGTTAACCATAACATTATAATTATTTATTTATAAGAACAATAATTCTTCCTGAAATAAATTTTTTTAATAAAATCATAAGGGTTACATATATCACAAACTAAAAATGCCTTCCAATGTACATCCACAATCATAAGAGTATTAATACTTTTAAAAAAATTCATCCTTATTTAAAAAAATGTTTAATTTCATGTATGTAGGAATCATAATCAATAATAATTCTTTATAATCATTTAACCATGATTTAACACTATATTACTTAATACTATATTATTAAAAAAGAAAATATGAATCATATCATAAGATTTCATAATGTTAAAACATGAACTGAGGAATAATCCATACAATTCATAAGTCATTTGTAGTATTTTTCATATTCTATTGTAATGGCTTTAGGTATTCTTAATTAGATATCTTGATGGCCTTGATGATCCCATTAATGAGCCATATTAATAAGACATTAATTCTCAAAATAACTATACTCTACACATTTGAAAAATTCAATTGATAAATTAGGATGAACTTATTTCCCTTTCACGGAGTAAACTAAGCGCTTCCATTTTCCTCGGCAGATTATTCCATTATCACCTGCTTTAAAACATTTAATACATATTCCCAACCCTTTAAGATATTTTCCCACATGTTTCCTAACACATAGTTGAAACATATGTCATTTAATAAGTTTCCTTTATAATCATTATAACCTCAACTTTCACAGGGTTTCATTTCTCTCAGATATGATGCATTAGAAAACTCACCAAGGATCAAGTGGTTAATCAATAATCCTGATAGTCGATTAATAATAACCATGAGAGTTATCATTTCGATCCCCATTTTATTTAGTTTCGTATACAAATAGACATATAATTTTTTTCTTCCATTATTTCTTTGGTTCCTGATGGATCCACCAATTTACTAAAACAATAAGTGTCAGTTTGAAAAATTAAATCAAAATATACAATCTTATGAAGCTGATATGCACTAAAATAACATTATTTATGTTTTAAGAAAAGCTATTGAATTTACCTAGAATAACTATGACCCTTCATACCATAATAACTGATATGGTTATATATGACTTTTAACTTATAATTAAAAAATATCATAACATCTAATGTTTTTCATGACATAATTTGACACTATATTCAAGGAACCTTCCTTAAACATTACATGATCTTCAGTTTTAGTGGATAATTTACTTTTTTACACATTTAGGATCATTTCATGCTTATATTTTTAGATAACCAGATAATAATTCATACATTACATTTTATATTCATACAATGTGAATACAACTAAAAAAATTCCCATTTCTTCAAAAATGTATAACATGTAAAATAAAACCTGATATCTTTTTCATGAAAAATATTTTTAACACTCATATTGACTTCCACCTTTCTCTTGCCAATCCATTTACTAAGTGAAAAGTCTTAAAAGTTCAGATGAGGAGAAAAAGATCAGTTAGAGGAATAAAAGGAGGAAATAAATTTCTATTCCATGAATTCATTAATCCAATAAAATCATTTTCATAAAGTTATAATTTTCACCCATAAATCAAAAGCTCTTTAACTGACCTCATGAAAAAATAATATTATTATAACTCTTTATAGAAAACATAAATTATAAAGGTATCTTCTATTATAAATTCTATATAACTCTTACATTTTCTATAATTATCTTGGATACATAGGGAGTACCTTTCATGGTTACATTTGAAATACCCACGATAGTATATTACATTAATCTATTCGGAGAAAACCACCTTGTTTACAATATATCATTAACCAATAAATTTGAGAGATATAATGATCCCAAACACCATTGGTTAATAAAGAAACTCCCATACTAATAATCAATTCTCAATAACCAAAACATAATCTTCAATAATAAAAAAATAATAAATGGAAAATAATTTTTCCAATTTAAAATCACTTTTCATTTTTATAAAGACACAGAATAATAAATGAAATTACATTATTTGAAAAAAAAATGTAAAAATGTAATGGAAGAAACAATAAATTAAATGGACATGAAGTGAATAAATTTCAAGTATTTTTTATACGTTAATAAAATGTTCCTTTGTCTTTTGTAAAACATGTTTAAATAGTAACATTAAAATAAATTTTTAATGAAAGTTCCTTAGCATGATTCTGACTTGTCATGGACAATAATTATCTTATTGAATACTAAATTTAGATTGATTATTTAATTTATTTAGTAAAGTTATTATTTTTATTATTACTTTTTTATCTTTTATTGTCATGTTATATCAATTAATTAATAATTAATGATAAATTCATCCATATTTATGATTTTCATTAATTGGGCCCAAAATGAAATCATTATGATGTCAATAGTAAAGGTGGTCATTAATAAATCATCTCCATAATAATTCTTAATAAACAATAATCACTTTTATAGTTAAATTATAATATTAAATCAACCCATTATGTATTTTTTATGAAGAATGAACTATGTTATAATCATAAAGGTTGTTGGTCATACGTACACAAAAGAAACATTTCAATTTATCAAGGATCAATTAGAAAAAAATGTAAGTACTATTTTATCATTATATAATGAATATAATATATTTAATAATTTATTAAAATTTTATATATACTGATATATATAATTCGTGTGATGTGGTGATGAAAAAATAATCACATCTCTTCATGGAGGTGAGAGTTCACAAGTACGGACGAACACTGTTATCGATTTTTTGTGCACGGAAAGGTAAGGAAATAAATGTAATTTTATTATTTTATAATGATATATATGTTATTAATATCATATATAAACACTAATTCAATTTATATAACTACTCTTGAGAGACAATGTTGGAAAGTGAATTATATCGGTTCTCGAGGCGGATATTCGCCTCACACACAAAGAGTAGTTCTTTTTCCATTTTAAGGAAGTGGAGATGGATTTAAGTGATAATATTAGCATAATAACATCTATTTATGTTTATTATATTCGATTTTTTTAATAAAGTTCGAATATGATTTTAAGGGTGTTTAAGAAGAAATAAAATTGAATCGTTTAATTAAAAAACAATACCACTTCTTGGAACGATCTCCATTGATTAACAACTTAACAACACAAAAAAGTTTGTTATGCCAAAACTATAGACTAAAAAATTCGGTTTGATAATCTATTATTTAATTCATACTGATATTAACAAAAACCATAATGGTTTTTATTGTATTTAAATGAGAAGAACATGTTCTCTTAATAGGAATGGTTATTGGAACTCTTGAGATTCATCAAAATATAGAATTAATATAAATTAATGTTCTATTACAAATGGGTCCAAAGTGATTTGTTTCTAATATATGATGATAGTGGGTAGAAATAAATTCTTCCAATTACTATTAGAAAAGTTTTTATTATTTTTTATATCCTTAAATTTCTTCTTTAAACCTTATAACTCTTACTGTGATATCATGTAATTTACACTTTGAGGGTTAATATAATAACTACAAAATGAAAAAATAATAGTAAATCAGTCACTTATAAGATTTCTATAATTATATGAATAATTTTATATTTTGATTTTTATAAATTTTATATCATGTAATAAAATATATTTTATTTTAAAATATCATTTATTTCAATTTTGACCCTATTAATAAAATGCCATTTAAAAATATATTTACAATAATATAAATTCGAAAAAGTTGTTATAAAAAATTCATTAACATATCAAATAACTCAGAAATTTTTTGGATGATATTAATTACCTAAAATTATATTTATTTTAATATTTTTAATAACATTTATTTGATATTTTCATTAATTAAATAATTACTTCATCATAATGGTGCAATCCATTTATTTAATTATTCCTTCCCTAAAAATTATAAATAAATTAACATTCCAATGATTTAAAAGTTATATTTAGATATACTATTTATTGTCTATGATTTCTCCTATATGACCCTATATTTAAATTTTTTTATTTTTTAGAAATAAAAATGTGATCAAATTGAAATTTCATTGAATATAAATTTATAATTGTCATACTATCATCCAAGTGAATTAAAAGGGTAATAATTTTAACCCAAATAATTTTTTAGTAGAAAAAAAACTCATCTAATGAAATTAGGACAAGTGTTAGGGTTATTTTATAATATTTATAATATTATTTTTACCCTTAATTATTTAAATTACCTTTAACCATGTAAATAATAATAAAAAAATTCTATAATTACTCTTCATAATATAAAAAAAATAAATTGTAAATATTTTCATAATTTGAACATTCTGATTCCAAAAATGGAATCTATTTTTCTAAATTGATTTAAAATAATTTTCATAAATAAGTTAAAATTTAATCCCATTGATGGAATGAAAAAATGAGTTTTAAAGTAAAAACTCTCTAAATATTGGAATAATATTATATTCAAATTCAAAGTAAATTTTTTTAAAATGACATAAATTTGATTAAATAATAAAATAATGATCTATTTATTCATTAAAACTAATTAAAAATGTACATTTACATAGTAAATTATTTATATGAAAAATCTATTTTCAATTAAAATGAAATAATTTTGCCACTATTCATAAAAACATTAAACTTATTCTAAAAATAAAAAAATTAAACAATGTAAATTTGTATACCCATAATTCTAATAAAATTATTATTTTTTAAAATATAATTTATAAATTTTTCAAAGATAGATTTTGAATTACTGTGCCATAAAAAGGTGTTAAATATTCCTTTTTTGAAAAATACTACTTCTGTCCATGAAATTTAATTTGTTCTTGTATCATCCCTAGAAAACACATAATATGAATGTTAAATTTTATATTCAATATTATTTATATATATATATATATATCATTAATATAATCCTAAAATAGTTATTTTATTATTTATTATTATAAAACATAGTTTTTTATATTTAAATAGTTTTCCAAAAAAACATTTCATTTTTTTTAAAACGGTATTTATTTAATTAATAATTAATTAGTCACCAATGAAATAATAATATATATATTGATCAATTATATTTTCATAACTCAGTTAATCATATTTATTCAAAACCATTATAAAGGCTACGCAATAACTACCATATAAAATAATTTTACTCAGTTTTTCGTTTAAGAATGATGTGGTGTATCATGTATTCTATATAATATTGTGTTCCCTTTAGTAAATCATGATGTTTCATCATGAATGAGAATATCTAACCCATGTTTGGGGGTAAAATCCAACTCCTCATGGTGGTATTTTTGCATTATTATGTGTTCGTGGGGTCTGATGTTACTTCACCTCGAGTGAAGCACTTGTTCAGAAATGTGATAATTGTTTCCAAGTTTCCCATATTTTAATCATGGCCTAGAATGGTATGATAGTTATGTTAGATGCATAATCATACGAAATAATGATTATTTTTTAACCTTCATCGTTTTAGGTATTCACCAGAAAACAGATTTTGTAAGTTGTTGAAAACGAAATGTTTTTATTATTATTTAATTTAAATGAAAATGGTGACTAATGTGAAATTAAAAATGTTAAAAATGATGAAAGATGTAAATAAAAGGGTGTATACTGGGAAAATGGAGTAATAAGAATGAGTTTTCCCTTGTTGTACATTACCTAGATGAATTATGGTTAATGGTACCGATAATGCCTCAGTTTTGATCATATAGCGTGGAAAATGGAAATGGATTGTTATGGATGTTGTAAAAACCTCCTGTTAAAATGTGATAATTTGGTGTTCTAGGACCAAATATGTGTTATGGAATTTATGGTATATGCCTCCATAACTAAGCATGTTGATAGGATGGCCAGATGTTATAGCTGAAAATGATTCACCAAATGTGGAATATAAGATACAAATATGGCCCGGTGATGAAATCAGAAAGAATTTTCCTGATAACATTTCTCACTTCATGAAGTTTATGGAATGATACCCATGTTAGGTATTGAATTGTATGTTTGATCTAACATGAGAGTTTCAGTTGTAGCGCCCTTTAACGTTTGTAGGACATGGTGGACCTGATGTAGCTGGGTTCTGGATTTAGTTACATCCTGACTTTATTTGACCATTTAGATAATCTAGATGAGAAGAGGTTTAAGTTGGTTACATATATATAACGTCTTCAGGATATGATCTTGGGGGGACATCATCACTCGGGACAGATAGCTTGGCAGTTTGGAGAGGAAAGACATTCTGGAGAAGTTTTTATAGAACTTCTACACTGAAATAATCAGGAAAGAGAGATAAGTTGAGCTTTTGAGGATAAATCCCAGGATTGTATCATTTATGGAATATTATAGTCAATTTACAGACATGCAATGCTTTGTTCTAGTGTTTGTTGGAGATAGTGATATTTCAAAAAATCAGTTTCAGGATGGGATTAAATTTAAAATTAAGTCCTATGTGAATATCATCATGATTAATATGTTATAATAAGTGGTTAATTAGGCAATCCTATAGAAGGGTAACTTATAGGTGGCTTAAAATAGAGGATTAGTGTTTTTTATTCTAGATGTTGAGGATGTATGACTTCTAATATCAGGAAGTGTCACTATGAGAATGTTTTCAAGGTTGATAGCCAGAAGAGTAGCCATAGGGAAGGGTCAGTTATGCCAGACCCTGATTGAGTAATAAGTCCCCAGTGTGGTAGGTTGGAAAACATCCCAATATAGAGTCCCCATCCACTGGTTGACTATTTAGGCTATGATAGGATATGACATCTACATAGTTTCTAATGGATCCCATAATTGATTGCTGGTGATGGAGTAGCTAACAGACCCAAAGTATATGAAGGGGATCTTTTACACCATACCATTTTAGTAGGTATAGTTATATTGGACATGGTGGAAGAGGAAGTGGATGAGGAGTTTCTAGGAAAGTGTTCTTATATCAATAGTATAACACCCAGATATTTTGTGATTTATTTTTTGTTAGAGTAAATTATATTTTTTATATTTTTTATCTCAAATTTCACTGGAAATACTTCTTATATATATATATATATATATTAAAACACTAAGTCAAAAATTTCATTCCAATGGAACTAAATTTTCTTGTGCTAATTTCAGTACCTCCCTGTCTTGCACAATACTGAATACCGACTTGGCATGTGCTACGCATAACACTGACTTAAAGTACATCACACAGATAAAAATGTTTCAATGAAACATCATTTAATTGTTATAGTTATTTAAATGATATAATTATAACCTATCTGTTAAAAAATATTATATGAATAGTAATAACTAATTTTTAGATAAAAATTTTAGTTTTTATATATAGATAATACATATTTCCAATGAAAGATATGATTTTTTATTAAAAAAAATTATGTTTAAAATTATTGTTTTCTCAAATAAACCTCTTTGAATAATAAAATTAATTTTATAAACATTTATAAATGTAATTTTATAAAATAAACTTTGTTTTTTTAGAATGTTTAAATTTTCTTAATGTGATGTTTTCAAATTTTTCTGAGAAGCATCATTTTTTAATGAATATTGAAAAATACTGCTTTTTAGTTAAAAATGAAATTTTCATTTAATTAATTATTAATGGTATGTTATATTTATAACTTTTTTAAGGTCACATTAGATTAATTAAAATTTTATTAATATAATTTATGTTATTAAAATTAATTTCACTTTGAAATTTGATACAAAACCATAATGTACTTTTGAATTTTTTTACTTTAAAAACATGTAATTACATCTCCTTTGAGGGATTAGAATTAATATTATATTTCCCACATCAATTAATTGAATTTATTAAAACCAATATACACCATTATAATCATAATAATATTTATACTATAATTATATCATGCTTATTTTGGACCAAAATGGTGAGTAAAATTGAATGAAATAAATCATAGTGATTAAGGTCTAATTAAGTATAATTAGGGATTAAACCGTAATCTTAGAGGCCCAAATGACCTATAAACGTTTCCAAAACCCATTTTATATCAATTATCCATCCATAAACACTCCATTATTTATTTATTTGGGTTTTTTATGACTTTTTTAGGTAATAACACGTGTACACCTAACTTGTTTTCATAAATTCCAAATTAGTCTTTTTGCTTCCTTATAAAAGGCCACCAACTCTCTAACTTATTCAAACATATCGAACCACTTTTTTTCAGACATTTTGTAAAAAATAAGATTCCCATAAATACTACCTTTCACTTGGAATCCTTCCCTTATGTATAAGGAAACCCAAGGAATCCTTTTTTCACAAACCAAACGGATTTTCTCTATTAAGTGGTAACATCTTCTCTCAAGTCCTTTCTTTTATTTTCATTGTCCACCCCCTATGATTTATTCTCTTCCATTAATTTATTAAAACAAAAATATTATAAATATACTAGTAGTTTTTTTATCATATGGTATCAACTTACACTTACAAACACATTCGTCTGAGGTAAAATGAACATACAGTTTATGTGTTTGGTGAAATACCGCCTCATGGAATGATGATAGTTAAATTTTCCATACCTCCTCTCATGGGGGGAATTATGATAGAAAAACTATTTATATATTTAATATATTATATTTATTATTTCTTTAATATTATTAATTCCATTTACAACACATGTTTTATTACTTTTCATTTGGTGTTAATATGATAATTTTGTTTGAGGAAGTGTGGACCACCACCCCCTCAATGTGATTTAATTCATTCACACACTACATGAAATGAATTAAATATAGTTTTAGTTAATTTATATTATATATATGGGATAATAATTATTTTTTAATAATGATATATATATACACCTATTTCTTTTACTTTTTTTTATTTCAACATGACAATTAAACAAAAATAGTGTCCATACTTACGTACGGCCTACCGTCTCCATGAACGGTGATTTCTATATCATACTTATATATTCTATAGATTGTTATAATACAGATAGTATGTATATAATGGATATTTATATCATTTATTTTATTATTTAAATCGTTATATAAGTATAATCACCAAATATATGACAAATTAAGACACATGTGATGAATAAAGAGAATATTACCCAAAGTGAAACCTTAACATATGATGGCTAACTGACGGGTAATATAAGGTTATAATAAAACAAAATTTGTTATTATATATAATAATATCATTTTTCAAAATTTTTATAATAGATTTATATTGATTATACAATTAGTTTTTACGAGTACGATGAGAGTCAAGACAGAAGGTAAGGGGATTTCATTTCACATTTTATATTCATGAGGTTCATGCTTTATTCACCACCCATTCCTATTTATTCTATTTATACTACCCATATATGTATTCATTTATTTTTATAATTTAATTTGTGCATATTTAAATATCAACTCTACGATCTTTAATCAATGGGGTTTTTGTTTTAGAAGTTACCAAATTGGTAAGATAGTTTGGTTTTGATTTTCCTACTTGGAGACTCGCATTTCCTTATTCAAATACAATTTCTGATGTGTATATAATTACATATAACATTTTAGAAAATAAATATCCTTGTTTTCAGGATATTTTAAGGTTCATGTCATTTCATTTTTTTACATGGAGATTATTATTCCACATTACCCATGGATAAGAGTTTATTGAAACAATGTCATTGCATTTCGATATTGTTTATGATTATTCTTCAAATAATAAAATCTCTTCATCCAGATATCAAGAAAAACTGCTGAAATTAATTATTCTCTAATTATTCAAGACATCCATATATATTATTTCTATTTTTCACTA
Organism: Viscum album; assembly: GCA_963277665.1. NCBI lineage: Eukaryota > Viridiplantae > Streptophyta > Magnoliopsida > Santalales > Viscaceae > Viscum > Viscum album. Next base: position 1,295,479,405 of record OY728142.1, on the reverse strand, counting down.
TTTCGTACCAATGATCATGTAATTAAGTAAAATATGATCATCTATTTATTCAGTGAGAAATATTTTGTAATAAAAAAAATTATTTTCAAAAATGGTTTTCTATTTTTTTTCAAATATGTTTTTTAAATATATTTTACGTAAATTTTAATGAAAAAATATGTATTCAAAACGTTTTCAAGAATATTTTATATATTTTTCAAGGAATATGGATTTCAAATTATTTTCAAGCCTTATTTATATATTTTTGATGTATTTATAGTGAAATGGATTTCAAAATGTTATAAATCTTCTTTTATATGTTTTTAAGAAAAATGGGATTCAAAATGATTTCAAGCTCTATTTACATATTTTAAATTAAAATTCAATTGAATGTATTTTCAAGATTTATATATATGTTATCAAATTATTTTCAATGAAATTATTTTAATAACATTTACATGAGATATTTTTTTTTTCAAAGTATTATAATAAAATGATTTTCAAAACATCTGAATGATTTATTTATATGTTTCTAATGTGTTTTAAAATAAATGTTTCTCAAAACCTATTAAATATTTCTTTTAAATCATTCAAATTACATTTAATAAAAAATGTATTAAAAATGATTGATACATATTTTATAACTTTTCATGGAATAGGTTTTCAAAATTATATTATGTTATATTTATATGTTTTCTATGAATTTTATAATAAAATTACTTTTAAATGGTTTATGTACTAAAAATCATTTCTCATAGATGAAAGGACACATTCATCAAGAAATGTTTCTGAAATATTTTTCAAAATTATTTTCCATCTGTGATAGCATACATTGATGTTGATGTTAACCTTTCAACTATATGATATAATCTAAAGGTAACATTCATAGTATTTTTATGAATGGGTTATTCTTAATGTCATGGTCCTTATTAACCCTATTTCTCTTTCATGAGATTGTTTTTTATGAAATTCATTTCAATTTCACAGGTTATATGAATTTGAAACTTGCTTCTTATCATATTTTATTTTTTTGAGGGAATGATTATAAAAACTATCTTTTTCAATATGTTATAAAATGATTACATGTTTATAATACCCATTTTATTTTACAGTATATGATATGATTATATTTGTTCTTGTGGAACATGTACGAATGATTTGATTTTGAGATGTGTGGGACCTATATCTCCCTATCATGCATTGGGTAAAGATTTACATCTCTTGAGATACACTAATATGGTCTTGGGAATGAAACATGACTATTAAGATGGATATGGGAGTGAACCATGACTACCAAGATGGCATGATGAGCGAAGACATGCTACTAAGATGGATATTGGAGTGAACCCTGACTACCAATATGGAGTGGGGAGTGAATCCATACAAAAAATATGGATATGGAATTAATTCCTTAGATACTGTAGAAATCATATTATATGCTTATGTGTTTTACACAATACCATATTTTATTCACATGCAATGCTTGAGTGGCTTATACTTTTTATTTCAATATGATTCATGCCTTATGAACTTCTAATAATAAATCCACAATTAATGTATATGTTCTATGATATATTGGGTATGAGCTTATATTTTCATCATCATGTTCTCATACCCTTATGCTCATTATTAAGCTTACATATCATCCTTCTTTTCTATTTTTTAGAATTTTATATGACACCATTCTTATGTTTCCATTCCCCAGGTTATGAAGAACGTTTTTATACAAAATTAATAAAGGTGAATATATTTATTGTAGATGTTACAGATCATTCACTAGGATATAAGATTTTTTATCCATATTTTCAAAGACACTAAAAAATCATGGTCCTCGGGAATTTGTTTTTATAATTTACAAAAATTTAATCTAAAATGATGTAATATCCATGTATGTAAAGCATGGGTCTCTATATTTGGTATCAAAGTAAAAGATTAGTCAACCATTAGAAAATAAGACAAGAAATATTTTGGGAGATACCTAGGTAATATTATAATGATATGTCTTGGGATGACTCTAATTATAAGAATATGGAAGAGTTGACATTAGGAAAATATCTTAGAATTTTTGTAAAGGATAGAGTGAGTAGTTTCCTGGAAATTCATCACTATCTATATACTAAAAGTTGATGTGGATCAAGAAGAGATGTACCTAGGGGTAAAAACAATTAAAATATTTGTAGTCTCTGTATTGGGGTAATATAGTATATGACAATGAGCCTTGATGCACACCTGGCTTGAATCTCCAAGGGGATATGTGTTGGGAATTCACAAACTCTTCATGAACCATCATGGAATATTTAAATATATGTGGGCTACAAATAACCTAGGATGAACTTGGGGTTCCATATAATGAGGAATGTTTTATGGTCATGACATCTTGTGAGTAATTATTTTAATGGATATTTTGTTTTTTTCTATGATAATTAATACTCCCAACATGCTTTTAGTTTTAGTCAATGGTGAGAACTAGAAGGAAATATATTAATTTTGAATGTGATGGAATATTTTCTAATGTGTTGTCATGCTGGATGATCACTAGAAATAATGATTTTCTAATCATGCAAAATTATTTTTCACAGAACATGATTATTAAGGTATACCTTAACCAACTCTCAGGCTCACTAATGATGAAAAATAATGAGTTCGTTAAGTGTTTGGGTAATGGAGACCATGGAGGAAAAAATATTTGGATTCCTTTGTGTCTATAATGTTGAAAGAATCATATATGTGAATGTATTAGAGTAATAAGAAGATGTGATGATTATGAAAAAGAATGTCACAAATCAAGTGACCAATATAGAAAAATGGAGAGTTCTATTAATGAAATGGATTATAATGTTGCAACCCTAATATTTCATCACAGTTTATGTTTTTAAGTGTGGTGTAAATAGTTATTGCAAAAATCAATGTCTGGATATGAAGGCTCCTAAAGTGAACCAACAAGGCATTATGATTAATGGTTACATTTCTGATGATAAAGATAGTACAAATGAAATGTGAAAGGAAGGATGTTTTATTTAATAAGATGAGGTATCCTTGCTAATGGAAAAAATTTGAAGTGTAATTATCAATGTTTGTGTTTTTTGGAATAACAAATTATTCATATAATTGAGGAAATTTATATTAATTTTTCTAATTATGTAACTTTCACTATATTTAAACATTTATGTCGAATGTTCATGATGAAATAGTGGAGTTATTTAATGAAAATGTTCTATTTTTACTAAGGTAATTAAACCCTTAATATTTTCATAATGTTGATATAATTTATTTGGAATAAGTATATTGGACAATACAGATTACCTTGGAAATATGTAAGGACATTTTCATAGGTGGGTTTTGCTGTCATTGATAAATATTACAACATTTTTTCATTTAAGGAATAAATTCAATATACTATGGAATAAGGAACCATCCATTATTTCCAAAAGGATTTATGGTAATTATGGTTATTATCATGTTTCAAGGGAATATAATGATAATGGTATTCACATATTTTGAATGTGAAAAACAAGTGAAACTTTATGTCATATGGGGGATCAATGTAAAGGCAATTTCATGACCTTTTTTCAAAGGGTTTGTATTTCCAACTTTAGTAAGGGTTAAAAGGTTATCCATTAATGAAATGTTTAAGTTAAACATTGGAGGAAGTATTTATATGTTGGGATTGTATTGAAAATCTTGGTTACAATTTTATTTAGTGATTTTCTTAATTCCAAGGACTTCCATAATATTTGGAAAATTGTATTAGTTTGGTTTTATAAAAGGACAAATTGTATGTATGATCACAACCAATCAAATAAGGAAAGTTCACGACTCTAGATCCCATGATCGAAAGATGATAAGGTTATACAACTAACACTGTCCTATGTAATGTTCTGGTTAATGTATAATTATTTTTGATGAATAATTATTTATGATTAAATACTAGTGTTACATTTCATGTTTAAAGACTAATTTATAAAACATTTTTCTTTGTATGAACTATTAGAGACAAATGGTTATATTTTTCACTCATTCGTGGGACACAAGATGATATAAAACATAATTTTATCACATCAGTCATCGAAGAAAATTTTTGGACATCCATAACATTAAGTAGTTGTTGAAATATAAATTTATAAAAGAACAACTAAAAAATAAAAATTTTATATAACTATATCAAATAAGTATATTTACATTTATTCATGGAAAATAAAATAATTACTAGTCATTTGGATAATGATCAAAATAAAATGTGTTGTCCTAATACTATGATTTTTTTAAACCATTGGCCTTTTAAATCGTCATAGATTTATAACATTGAGGACCTAAAATATTCATTGAACAATATCTTTTTGTGATTGATGACCGCAATCACTCCCAATATATATTTACACTTTTAAATCATATCCATTATTCGCAATCAACCTGTTCTTCTCTTTGGAATTCAAGTTATATGTAACTTTTTGGTTGTCATTATGGTCCCAGTATTCCAATTTAAGGGAACTTTTAGTATTAATATTTATGATGTGAGATTATATGAAGGAAAAATTCATGTATTAAACAATTTATAACTGTGATGAATTTTGTGGAAATTTTCATTTTAAAGGGCGGGGGGTTACAATGTAACACCCTTAAATTGTGTGAAATATTTTTTTGAAATTAATTTAACTTTTAGATATTTTTCATTTCACGTGAAACTGAAAATCATTGTGTATATATATATATTAACAAACTATGTCATGCATTAAATTAACACATAACATTCTGGGATTTTTCTATACACAATACTGACATGGATTTCACTACATGCAATACTAACATGGCTTACACTATTAATATCACCAACTTGGCATATGTTACATGCGACACATATGTATTTAAAAAACATAATATTATTGTTATAATTATTTAAATGATATAAATATAACTTATTGATAAAAAATATTAATATTAAGGGTAATGAAAAATTTTCAAATATTATATATATATATATATTATATAGATAGAACATATTGGAAATGAATGATATGATTTTTTGTAAATCCTTTTTATGATTAAAAATATATTTTTGTTCATTAAACAACTTTTAATAAAAAAATTAATTTTATACGATTTTTTAATTTTAATTTGAAAAATTACTCTTCATTTATAAATTTAGAATGACGAAATTAAATTTGGGTTTCATTTTGTGTATTTCTGATAAACATATTGTTTATAAATATTGAAAATGTCGTTTTTTAGTTAAAATTACATTTTAATTTAAATAATTATTGATATTAAATTATATTATATTTTATTAATGAAAAATAAGAAAAATGGTACATCTACTAACAATATTTTTGTCTTTACAATAAATTTCACATTGAAATTTAATAAAAAAAAATTAACAAACTTTTGAACTAATTTTTATTTAAAAACACGTAATTTCATCCCATCTGTGGGATTAGCCATAATCTTAAATTTTCTATTCTCTGAAATGAATGTATAAAACATCCATAATTTTAATCCTCACATTATTTAAATTCTAATTATATTATGGTGATTTTTACCAATATGATTAGTAAGAGTGATTAAAATTAATCATAGGAATTAAGATCAAATTATGATTAATAGTGGACTTAACCTTAGTATTATGGGGAAAAATGACCTATCCACTCATCAAAATCCAATTTTTTGGACATTATTCAGAAATAAAACATTAATTGTTTACTTTTTGGGTTTGGTATGACTATTTTTTCATATGAAAATGTGTACACTTAACATTATTTGAAAATATCCACGTCTGTCCTTCTCCTTCCATAAAAAATCCCACCACCTCTCCCATATATCTATATCCCTCAAACCTATTATGTTTCGGAAATCCCTAGAAAACATACCATTAATCACCATTAATCCTATAATCGTTCCCTTCTTATATTTCAATCCAACTAATCTCTTTTTCATAAACCAAAAAAGTTACCAGATTATGAGACATCATCATCTCTCATGTCCTCTCTTGTATTTTTTTATCCGCCACCCCCACATTAATTTTTCCCAAGATATTATAACAAAAAAATTATTCAAAATTTAATATGAAGTTTTTATTATATGTTTTAAACCTACACTTGCACACAACTTCAATTAATGGATAACGAGCGAACTGTTTATGTGTATGGAGAACTACCACTTTACTAAACGATGACTGTTCAATTTTCTTTACCGTCTCTCATGGTGGACATCCTGATGGAAATTATATTTATATATGTTATATATTATATTTATTATTTTATTGAACATATTTATTACCTTTACAACACATATATTTATACATTCCATTTAGTGATAATACAATAATTTTGTTTGAGGAAGTGTGGACTACAACCCATTCAATGCGATGTGATTCATTCACACACTACATGGAATGTATTAATGATGAGTTTAGTTAATTTATATAATATATATGATATAATAATTATACTATAATAAATATATATATACATTTATATACATATGCATACATATATGTCGTTTACATTATTTCAACGTGATAATTAAATGAAAATATCGTTCATGCGTATATACAGCCTACCGTATCCATGAACTGTGTATTCCATTACATACATATATATTCTATAGATTATTATAATTCATATATTATCTATTTAAATGATATTTATATCATGATTTATTTTCGTGAGATCATGATATAAGTATAACAACTAAATTTATAACAAATTAAAACACATGTGATGAATAATTTGAATATTACCCAAAGTGAAACCTTAACATAGGTTTTTTAACAAGAAGATAGTATAAGGTGATAATAAAACCATATATTGTATTATATATAATTATATTTTTCATTATAATATGTAGAGTAAATTTATTTTTATTATACAATTAGTTTGAATGATTATGACGAGAGTGAAGACACAAGGTAATGAAGTTTCCTCTCACTTTTTATTTCCATGATATACATTATTTATTCAACAATAATTCCTTTTGTGTAGTGTTTATACTACACACACACACACATGTATATATATATATATATGTGTGTGTGTGAGTGTGTGTTAAATGATTCTGATACTTAAATTTATGGGTATTTACATATCCATTATATCACTTTTATTTCATAGGGTTTATGCTTCAAAATATACCAACTCAGTAAAATAGTTTTTTCACAATTTTATTCATTTGAGACACAGGTTTTGTCATACCTCTATATTTTTTGGAGTTTTATATACTTCCATTAAACATTTTATATCATGAATATAATTATTTTCATGATATTTTAGAATTCATGTAACATTTTTTTTGTACTAGGAGAGTGTGATCCCAATATACCAATTGATAAGAGATTGTTGAAACTATCTCATCTCATTTATATATAATTTATTATTAAGCTCTAATTAATGAAATATTAGGATCTATATCTCAATAACATTCATGAATTTTATTAACCACTTTTTATTCAAGAAATCATCATGTATTAATACTATTTTTTCACTTTTCAATACATAAGATAATGGTTTTATGTAATATTTGACAGTATCTATCTTTTTTAGTGAATCTATTGTATTGAAAACCCATGTTTTAAAACAATGTTTTCCAAAAAAAATTAAAAATATTTTTGAGGTCCATTTTCATGTTTTTTTTTCAAAACATTTAAGACATTTTTGGTAATATTTTCAACATAAATATTTTGTAAATTTATTTAAATCCTTATTTATATCATTTTCAAAGTATTTTCAAAGAAATGGTTTTCAATATATTTATGATTTTATTTAAAATTTTCATGAAAAATCTTTGTAAAAATGTTTTTGATATCCTTTAATATGTTTTCCCTAAAAATGGTTTTCAATACACTTTAAATATTTATTTATATGTTCTAAAATTATTTTTAATGAAAATGTTTTCATACTTTATTTTTATGTTTTCTATGTATTTTCATCGAAATGGTTTTGAAAACATTTTCATGTTATCTTTTAATGTTTTCAATGTGTTTTTAATGAAAAATGTTTTTAATATGATTTGATCTTATTATATATATATTCAATTAAAAATGTATTCCAATCTTATTTTAAGACCTCTTTATATGTTTTCAATGTATTTTTGTATAAAAATATTTTCAAATGATTTTATGTTCTAAATATCCTTCTTTTTAATGAAGAAAGGATATAATTCTCAAGAAATGTTTTGAAAGATATTTCAAAATTATTTTCCATCTACGATGGTATCCATTGATGAAACTCATTCCTATTTACGAAATGATGAAAGGGTTCAATTAATATTCTTCCTATGAATTTGTTATGCTTAATGTAATGGTCTTTATGAAACTATTTTCCTAGTTACGGGATTTATTTTTATGAAATTTTTTTCTCTTTCATGGGATATAGGATTTTCAATCATGATTCTTTTACTATGTAATTTTTTTGATGTAATGATTATAGAACCTATATTTTTCCACAGTTTAGGAAATGTTTACATTTTTATATTACCCATTTCATTTCATAGGTTATGATATGATTATTTCTTATCTTCAAGCACTTGTTTTTTTCATTTATTTTTAACATTGGTTGGACCTAAATCTCCCTCAAATGCATTGAGTAAATAATTATATCTCATCATATATACTAATATGGTCTTGGAAATTAACCATGACTAATAATATGGCTATCGGAGTGAACCATAACTACCAATATGGTATGAGGAGTGAACTCATGCTAATAAGGTGCTAGTGAGAGTAAACCATGACTACCAAGATGGTTTGGGGAGTTAACCCATACTACCAAGATGGTCTTGGAAGTGATGCCTTTGATTCTATGAAAAACATATTATATTTTTATGTGTTTTCCATAATACCATGTTTTATTCCAATGTTATTCTTTCATGGATTATATTCATTATTTTTTTAAGATTCATGACTTATGAACATCCATTGTTTATTCCAATATTCTTGAATTTGATCTTGAATATGCAGGGTATGATCTAATATTTTCATGATCATGTTCTTATATCCTAATTATCATGATTATTCTTACATATCTCCCTTATTCACTATTACTAATCATTTAAGATCTACCCTTTTTTATTTTTCCTTTCCCTCAGTTGTGAAGAAAGGTATTATATATATGTACTTAAAGTGGAAATATTTATGGGATATGTTGAAGATTTTTCCCTTGGATATATGATTTTGTATGAAATTTTCCAAATACATTAAACTATTATGGTTCTCATGAATGTATTTTTTTAAATTACAGAATTTTTATCTAAAATGATTTTATATGCTTGTATGATTTGTCTTGTCCACTATAAGAAGGGTAGTGAAATTGAGGGGACTCGGACTGCTTCATAGGGAAGAGAGGCAGGACCATTTCATGTCATTAATCCTTTATTGGGGGATAGCCAGGCTATATTATCTGTAGTTATAGGTACTATTCTTATATATTCTATATTTTTAATTTCTTTTTTTGAAATGGGTTCCTCTCATTCAATTATATTTGTAGAACACGGTAATGTTTTGATCCCAGTGGTGGATTTAGTGAGATGGGTTTTGATGATAGACATACTTATGGGAGTGTGGTCAATATATGTTTATTTTTGAAAGTGGTGTTCTCTCAAGAATGGAGTTTATCATTTATGTTGGGATATTTATATACATGGCATGTATGGATTTGATATAATTATGGATATGGACTTTTTGGTAGCATATTGAGCCCATGTTTATTGTTACTATAGGATAGGGACCTCTAAGTCTCCTGAGGGTGACAAATTTATTCACCATGATGTGTGGGATATCGAGGTGGGCTGAGGAGGTACAATTCACCATTAAATGAGGGAGAATACTACCTAGGTTTCTAGTTTTTTCTAGTTGATGGTGGTGTAAATCAGGATGTCTCTCCACCCATAGTGACAATATTTTAGGATATATTTTATGAATACTTATCAGGGATACCACATTAGAAAAATATGTAGTTTACAATTGAGATCTTGTTGGGGGTTGCAACAATTTCAATTCCATCATACATAATGATACTAGAAGGGCGTCAATAGATCATGACTCAACTGGAAAAGTTAATGCACAAGCAGTTTGTCTCTTAAAGTGAATACCCTAGGAGATCTCTAGTCTTTTTTACTTAAAATTTTGACATTAAATTTTCCTTGTTTGTCAATTACCAAATGTTGAACCAGATTACTGTGAAGAACATACATCCTCTTCCACGTATCGAGGATCAATTTGACCAGTTGGGGGGGAGCTTATGTCTTCTCCATGATCAACATGAGATTAAGTTATCATCATAATAGGGTTATACCTTTTAATATACTAAGGTGTACATTCCAAAGCTGGTATAGCCTTTATGAGTATATCACAATGCTATTTCGGTTGATGAATGCACCAAAAATATTTATGGACATGATGAATAAAATCATCCATATATACCTGGATTTGTTTGTGGTAGTGTCTGCGGATGAATTCTTGGTGCAATTCGAGTCTCAATATGATCATGCCAAAAATAATAACATTGTTATGAGTATACTAAGAGGGCCTGATCTATACCCCAAGCTATTTATGTTTCATTTCTGGATTGACCATGTAAACTTCTTGGGTCACATCATATGAGAGGAAGTTGTTTCAGTAGACATAGTGAAGGATCACGATGAATTTTCTCATGATTATCCCATGAATGTTTTTTATATTAATATCATTCTAGGATTAGATAGGTCTTATTGATGGTTCATTTCATACTCTTCCCATTTGACAGAATCACTTCCAGGATTGGAAAAGAAGGGGATAATTGTTTAATGGTCATGGGTATGTGAAATGTTTTCAATGATAATAATATGAACATGAAAATGAGACCAGTCATGATACTATACAATCCAATTTAGGATTATAAAATGTTTTTTAGAACATCTTAGTTTGTTTTTGGAGAATTGTTAATGTTGGGAGATCATGTCTTGGCATATGGGTATCAGCAGTTGAGGCCACATGAATTGAATTACCCTATTCATTGCCTCGAGTTAGTATTAGTTATTTATGATTTGATGTGTTGGTCAAATTATTTATTGGAAGAGAAGTATACAGTTTATAATGATCACAATAGCTTAAAGTATATCTTTTCGCAATGATATTTGAATATATGACAGTAGATATTAGTTGATTATATACAACCAAATGATTTTGAGATGGTATATACACTCGAGAAAGGAAATAGTATTTATGAAACTCTAATTAGGTGGAATCAGACACAGGCTATTCAATAGTCTAGTTCTGACTGACATATGATGACTTTACTAAATGAGATGGATGTTGTGGTTCATAATGGTTAAGAAAAGAGAAGTATCATATCAATTTGAGTAGAGTCTATGCATTTTTTCTAGATTAGATATTTTTAATCTAAATATATAGAGTGTTTTGAAATTAATGAATTCCTTGATGGTGGGGAGTGACCTCCCGACTAGACAGTAGAAGATGATGACATCACTTATACCCGGAATCAGGTTGTTGTTCATATGAGCATGAGAATGATTTGATGAATGATTTCAATGCCAATATGTGGTTTATTAATTTATGTGTGACCAAAATATACCAGGACCTGCAGTGATTGTTTTGTGGTCCAGACATTAAAATTGAGATAGCCAGGTTCATGACACGATGCCACACCTTTTAACAGGTGATGACTTAGGATCAATGACTCAGGGGTTTTATATGGTTGTTTCCCATTCTGAAATGGATGTGGGATAATGTTTCCATGGACGATCTGGTTGGTATGATGAAGAATCCTCAGAATGATGAATCTATTTGGATTGTTTTGGTTAATTTCACAATGGTAGAAAAAATATAAGTGGTATGAGAGACTTTCCATGTGGATCAGCTGGGAGGCACCTATGTTTGGGAGATAGTTTGTATGCCTCGGGATCTATAAAATATTGATTTATATTTAAAATAATTATTTTCATCACACATCTATATGTTCTTGTGTATGGAACTAGGTTCATATGTTTTATTGAGTATGGATATTCACACGTAGATAGATGGGATGTTGGAACATGTAATTCAGGTGCTTATGGATATCATTTGAGCAAGTTTTTTTGACATTGATGTGTCTTGGGAGAAGAACCTAACATTGTTAAAGTTAACCTACAATAACAGTTATAAGGAAACTATATTGTTGGAACCATTAAATAATATTTATGGTTGGTCTTGCAAAACACTCTATGTTGGATGAAGGCATGTTAGCCCGAATTGTTGGTACTGATTCCTATACAAGAGATGTCAAAGCAGGATCAGTTGATTTGAAAGCAGATGTATTTGGATCTACTGGTGCATAAATCAATTTTCAATATGTATCAAGGATGAACAAGACATTCCAAGAAAAAATTAATTCCATATAAGGCCACAAAATCACCAAAGGGCCTGCCTGAAGAATATAACAACCCATACATTACATACATGGTTATCACATCAGAATTGAAGCATACTTAATACAATATATAACAAAACCATGATAGGACCGTATAGGTATAGTGTCTCTAGAAACTGGGAAACATAAACAACTGGTTCATAAATCATCTTCATTGTCTTTCATTTATTTCCACGTATCTAGAGTCCCTTTTGGCATATCCTACTTAATACCCTTATTCTTGACCTGGGGAAAAGAAAACATACAAAAGGGTGAGCTCAAATTCTCAGTAAGGGTAAACGAAGTAAATATAAATCATATCATATTCATAAGAACATAACATTTTGAAAATCTTAACCTGAAAAGGAGATCATAATATCATGACATGGGATAAATCATAGTAGTGAAATGTTATCCCAATAATCATAACATAAAACAAGAAACTTTGTGGAATACACACATAATCATAGAAAATCATTTCATATTAGTTAAGGTTCATTTCCAAGACCATCATAGCTGACAAAGTCCATTACTGAACCGAGTTCACTCCTCGTTCCAGTCCTGTATCACAGAACCAGATTAACTTTCCATTCCAGTCATATCTATCTCATTAGATATAAATCATTACCCAATACATTGAAGGGAGATATATGTCTCACCCATCTCATAATGAAACCATTCTTATGTGTGCCACAAAATCATAAATCATAGCATAACCCATGTAATAAAAATGGGATTCTTAAACATCATTCCATTATAACATAATCCATATGGGATTCTGATTTGATCTTCATGTTCTTCCTTTATCTTTGAATAGACAAGAATATCGTCTATAAATACTACCAAAAACTAATCAAGATATTCTCTAAGGACACTATTCATTAGATCCATGAAGATAGTAGGGGAATTAGTAAGACCAAATGGCATCACTATAAATTCATAGTTTCCATTCCATCTACGGAAAGTCGTCTTTGGTATATCCTCCCTTTTGACCCTTAATTGATGATACCCTGAATGAAGATCAATCTTGGAAAATTATTTAGATCTGCGTAGTTGGTGAAATAAGTCATCAATGCATGGGAGAGGATATTTTTTCTTGATAGTGATCTTGTTAAGTTCACGATAATCATTGCAGAGTCTCATTGGTCCATATTTCTTCTTAACAAAATGAATAGGTGCTCCCCATGGTGATGCACTAGGTCGTATGAATCCCTTATCAAGGTTCTCTTGGAGTTTCTACTTTAATTCCTGCAACTCAATTGGGGTTAATCTATAAGGTGTCTTTGAAATAGGTAAAGAACCTGGTACGAGTTCTATTGAAAACTCAACATCACGATTTGGTGGAAGACAAATAAATTCCTCCAAAAATACATAATCAAACTCCTATAAAATGTGTATATTCTTAATCATGAGATTCTCTCCAATAATTGGAGATAAATAGCCTTCATTTAGTGGAATCAAGACCCATAAGATGGACGAAATTTCTACTGGAAGGTTATGTTCAACCTTGCATCGATATAAGATCATAGATTGATCTGGAATATGAAATGTGACTTCCATTATTTAGCAATTGATATGAGCTCCATATAAGGAAATCCAATTCATTATAAGAATCACATCAAATTCCACTATAGGAAGGATCACAATATTTGCAGGAAGCACTTTCCCGCAAACCTCAATGGAAGAATAATTGTAAACTATTGATGCGACTGTTGTGCCATTAGGGGTTGTAACAGCTAACTCAATATCTAAATGATGAGGTAATATGGCGATACCCTTAGAAAATTATTCAGAAATAAAAGAGTGGGTGGATCCAGAATCAAATAAAACATTTGTTAATTTAGAGTGGATGGTAAGTGTACATTTCACCACTTCGTTATCGTACTCCACATCACCGATAGAAATTGATTGTGACTTTCCTTTGTCTTTGGCCTTAAGATTTTATTGACATTGATCATCATCAACAACCCTTAGATCAGGGCATTGATTGGCATAATGCCCCATTTCCTTGCACTTGAAACATTAATGTGTAGGAGGTGCATTCTGTGTGTCCCTTTCTTTGTTTTCATCATTAGACATCTTTTTCCCATTATTTCAAAATTCAACTGCCCAATGACCTTCTTTTCCACAATTGAAACATTTACTTGTTTCTTTAAGACAACTCCCTCTATGTTTCTTTCCACACTTTGAGCATAAGAGAAAAATCATCTTCTTTTCAGTGTGCTCTTAAGATTTTCCTTTGAATTCAATTTTCCTCTTCTTATCAATCCCATGTGATTGATGGGTTACTCAAATATACATCTCAACCTTGAGTGAACATCGAACAATTTCCTTGTAGATATTGAGGTCCCTTATGGCTAACAACCTTCGAAGACATTGTTTTATGCCACTAAAGAATCGATCGATTTTACTCTCAGGTTGGATAATAATTCTAGAAGCGTACCTTGCAAGCCTTGTAAATTTTTCTTCGTAGGTACCAACAGATTCATCATCCTTTTGCTTCAGTTCAAGAAACTATTTCTCCATATTTGTTCAAAGAATACGAGGGAAGTACCTGTTGAAAAATAAGTTCTTGAACTCGTCCCATTCCATGGACTCAATTTTATCCCTTTGCCTCATATTCTTAACATTATTACACAATTGATCAGCTTCACCTTCCAAACAACATACAGCTAAGATGAATTTATCATGTTTAAAAAATTATAGAACTGAAAATATCTTTTCAGTGGTACTGATCCACTGTTCATCCACTAATGGATTAATAGACCCAATGAATGAGGGTGGACGCTGCCTCATGAAAGATTCAACAGAATGATGCTCCTTCCTTTGCTCGTTTGGAAGTCCTTCCTGATTCATAGCTTGAGAAAGTTGTGTGAACATGGCTACGAGATTTTTCATTCTAGCACACATAAAGTTTGGTTGCTCAGGGGGGCAATAATTTCATTGCCCATCGCATTCCGCATTAACATGGTTCCTTTGGGTTCCAGCCATTGACTAAAACTAAGAAGAATAGTGTGAGCAACACTAATTACAACCGGAAAACCACAAAACCAGTAATAAAATTTCACACTATAGGTCTTATCATAGGTTGTTCATGGCCATTTTTAAAACCCTAATATTGTGTTCTATGTTTAGACATATCCTTAGAGCTCTTACTAAGGCTTTCACATCCTAGTTTCCAAAGGTTGACTATACATTTTCTCTGATACCAAATATAACATCACATACTTTACATACATGGTTACTAATTCAAAATTGAATCATACTTATTACAACATATAACAAAACCATGATAAGACCATATAGGTATAGTGTCTTTAGAAACTGGGAAACATAAACAATTGGTTCTTAAATCATCTACATTGTCTCTCGTTTATTTCATCATAACTAGTGTCCCTTTTGGCATATCCTAGTTAATACCCTTCTTCTTGACCAGGGGAAAAGAAAACATGCAAAAGGGTGAGCTCAATTGCTCATTAAGGGTAAACAAAAGAAATAACAATCATATCATATTCATAAGAACATAACATTTTGAAAATATTCACCTAGAAAAGAGATCATAATATGATGGAATGGGATAAATCATAGTAGTGAAATGTAATCCCAATAATCATAACATAAAAACACTAAACTTTTTGGCATACACACATAATCATAGAAAATCATTTCATATTAGTCAAGGCTCATTTCCAATACCATCATAGCGGAAAAAGTCCACTACTTAACCGAGTTCACTCCGCGTTCCAGTCTTGTATCACTAAACAAGATTAACTTGTAGTTCTAGAGATGTCTATCTCATGAGATATAAATCCTTACCCAATTAATTGGAGGGAGATATGGTTCCCATCCATCTCATAATGAAACCATTCTTATGTGTGCCGCAAAATCATAAATCATAGCATAACCTGTGTAATAAAATTGGGATTCTTAAACATCATTCCATCATAACATAATCTATATAAGATAAAAGGATATCATAAAATTTATTCCAATATTAAATAATCATATAAATGTAAAAATAGGGATAGAAACAGAACCCTTTATTATCTTAGATGGAAACTAATTTTGATAAAACACTTGAACTCCATTCTTGAAGAAAATATCCTTTCTGCTTCAATTTTTTTTCCTTTCATAACATTTCGTATAATTTTAAAATAAAAGAAGTTGATTAAAAATAAACATGAAATCTTGTAAAGGAAGATTCATGTAAATAATGTTCTATGAAATCATAAAAATCCATCCATGCTGTAGAAGTTAAAAAAACATTCTTCTCGTACTTTTGCCGGAAAAGTAAAAAAGTACCTCGTACTAAAAACAAAAAAATATTCCTTTCATATCACTTAATAAAAACTCACCAATGGGTAAAATTGGATTTAAATAATTTTTGGAGGAATGAAATAATATTACATATTGAGGAACCATGGATGTTGATGATAAATAATCCACAGTAAATTCTGAAGTATAAACAATGTCAGATAAAAATGAGATTGTGAGATTTTTCCATACCATAGATCTGATTTGCTTTGTACGTATCCGAACCTCTTGTATAATGATTTAAATAATTTCATCAACTTATTAAATAATAATATTCATTGTTATGATATCATATATGGTCATATTTTTATCTTCTTATTAGTAATATTTTGTTTTAACTTGTTATTCGGATGTTCATTGCTTTATGTTCTTATGCATGTTTTGTCGAATAAATTCTTATTATTATTTTTAGGATAGAGATACCTCATTTCTAGAATGTTATAAGTGTAATATATATCATATTTATTCATTTAATTCATTTATATAATCATTATTCAATGAAGAACATGTAGAACGAGTCACATCATATCGTAGAGACAGTAGGTCGTACGTACGCACGAGCAATGATATTGTTCCCATGATCGTGGAATTTTATTTAAGGGTATGTATACTATTTCAGAATAGATATCACTTTAAAATAATCATATATACTTATTCTTTACACCATTATACCAATCCATGTACGGTGGTAGTGGAAATTAGATTACACCACGCCGTGGAGACGGTATTCCATACGTACGCACACGCGGTGATTTCGTTTTCCGTAGCATAGATAGAAGGTGAAATAGGGTTGTTTCATATTTATAATAACATATCAGTATATGAGTGATACTGATGAAATTACTTCAATATGAAACAACTAAAGAATAGGATGTAGAAGATGAAATAAATTTGAAAGAATCAGTAATGGATATTACCTCTTCTTCGACACGCCTATTTGAAACCACCTATTAGGGAACTAACATTTATCTATGAAGAATATAAGGACCTCTAGTATGATTCTAGTGAAGTTGATATGGGAAATGTTCAGGGTTTGGACGAGTTTTAATGCCCAAAATTGTGTAAAGAGAAGAGAGAGGAGGTGCCTTTTTATGAGGGAGGAGAGGGGCATCTTAGGAAAAACATAAAATATTATTTTATAATAAAGACATATTCAGTTTATAATTGGTAAAAATTAATTTATTTATAAGCTAAAGTGGGGATGGATCTAAATCCTCTCAACCAATAAGTTTTAGACAAGTTCAGGTTAATATTTCAACACTATCATTTAGATTTAACTCTAAGTTAAATAATTTAACTTTTACTGTGTATTCATGTTTTCTTACACTATATGGTTAATAAACATTCTATAACAAGCCAAAATAACCCCAAGTGGTTCATTATTAATATATATAACCTTATCTAAGTCATTTGGACGAACCATTTATTTTTAAGAATTTAATAACAATTAATAATATATTATTTGTTTTAAAAAATATTTCATGTCAACATTGACACTATTTGGTACATGATTTTTTCGAAACTCATCACAATATTATTATTTCTAAAAAAGTTAATTAAATAAATACTAACATGTCATATTAACCAATATAATTTTTGTAATTTATAAAAAGTCTCAAATTACATTTATTTGGGTATTTATAGCATCAATTATGTTAATATTTCATTAATAAGGTAATTACTGCATCATCATTGTGTCATAAATAAATTAACTTATTTAATATCTAAAAATTATAAATAAAATACCATTACGTAGGAAATCTTTTTATATTTCTAATTAATATTTAATATTAAATTTATCTTATGTATAAACCAATATTAAAAATGTTATAGTTATTAAACATTGATTTTAACTCTTTTAACTCTTCTTTAAAAAAATAACAATAAATGTCCTAATCTAATCCAAGTGGACCTAAAGGGTAATATTATATCCCTAAGGTTGTTTTTTGACGAATTAAACCAATCCAATTGAATTAGTTATTGTGTTAGGGTAACAAATATATCATTTTTACCCTTAATTACCCTATTTACGTTTAACTGTGGTAAATAAAAGTAAAAAGATACTATTCACCAAAAATTATTTTTATCTTATTGAACCAGTTTTTACACCTTGATATTAACCGTACCTCCCTGATTTTTGAAATTCAACTCAGAAAAGCTGTAAAATTATGTTTTATGTACAATTAAAAATTCTCCTAGGAGGTGGGTAAAAGACGCTAAAAAAGTTCAATAAAATTTTTATATATCTATATTATTATAAAATGACTCTAATTAATTACATTGAACTTATATAGGTATTATGTATATATTTTGATTTAAAATAAATTTAAATACAATAAATTATTATTTAAATAAAAATTTGGTTTTAAACTATAACTGAGTGTTTTTCACTATTCATCAAAAATTAAAAGTTTTCATAAAAATACCAAAAATTCACCCTAGGCTAATTTCGATATTCAAAATCCAAAAATGAAGTCCATTTTGAAGGATAAAATATATAAAATCTCAAAAAGTGGATATTAATATTCATAAAGGCTAGTTTTAATAATATTTTAATAACATATCATTGTTTAGTGAAACTCGGGATTGCGTACAATGCAAGATATCGAGGAAGGTTGCTCTTGCGTTCAATGCAAGCAAAGAAAATGTTGTCTGTAGTGAAAGATTCATTTGGAGTTGCGTATAACATAATACATAAAAACACATTATTTCTCATAAATTTTTGGGTGTTACATTCTACCCCCCTTAAAATTAATTTCACCCTCGAAAATCGTTACTTTGTAACAAACAGAAGATGATACCTCTCCCTCATCATATCCTCAAGTTCCCATGTAGTTTCTTATAATTGGTGGTTCCTCAATAAAACATTCACCAAGCGAGTGGTCTTGTTCTATAGGACATTTTTGCTATGATCCAAAATCTCTATCAGCTGTTCTTCATAAAAATGATCTTGCTCCAGCAGTACAACTTCTGAGCTTAGTACATGTGATGGATCAGGTATGTACTTTCTCATGACAGATACATGGAACACATCATGAACTTGAAAGAGAATTGGTGCAAGCAAAAATCGGTAAGCTACCTTCCAATCATGATCCAATATTTCAAAAGGACCAATATTCGTAGGGCTTAGCTTTCCCTTCTTTCCAAATCCCATTACTCTCTTCCAAGGAGATATTCATAAGAACACTTTATGACCCACTTCAAACTCTAGGTCTTTTCTTCAGTTGTCGACATAACTTTTTTGTCGACTCTGATCTGCTCTTATGTGTTGTTGAATAGATCTGATCTTTTCTACCATCTCATCAACAAGATCTGGTCCTAATAGCTTTCTTTCCCCAACTTCATCTCATCAAGTTGGATTCCAGCATTTAGTTCCATAGAGAGCTTCATAAAGAGCCATCTGAATAATGGATTGAAAGATATTATTATAAGAAAACTCTACCAAAGGTAGGTGTTGATCCCAACCACCTTTGAAATCCATAGATAATGCTCTCAACATGTCTTCTAGAGTTTGAATTGTCCTCTCAGACTGTCCGTCTGTCTGAGGATGATAAGCAGTGCTAAAACTCATCTCTGTATCTATAGTATGCTGAAGACTTCGCAAAAACTTCGAGGTAAACCTTGGATCCCGATCAGATATAATGGAAAGTTTTACTCCATGAAATCTTACCACTTCCTTTAAATATATCATGGAATTTTGATCAAGATAGAAATCCACTCTAATAGCAATGAAGTGTGCTGACTTCGTAAGAAAATCAACTATGACCCAGATAGTGTTATTGCCTTTGGATGTTTTACGAAGTCTGGTGACAAAGTCCATAGTGTTATTTTCCTAGTTCCATTCGAGTGTGGGTAATGGTTCTAACATCCCCTTAGACATATGTCTCTCAGATTTAACATGTTGGCAAACCAAGCATTGAGAAACATATTCAGCAACATCTCTTTTTGTTCCATCCCACCAGAAGTACTCTTTCATATCACTATACATCTTTGTGCTTCCATGATGAATAGAGAATGAAGAACTATGAACCTCATCCAGCAGCTCCTTCTTTAATTCTGGGATGGGAGGAACCCAAACCCGATTCCGGAACCTTATTATCTCATCACAATAAAGGATGAATTTGGGATCATTTCTCACATTCATTGGTAAGTCTACATCTTCTTTCTATGCCTCCTTAATCTTCACATGTATATATGGTTGAACATTCATTTGATAAAGATAATATTTTTTCCCTTACATTATAATTATAAGATCCATACTTTGTAAATACATAAATATTGGATCTTTTGTGATCCTCATCATGGATAAGCTACATTGTCTTGTCGACTTAATGCATCTGTCACCTTGTTTTCTTTCCCAGGGTGATAATGAATTGAGTAGTCGTAGTCCTTAATCAACTCCAACCATCTTATTTGGCGCATATTCAGCTCCTTTTTTGTGAAAATATACTTTAAAATTTTATGATCAGTATAAATATATCACCTTTCACCATAATGATAATGCCTCCAAATCTTTAATGCAAATAATACTGCTGCTAACTCCAAATCATGAGTTGGGTAATTTTGATCATGGATTTTCATCTGTCGTGATGCATACGCTATCACCATATCATTTTTCAAGAGAACACACTCTAGCCCCTTCTTGGATGCATCACTATAGATCACAAACCTTTCTCCACTACAATGCAGTGTGAGCACAGGTGCATTGGATAACCTTCTTTTCGACTCCTTGAAATTCTCTTCACACTCCTCCGTCCAAACAAACTTATCTTTTTTTCGAGTCAACCTGGTGAGTGGATTAGATAATATTGAGAAATCATTCACAAAACATCTATAGTACCCAGTTAAACCAAGAAAACGTCAGATCTTAGTTACTGTTGTTGGTCTCGACCATTTTTCAATAACCTTCATTTTTTCTGGATCCACATATATCCCCTCTTCTAAGATTATGTGACCAAAAATGAAACTTTTTTAATCCAAAATTCACACTTGGTAAATTTGTCATAAAGATTCTCCTTTCTTAGGGTCATCAATACAATTCTCATGTGATCTTCATGTTATTCCTTGCTCTTTGAATAGACAAGAATATTGTCGATAAATACTACCACAAACTGGTCATGATATTCTCTAAATACTCTATTCATTAGATCCATGAAGATAGTAGTGGAATTAGTAAGACCAAAGGGAATCACTATAAATTCATAGTGTCCATACCTTGTACGGAAAGCCTTCTTCGGTATATCCTTCACTTTTACCCATAATTGATGATAACCTGAATGAAGATAAATCTTGAAAATTTATTGAGCTCCGCGTAGTTGGTCAAATAATTCATCAATGTGTTTGATAGGATATTTGTTCTTGATAGTGATCTTGTTAAGTTCTCGATAATCATTGAAGAGTATCATTGATCCATTTTCATCCCCATGGTCATGCACTTGGGCATATTAATCCCTTATCAATATTCTCTTGGAGTTTCTTCTTCAGTTCATGTAACACAATTAGGACTATTATATAAGGTGTCTTTGAAATAGGTAAAGCACCCGGTACAATTTCTATTGAAAACTCAACTTCATGATTTGGTGGATGATAAGGAAATTCCTCCGGAAAGACATCATCAAACTCTCATAAAATGGGAATAATCTTAATCGTGAGTTTCTCTCCAACCATTTTAGATAAATAACCTTAATTTAGTGGAATCAAGACCCATAATATGGAATAAATTTCTACTGGAAGGTTATGTGAATCCTTGCATCGATAGAAGATCATAGATTGATCTGGGATATGA
Source organism: Viscum album (assembly GCA_963277665.1). Lineage (NCBI taxonomy): Eukaryota > Viridiplantae > Streptophyta > Magnoliopsida > Santalales > Viscaceae > Viscum > Viscum album. The sequence goes on along the minus strand of OY728142.1, from coordinate 1,295,456,956 downwards.
AATGTGACTTCTGTTCTTTGGGAATTGATATGAGCTACATATAAGGAAATCCAATCCATTATAAGAATCACATAAAATTCCACTATAGGAAGGATCACACTATTTTCAGAAATCACATTCCCACAAACTTCAATCGGAGAATAATTGTAAACTTTTGATGCGACTGTTGTGCCATTAGGGGTTGTCACATCTAACTCAATATCTAACTGCTGTGGTAATATGTCGATACCCTTAGAAAATTATTCATAAATAATAGAGTGGGTGGATCCAAAATCAAATAAAACATTTTTTAATTTAGAGTGGATGGTTAGTGTACCTTTCACCACTTCTTTATCGTACTCCACATCGTCGATAGAAATTGCATGTGAATTTCCTTTCTCTTTGGCCTTAAGAGTTTATTGACGTCGATCATCATAAAAAACCCTTGGATCAGGGCATTGATTGGCATAATGGTCCGTTTCCTAGCCCTTGAAACATTTAAGTGTTGGAGGTGCATTTTGTGTGTCCCTTTCTTTGTTTTCTCATTATACATCTTCTTCCTATTATTTCAACATTCAACTAGCTGATGACCTTATTTTGACATTTGAAACAATTACTTGTTTCATTAAGACAAATCCCTCCATGTTTCTTTTCACACTATGAGCATAAGGGAAAACTCATCTTCTTTTTCAGTGTGCTCTTTAGATTTTCCATTGAATTCCATTTTCCTCTTCTTATAAAACCCATATGATTGATGGGTAACTCAAATATCCATATCAACCTTGAGAGAACATCAAACAATTTCCTCATAGCTATTGAAGTCCCTTATGGATAACGACCTTTGAAGACTTGGTTTTAAGCCACTAAAGAATCGGTCGATTTTACTCTCAGGTTGGATAATAATTCCGGAAGCGTACCTTGCATGTCTTGTAAATTTTTCTTCGTAGGTACTAACAGAATCATCATCCTTTTGCTTCAGTTCAAGAAACTATTTCTCTATCTTTGTTCAAAGAATACGAGGGAAGTACTTGTTGAAAAATAAGTTCTTGAACTCGTCTCATTCCATGGACTTAATTTCATCCCATTGCATCGTATTCTTAATAATATTACACCATTGATCAGCTTCAACTTCTAAATGATATACAGCTAAGATGACTTTATCATGTTCAGAACATTGTAGAACTGAAAATAACTTTTCAGTGGTACTGATCCACTATTCATCCACTAATGGATTAGTAGACCCATTGAATGAGGGTGGACGCTGCCTCATGAAGGATTCAATAGAATGTTAATCTTTCCTTTGCTCAATTGGAAGTCTGGCATGATTCATAGCTTGAGAATGTTGTGTGAGCATGGCTACAAGATTATTCATTCCAGCTCCCATAATTGTTGGTTGCTCAGGGGGACAATCATTGCATTGCCAATCGCATTCTGCATTAACACGGTTTCTCTGGGTTCCATCCATTGACTAAAACCAAGAATAATAGTGTGAGAAACACTAATTATAATAGGAAAAATACAAAATCAGTAATAAATTTTCACACAATAGGTATTATCATAGGTTGTTCATGACATTTTCTAAAACACTAATATTGTGTTCTATGTTTAGACATATCCTTAGAGATCTTACTAATGCTTTCACATCATAGTTGCCAAAGGTTGACTATACAAATTCTCTGATACCATATATAACAACCCATACTTCACACACATGGTTAGTACTTCAAAATTGAATCATACTTATTACAACATATAACAAAACCATGATAGGACCATATAATAATAGTGTCTTTAGAAACTGGGAAACATAAACAACTGGTTCATAAATCATCTACATTATCTCTCATTTATTTTGTAATATATAGAGTCCCTTTTTTCATATTCTACTTAATACCATTCTTCCTGACCTGGGGAAAAGAAAACATACAAAAAGGTGAGCTCAAATGCTCAGTAAGGGTAAACAAAAGAAATACCAATCATATCATATTCATAAGAACATAACATTTTGAAAATATTAACCTGAAAAAGAGATCATAATATCATGACATGGGATAAATCATTGTAGTGAAATTTAATCCCAATAATCATAACTTAAAACATGAAATTTTGTTTCATACACACATAATCATAGAAAATCATTTCATATTAGTCAAGGCTCATTTCCAAGACCATCATATCATACAAAGTCCATTACTGAACCGAGTTCACTCCTCGTTCCAGTCCTATATCACTGGACATGATTAACTTTTCGTTCCAGACAAGTCTATCTCATGAGATATAAATCCTTACCCAATGAATTTGAGGGAGATATAGGTCTCACCCATCTCATAACGAAACCATTCTTATGTGTGCTGCAAAATCATAAATCATACCAAAACCTATGTAATAAAATTGAGATTCATAAACATCATTCCATCATAACATAATCCATATAAGATAAAAGGAAATCATAAAATTTATTCCATAATTACATAATCAAATAAATGTAAAAAATATGTATAGAAACAGAACCCTATATTATCTTATATGGAAAATAATTTTGATAAAACACTTGAACTCCATTCTTGAGGAAAATATATTTTCTACTTCAATTTTTTTTCTTTCATAACATGTCATAGAATTTTAAACTAAAATAAGTTGATTAAATATAAACATGAAAATTTTTAAAGGAAGATTATTGTAAATAATGTTCTATGAAATCATAAAAATCCATTCATGCAGTATAAGTTAAAAAACAATCTTCTCGTACTTTGGCCGGAAAAGTCAAAAAGTACATCGTACTAAAAACGAAAAAAGATTCCTTTCATATAACTTACTAAAAACTCACCAATGGGTAAAATTGGATTTAAAGAATTGTAGGAGGATATAAATAATATTACATATTGAAGAAACATGGATGTGGATGATAAATATTCCCCAGTAAATTATGAAGTATAAACAATCTCGGATAAAATTGAAATTGTGAGATTTTCCCTTACCTGAGGTCCGATTTGCTTCGTACGTATCTGAACCTCTTGTATAATGATTTAAATAATGTCATTTACTTATTAAAAAATCATATTCATTGTTATGATATCATATATTGTCATATTCGTATCTTCTTATTAGTAATATTTTATTGCAACTTGTTATTCAGGTGTTCATTGTTTTATGTTCGTATGCATGTTTTGTCGAATAAATTCTTATTATTATTTTTAGGTTATAGAATCCTTTTTTCCATAATGCTATTAGTGTAATATATATCAAATTTATTCATACAATTCATATATATAATCATTATTCAATGAAGATAATGTAGAATGAGTCGCATCACATCATTGAGACGGTAGGTCGTACGCACGTACGAGCGATTATATCATTCCCATGATTGTGGAATTGTATTGAAGTGTATTTATACTATTTCAGAATCAATATCACATTAAAATAATAATGTATAGTTTTTATTTACATTATTATACCCATCCAAGTATGGTGTTGGTCGGAAACAGATTACACCACGGTGTGGAGATTGTATTCTGTACATACGCACGCGCGGTGATTTTGTTTTCCGTAGGATGGATAGAAGGTGAAATAGGGTTGTTTCATATTTATAATAACATATCAGTATATTAGTGATACTGATTTTATTAATTCATAATGAAAAAACTAAATAAGAGGAAGTAGAATAAGAAATAAATTTGAAAGAATCTGTAACAGATATTACCTCTTCTTCGACACACCTCTTTAAAACCTCCTCTTAGGGCTCTAAAACTGGTCTTTGAAGAGATCCAAGACCTTTAGTATGATTCTAGGGAAGTTGAGAAGGGAAATGGGCAGGGTTTGGCCGAGCTTCAAGGCCCAAAATTGTGTAAATAGAAGAGGGAGGAGGTTCCCTTTTATATGGGAGGAGAGGGGCACCTTGGAAAAAACTAAAGATATTATTTTATAATAAAGTCATATTTGGTTTATAATAGCTCCGAATTGATTTATTTCAAAGATAAAGTGGGTATGGGTCAAAATAATCTCAAACAATAGGTTTTAGACAAGTTTATGTTACTATTTTAACCTTATCATTTAGATTTAACTCTAAGTTAAATAATTTAACTTTTATCGTATCTTCTTGTTTTCTTATACTATATAGTTAATAAACAAACTATAACAAGCCAAAAGAACCCCAAGTGGTTCATTATTAATATATATAACCTTATATACGTAATTCTTCCAAACCTTAGATTTTTATGAATAGAATAACAATTAATAATATAATATTTGTTTTGAAAACTATTTTATGTTAATTTTTACACTATTTGGTAATTTATTTTTGTGAAAATTATAAGAGGATGATTTGTACGAAAAAAGTTAATTAAATCAATAATAACATGCCATATTAACCTATAAAATTAGTGTAATTTATAAAAATTCTCTAATTACATTTATTTGAGTATTAATAAAATCAATTATGTTAATATTTCATTAATAAGGTAATTACTGCATCATCATTGTGTAGTAAATAAATTAACTTATTTAATGTCTAAAAATTATAAATAAACTACCATTATGTAGGAAATATTTTTTATCTTTCTAATGAATATTTATAATTGAATTTATCTTATGTATAACTCAATATTAAAAATGTTTTAATTATTAAACATTGATTTTAACTCTTTTAACTATTCTTTGAATAAAATAATAATAAATATCCTGATCTAATCCAAGTGGACAAAAATGGTAATATCTTATCCCTAAGGTTTTTTTGGCCGAATTACACTTATCCAATAGAATTAGGACATGTGTTAGGGTAATAATAATATCATTTTTACCCTTAATTACATTATTTACTTTTAACGGTGGTAAATAAAAGTAAAAAAGTTACTATTCACCTAAAATTATTTTTATCTTATTGAACCACATTTTACACCTTGATATTAACCATGTATTTTGTATTTTTGAAATTCAACTCACAGAAGTGGTAAAATTAGGTTTTATTTACAATTACAAATGCTCCTAGGAGGTGGGTAAAAGACGGTCAAAAAGTTAAATAAAATTTTAATATATCTATATTATTATAAATTGAATCCAATTAATTACATTTAAAATATATAGGTATTATGTATCTATTTTTACCTAAAATAAATTTATATAAAATAAATAATTATTTAAATAAAAATTCGGTTTTAAACTATAACTCAGTGTTTTTCCCTGTTCATCAAAAATAGAATGTTTTTAGAAAAATACCAAAAATTCACCCTAGGTTATTTTCTATATTCCGAATCCAAAAATGAAGTCCATTTTGAAATAAAAACTTTATAATATTTTAAAAAGTGGGTATTAATATTCATAACGGCTAGTTTTAATAATATTTTCATAACATATCATTGTTTAGTGAAACTCAGTATAGTGTACAATGCAAGCTATCGAGGAAGGTTGCTCTTGTGTTCAATGAAAGCCAAGATAGTGTTTTTTGTAGTGAAAGATTCCTTTGGTGTTGTGTATAACATAATACAAAAAAATATTTCTCAAAAAATCTCGGGTGTTACAATGAAGCTCCATCACAAATCTCTTAAGCACCATGAATTGGGCAAAGGCAGCTGACGGAGAGACGTATGACCACCATGGAGTAGTGATGGTCACCTAAGAGAGTCTGATGGAAACCATTGACACGTCAGAGTAGTGATACAAGGCTCTATGAGTCTGATGGAGATGCTCCCTATCGCAATGTTCCATTTCCTTCACGAAGCACCATTGATGCATCGCGATACCCGATGCATATAAATATGAAAATCAACCACACCCCAAAGGTTCACTACCATGACCATTCTCCTTCCAAGATCTCATTTCTCAAAGATCCCTTTACTCTGTAGATTGGCCATAAAATTAATCATCCAAGGTATTTGAGCATTATAAACCTACATTCCCTTCATTCAAATTTACCTCCACTTGAATTGGGGATTCCCTTCACGAGTCCCTATAACCATCAACGAGGTATGAATCACTTTCGCGAACTCCGTACTTTGTGGAGCATTCATACTTCATGAATAACCCTCCAAACACAAGTAAACTCAATGCCTTGACTAGGTATCAATGCTTCCCAAAGATCCTCCCTTTGTAGAGACCCTTTTTCCCTGATTTAGGAAGAACCATCTTGCACGAACCTACCCTTCTATGTAATTCACCAATGTTTCATGAAGCCCCTTTTAGATGGGGCTTCTACTTCGCGAATCCCTCTATGCTGCATCCCTCTAGGCTCATACAAAGTGATTTCATGGTCCCCTGAGTGATGCATCATGTTTCATTTTCATACCATATTCTTCTTCTCACAGGTACAGTAACAGATATTGATTCTTCATATGTCCATGCTAATGTGGGAATCTCAATTGACCACTCCACCACCTCACTCCCATCTGGCTTTACTTGTTCCTTTCCTTCCAAAATTGCGTGTTGGTACAAGATATATATATCAAATGGATGAGGAGTGAGCCATTATCATCTGATATATAGAGTGTTAAAATTCAATCACCCTCATCCAAAAACACATGATGATACATTATATGATGATGCATGTTTGAAAAGTCTGGGATGACTCGATGGGGAATGAGCATCAGTGCTCACCCACTCTCCATATGCCATTATGAATTCATTCCATGTGAGAAATGATCATTCATCATGTAAAACCTTGAACATTTTCTTTTGGATTCCCTCCTATAGTTTTTGACATCTTCCATCTCTTTGGTCCATAAACCATGCATAATCACTAAAACATCCCTAATGGTTACACCTTTAATGACAGGATTTGCATGTCTATTTTTTGTCTCATTTCTCACACAATGAATAACCCTTGCGGGCTTATAGTAAGTAGATACTAGAAAATCCTCCATGGGTCTATAACCATGTATAATCTACATTCCCACCATCCTGTACGATGTTGAATTGTATGCACTACAAAGATATGTGAAATTTGATCCATGCCTTCTAAAAAGGGTACTTAAGAAACCTCTATAAGGTTTATGGACCTCACTCTCCACAATTAATCAGTTCCATGTATTTCATGTTGGTTCAAATTCATCTCGTATGACATTAAAATGTATCACCAATACTGAAAACATGGTATTTGATCCCTTTTGGGAACATAGGACGCCTCTACGAGTTTCAATCCCACTAAATACTAAACATTGGTGCTCCCTCCTATGGATTTACCCTTCTGATGCAATTTTTTCCCTTTTGAGGAGGCATATTTCAGATCCACCTCTTTGAGGTGTTTCGATCCATCCATCTAGGATTATAAACTTGCATAATACACACAATCCATCCATAATCTTCCAACCAAGAGTGTCCTGCTTTTGATGGTCCACTAACCATGAGTAATCCCAATCATGTATCTGGGTCAATTTCATTTGTGTAAACCTTGATTCAACACCCAATTCATGAACTACATGGACACTAATTCCCAGCCAATGGGATACACATGAATCCCTCCCAAGGTACAATCAAATCATCTATTTCACATCGTGGTTTCTCCCTATAGCCTTTTTTATTGGTTAGATCATACCCCAACCCGATGGTTATAATTTATTTAGGTCCCTTTCTATGTTCTCTATTCTCACGAGCCGCCTCATTAGGTGTGTCATCACCCTACCAAACTACGTGGACATTGATTTCTAGATACTGGCATATTTAGGAAACATCCTCAAGGTTCAATCCCAACACTTACATCTAAACAATGGTTTCCATCCATCTCATTCTCATTTCTCAAAAATTCCTCCCATATTCATACTATTTTTACCTGAACCTCTAAATCAAGGTAAACTTATGACATCCTCATGGGCATCTAAACATGCATAAGCCCCATCCATTATCTTAACTACCTCACCCTTATCGTGCGGGGGTCACAACATCTCGGAAATTCATCCATGCATAAGCCTCATCCATACATTATTTACATGTTGCGGCACTTGGGAAAATAACCATGTGTAATACCCAAATCACCCCTTCAAACTATGTATTTTTTTATCCATGTATTCTATGTAGGGTTTGTAGGACACCACACTAAGGATCAATCCTAGCCAGTGGTAAACCTTGGTGTCCTTTTTTATGGGACCTCTCTTCTCTAATCCACCCTTTAGGAAATCCATGTAACACCCTGAGATTTTATGAAAAATATTCTTTTTAATGTTATTGATGTCTTGTGTTGTATGCTACACCAAAAAGAGCTTGCACTACACACATCCCTGACTTGTCTTGCATTACACGCAATTGCGACCTTCCACGATAGTGTGTGTAGTACGCAATACCGAGTTTCACTAAATGAGATATTATTATAATATTATTATGAACAAGCCATTATGAATAGTAATACCAACTTTTTTGTAATTTTTTAAATTTTATCATTCAAAACGGAATTCATTTTTCGATTCGGAATATCAAAATTATCATAGGGTGAAATTATGGTACTTTTCGGATAACTTTCATATTCTGATGAATAGTGAAAATTACTAAATTTTAATTAAAAACAACATTTTTAATCGAAATAATTAATAGTGATAAATTATTAATTTTAGTAGTTTTAAAGTATATTTATAATATACTTTTACAATTTAATACAATGTTGGTCATTGGATGTAATTTCACATTTAAACCAGATATAAACAAGTGTCAATCTTTTGATAGTTACTATCTCTTAAAAACACGCTATTTGTTTTGACGACGGGAATTAATTTTTAAATTAGTTAATGTAACTGATATGTTTTTAATTTCATAAAATAGACATCATTTTTTGAATTCATAATATCAATTATATCTTAGGCCTAATTTTTGGTATTTTTCTGGAAACATTCATTTTTTGATGAATAGTGAAACCACTAAGTGGTAGTTAAAAAACTGAATTTTTCATAAAACATAATTTTACCGCTTCTGTGAGTGGAATTTCGAAAATCTGAGAGACACGGTTAATATCAAGGACTAAAATTTGGTTCAATGAGATGAAAATAATTTTTGGTGAATAGTAACTTTTTACTTTTTTTACCGCGGATAAAAGTAAATAGGGTAATTTAGGGTAAAAGTGTTATTATTATTACCCTAAAACATGTCCTAATTCTATTGGATAAGTGTAATTCGACCATAAACAGCCTTAGTAATAAAATATGACCATTTAGGCCCACTTGGATTAGATTAGGACATTTATTATCAATTTATTTAAAGAAGTGTTAAAATAGTTAAAATCAAAGTTTAATAACTAAATTATTTTTAATATAGGGTTACACATAAGATAAATTAGACTATAAATATTCATTAGCAATATAAAAATATTTCCAACATAATGGTATTTTATTTGTAATTTTTAGACTTAAAATAATTTAATTTATTTATGATACAATGATGATGCAGTAATTATCCTATTAATGAAATATTGACATAATTGATGGTATAAATACCCAAATAAATGTAATTTGAGACTTTTTATGAATTCCAATAATTTTATATGTTAATATGACATGTTATTATTAATTTAATTAATTTTTTTAGAACTAATAATTATATTATGATTTTCACAAAAAATCAATTACCAAATAGTGTCAAAATTGACATAAAATAGTTTATAAAAAAATATTATATTATTAATTGTTATTATATTCCTAAAAATCTAAGGATCGGCCAATATACTTATATCATGATAGTTGTATAATTAATGGATCACTTGGGGGTCGCTTCGATGTATATGATATGTTTATTAACTATATAATATAAAAATACAAAGTTACATGGTAAATGTCAATCTAATTAACTAAGAGTTAAAACTAAAAGATAAGGTTAATATAATGACCTAAACTTGTCTAAATTATATTTGATGAGAGGATTTCGACCCATCCCCACCTTATCTTCGAAATATATCAATTTGGAGCTATTAATAACAGAATTTTACTTTATAATAAAATAATATTTTTTGTTATTCCAAAGGTGCCCCTCTCCTCCCTTATAAAAGGGCACCTCCACCCTCTCTTCCTCACACCACTTTGAGCCTTCAAGATCGGCCAACCCCTGCCAAAATCTCCTCTCAACTTCCCTAGAGACATCCTAGAGGTCCTGGTCTTCTTCAAAGACCAAGTTTAGTGCCCTAAAAGGAGGTCTCAAAGAAGCGCTTCAAAGAAGAGGTAATGTCCATTACCGATTCTTTCAACTTTATTTCTTCTTCCACTTCTTCTTATTTAGTTGTTTCATTATGAAGTAATAAGATAACTATCCCTAATATACTGATATGTTATTATAAATATGAAAAAACCCTATTTCACTATCTATCCATCCTATGGAAAATGAAATCACCGCGCATGCGTACGTACGGAATACCGTCTCCACGGCGTGGTGTAAACTATTTTCCACCACCACCTTACTTGGATGGGTATAATGGTGTAAATAATAACTATATATGATTATATTAAATTTATATTGATTCTGAAATAGTATACATACAATCCAATACAATTCCACGATCATGAGAACGATATCATCGCTCATGCGTACGTACGGACTACCGTCTCCACAACGCGATGAGATTCATTCTCCTCGTTAACCATTCATTAATGATTATAATGTATATATAATAAGTAATCATGAAATATATGACATAATAATACTACTGTGTTTATTTATATATGTATTTATTTCATCTACTTAATTCCACTCAATTCAATAAAGAAACGAAAACAGCGTTCATGCGTACGTACGTCCTACCGTCTCCATGAACGGTGTATTTCATTCCATTTATCGATCCATTATATATATGTATATTCTGAATATATATTATATATAAATCATGTTTTAAATTCTGGATTTAAGTAATCATGATCTAAGTAATCATATGAATAATTACAAGTTAAAACACGAACGACAAATGAGACGATTTTACCCAAAACGCTACTTTAACAAGGAATTTACAAAAGAATGGGTAATATAAAGTCATAAGTGAAACATATATGATATCATAACAATGAATATAATTATGTAATAAGTCAATGACATTATTTAAATCATTATACAGGAGGTTCGGAACCATACGAAGCATATCGGACCTCAGGTAAGGGATAATTTTGCAAATCTCATTTTTATCCGAGATTGCGTATTCGTAAGTATTTACTAGGGTTATTGCTATCATAGATTTTCATGTTTTATAAAAGTGTATTCATGTATGATTAAATTAATTTTTACCCATTTGGACTTTTATCCCATGGTATGGAAGGAATCCTTCTTTTATTTACCCTACAAGGTACTTTTTGACTTTTCCGACAAACGTACGAGAAGAATGTTTTTTTAACGTATACGACATGAAAAGATTTTTACGGTTTTATGAAGCCTTATTTTCATGAAGCATACTCCAAAATATTTCATAACTATTTTCAAAAAATTCCTTTTTCTTTTAAAATTTCACGACATTTTGTGAAAAGAAAATGATTTTGAAGAAAAAAGGATATTTTCCTCAAGAATTCATTTCAAGTGTTTTATCAAAACCATTTTTCATCTAAGTTTACATTATTTCATATGTGTATGTTCCAAGTATAATTTCTCTATGATTTACAAGGTTACACTTTTCTTATTCTTAAATGATATCTGTTTTCTTTTATATGGATTATGTGATGATGGGATGATGTTTATGAAACCCATTTTATTTATTGATTTTTTATGAATGATGTATGTTTATTTTGTGGCACAAGTAAGAATGATTTCATTATGAGATGGGTGGGACCTATATCTACCTCAAATGCATTGGGTAATGATTTATATCTCATTATATATACATGGCTGGAACGGTAAGTTAATCCGGTTCAGTGTTACAGGACTGGAATGAGGAGTGAACTCGATTTAGAATGGGACTTTGTCCACAAATATGATCATGGCAGCAATGCCTTGGCTACTATGGAAATCATAACATGTGCTTAATGTTTTCCACAATTAAATGATTTATTCCCATGCTATTTTATCATGAATGATGTTCCCTTATGATATATTCCTTACGTACTTCCAAGATTCCTGTCTTTGCTCAAGATTTTTATGTTTAGATTTTATGTTCATGTTTTTTCATTCAAATATTTATAGATTGTTTTATGATCTCTATGTTAACCCTTACTGGGCATTTGAGCTCACCCCTTTTATGTTTTCATTTACTCAGAATGTAGAGAAATGTTTTAGGTAAGAAAAAATGGGAAGATCTTTATTGGGAGATGTTTAAGATCTTTCAGCACGAATAGAAGATTTTATTCCGAGTTTCCAAAGACACTAAACTATTACGGTCCACGTGTGTCTATTTTTGTTATGTATTAAGCATTCAACAAAAGTAATTTAATGTCCATGTACGTCAAGATTTGGGTCTCTACAATCCAAATCTTCCTTAACAATGTGAAATCATCCATTTATTGGGACACTCTCTCTTGGGTATGTCCTCAGTAGGTGTTTTGATCCATCCATCTGGTAAACCCTCTAGGTGTTTCCTCTTTGGGATGTACCCATCTGATCAACTCATGTGAGTGTTCTAATTAGTATCATATTTTTCTACTACATGTTATACTTTTTTAGAACCACTTGTTAAATATGGGAATAGTAGGAAAAACATAGATTCGTGCCTCTGGCATAAGATACCACATGATCGACATGGGAAGATTGGGGTTTTCTCACCTTTGAGAAGCCCTCTCTCAAGGATGAATATTGGTGTTCCATTGATTTAGCATCAAGATATTCCAAAGATTCCTCAGCACGAATACTCATCTACAAAAAGGTTACTACAATGACATGAAACTGTGGAATGTACTGGAAGAAGTAGCATAATTAACTAGTATCCAAAAAAAGAGGTCACTAGGAATGAGTTTCACTAACATCTTCTTAATCATTAAGGGAGACCCAGACTAGGTGATTAATTCTAAGGGGGAATCCTCAGAAGGAGGAATCGACATCCCAAAATCATGGTTTTATCAATTAGGATACATCATTGAAAAATTGATGAATGATGGTCACCTTTGGAAAGTGGGAATTCAGAGAAACAACACCATCGTCCAGCCGAATGTTGGAAACACGATGAGGGTGGTGCAACTCGGCATTATTCATCGAAAACAAAAATGGTGAACCCAACATGAAACTCCTCTCTTCAATGTGGGTATTAGTTTTGTACAATGCATCATCAGATGAGCATGTCACAGAATTCATACATTTGTTTCCTAGTCCTAAAAAAACCAATGTTCCTGGTGTTGAACTCATCAAAATTTTTGGTAGTAAATCATTAGGAATTCTGGTCTATGGAATTGTCAATGTGGATCTTTCCCTCAAACCATGGAAGAATTATTGGATCTGGGTAATTGAGAATTTCATTCCTAATTTCTTCATAGATAGATGAATTTTTTTCTTTGAAGGACCCAAGGTATAGCTATATAAAACCGGTCACCCCCTGCTCGTAGTGCTGGGGTGGGAGGAACGACACAGCGACAACTCATAATGACTCCACCCCTACTAAAACAACTTCCATGACCACAGTTAATAGACACTCGCATCATGTCTCACCCTCATAAGTTATTAAGAGAAGGGGGATCAAAACTCTTATAAGGAAATAAAAATAAGTAGGGTCGTCATAATTAGGGATATGGCCTGCCATGATTTAGAGGCTTCTGTTTCCCACCATCACTACAGGGCCCATGGGATACCAAAGGAGCCACTACTCCCCACTCAAACATCGTACCATTTTAGGAGCCTCTACCAATAATGATCTTATGACTCATTCCCAAAAACTGATGAGGTTAGGGACATCAAAGTCATCCTAGTGATGACCACCACCCCGGAGCCACTGAGGAGGGATCTCACCAGGACTCATCAGTGTCGCCAATATCTATTGGTACGACAGGCCAAAGATTATTTTTATTCCCCTACTATTCCAAAACCACCCCTACTGACTTGATTCCAATGTTTGGTGCATGCTCATGAAGGCACTATTTCGGTTGAGTCATCTTCTATTGCTGAGGTGGCCCATGCCAGAACCAATGAACACTATCAGCTCATTGTTACTATAGATTAGGAGTACTTCTATTCCTGATAAATATTGAGACCACATCCTCCCTATGGGTGGGATGGATGGACTTCTTCGGTAGTAGACATGAGCAGAAGCTAGTGTAGTCCGACACGTGATGATAAAATTCATTACAGAGGTTCTCCTCATTTCGTCATTAGCTAGAGTGGAGGTCATCCACATGTTCACACCATCTTTAGTGGATGACCTCCCCGATCCAAAAATCCCTACCACATAGGTCCTCCCAATTACAATGATTGATGGTATGAATATTCCCCCCCCCATTTCATGTTATCAATATGAAGGTACTCCTCGCATCATCACTTTCTATAGCAAGGCCATCAATGCTCTAGAACTCTCTACCATGGAATAACACCCTTCATGTTAGTAAACATACATAGAGGTCCTCCCCATGTTCTGTTAGATATACCTCGTGTTCCCCTTGTACCCTATCTTACCAATGCATTGGTCCTCCTTACTTTAGAGATAGCTGATAAGAGGGTCCTCCATGTATCCTATCCCGCATAAGACGAGTTCCTCCCCACTCCATCTCCAACCCGCTCATATCCCCCCCCCCCCATATTGTTGATTTTTCATGTCTCATAATTTTATCATGGGGAAAGAGGGAGAATTGTGGCCACTGAAGGAAGATTCCTGAGAAGAACTATATTGAAGTCGATCACAAAATCTTTTCAGATTATGAAGTGGAGTGTGGCTCAATGATGAAACATTCCACCTAATCTTTCATTCAAGGTTTTGTGGCAGGAATACAAAGTGTTATCGTTGTCCTCTTAGAAAATGATATGCACTAGATCTCTGAATCCCTCCATAGGTACATTAATGAGGAAGAAGACTTGACTCTATCTCTGGGGCTTGTCATTCAATCTTCTCTACTATTTGGAGATTCACCATCTACATCAACATGTGATCAAGAATAATTGGTCTGGGCTATGGTAGATGATGAGAGATATCATGATCCACCACAAATTATCACCACCTTTGCAGAAAAAGTAGTAGTCGATACCACCATCTGGCTGGGATGTGAGGATGCGGTTGGATCAGTCCTAGAGGGATATACTAGTTAGTGGTGGGTTTTTATCTCGCATATTGTTCTCTCCACTATCCAGTCCTCCTCTGTAGCAGTCTATATTAGTATCTTTTCTAATTACTTAGCTACCCCTAGTTGTATAAGGGGTAACCGAGAGGTAGATCCCTCTTTTGAATAAAGATTCTTGGGGGACATTATCAAGCAGGACCACTTCCCTAAGACGTTCTGGACAATTTCTACACAAGGCATCAGCATCTCGAAGTCCCTCATCAAGGAAACAGTAATGTGCCGCATCCAAACCAAGGTAATTAAACATTTTCATCTCTTTCATAATCTATTTAATTATCCCAAGAGAAAGGAACAAAATGGAGACACCATTCAACAATGCTGCATGGTTGAGTTTGTCAAACTTCTCATAGATCAACACCCAACATCACACAATTATCAACAGACACTCTTCTAGTGATGCATCCAGTTCTTCACTATGATCCACTAAGTTATTTTGGAAGCATCCCTACACATTTAGATTTGTGGTTGGGGTAGTATACTACTCTTAATTTCAGCCTGATTTTCCACATCCCTATTATCTGAGTGATATTGAAAACATTCCATTAGGAATAGTCACGGTAAACGTTGTTGAACAGATAGAGAATGAAACCATTGTTGCACTCCTTGAAGATACCCTACCCATTGGGGATGTGACACGCCTATTAGATCCCTAAAGTATGGTCACTCGTTAGTAAATATTGGCACTCATTCTTACATAGATTTCCGAATCATTTAATTTTGTCCGGATCCCAATAAGGGTAGAGTATAGAGTGAGACTTATAGGCCTTCTAGCCAAACTGATTCAATACAGAAAATATAGGATGATACCAAGAAGGTCATGTTGCTCCAAAATATAACATTATAGAAAATGATAATTGATGTGATTTTTCCAAGTGCATTGGGGAACACATTCAAGATTATGGTGCTCTCGAGAATGATCCAATCTATCCTCTACTGGGGCTGCAGGGTCAGGCACAGATTCTCCCAGGCGAGTTTCCTCCCATTGAAATCAATAACCCCACATATCCTAAAATGGTATAGTCTATAGTTTAGGGAAATAATCCATGGTATGAATCACCAAAACATCCCAAAAAGCATGAGAATACTCTTTGAGATCCGTCTCTACTTTCCATTCCTCCGGTAACCCCTCAGGTTTCTCTTCTTGTCATTCCTCTAGATGAACCATAGATCATACCTCCAATATCTCTTCGTGATGTTCCACAAGCATCTCTATGAGACGTCAATCCATATTATCATGTTAATGAGACTTCCAATGCCTTGGTGGTCATGAATCCTGATCAGGAAATGAATCCACACCTGGAGGATCCATTTGATGGTCTTATTGTCCTCCTCGAGGTCCCTGAAATGTGACATATAGAAATCTCACCTAATGGACAGCTATATCCAGCATGTTTGAATTATATCCCAGCACCCCTAGGTTTCAGGAAATCTACCTCCCCTATTTAATGGGATCAGTGGCCTGCTGAAATATCTAGACCATTGTATCTCACTGTGTGGACCCATTCTAGGTACTTAAGCACATCGGGATGCGGCCAATCATTGGTGCATCATACAAACACCAGAATGTCCAATATTTTTCTAGTACAACTGTATTCTCATCAGTTCTATAGCTAGTCGGGAGGGTCTTCCTTGCTATTTTCTAGGTTATTTCGGCTCTATCACTTAGAAGAATAGTATTTCTCACCACTTATTATGCTAGAAGAGGTTTTATGAGCATGTCACAACCATTTTTGTCTTGTGGAAGGCCCTCACATATTCACTCGACATGATTCTATCTCAAGAAAAGCTCATTGACAATGTGTGTGGAGAATGTGAAAATTGAATTGGTCCCTTCCCTCATTACTCATAAATTCCCCATAGGATTATGGGATTTTTATGACATGAATTACTACTTAGTGGAATCCTTGCAGCATGCTAAGTAGGCATGCCTGTTTCCTCCCACATTCCTGGAAAAGAAAAGCTGCCAAGGATGAAATAGTTGTTGTTGCAAAGGTAGAGGCCCCAGGCTTCAAGATTTGTTTCCAAAAGATCATCATCTATAACCTCACTGAGTGCCAAAGCCTTAGAATCATCTTTAGTCTCAACATTACCCACCTCAGAATCAGTAGATGTTGCTGCATAGTGCACCACCACCACAAAAGAGATATAATTTGGTTCCACCCCTCTATAGGATCTATGCCCTCACCAGGCTTAGGCTCTCAAATACACCTTCCTAGATAGACTAAACTGGGACTATTTATTTTAAGTGTCTTAGGTCCCCATCTATTTATGAAGTGCCTTGTATTTGGGGATACTACAATTTCCAAAATATAAGAAGCCCCAACATGATGAACTCATTGATCACCACAACTATTACCCATATCATCGATTCCATTTACAAACCCTACAACAGTTCTATTTGTTAAAGAGTGACTCTAGGACCATGTAAATAATAATATATATAGATTGGGTCTTTCCCCACCAAATGTGGATGGTTATTCCAAAGATATATATTTCCACATTGATATTGAATGGGAGTAGGTCTCTAGTTATGGGTCTTAAAATTATGATGACTAGATGGCATGTAAGGTAGTTCATTGTTCTCATGTTGTCATTTGTGCTCGCTTGAACCTAATAAATCCCTCCGAGGATTACACACCTCCTCCCACTACCACTTCTTCATCCTCATTTCATCCATCTACTTCTTTGAAGGGAAGGCGCCGACATCGTAAGGGAACGTGAACCCCCCTCCAGAGATGAAACTATCTTGTATGCATGGTGACTTCATTCCCCTAGAGATGAGAATCACCCCAATGATCTTCCTAGTATTATAGGATTCATCAAGTGATGAAAATGAGTACACCTCATTGAATACCATCGAGCTGGTGGACCCTTACATGGTTTCTAGTGATGAGAATCACCTGGTAGTACCTAATAATGTCCGATGTCGATTCCATCTATAATGAAACGATGGATACATGAATCATCATAATTCCCCAGCCAGTGACTCTAACCAATCAAATTACACCACTGATAATAGATAGTGGTCCCAACTCAGAGCTTAGAAAGAGAATCCCCTCATAATGTCTCATCAGATTCACTTCTACCACCGTTTTTGTTACCTGATCTGACAGAGTCGTTGCTGCAACACAAGGATCATTCACACACATGTGTGGCTAGACCCCCGTCATAAAAAATCCATTCTATAGTCATTTTTTTGGTATAGCTAATATCAAAAAGGATATCCCTGGCAACATCTATATTCTTCTAGTTTAACCAGAAACGACCATCAAACCGCCTTCCATAGAGCAACTTCCAGTAGAAAAAGATGTGTTTTGGCATAGAAGTACGATGTTCTCAAGAACCTTACCGTCATCGCAGAAAATATATTGATCCTTGAGGATATTTTACTCTGTAATTATATGGGTTACTATATAATATAGGATTTAAGAATCATCGTCCTATTCAAAATAAAGGTAGCATCAATAAATTCTTTCTATGGTGAGGAAGTTAAGCATGCATAATGTTGAGCCATCATCATGTTATTTAGAGAAGTTTATTGTTCTCCCATAAATTTCCACATTCTCTCATTATATATCACTATCCAGTTAAATGGCATGTATGTTTACCATTTTTTCTTTGGGTCAGGTTCTTTGATCAATCTTTTCCCTGCTCAGACACTCGGTAAGTGTGGGTTTAATGAAGCAGAACTAGAAACATATGACCTGAAAATTAATGGTTATTATAGGAAAGAGAAAATTATAGGTTGAATGATTTACCTAAACCCCCAGTTAGGTGTCATAATTTCTAGTACCAAGTTTAGGGTCATCTTGCAGAACATTTCCAACAATTCACTGATGGGTATCCCCTTTCTCCATCAGCGTGCATCAGTTTCATCCTTTTACCACAAAATCATCAATTACCACTTTCATGATCAAGTGGGAATGCTTCCACACAATTTTTCTTCCTATTACTCCAATAAATACTAATGCATTGATTCCAAATATTACACAATAAAGGAAAAAAATTCTAGGGAAATGTGGTTGAAAATTCCATTGATTTGGTCAACCTGTGGATTGACTTGGATGATGCTTTCATCCTCCTACTTCACTGGTTAAAGGCCACAACCCTAGACATGGAAATTTACATTTTTGTCTCATGAATCAGTGAGAAGTGTATTACTTGGTACATGGTCCATGGAAAGATCAGTATATACTCATACACGAATAAGAATCGAGTAATTCTAGATCCCCTCACCCCTGTATAGTATTGAGATGTTCTCCATATGGATACAACAATACTCTATATTGTCGGGTTCTGTCGGGATTGGAAGATTTATTGAATAAAAAACACCACTGGTAATTTTATATTATCACAAATGTCTGATTGGTTAAAAGGAATAATGTAATTATATTGATAGCTTTTTTTGCCATGGTTTTTTTAGTACAGGAGTCACCCGATATAGATTCCAGTACTGCTTAGGCTGGCACAATTATTCTGTCTGGATCATCTGGTTAATAGAAATTTCCTCCTACAAATGATCATCTCATTGTGGATGATGATGAGGGTCTAGAATTCACTCCTACCATATTCGAAGAATGAATATCCACTATTTCCAATATGTTGGTATAATTAAATCCTGGTACTAAGGGGGACAAGAGGCCAACACTGATTAACGCCACCATGTCTACTGAAGAAAAATAATTGTATATGGATTTCATAAAGCATCATCGAGATTTTTTTTCCTAGTGTTATAATGCTATTGGAGGATTTGATCCTATGGTATCCTTCCACCATCATGGTCTCTTGGTGAGTTATCATGGGTTCAAAGAGCCTCCCAAAAAGTTACAACCTTCGCATAGTGCCATGGTCGAGGCCAGGTTTGATTGGCTCATCAAATCCAACATCATTAAGGAAGTACAATAACTCAAATGGTTAGCCAACATTGGGACATTTATAAAGAAGAACAGATAGATCATAGTCTACATCAACATCTGGGATCTCAATCTACATTGCCCATAGAATTATCTTCCCCCTACAGTGATATAGTTGTTGATCAACACAACTGCTAGATTCCATGTCCTCAACTTCATGGATGGATATTACATATAAAATAATATCTGAATGGATCTTGAGGATGAGGATTCTACCCTCTTTTAGAGTGCTTAGTGGTATGTTTTGTTACTAGGTATTACCTTTTGGTATGAATAATGAAGCAAACACTTATTAGTGTTCTAGGCACATTATATTAAAACTGATCCTAGGGAGTTTGGTGGAATGCTATGTGGATGACTTGGTGGTAAAACGCCTCCATCATCACGATTGTATCATATATCGTGAGAATTGGTTTGGATTTATCTTCTCCTGCCATCTAAATATGAACCCTTGAACTACTCCTATAGGTTTAGATTGGAATACTTCTCGATTAGTTCATCAGATATAGAGGCATCAAGATCGATCTATAGATTATCACGGTGATCAGTCATATGCAAACTCTGAGAAACGTTTTATATATCTGAGGTTTTAAAATCAACTTATCCTACAAATGCTGATTCATCGCAAATATTTCTTGAATGTGTAATCTCTTTTCCCGACACATAAATAAGGTTCTCATCTACCGATGGGATGAAGAGTTTTAAAATACTATTGACGAGATCAAGGAGTAGCTTCTATAGCCTTGGGATTTGATTCCCCCCATCTATGAAAACCCACTGGTACTTTATGTGACCACCCCGGAATGATCTATCATTTCCCTTTATCCCTAATAGATCTATTAAGGGATAGAGAATAGTTTTTACAATCGCAGCTGCATGTTCCTCGACACAGACACCAAATATTCCTCTATCGAGAAGAGTTTCCTCACACTAGTTTTTGTAGTGAAGAATTTGTAACACTATCTGTAGAACCATGAGATATAGTTTGTGTCCCATGTGGAACTAATGAAGTAAATTTTGAACCATCATTTCTGGAAATGATGTCTTGCTTTGTGGGCAGGAGTCTTTGAGAATTTCGACGTCAGTTTCATCCTGTAGATGGAAGTCAAGGTCCAAGAACTGGAAATCTTCTTTGGCACCCATCCATCCCCTATAGAGAAGTTTATGGATCATGAAATTCAAGATATAAGTAGACCATACCATGATTTCTTGATATATTCACTTCTATGTTGCTTCCCAAAGTCCAACCGGAAGAAGGCTTAATGACCCCAGAATCAACATTGTAGGTTTGGATGTTGACACTATTACACCTATATAGACTATATTTCCCTAATAACTATTTTTTTAAGGCCAAACAAATGAGGTAGAGTATCAGAATCTCATCACTATTCTAGTTCATTCCCTTGAGATTGATGTCCCCCAACTACATGTGAAAAGGGGCACTCTGAGTTATTCAATAAATATAAATGTGGTGACTACAACCTCTAGAAGCTGAATCTCATGCCCTTGTTAGAGTATGTTATCCATATGATAGTTCAGTTCCCTTCATTACCTGAGATAATTCATGTTCTTCAGCCATTGTAATTTTTAGGGGATGCATGGGACTACCTTATTGCATCTCTCATTGAGTCGGGCCAGGACTATTTGATTATCTATGTGGTGCATTTAAGGTTCATCACACTCTTCACTCCGGATAATGAAGATATCCATATGGTATGGAATCTTACCTTTGGTACTTCTACATATGGACCTTTAGGTCCCCCTTTCATAGTATAAGAGACCCCTTTTTGGAAAAATACTTTTTTTAATAATCTCATATACCACAATCTCCTGATAGATAGAGTCGAACATGATCATATTTGTTGGCATGTAGTATATTTCACCCTCTAGAGGGGTCCTATACATGAAACTATTCTCCACAAACATGGTTTTGATGGAGTTATCCTCTATTTAATTCAAGGATATGAGATTGCCCAGGTTATTTAGGAAGCCCATGGCAGTTCCTGTGGAGCTCATCAGGTAGGGTTGAAACTATCCCATCAGATCTAATGATTGGGTTACATGTGCCCACCATAGTTCATAGATGTATCTAGTTTTTAAAGAGGTGTCTTGTATGCTAGATCTATTCAAATTTTGTGCATGAAAATCAAAGCCTCTCTATACTACCATGTACTGTAGGACCTTTGTAGTCTGAGGACTAGATGCCATGTGGAAGCAGTGATTGTATAGTGTAATTTCATCCAGACTTCCATGGATTTATTTTCCAAGTCGACAAAAGTGATTCCAATCAAGGAATTCTAGTCCTCCTCTATCATTGATTTCATGATATCCAGCATCATTAATTTATTTGGAGTACCTCGCATCATCCTTAAAGATATTGAAACTAAATTTCATGAAACTAAGCTAAGGAATTTATATTCCAAGTAAAACATCTAGTCTATACAAACATCTCGCTATCATTCCCAACAAAATGAGAAGATCAAGCTGTTAAAAAAGACCCTCTTCATCATATTTCAAAATATGGTTGTTTAGAACAAGAAATTTTGGCCGGAAAATCTCTCAATAGTCTCTCGGATAACCAGATGGTGAATTAAAATTCAACCAAAGTGACACAATATTCCATGGTATATGGAACAAAGGAAATCATACCCATTGAGTTATGTTACCATCACTCCGTAAAACCATCATTGATCATAAAACATCATATAATATTGAAAAAGTTTATATTTCTAAACTGAAATCCCTTAATGAGAATCTGCTCTAGGCCTTGAACAATTAAGAGAGGCACCATAACAAGATAGCTAGATCATTCAACATGAATGTTTATCTCCACTCCTTTCTTAATGGTGACATGATATTGGCTCTGGGGATGCTGGTGATATCTATAAGGAAGCCTTCAAAGGTATATCCTAAATGAGAGGGACCCTATATCATTCACAAGGTTAACCCCAACTGTTCATTATATTTGGTCACTATGGATGGCGAGAAAATTATTCCTCCCAATGATGCCAAATTCCTCATGAAATACATTCCATGAGAACCCTCTTTTCCCATCAAGGCTGTAGGATGTAAAAATTCCCATCATCATCATCTTACATGTTGTTAAAACATCACGATATCATGCTTTCTATATATGGTTAAAATACATGATCTATTTTTCGTTTTTTTGTGTCCTGCATAAGGTTAAAATTCCCCAATGTCCTTACCACACTATGTTAAATTTTACAGAATTCAAGAACTATGTACAGCTTTATTCCTATCCTTATGGGACATAAGGGAATGGCCAAACATTCCAAATTAAGATCTAGACCTATATTTCATATATTATTTCATCCATTTGGCACCCATTGTCCGTAGATCTCTCTAAGGATTTTAAATGGTGTGAGTGGACTCATTGTTCCTCAATCACATCAAGATTACAATTGCAACACCATTCCCACCCCCCCCCCTTAAGGGAAATTTTCCTCCCCAACATCTTTACCACAAGACATTAAACATTACTTAATTCAATAACTACATATGGATTGATTTCCATCTATATGGGATACATAGGAATGCCAAGACATTTTATTTTCGGGTCCATCCCCAGCATTATGATCCTTTTATTTCACATTCAACAATATCTTGTTGTCAATATTCAATGAACTTAAATTAATTTATTTTTCAAACCACATGATGATAAATTATTGAGTCATTTCGGCTAGAAATTAAACTGTATGGTGATTTTCCTTCTTGCTTGACCTTAATGGCAGGTTCCCCTTTATCCTGCATAACATTAAATTACTACTTCATCATTACAACATGTTGATAATCTGCACAACACTTGTCCAATATTCCTTGGATCCTGACCCTTGTCTTGAGTTCTCTCCTAGGAGGTCGTGGGGTGGTGTTTACTCCATTGGTATTGAATCATGTCGGGCTTATTTCTTCTAACCATGAACCTCTTATTTGGGACATTATTCCACCAGTGTCCTTATTGAAAAACTATAATCCTCATTGCAACCAAGGTCCTTGCCGCATGATGTTAAATTGCACGACATTCAATTACTATGTAAGGATTGAATCCCATCTTTAAGTGATATGTATGAAAACTAATTAATTTTGTTTTCATGTCCACCCTTAGGTTTATAAACCTATTTTCCTTTTCTTCCACTCATTCTTCTATGTCATCTTCCCTAAATTATATCCCTTGAACAATTTCTCCCTTCATTATTATTATCAAATGCATTTTGTTTTGAGAATTGGAGTGTTGGACTATATATGGACATTCTATAATTCCACCTCCACGCTTCATGTGTGCCTTTATTAGGGTCCCCATCATTTTTCACATCTGAAAAGGACCCCCAAAAGGTATGGAATCTCGATCATTTGGCTTGCCTACCATTCCGGGCCAACCTCTCTGAGGATCTCAGATGGAATCTTGAGACATGTGAGGTTTTTTCGGATATTTTGGGCTGTAGAACCTCATTTGTTTGTTCCCATCCTAGGTGACATGATATGGATTCTATGTTTCAAATATGGTTAGCAGTTATCCTCTATCATCACAGAAACCTGGTTAGATACCAAATGATGGTCTTGTGATTTACATTCCTTCTCACATCCTTATATTCATATGGAACATCTATATCCGTGGTGTCATACCTCTATGCACCATTTTTCATTGGGTGGGAAGACCCACATCATGGGGTTATACATAATTCCACACCTCCATTCCCCTATAATGTGCTTATGTGTGTTGTAAATATCATCTTCTCCCCATTTTTCCCACACTGAGAATGGATCATGTTAGATTGGGGGTTCTGATAAGGTTTATACTTCAATGAGGAGTCTCACTTCTATGGTCCGAACACTATGACCATAAACGAGGAGTTCTTGTCACAAATTCTAGGCACCATGGATTTGAACATTGTGTGTGTTCTCTCAGAAACGTGTGGTGTTGTGTGGAATCCATTAGTCCTCATTCACATCAAATTTCTCTAAATCATTGTGTCACATATTTCTTCTTTGGAAGTTACATTCATTTGGTACAACCTATATGACTTTCAACTAGAAGGTTATGCCTCATGAATGTGTAATATGGTGTGGGTACCATTGGTCATCATTCACATCTGTCTTCATTATTGCATTGCAATTCCCCTCTCTGCCTCTTACAATATGACTTCTCATGACTATAAACTAGGTGTCAACCATGATTTTTCTCATTTTAGAAGATGTCTCCCCTTCTAGTGTTGTCCGTATACCATGCAAGATCCAAAAACTACACATGGCTTGATATTCATCCTCATGGGCTATGTAAGAAAACCTAAGAATTCTTCTTTATTGTTCAACTAGACCCATTTGGACTTCTCATTCAATCAACTAGGTTTCTCCTTGATGTTTTTGGTTTGGTGTGGACCACTTCGGTCCTCATCAACATTGGGTTACCAATATCGGCTCCATGGGTCTCCCTTGAGTGCCCATTTCCTTTCTCTCATCCTTACAATATGATGTAAAATATTACAGGCATATCCACACCTCACACATATCATTATTTGAATTTCCATCACATTACACATATGAAAGGACCCTTAGAAAACTTTTATTCTTGGCCTTATACATCACCTACCATTTTGGGGTAATATCCCATAAGATCTTGATCACCATTTTGAGATAGGTCCAACATTGTGAATATGTTCAGTAGTCAACCCTCAATTGTCTATCCACATACCAAGCTACATGATATAGAGGATGTCTCTCAATAATAGTCAATTGTTATCATCCATTGTTATGCCATCCCCATTTCATCCCAAATCTCAGGTGGTGTGATTAACATTCTATTTCCCTTCGATTCTTGTGAATATCCAATGTCAGCCCGTGAAACCACGCATGTTGAGTATAAATGTTTTCTTCATATTGATTTTTCTATCAAATAGTTAAACATTCATTGTTTTGTTCTCTCATGTGATGGTAAATCATGACAACACTACATCTTTCCAACACTAAGCATTGATTACTATGTCTTATGAGTTTTTGCAGGCTAATACCCACATATAAGACAATGCAACAACATGGTCTTAATTCTATGAACATAAACTAAGAGCTCTTTCATCTAAGACATATGACATTAAACAATGCTATCTTGTCATAAATAACATTAAGCTATTGTTTCCTTACTGTATGAAATTAAAATATGTGGTCCAATGTAGTTATATGACATTCAATTGTGGCACCATCATCCTAGACACACAATGAAAACCAACATAGTATTTTGGTGTTATCGCTTGAGAAGGAAACACATTTTGTTCAAGTCATCCACCATGTTATTTTTCAAGATTGACAAACATCTTGATTCCTACATTGACACCCATAAATTTTATCTTTGGATGGTCTCGAAAGAAAACACTCACAGAAAACAAAACAACAAACAAGATATATCAAATTCCAGTTTTCCTCTGTAAATGGGATAGACCTGTATAACAGAACCATACCAGAACTATACTTGGGTTTTTTCCCATCCTTATGGGATACATATTGATTCCTACATAATTAATCTTGGGTCCAGACACAACATTGTTTCCCCTTTTCATTTTAAATAACATGTCTTCCTTACCTTAAGAATATAATCTTTATAGAATTCAAAAACCGCATATGGCACGATTTCCATCTTTATGGGACATGAAAAAATGCTCTGGCATTTCACCTTAGTACCAGCCCCATGTTAACTTTCTTTCCTTTAACGTTTTCCCAAATTCCCATATGAAAATTATAAACAAAAACTCGGATCCCCTAATCTATATAACACATCTCTAAAAAAGAATCTAAGATCATTTTAGTATGACAATAAACTACAAGTGATGTCCTGGTCAAGTTAAATTAAACTATCCCAAGAATCTTCATCCATACCATATGATGATAAACTATGTTCTAACCATCTTCCATTACATAACGTAAAACTACAAGGCTTTCTTGGTCCACCCCCAAGAGATCTTTTATGGATGTAGGTTTTATCTTGATTCAGACCAATACTACCACCAAATGTACTTTCATCATGGTGGAATAATTTTAAGAGTGTTGGAATCCATTTGAATTGCTATTTCACCATATCCACACTTTTTGTGCCATTTATTTTGATCCTCGTCCCTTTTCACATCTGAAGGAACCCCCTAATGGCCCAGTCCAATGCCATTTTAGATCACCTACCATCCTAGGCCAATTTTCTAGATGAAATCAACAACATTTCATGTTATTCTCCATGTTTTCAAACATGGTTAGTAGTTCAAACTTGATTTTTGGTCCCCAATTTAGGATTACAGGATTTTAATACTGTGCTTCAAATACATTCAACAGTTATCCTCTATCATCATGCCACCATCGGTGTGCTCTGAATTCTGGGTGTTGTGATTCAAAAATCTAATTCCCCGTTGTTTATTTTTAGTCCAAATTCCACTGGTGTTATCCTATTCATGCACTAGAGAACATTGAGAATGGTAATATTTTTTGCTCTGAATTTTTTATCCTCTAGTTGCATCCCCCACTCTCAGGCTGGAAATTATGAGTGTTAAGTTAAAACCTTAATGTTCGATGATTGGTTGGTGATCTCATATCTAAATAGAGAAATTATGTGGCCATACCTTGTTTCACACACCGGCCATGCCCCACATGAGCTTAATGATGGATCATTAGTTGATTCACATATACAGTCGAGATGTAATAATGAATGAAAATAATAATATTTTCATGAAATCTGTTGAAATAAAAAGGAAATAATAAAAATATTTATGGGTTCAATAATACCCAATACCTATAGATTAGCCCCTTAAATGTTGTGTCTAAACACCGCCATTATTTGGTATGTGGAATACATGGTTTTTTTTCATCATCTGAACTCCATTCCTTCCTCGTTGGTCGTGGGGTGATGTTGATTATACCTAATCTATACTAGATAATTCTTATATCAGATATTAGTCCCCTTACGAGACGCATGCCTCATATTCTTTTTCTCTTCCACCAACTGGACCTAAAGTCATTATATTAGTTTTCATTGGTTTTTGTGGAATGATAATTGATTGTTCATATAGTCTCAATGTGCGGGATTTCATGTTTTTTCTCTATAAGATTCTAAAGATTGAAAAGATTTCTCTACTTCAAGGCAACATAAAAGCTAATTTCACTCTCTCATACCATCATATTAAGGTAATCCCAAATTAGCATAAGTCGACCTCATGCATCTACCCCTCCAGCACATAGGTCACATAGATGAGGGAGAAATTCGCGAATTTTTCTTATCGAATCTAATTATGTGATGTTGTCAATAAAGCACCTAATAATTATCCATGACTAGTGATGAATAGCTTGGTTGTCCAACACATCAGAATCAGATTCATCCATCTTCTTTGGGTCAGTGGGTTCATATTCCGGGAATGAATCTATGAGTTATGTAGTGGGATCCTCCTCTAGTATGATATCAGATACATTGGGTTCCATATTGTGGGTATGATCTTCATCTTTGTATTCATCCGTGATAATATTAGGCTTTTCCCCGCTCATGGTTATACCCACAAATGTGTTTTTCGTGGTCTAGTTAGCTCAAGTGTCTGATTCTATGTCAATCAGTGTTCCCCAAAAAAATGGATCTATGGGACCCTTGTACATCCTCATTAACAGAACTCCCTCCACTTGAAGGGGATTTTAGATAAGGACAGTTTCAGTTTCCATTTTTGGGTGGACCCTAATTATTACTCTATGAGTAAGATTTATAGAAATATCCAATAGTTTATCATGCCCTTGAGTATTTACATTTTTGATCCTTGTACATGAACCCCCATATATGGTTGGGTTCTCTAAAGACTCCTGATGGGACACCTAGGTTTCCACAACCATGATAAACACTGACACCACCATCATTTCAGATAGAGGCCCTATAGATTGTCCCCTACATATTTTTTTATGTATGGTGGGATTTTTTGATTGAAAATTTCCAATATAAAACAAATGTCAATTGTGAATCCTGGATTAAATGATAAAGATCATTGCAAAATGTAATTGATTATAGAATCACTCAAGTGTTTCTGTGAATTCCCATAACTCTGAAGCTGCATCCTTTCCTTTATCCATAGGTTTTCCTCTATTGGTATCCTCTCCCATAGACCCTCGCAATTCTTCAGGTAGATGGAAGTGCTCTTCATGTTCAAGAGTTGACAGTTTTGGTGGTGACATTTGGTTAATCAGTACTTTCAACTGATCCTTCATTAGACGTGGGGTGCCTTAAGAGAGCACTAAAACCTCTAACTCAATCACATATCACTCCCATAATATTTACTACACCGGAAATATTTCCTTGATGGGTCCAATTATTATTAGTTCCATTCCATTCTGATTTAGATGATCCCTTATTTTGGAAGGACTATGAAATTTCCAATAAATGTCCTAGGTTTCCCAAGCCTATAGGTAGAATGTATCTTCAGGTATGTCCATGAAGTGTATCCACTTCCCCGGAAATTGGGAATGTATTCTATGAGACCCACATTATGGGCTCCATTCCTCCCCATTTTTCCCAGTTAAAGCCACCTGGTTTGCAACTACAACTCCTATTTCATTTTTGTCCATTCTGGGCCTTAGAATTATTTGCCTTGTCTATTCTAGAGCTCCTCAACCTTGATGTGCCTTATCCCTACCACTATAATGTTCTTTTTCTATTGTCTTACCCTGACATCATGGTTGAGGTGGCACCCCATCATCAACAAATTTAGTCTATTGCTTTAGCATCTCTCCCAGTTAGGCTGCCTCCCATATTTTTTCATACTTCTCAACTATCACATAAGAAATGGTAGGCAGATGAAGCTCATTTTTCATTTTCCCATATTCTTGCGTGAATATGAGTCAGATTTTCCACAAAAAATTTGTGATCCTCAGAGAGTACAACAAGTAATATTTTGTGATTTTCCTCTATAGATTCCATAACTTACTTGTGATGTGATGTGGGTTATTTGAATCATAGATAATATCATGATATACCTATTATACTAGAAATATACCTCAAAAGGCTAGGATATACAATGATGCTCTTTGATTCCCCTATCATCAATGATGAATACAACCGTTTGTAGAAGTAATGGATGGAAATGGATTTTTTTTTCATCTTGAACTTGTTCAGCACCTCCAATGAGTTCATCTTGATTAGGAAACTCACATCCACATATAGTATGGTTGGTCGAATGCCTGACTGAAGATGTGAAATGGATTTTAGATATTCATATACCCTCAGGTATGATTCCCCCTAGCAATATAGAAAGTGGAATGGTCCACATACAAATTGTGGATTCATCCCCTAGATGATGTTCCAAATAATCCTATACATCTTAGTCAACAGTAGAACCCTGAGGATGAAGCACTGCCCCATCCCCAGCAAGGATGCCATAAAAAATGTTCTCGGACAAGTACCCATGTGTGCATCCCTGACTAGCGCCATCCATCTCCATATGATTGTAGAGATGAACCCATTCAACATAACCACATATTGATTTTTTGGGTTAATGTTGTACCCCCATATAATTCATTGTGTTTCTTCTAGGATTCTCTAGTAGGAACCATCCATGATTCTCTGATATTCCCTTTCACATGTAGCGAGCAATTTTGGATGTTTCATGGGTGCCTGCTCTCTCCCAGTAGGATCCTCGAGGTAAATAATCAATAAATGTACGAAGCACATATTAAATTGGACATCCCTAGCCGACTACGTATCTTTACCTTGAACCAGGTTTGTCATCATCTTTTCAAGTTGTGGAATCTATTATGTATCCTCCCTTATATTCTTATCGAGGAGAAATTAGGCATACATTTCCCCCATAATTGGAATCATTGAAATATAGTGGAGATCCCATAGGCTAATTCCAACCTTTCAATGGATGAAATGGAAAAATGTTCATCCTCTATGACCACCTTCTCAGTAATTATATCATTATGTGATTTTGTTGGTATATGTGGAATTAATAATCCCATGCAGCCTCATACAGGCCTACTAGCCACATCTCTACGACGAATTCATCACAATACTCACACATAGAGTAGGCCCATGTCCGTTAATTTTTTTAATTACCTCCTTGTCAGTGTTCCCAATTATCGGTCCAGCCTTAATCTATGGTCATTAAGCCCACCATGAGAATGTTTTGATACTGTGGTGTTGATGCTTCTGGTTGCAATGCTTTCCCGTAAACATTATTGACATGGTTATAAAGGTGTTTGGAGGTGATAGGCACATGGTCATTATAGGTATGGTCATTTGTAGCTATAAACCACTAATATAGACATGGTGTTCCCCTAGACCAATAAGATGGTTCATCCCTATTATCTTTGCAGATAAAAACATCACCCCTTTGACTAATGCTCTATGACAAAAATATCTTGCATAGGGGTATTCCTTTTTCTATAACTACCCATACATTACATAAATTTTTTTACTTCGTAATTGAAGCATACTTATTACATCATATAACAAAATCACAATAGGACCCTATTGGTATAGTGTCTTTAGAAACTAGTAAACATAACCAAGTGGGTCACATATCATCTACATTCTCTCCCATTTATTTCATCATATCTAGAATCCCTTTCTGGAATATCCTACATAATATCCTTCTTCCAGACCTGGGGAACAGAAAACATACAAAATGGTGACCTCAAATTCTCAGTATGGGTAAACAAAATAAATATCAATCACATCATATTCATAAGAACATAAAATTTTGGAAATCATAACCTGCAAAAGAGATCATAATTTCATAACATGGGATAAATAATAGTAGTGAAATGTAATCCCAATAATCAAAGCATAAAACATGAAACTTTGTGGCATACACACATAATCATAGAGAATCATTTCTTAGTAGTCAAGACTCATTGCCAAGACTATCCTAACAGACGAAGACCATTTCTGAACTGAGTTCACTCCTCATTTCTGTCCTGTATCACTGAACCAGATTAACCTACCGTTCCAGCCATGTCTATCTCATGAGATATAAATCATTACCCAATGAATTGGAGGGAGATATTGGTCCCATCCATCTCATAATGAAACCATTCTTATGTGTGCCACAAAATCATAAATCATAGCACAACCCATGTAATAAAAATTGGATTCTTAAACATCATGTCATCATAACATAATCCATACAAGATAAAAGGACATTATAAAAATAATTCTATCTTAAAATAATCAAATAAATTTAAAAATAGGGATAGAAACAAAACCCTATATTATCTTCGATGGAAGGTAATTTTGATAAAACACTTGAACATCATTCTTGAGGAAAATATCCTTTCTACTTCAAAAACGTTTTTTTCCTTTCTTAACATGTCATACAATTTTAAACTAAAAGAATTTGATTAAAAATTTCCATGAAAACATGTAAAGGAAGCTTCATGGGAATAATTTTTTAAAAATCCCTTCATTCCATTTAAGTTAAAGAAAAACATTCTTCTCATACTTTGGCCGGAGAAGTCAAAATAGTACCTCGTACTAAAAATGACAAAATATTCATTTCATATCTTTTACTAAAAAACCAAAAAAGGGTAAAATTGGATTTAAAAA
Source organism: Viscum album (assembly GCA_963277665.1). Taxonomy (NCBI): domain Eukaryota; kingdom Viridiplantae; phylum Streptophyta; class Magnoliopsida; order Santalales; family Viscaceae; genus Viscum; species Viscum album. The sequence goes on along the minus strand of OY728142.1, from coordinate 1,295,424,371 downwards.
TTTGTAGGAGGATATAAATAATATTACATATTGAGGAAACATGTATGTGGATGATAAATATTCCCCAGTAAATTTTGATGTATAAACAATCTCAGATAAAAATTAGATTGCGAGATTTTCCCTTACCTTAGGTCCGATTTGCGTCGTACGTGTCTGAACCTCCTGTATAATGATTTAAATAATGTTATTGACTTATTCCAGAATCTTACTCGTTTTTATGATATCATATATGGTCATATTATTATCTTCTTATTGGTAATATTTAATTGCTACTTGTTATTCGGGTGTTTATTGCTTTTTGTTCTTATGCGTGTTTTGTCGAATAAATTCTTATTCTTATTTTTAGGTTATAGATACCTCACTTCCATAATTTTATTTGTGTAATATATATCATATTTATTCATTCAATTCATTTATATAATCATTATTCATTGAAGATCATGTAGAATGAGTCGCATCACATCGTGGAGACGGTAGGTTGTACGTACGCACGAGCGATGATATCGTTCCCATGATCGTGGAATTGTGTTGAATTGTATGTATACTATTTCAGAATCAATATCACTTCACAATAATCATATATAGTTACTCATTACACCATTATACCCATCAAAGTAATGTGGTGGTGGAAAACAGATTACACCACGGCGTGGAGACCGTATTCCGTACGTACGCACGCATGTTGATTTCATTTTCCATAGGATGGATAGAAGCTAAAATAGGGTGGTTTCATATTTATAATATAATATCAGTATATGAGTGATACTGATGTTATTACTTCATAATGAAACAACTAATGTAGAATAAGTAGAAGAAGAAATAATGTTTAATGAATCGGTAACAGACATTACCTCTTCTTTGAAGCGCCTCTTCTTAACCTCCTTTTAGGGCACTAAATATGGTATTTGAAGAAGACCAGGACCTCTAGGATGTTTTTTGGGAAGTTGGGAAGGAAAATGGGCATGGATTGGCCGAGTTTTAAGTCTCAATGTTGTGTAAAGAGGAGAGGGAGGAGGTTCCCTTTTATAAGGGAGGAGAGGGGCACTTTAGGAAAAACTTAAAATATTATTTTATAATAAAGTCATATTTTTTTTAATATCTCAAAATTGATTAATTTAGAAGATAAGTTGAGGAAGGGTCAAAATAATCTCAACCAATAGATTTTAGACAAGTTTAGGTTTCCATTTTATCCTTATCATTTAGATTTAACTCTATGTTAAATAATTTAACTTTTACCATGTCTTCTTGTTTGCTTACACTATATGGTTAATAAACATACAATAAAAAGCCAAAATAACCCCAAGTGGTTCATTATTAATATATATAACTTTATCTAAGTCATTTGGCCGATCCTTATATTTTTAGGAATCAAATAACAATTAATAATATAATATTTTTTTAAAAAACTATTTTATGTCAATTTTGACACTATTTGGTAATTGATTTATGTGAAAATAATAACAACATGATAAGTTAGAAAAAAGTTAAATAAATCAATATAAATATGTCATATTAACCTATAAAATTAGTTTAATTCATAAAAATTCTCTAATTTCCTTTATTTAGTTATTTATAATATCAATTATGTTAATATTTTCTTAATAAGGTAATTACTGCATCATCATTGTCTCATAAATAAATTAAATTATTTAATGTCTAAAAATTATAAATAAAATACCATTATGTAGGAAATATTTTTATATTTCTAATGAATATTTATAGTCGAATTTATCTTGTTTATGACCCTATAATAAAAATGTTTTGGTTATTAAACATTGATTTTAACTATTTTAACTCTTCTTTAAATAAAATAATATTAAATGTCCTAATCTAAACCAAGTGGACGTAAATGGTCATATTTTATTCCTAAGGTTTTTTTGGTCGAATTAAACATATCCAATATAATTATAACATATTTTAGGGTACCAATAATACCGTTTTTACCCTTAATTACCCAATTTACTTTAAATCATGGTAAATTAAAGTAAGATGTTACTATTCAACAGAAATTATTTTTATCTTCTTGAACCACGTTTAACTCCTTGATATTAACTGTGTCTCTTGTATTTTCCAAATTCCACTCACATAAGCGGTAAAATTAAGTTTCCTGTAAATTTTCAAACTCTCCTAGGAGGTGGGTAAAAGACGGTGAAAAGTTCAATAAAATATTTATATATCTAAATTTATTATAAAATGACTCCAATGAATTACATTGAACTTATATAGGTATTGTGTATCAATTTTGACCAAAAATAAATTTAAATAAAATAAATAATTATTTAAATAAAATGTTGGTTTTTAAATAGTAACATAGTGTTTTCAATATTCATCAAAAATTGATAGTTTTCAGAGAAATACCAAAAATTTACCATAGGCTATTTCGATATTTTGAATCCAAAAATGAAGTCCACTTTTAATGATAAAATTTATAAAATTTCAAAAAGTGGGTATTACTATTCATAACAGATAGTTTTAATAATATTTAAATAGCATACTGTTGTTTAGTGAAACTAGGTATTGCGTACTACACAAGATATCGAGGAAGGTTGCGATTGCCTGTAAAGAAAGCCAAGATAGTGTTGTGTGTAGTGAATGATTCATTTGATGATGTATATAACATAAAAACAAAATAATTCTCATAAAAATATCGGGTGTTACATTCTACCCCCCTTAAAATAAATTTCTCCCTCAAAATTCATCACTTTGTAACAAACAGATGAGGATACCTCTCCCTCATCATATCCTCAAGCTCCCATGTAGCTTCATCTAATTGGTGGTTCCTCCATAATTATTTCACCAAGCGAGTTTTCTTAATCCGTAGGACTTTTTCGCTATGATTCAAAATCTCTCTCGGTTGTTCTTGATAAGAAAGGTCTTGCTCCAGTGGTACCACTTCTAAGCTGAATACATCTGAAGGATTGGGTATGTACTTTCTCAGTATAGATACATGGAACACATCGTGAACTTGAGAGAGATTCGGTGGAAGCGCCAATCGGTAAGCTACCTTCCCTACACGGTCAAGTATTTCAAATGAATAGATATAACAAGGGCTCAGCTTTCTATTCTTTCCAAATCTCATTAATCTCTTCCAATGAGATATTCATAAGAACACTTTATCACAAACTTCAAAATCTAGGTCTTTTTTTCGGTTATCGGCATAAATATTTTGTCGACTCTGAGATGCTCTTATGTGTTGTTGAATAGATCATACCTTTTCTGCCATCTCATCAACAAGATCAGGTCCTAATATCATTCTTTCCCCAACTTCATCCCAGCAAGTTATAGTTCAGCATTTCTTTCCACAGAGAGCTTCATAAATATCCATATGAATACTGGAGTGAAAGCTATTATTATAAGAAAATTCCACCGAAGTTAGTTTTTGATCCAAACAACCTTTGAAATTCATAGAGCAAGATCTTAACATATCTTCTAGAGTTTGAATTGTTCTCTCAGACTGACCGTCTGTCTGAGGATGATTAGCAGTGCTGAAACTTAACTATGTATCCAGATTATGCTGAAGACTTCTCTAAAACATTGAGGTAAACCTCAGATCCCGATCATATATAATGGAAAGTGGTACTCAATGCAATATTACCACTTCCTTTACATATATCCTGGCAAGCTGACCAAGAGATAAATCCCCTCTAATACCAATAAAGTGTGCCGAATTCATAAGACGACCAATTATGACCCAGATAGCATTATTGCCTTTGGATGTTTTATGAAGTCCGGTGACAAAGTCCATAGTGATGTTTTCCCATTTCCATTCAGGTAAGGGTAATGGTTGTAATATCCCCTTATAATTTTGTCTCTCAGCTTTAACTTGCTAACAAACCAAGCATCGAGAGACATATTCAACAACATCTCTTTTCAGGCCATCCCACCAGAAGTACTCTTTCAGGTCCCTATACATCTTTGTGCTTCCAGGATGAATAGAGAATTAAGAACTATGAGATTCATCCAATATTTCCTTCTTTAATTCTGGGATGGGAGGAAAACAAACCTGATTCCTAATCCATATTATCCCATCACAATCAAGGTTGAATTTAGGAACATTTCGCACCTTCTTTTGTAAATCTACATCTTCTTTTTCTGCCTCTTTAGTCACCACATGAATAGATGTTTGAACATTCATTTGAAAAACATAAGATTTTTACCCTTCCATTATAATTCCAAGATCCATTCTTTGTAAATCCATAAATATTGGATCTTTTGTGATCCCCATCATGGATAAGCTAGCATGGTCTTATCGACATAACGCATCTTCCACCTTGTTTGCTTTCCTAGGGTGATAATTAATTGAGCAGTCGTAGTCCTTAATCAACTCAAACCATCTTATTTGGCGCATATACATCTCCTTTTGTGTGAAAATATAATTTAATCTTTTATGATCAGTATAAATATCACACTTTTCTCCATAAAGATAATGCCCCCAAATCTTTAACGCAAATACATCCACAGCTAACTCCAAATCATGAGTTGGGTAATTTTGCTCATGGATTTTCAAATGTTTTGAGGCATAATCTATCACTATATAATTTTTCATGAGAAAACACCCCAATCCCTTCAGGATTGCATCACCATAGATCACAAACCATTCTCCACTACAAGGCAGTGTGAGCATAGGTGCACTGGATAACCTTATTTTTAACTCCTTGAAATTATCTCCACACTCCTCTGTCCAATAGAACATAACTCCTTTTCGAGTCAATCTGGTGAGTGGATTAGATAATTGTGAAAAATCATTCACAAAACGTCGATAATATTCAGACAAACCATGAAAACATTGGATCTCAGTTACTGTTGTTGGCCTCGACCATTTTACGATGACCTCTATTTTTGCTGGATCCACAGATATACCCTCTTTTTAGATTATGTGATCCAAAAATGCAACTTTTTGAAGCCAAAATTCACACTTGGTAAATTGGGCATAAAGATTCTCCTTTCTCAGGGTCTTCAATACAATTCTCAAGTGATCTTCATGTTCTTCCTTTCACTTTGAATAGACATGAATATAATCTATAAAGACTACCAAAAAATGATCAAGATAATCTATAAAGACTCTATTCATTAGATCCATGAAGATAACAGGGGAATTAGTAAGACAAAATGGCATCACTATAAATTCATAGTGTCCATACCCTATACGGAAAGCTGTCTTTGGTAAATCCTCCCTTTTGTCCCTTAATTGGTGATACCCTGAACGAAGATCAATCTTGGAAAAGTATTGAGCTCTGTGTAGTTGGTCAAATAAGTCATCAATGTGTGGGAGAGGATATTTGTTCTTGATAGTGATATTGTTATGTTCTCGATAATCAATGCAGAGTCTCATTAATCCATCTTTCTTCTTAACAAACAGTACAGTTGCTCCCCAAGGTGATGCACTAGGGATTATGAATCTCTTATCAAGATTCTCTTGGAGTTTCTTCTTCAATTCCTTCAACTCAATTGGGTCCATTCTATATGGTTTATTCGAAATAGGCATAGCACCTGGTATGAGTTCTATTGAAAACTCAACTTAACGATTTCGTAGAAGACCTGTAAATTCCTCTAGAAGGACATCATCAAACTCCCGCACAATGGGAATATTCTTAATCGTGAGTTTCTATACAGCCATTTGATATAAATAACCATCATTTAGTGGAATCAAGACCCATAAGATGGAAGAAATTTCCACTCGAAGGTTTTGTTCATCCTTGCATCGATAGAAGATCATAGATTGATCTGGAATATGAAATGTGACTTCCCTTCTTTGGCAATTGATATGACCTATATATTAAGAAATACAATACATTCCAAGAATCGCATCAAATTCCACTATAGGAAGGATCACAATATTTGTAGGAAGCACCCTCCCACTAACTTCAATCAGAGAAGAATTGTAAACTATTGATGCGAATGTTGTGCCATTAGGGACTGTCACAGCTAACTCAATATCTAACTGCTGATGTAATATGATGATAACCTTAGAAAATTCATTAGAAATAAAAGAGTGGGTGGATCCAAAATCAAATAAAACATTTTCTACTTTATAGTGGATGGTAAGTGTACCTTTCAACACATCATTATCATACTCCACATCACTGATAGAAACTGCATGTGACTTTCCTTTCTCTTTATCCTTAAGAGTTTGTTGATGTCGATCATCATAAACAACCCATGGAGTAGGGAATTGATTGGAATAATTCCCCATTTCCTTACACATGTAACATTGATGTGTAAGAGGTGCACTCTGTGTAGCCTTTTCTTTGTTCTCATCACAAAACATCTTCTTCCCATCATTGCGGCATTCAAATGCCCGATGACCTTCCTTTCCAAATTTGAAACATTTAATTTTCCCTTTAAGACAACCCCCTCTATGTTTCTTTCCACACTTTTAGAATAAGGTAAAACTCATCTTATTTTCAGTTTGGTCTCTAGATTTACCTTTGAATTCCATTTTCCTCTTCTTATCAAACACATATGACTGATGGGTTACTCCAATCTCCATCTCAACCTGGAGAGCACATCAAATGATTTCCTCGTAGCTATTGAAGTTCCTTATAGATAACACCCTTTGAAGACTTGGTTTTAATCCAGTAAAGAATCAATCGATCTTACAATCAGGTTGGATAATAATCCTAGAAGCATACCTTGAAAGTCTTGTAAAATTTGCTTCGTAGGTACCAACAGATTCATCATCCTTTTTCTTCAGTTAAAGAAACTCATTCTCCATCTTTGTTCGAAGAATACGAGGGATGTACTTATTGAAAAATAATTTCTTCAACTCGTCCCATTCCTGGGATTCAATTTCACCCATTTTCCTCATATTATTGACATGATTCCACCATTTATCAGCATCACCTTCCAAACGATATACTGCTAAGATAAATTTATCATGTTTAGAACATTGAATGACTGAAAATATCTTTTCAGTGGTACTGATCCACTGTTCAGCCACTAATGGATCAGTAGACTCGCTGAATGAGGGTGGATGCTGCCTCATGAAGGATTCAATAGAATGTTTCTCCTTCCTTTGCTCGTTTGGAAATCAATATGATTCATAGTGTGAGAATGGTGTGTGATCAAGGCTAAAATATTTAGCATTCCAACTACCAAAACATATGGTTGCTTAGGAGTACAAACATTGCATTTCCTGTCCCATTTAGCATTAACACAGTTCCTTCGGGTTTTAGCTGTTGACTAAAACCAAGAAGAATAGTGTGAGAAACACTAATTATAATAGGAAAACCACATAATCAAGAATAAAATTTCACACTTAAGGACTTATCATAGGTTTTTCATGGCCATTTCTAATACACTAAGATTATGTTCTATGCTTAGACTTATCCTTAGGGTTATAACTAAGTCTTTCGCATCCTAGTTTCCAAAGTTTGACTATACCTTTCCTCTGATACCAACTATAATGGCCCATAAATTACATACATTGTTATTAATTCATAAATGAAGCATACTTATTAAAACATATAACAAAACCACAATAAGACCATATAGGTATAGTGTCTTTAGAAACAGGGAAACATAAAGAACTGGTTCATAAAGCATCTATATCGTCTCGCATTTATTTCATTATATCTAGAATCCCTTTCTGGAATATCCTACTTAATAACCTTATTCATGACTTGGGGAAAAGAAAACATACAAAAGGGTGAGCTTAAATTCTCAGTAAGGGTAAACAAAAGAAATATCAATCACATCATATTCACAAGAACATAACATTTTGTAAATCGTAACCTACAAAAGAGATCATAATTTCATAACATGGGATAAATCATAGTAGTAAAATGTAATCTCAATAATCATAACATAAAACATGAAACATTATGGAAAACACACATAATCATATAGAATCATTTCTTAGTAGTCAAGACTCATTTCTAAGACTATCCTAGTGGACAAATTCCATATCTAATCCGAGTTCACTCCTCGTTTCAGTCCTGTATCACTGAACCAGATTAACCTGTCGTTCCAGCCATGTCTATCTCATGAGATATAAATCTTTTCCCAATGCATTTTAGGGAGATATAGGTCCCACCCATCTCATAATGAAACCATTATTATGTGTGCCACAAAATCATAAATCATAGCATAACCCATCTAATTAAAATGTAATTCTTAAACATCATGCCATCATAACATAATCTGTATAAGATAAAAGGACATCAAAAAAATAATTCCTTCATAACATAATCAAATCAATGTAAAATAGGTATCGAAACAGAATCCAATTTTATTTTATGGAAGATAATTTTGATAAAACACTTGAACTTCATTCTTGAGGAAAAAATCATTTCTACTTCAAAAACATTTTTTCCTTTATTAACATGTCATACAATTTTAAACTAAAGGAATTTGATTAAAAATAAACTTTAAAACATTTAAAAGAACTCCATGTAAATAATTTTCTAAAAATACATTCATGCTATATAAGTTAATGAAAAACATTCTTTTCATACTTTGGCTGGAAAAGTCAAAATGTACCTTGTACTAAAAACGACAAAATATTCCTTTCATATCTTTTACTAAAAACTCACCGAAGGGTAAAATTGGATTTAAAAAATTATAGGAGGATAGAAATAATATTATATATTGAGGAAACATGGATGTGGATGATAAATATTCCCCAGTAAATTCTGAAGTATAATCAATCTCGGATAAAAATGAGATGGTGAGATTTCCCCATACCTTAGGTCCGATTAGCTTCGTACGTGTCCGAACCTCCTGTATAATGATTTAAATAATGCTATTGACTTATTCCAGAATCGTACTCATTGTTATGATATCATATATGGTCATATGCTTAACATCGTATTAGTAATATTTCATTGCTACTTGTTATTTGGCTGTTTATTCCTTTTTGTTCTTATGCGTGTTTTGTCGAATAAATTATTATTCTTCTTTTTAGGTTATTGATACCTCATTTCCATAATGTTATTAGTGTAATATATATCATATTTATTCATAAAATTCATTTATATAATCATTATTCATTGAAGATCATATAGAACAAGTCGCATCACATCGTGGAGATGGTAGGCCATACGTACGTACGAGCGATTATATCATTCCCATGATCATAGAATTGTATTGAAGTGTATGTATACTATTTCAGAATCAATATCACATTACAATAATCATATATAGTTATTATTTACACCTTTATACCCATCAAAGTATGGTGGTGGTGGAAAAAATATTACACCACGGTGTGGAGACGGTATTCCGTACGTACGCATGAGTAGTGATTTCATTTTCCGTAGGATATATTGAAGGTGAAATAGGGTTGTTTATTATTTATAATAACATATCAGTATATTAGTGATACTGATGTTATTACTTCATAATGAAACAACTAATGAATAAGAAGTATAAGAATAAATAAAGTTGAACGAATCAGTAACAGAAATTACCTTTTCTTTGAAGCGCCTCTTCTTAACCTCCTCTTAGGGAACTAAAGATGGTCTTTGAAGAATACCAGAACCAATAGGATTTTTCTAGGGAAGTTTAGATGGAAAATGGTCTGGGTTTGGTCGATATTGAAGGCTCAAAGTTGTGTAAATAGGAGATGGAGGAGGTGCCCTTTTATAAGGGAGGATGGGGTCACTTTTGGAAAAACATAAAATATTATTTTATAATAAAGTCATATTCGGTTTTTAATATCTCCGAGTTGATTTATTTAGAATCTAAGGTGGGTATGGGTCGAAATAATCACAAACAATAGGTTTTAGACAAGTTTATGTTACTAATTTAACCTTATCATTTAGATTTTACTCTAAGTTAAATAATTTAACTTTTACCGTGTCTTCGTGTTTTCTTACACTATATGGTTAATAAACATACAATAAAAAGCCAAACGAACCCCCAAGTGGTTCATTATTAATATATATAACTATATATTTGTCATTTTTCCAATACTTAGATTTTTAGGAATAAAATAACAATTAATAATATTATATTTGTTTTAAAAACTATTTTATGTCAATTTTGACACTCTTTGGTAATTGATTTTTGTGAAAATCATAACGGCGTGTTTAGTTAGAAAAAAGTCAATTAATTCAATACTAATATGAAATATTAACTTTTAAAATTATTTTATTTCATAAAAAGACTCAAATTACATTTATTTGGGTATTTATAATATCAATTATGTTAATATTTTCTTAATAAGTTATTTACTGCATCATCATTGTGTCATAAATAAATTAAATTGTTTAAAGTCTAAAAATTATAAATAATATACCATTATTTAGGAAATATTCTTATCTTTCTAATGAATATTTATAGTAGAGTTTATCTTTTTTATAAAAATATATAAAAAAAATTAGTTATTAAACATTGATTCTAACTATTTTAACTCTTTTTTAAATAAAATAATGTTAAATGTCCTAATCTAATCCAAGTGGACCTAAATGGTCATATTTTATTCCTAAGGTTGTTTTTGGTCGAATTGAACTTATCCAATAGAATTACAACATGTGTTAGTGTAATAATAATACCATTTTTACCCTTAATTACCCTATTAACTTTTAACCGTGGCAAATAAAAGTAAAAAGTTACTATTCACCAAAAATTATTTTTATCTTATTGAACCAAATTTTACTCCATTATATAATCCATTCCTCTCGTATTTTCAAAATTCCACTCACAGAAGCGGTAAAATTATGTTTTATGTAAATTTTCAAACTCTCCTAGGAGTTGGGTAAAAGACGGTGAAAAGTTCAATTAATTTTTTTTATATCTAAAATTATTATAAAATGACTCCAATAAATTACTTTGAACATATATAGTTATTTTGTATCATTTTTACCTATAATATATTTAAATAAAATAAATAATTATTTAAACAAAAATTCGGGTTTTAAATAGTAACCTAGTGTTTTCACTATTCATCAGAAATTGAATGTTTTCAGAAAAATACCAAAAATTCACCCTAGGATAGTTTCGATATTCTGAATCCAAAAATGAAGTCCAATTTGAATGAAAAAAATTATAAAATTTAAAAAAGTGGGTATTAATATTCATAATGGCTTGTTTTAATAATATTTTAATATCAAATTGTTGTTTAGTGAAGCTCGGTATTGTGTACAACGCAAGCTATCGAGGAAGGACGCGATTGCGTGTAAAGAAATCCAATATAGTGTTGTGTGTAGTGAAATATTCCTTTGATGATGTATATAACATAAAAACAAAATATTTCTCATAAAAATCTCGGGTGTTACATTTTCCCTTCTATTAGTTGCTCCACCAAGGACTCCTGGTAAAAATGAATATGAACACATTACCTAATCTAGGAAATGTTTGTAATTTCCTCCCTTCAAGCATCATCCCAAAATACCTCCTCAGAAAAATCATAATGTGTCATTTGTTCCAATACATTTTTGTCTTTTCTTCTCTATTGGAAAAATCTGCTCATGATGCATTTTCGTGGAGCACACTTCTACATAGACTTAACAGAATTGGTGTGCTTCCAAGAGAAACAAAGGATCACAATGCACTAGTTCACTATGTATCATTTGCGAAGCACCGATCTGAGGAACTTGGTTCACAAAAAACATTCATGGGCGGTGTCGGTGCATTTCGATTACAGGGAATGATCATGGTCTGTGGAGAAAAAATGGGTAAAAATGGGGTCCCTTAGACTAAATTAATAGGTCATGGCCTCTCAAGATTCACAGTTCCTTTGGTAGTCCCAAGCATCGCAGTGATGTCACCCCATGCTATACACACCCTCATCACGAGACAACATTGTGATCTAGAGGTTTTTGGTTATCTATCCTCAAAATGTGACCCCCATTCCCTTAGGCTCACATTTTTATGGGGGGTGAAATTATTTCACCGTATTTTTTTCCAAGAGGTATCAAGGACAAAAGAACCATTTAGGGAAACATTACCTCTATATATATCCATAAAATTACTACAGTTCTTTCCCCATGACGCTCGGTTGAAAATCTCTTCAGCACCATGAATGAAACAAATATGGAAGAAGGACAACCCTGTGACCTATGTGGAGTAGTTATAGTCACCTCCATGAGTCCATCAAGTACTGAGACCACCGTAGAATAGTGATGGAAGGATCCATGAGATTTATGGAGGTGCATCCTATTGTATATGTCCATTTCTTTTATGGGTCACATTTAATGCATCATGATATTGGATGCCTATAAATATGGGACATGACTACACCACAAAGGATCACTACCCTATCCATTCATATTCTGATGTCTTGTATCATGAAGTTAACTTTTCTCCATGAACTGGCCAAAAAATGAATCACCCAATGTATTTGAGCATTGCGAACCAGCTTTCCCTTATTTCCAATATCCCTCAACTTTATGCAGGGATTCCCTTCACAAAGTCCTATAGCCATCATGAAGGTAGGATTCCCTTTTGGGAAATCCGGACTTCATGGAGAATTTATCCATTATAGAGAATCCTCCAAACACATGTAGACTACATGCCTCGGTTAGATTGCTAGGATTCAGGAAGATCCTCCCATCATGGAGCCCCTTTTTTCATGATTCACTATGTACCTATTTTGTAAAGGTCCCCCTCATCATGAAGCACTAGATCCTTGCAAATTCCCTTTTAGAATGGCATTTGGCTTCACAAATATCTCTCTCGTGTAGCCCTCTAGGATTATATGAGGTTATTTCATGGTCTATAGAGTGTTGACCCATGTCCAGTTGTCCCACCTTATGCTTCGTCTCATAGTTTTTCTAACATCTATTTCTTCTTCGCGTAGCAACGCTAACGTGGTCCCCTATTTTGACCACTCCTCCACCTCAATCCCATCGTTCATTTCTTGTTCTGTCCCTTCCATATGTATGTTTTGGTACATGTTTTTTATATCCAAGGTATGAAGAGTGAGTCCTCATCATTCAAGATATAGGACATTAAACTTCCAATCTCCCACGTCACCAATACACGATTTAAATTTGTGGGTTCCTGCATGCGTTACATGTCCGATAGGACCTGAAGAGGAATGAGAATCAGAACTCTCCCACTCTCCCTCTCCCATTGGGAATTGACACCATGTGTGCTTCAGGCAGTCTTCAAGTAAGCCCCGAACTATTTCCTTGGTCTTCCCTCCTATAGTAGTCTCCAATGTCCATCTCCCTGGACTGCTAACCATGCATTATCCCCACACAATCCCTCTTGGTCACATTGTTTACAACACGATCATCATGTCTTCTATTCTCTCTTGTTTCTCATATCAAGCATGACGTGTGTGGTCTTGGAGTAACAGGTGAACATGAAATATTCCTTAGTCTCTGGACCATGGGTAAACCATATCATGTTCTTTGGTCGCTAACCATTTTAAGCCCCATTCCCCTCTTCCCGCATGACTTCATACTGTATTCCCCACTAAAATATGTGGTCATTTATCCATGTCTTCTATATAGCGTACGTAGAAAGACTCTATGAGGTTCAATCCCCTTACTCCCCACAATCTATTCTGTTCTGTGTGTTTCATGTAGGTTCACCATCATCTTGAATGATGTTAAACTGTATCCCCAACATTGAAATACATGAGTTTTGATCCATTTAGGGTATGTATGACACCTCTCTGAGGTTCAATCCCACAAATTGTAATCTTTGGTGATACGTCCTATGGATTTACCCTTCTAATGTGATGCTTTCCAATTTTGGGATTCATCACTAGGGTGTGACTCTCATAGATATTTTGGTCCATCCATTTAGGCTTCTATCCATGAAAAAACCCCACACTCCATCCTTACTCATCTGAACAAGTCTCACCCTCTTTATATGGTCTCCTAACCATGCATTAGCCGCAATGTGACTCTGTGTCACTATACTTTTCGTACAACCTGATTCTATACCCCATTTTTGAAATATGGGGACATTGATTCCCAATCAATGGGAAACATAGGAAGCCTCCCCATGTTTCAATCACATCATCTATTTCCCCTATTGGTTTCTCCCTTGATCCTTTGTGTCATAGGATGATCATGGACCAAATCGGATCATCTACTTCCTTTGAGAAACTATCCATGCACTCCATTCTCTTGATCAACCTCCTTAGGTGTATCAACGCCCCAAATAATCTATGTGTACCTTGATTCCCAATTCCTGTAATACGTAGGAAACCTCCTTGATGTTCAAGCCTTGTACCGTCATCTTCACATCGGTTCCATTACATCTTATCCTCATTTCTCGACACTTTTTTCTATATTCATATTGATTTTACCCGTGATTCCACATCCTAATAAACTCATTCCATCCTCATGGGACACTACCCTTTCATAAAACCCAGACATATTCTCTACTACCTCTCCCTTTTCATGGTGACGTCACACAATCCTAGTCAACTAACCATGCATAAGCCCTATCCATCCGATTGCTACTTTTTTTGGAACCTGGGGAAATAACCTTACATAATCCAAAAATCAACCATTCAAACTAAGTTGGTTTTGATCTCTATTATTAATATAGATTATGTGGGAAACCACTCTAACGTCCAATCCCAACCAATGGAAAATTGGTGTCCCCTTTTCTACGACCTTCTCTTCTGATACACCCTTTTTGGAATCCAGATCAGTCATCATGGTGTGAAATCATACCTTTTTTGGGAAATTCCATTCGTGGTTCTTCCTCATCAGGCATTTTGGTCCACCCATCCCGTAAACCTTATATGTGATCCACCCTAGATATGTACCCATTTGATTCACTATTGTCAGTTTTTTATCATTCTGATCCATATTCACTATACGTTAAACATGCGGTATACCCCATGTTAAACATTGGATGATGAGGAAAACCCCAGAGCCATGCCTCTAGCATAAGAGACCCTACGATCAATGTGGAAGCCTCGAGTTTCTACACCCTTGAAAATCCCTCTAATGAAAAAGAATAAAGGTGTTTCAATATTTTAGTGTCAATACATGCCACAGATACCTCATCATGACTACTATATTGACTAAAGGTTACTTCCCTAACATGACCCTAAGGAATATACTATAAGAAGAGGCATAATTAACCAACATGAACAATGATATGGAACAAGGAATTTGTATCATGATCATCATCTTAATCATTAAGGGAGACCGAAACTAGGCCACAAATTCAGAGGAGGAATCCATATAAGGAGGAACTGAAATCCCATAATCCCATTTTGATCAAGGAGAAAACATCACTGAAGAGGTGATGAATGTCACCCGCCATTGGAAAATGAGAATGTGGGGAAACAATACCACCATCCTGCAGAACATTGAAAACTCAATGTATGCCACACAGCCTAGATAAAAGCTATAGAAATAGGTTTTGAATAGATAGAAGTCATAAGCAAATGGATGTCTCGACCCGAAGACATAACATAGGGTTATTTTGTGTTTTTTTCTTACCTAGATTGGGTCACTGTAGGATTAGGATTCATGGAAACATTGTACCCATGTTTGGTGGATCATTTGTGGTTATAGAGATGATCGAGCACAAGTTATACAGATTATATCTTCCATAGAGGTACAATGATATTTATTAAAAAATTAATGATTCTAAACATTAGTGCTATCACACTAAACCTTCTCTTTTGATCAATGTGTATGCCTTTGAGATTGTGACCAATGCTTCCATTGAGGAGTATAAGAAATATGTGTTGTATTGCAGTGAGAAAGTGTTGTGGGGAAAGACCATTCTTATAGTTCATTTATTGTGGAAATATATGCATGTGAAGGTGGAAATTTGGGAAATAGAAAATGATTTTTGGGTTCAATGCACCACTATTTTTGACTCCGGATGTAATAGATGCTTGCGGGTACAGATCTAGGACAAGATATTATAAGGTGTGGATATTAAAAGATATCTAAATTTTATTGAATATTTCTCGATCACATTTATAGGTTACTCATTACCTTATTTAGAGTACTTTTTCATTGGATTTAATATTGGGTGTGTTTGGGTGAAAAATTGTAATTTTCGGGGATGTTTTGGGCTTTTCACAGTTGGTGAATGGATATCCCAAACTAGATAACTTTCCCCCATAAAACTGTGAAACCCCTATAACAGTAGGATATCATAGCTATTAAATAGTTTGTCAAGTTTTTTCCCTTTTACGATTAATTATGTACCCCCCCCCCCCCATTAGAGGAACACGCTTTGGAAAACTGTGCACCCCAACATAGGAAACAATACACATGGTTTTAATTAACCCATAAATTAGATTTTACAATTTCTAAACTCAATGATTAACCCTAAAAATGACCCTAGATAAAACATAAAAAATCCCCCTCCTTCTTATAATCTTATAAAATAATTATAATGGCTCATATCCTCCATTCTTGATGATTCAAAGCCCGCATCGAAGATCTTTACCCCTCACGATAAAAGTCACGTATCCCAACTGGTTTCCTGCCCTTCTCCTATTCTTCTCCCATCCATTTAAGTGATGATTTTCACTATTGGTATTAGATATAGATCTATGTTATATGGGTCTTTACCAGTTTGATATTGTTTCATGGTCATTATTCTAGATTTGGTTATTCATTGTGGTTTTTTTTGTGATTCAATTTGTGAAATTTCCTTTGGGTGATTACACATCAAAAACTTGAGGTAGGTTATCTATTATTAAAATCACAAATTCCTAGTTTCAATTACATGTCTGTAATTGTAGAATTTATATTGGATGATTATAAATTTATTTTCTTAAATTCAATTAATTAATATGTTAAATTAATTAATTAAGGGGTTGTGAAATTGGAGAAATTGAGATTGTTGAGTTGCATTTATTAATTATTGAATTAATAATTGGTAATTTTTCTGACTATGAAATTGAATGAAATGGAATAATTAATTTTTGAATTAATTATAGGGATATTTAGATTACTGAATTGAATTAGTTTATTATTGAATCCGTTGATGGTAATTGTTGTGATTAAGATATTGATTAAATTGGATTAATTAATTTTATAATTAATTAATAGTTGTTTTTATTATGAAATGTGATGAGAATGATAATGATGATTAACCTTGAATCATGTTATATATGTGATATATATTTGATTGTGATATTCATGTATGGGATATGGTGTAAGATCCCAGATCTACCTTATGGTATATTTTTTTTATGTTTCTGTTTATGTTCCCTATTTTTATTAAATTAATGTTTTCCAAGTCCATGTATAGACTTAGGGGTGTTCCGGGGGTTTGGAACATGAAATTGAAAGAAAATGGGGGGTTTGTGGGCATGCTACATGATTTGTGCTTGATTAGTGAAAACACTACAGAAATACATGGTAACTGTGTGTGGGGGGTGTTGTTTTCGGATAGTAGCATCCTCACAATCCATGTATAGTTTAGAAAACTGTGCGAGTAAACCATGCGGACCATAAAAATTATGAAATTTATAAAAATACAATTACAAGATGTTATGTTCCACTCATGATTTTCCTTATCCTCCCATATTGAATCCCTAGAAATGAACCAAATCACCCAAGAACTTCGAAGAATTATTATTCTATTACACTAGTTTTTTTAGACATAAGTTGGTTGTGAAACGGAGATACGGGTTAGGAAAATCCCACTCTTACTTCTCTTTTTTGTTTAGGTTTTACACATCTTCCTTATCTCCTTTTTGAAACTCCAAAACCCTTCTTATTCGGTGAGAGTTATATTAAGGATTAAATAGTTGGTTTAATATTGATCTAACGATTCGATTAAGAGTACGTTCATCATCTGATTCTAGGAATGTTTTCTACATGAGATATCTCATAACTTATAATTGGGTTTTTTTCATGTAGTTTAATGTTCCTGATTTCCCCTAATTTAGATATTGGTTTAGTTATAAAGGCATGACATAGTGGGTTTTAAATCAAAAAATTTAACCCCACATGATTCTTATGGGACACATGTAGGATGAAATGACCAAATTTGGACCACACATGGGGCGTGCCTGTGTAAAATCCCATGTATTTATAGAATAATAAATTATCATATTTATTAATATATTATTAATTTAAAATAAACATTTGTTTAAAGGGGATTATATGTAAGATATCATACCTAACATGCAATAATGATATTCTCTAAAATCATACATTTCACACAACATTGAGTTAAACTGAAAAATAATACAACAATTAAATAATTATTTTAGATAATAGTTAACACCTAGTCGTTGTATTAGTTGGAATGAATGTAATTAATTATTTTATAATCTTACATATTTTTCAAATGTTTTTAAAATTATCCAATTAATTTTAGAGGCTTCAAATGAGAATAAATTGAATTTTAGGCATAAAATACTCTAATATTTTCAAAAGATTGGTTTACCACATTTTGGGTGGTGAACCCTTTTTTAAAAATAGTTTTTCTACTTTAATAGGTTATATTTGATAAAATAAACTTCTTCTTTTGTTTTAGGACATCAAAGTTTACATCGATTAAAATTTTGGTATTTTTTTATAAAATCCATATATTTATAGTGAAAAATATTTCATTTTAATTCAAAGCGACCTTTTCATCTAATTTATTTATATAGATAAATAGTCATTTTTATTTTTTTTATATTTAATTGTATTTTGATTTTTTCATTTAATACAATTATGTTCATTTAATGTAGTTTCACATTTAAATTAGACATAAGCACATGCCAATCTTTTAATAGTTTTAAATCTTAAAAACACACATTCGAGTTTTGAAAATTGAAATTTATTTTAAATCAAATTCTGAAACTTATGTGTTTTAAATTTGGAAAAATATATTCCATATTTGGAATCATCTGGTTCAAATTATGTAAATAGGAACATTTTAATTTTTGGAGTTATGAATAGTACCTTGAGTAATTATTTTAATTTTCTGTGGTTAAAGGGTAAATCTGGTAAATTAGGATAAAAATAAAATTATAATAATATAAAACTATCCTAATATGTGTCATAATCCTATTTTGTTATATATGGCTGACCATGGGAATCCTTGGGTTGAATTTAGGACCTCATGGAGCCACATGGGTGTGATAAATGACATATTAGAATTTAAATATTAATTTTAAATATAAAAATATTTAATACATCATGGTTTTTTATTTATAATTTTTATGAATTAAATAAATTAATAAAATTATGACACAAGGATGATGAAAATATTACCTAATTAATGAAATATTCAAATAAATGATACTATAAATATTAAAATAAATGTCATTTGAACATTTTGATCTCATTAAATAATTTTTTAATGACATTGAAATGTTAAGGATGAATTAATGCATTTGGTTTGAAGGAATAATGTTTTTATGAATTTAACAAAAATAAATTTCCAAATAGTGTCAAAATTAGCATAAATGTGTTTTAAAAAAACATATTTTATGAAATTATATTATTATACTAAAATTTTAATATTAAGAAAACTGACATATATAATTTTAAAAATATCATTAATTATCAAATTTTGGTTCGATTGGAATTTTATAGTAACTATATTAATCATATATTATGAAAATACATGAAGACATGGTAAGAGTTAATGTTTTTAACTAAGGGTTAAAGCTACAAGACAAGGTTAATTTATTGACCATAAATTTTCTAAACCAATTGGTTGAGAGTATTTAGACCCATATGCATCTTATACTAGAAATTTTTTTAATTTTAAACTATTATAAAATGAAAATGAATTTATCATAAAATAATATTTCAATACATTCATAATGTTCCCCAAATCCCTCTTATAAAAGGCCACCGACTATACCCACTTACTCACACCCCTCAATATCATTGGATCATCCAATATATGCAAAAATAACGTCTCAACATTCATCCCTTCCTCCTAGAAGCCTTACATTGAGTATAAGGATATTCAAGAAATCATTTTTGCTCAAATCAAAAGGATCTACATGATTTAGACGTAACGACTTCTCTCAATATAAATTCCATTATTTTCCTTCTCCATAACTACACTCATTTTATTCTATTATTTTATAAAAAACCAGTATCCTAAATATAATAGGTTTTTATATGCTATGATCTGTACCTAAAAGTACACACACATCCATCTAATGTATAATGAACATACTGTTCTTGTGTACGGTGAACTACTCCCTCACAAAACAATGATTGTTCTATTATCTCCTACCATATATCATGTTGGCCAATATGATTTCAATGTATTTATATTTGATATATATTTTATTTATATTTTCTCTATTCTTCTGTATTTTTTATTTACCACAAACGTTTATGATTTCCATAATGTTTAAATATGATAATTTTATTTGAGGAAGTGTGGACTTCTTCCCCCTCAATGTGAAATGACACATTTATTCCATACATGGAATGTATAAAGAATGGAATTAATCTACTTATGTATGATATATAACAGAGATATTACACTATACGTATAATATAACTATTTATCTTATATTTTTTATTCCATTAATATGATAAGAAAATGAATGTAGCGTTAATGCGTATGTACGGCCTACCGTCTCCGGGAATGGTGCATTTCATTTCTCATCTACAAATGATATGGATTAGTTTAAATAAAAATATTCATGATATATATAATATTTAAATCATTAATAATTTTCTTGAGAAAATGTAATTACGGCCACTTGGATAAATTTCATCAAAACAAGTTCATTTTTTACTCAAATATCGAACATAGGCAAAACATTCGATATGAACGTAAATAATTAACCAAATTCTATAACATTGTAAATAGTGATATAAACTGAATAATAAAATATTAAACCCTTCCAAATAAATTAGAAATTATACTATATTTATTATTCAAGAAATTAAATAACGAAGGAGGCAAGTTGGACTCAATGTAAGGGACTTTGTATCAATATCCTTTCATTGAGGCATTTCTTTATAATATACACCATAATTATTTTATAAGATGTATGTATAGACGCTACTATATTTCATGTAAATATTTTATCTATAAAATTTTTATTTATTTAATCATGGTGATTAATATTTAATTTTTCAAAGTGGTATGGGACACCTTGAACATTTAAATTTTTAATCATCAAATCTTTTTCTTCCTGGTTTTAAATTACATCTTCATTTATGTTAGTATAAATGGAATATTCAAGAAATATTATGTCAATCATGAATTTCATTCAAATAATTCATACGGAATTTTTTTATATGATGTGTTTTTATTTTTTAACAAAATGAAAAAACAATGTTTTTTTGACATATATGTAACCAACGACTTCTACGTCGTTGTAACTGTAATTTGATAGTGGTATTCCTATATAATCCTTAATGTATTTTAAATGAAAATGAATCCCAAATTCCTTTATTTGGGTATCTTGGTATTCATTATTGATTCTTAGATGAAAATGGTGTTTTCATATAGAAATGTTTTTCATATGGGATTATAAGTAACATTCAAAAAATGAGTTAGTGATGAACAAGTTTTATTCATGAAATGGTAAATGAGTATTATATGAAATGGGTGATCCCAATATAGCTAATATGAAGGGCTGATCCCCTTTATCTCTCACAGTTGAGCTCAATATAGCATATCAAAAAGTTTTTCCCCATTATAACTTTCAGGTGAGCCCGATACAACTTATACGTAGGGTTGAGCACTGTTATAGCTCATAGGTGAGCATGATATTGCTTATACGAATAGTTATCAGCATTATATATCTCCAATTTGGAAGTCAATCATATGGTTATTCGAATTTTAATATGATTAAAAAGGAATCATGTATATGTTTCTGTATGTAACCTAATGTATTTTTTATTTATTACTATTGGTTTTAGTGTTTTACATTGAGCAATAATTATTAATGTTATTCATGAGAAATTTTTTTCATTAACTCATAGAACATTGAATGGGTTATCAGGTTTTTACTACACTACTGGTTTTTTATGTCCCTTACTGATATTTCTGTCCTTATCCCATGTGTTTAATTTTTTTACATGATTGAAGGGAGAATAATCGAGACTATGGAATCAAGGAAAATTATGATGGTTAAACATGAAAATAAACCATGTTACTTTTTAAAAGTTTTTTATGTTATGAAAGAAACATATACTATTGGAAGTGTCCAATTTTTATATCTATGTTTTTATTATGTAATAGTTACGTAATAATTATCTAAATAACTAATCCTAAAAATATCCTCATTGTGAGTTCTTCACATAACTCAAGATTATGTTACATTTAAGGCTGGAGCCTTATATATGGTATCAAAGGTCTGTTAGGACAAATTTGAATTTTAGGATGTTTTATTAATGGCTAGTCATATCATCATGGGTTTATAATTTTATGGTAGATCATATGTTCAATGAAATAGAATCTAATTTTTAGATTTAATGATCATAAATAATAAGGTGGAAAATGGAATTTTTGGAGACATTCACCTTTGAGGAAATTAAGGGTTATAAATTTTTGGGATGTAAAATGAAAGGTATGAGATAACGTTTGTGGTTAAAATATAATATGTTTATTTTTTGGATTTTATATAATTTTTTTTGGAATGTTAGAAGATTATATATTTTTTTTAAAAGAAAAATACGCAATCTGTGTGAAAATCGATCGCATCAAACAAGGCTGTGAGAATAAACTGACAACTGATTTGCGACTAGGATTTATCACCTACCACTAGAATATGAGAAGTCTCTGGTTAAATTGAATTATTAATTTTAGTTAATTGAAAATAAATATTTATATTATGTTGATTTAAGGAACTTATATTTTATCAGAAAATATTTCCTTTTTATTGGAAAATGATTTTTTATTAAGTGATAAATGTTATTTTGGAAGGAGTTTTCTCTTTTGGGAACACTATATGCCTAAAAAAACAGAATACTATGGGATTTCATTTAAGGAGTAAGGGTTGAATTTTATTTAGGAAGAATCATTGTTTTTATTATAGACATATTTCTTGTTTTTTATTTATATAATTTATTACACTATCATGTAAAATGTGTGATTATTTTAATTACTCACAAGTAAGAGACATTAAGCGTAGTCGGTGTTATTTGGAGATAAATGTTATGATTTATCATGGAAGACTATGTGATCAAATCCATATAAATTTTTGATTTTTATCTTAGTTTGGATTATTTTGAACAATTTTAAGTATAATAATTTAATAAATGGTCTTTGTTGAAATTTGTGTATTGTTTGTTTAGTTTTGGAGATTAAGAGTAGTATTTCTTTTTAAAGAGGATTATTATTTTTGGGGATTATCTGATCTTCTACAAAAAAAATTTCTTAATTTCTAAAGAAAAGGGAAATGTATATTACATATTTTTTGTATTGTTGGATTATTTATATGTTTAATCTAGCACTTTAGGTGTGACCAAGACATCATAAATTCTCATCGTTTGGAAAAAAGATGATTTTCAGATAGATATTTTTAAAGGATGAAACTCTACTTGACATGTAAGTATGTTTCTTTATTTTTTTGGTCAAGATAATAAATAAATTCATCAACTTTATAAAAATGATATTAAAAACACTTTTTCTATTTAAATTTATTAAATAGAAATGAAATATCGTTTATCCCGTCACAAATATATGGTTTTCTAGTTGTTAACTTTTTCTTGATCATGTTTTCTATCACTCTCTATCTGAACAATATGGTAAGGTTTTATTAAATAGCCATTTTTTATTATATAGAATATTAGTATGTGTTATCTTGACTGACATTTTAAATTTTATTTCATTCATTTATATTTATATTTTTATTGACTCTTTTGCAGATGTGGTATTTTCAAGGATGTTTCTGAGCCCAATTTTAAAATTGTGTGGACGTAATTTCCAAAATGGTGATAATATAATATCCTAGGTATTTATAGAATAATACATTTTAATATCAATTAATATATTTTTCATGTAATATTAATTTATGTTTAAATGGGACACTATGTACAATAGAATACCTAACCCACAACAACAGTTTTCTCAGAAATCTTACATTGCACACAACACTGAGTTATAATAAAAAAATAAAACAATAATATTGTTATCTTAAATGGTATTTAACGCCTAGCCATTGTATTGGTGGGAATGAAAAAAATTAACTATATTATTAGTTCACATATTTTAAAAAAAAATTACATTCACCCAATTAATTTTAGACGCTTAGAATGTGAATTAATCAAATTTTAAGCATAAAATACTCTATTATTTTTAAAATGTCATTTACCACCATTTAATAGAGAAATTTTTTTTAAAAATAGTTTTTGTGACATTTATATGTTCTATATTATAAAATAAACATCTTATTTATAATCAGGACATCAAAATGTACATCATTTAAAATTTTGGTATTTTGTGATAAAATCTATATTTTTATAGTGAAAAATTTTACATTTTAATTGTAAACTACATTTTCATCTAATTTATTTTAATATCCAAATACTTGTTTTACTTGAATTGAATATTTAATTGGATTATGTTTTTATAATTTAATCCATTGATATTAATTGGAAGTAATTTCACATTTAAATGGGATATAAACACATGTCAATATTTTGATTGTTTTTGTTCATTAAAAACCCGCTTTTTGAATTTCACAATAAGAATTAATTTTGTATTAACTATAAAAAATAACGTGTTATGAATATTTATAAACAGATTCCATATTCTGAATCATAATGTACAAATTGTGTAAATACGTACTTTTTATTTTATCATATTATGAATAAAAACATCACTATTTATTTTTATTTACCATGGTGAACGGGTAAATCTTGTAAATAAGTGTTAAAAAATATTATTATAATAATATAAAACAACCCAAAAACGTGTCATAATCCTAATGTATGAGATATTTCTATGACCACATGTATCCAATTGGGTGTCATAATGACCTTTTATAATATATAATTTAATGAAAAGAACAATATAACATAATCATGTCTCTCTTAACTAAAACAATGTTAATTTGTTTTATATAAATAAAAGAATAAACTTTTAATAGTCATTATAAATATAAATATATTTCCTTCATCGACATTAAATAAATAAATATATTTATAACACAATGATGATACAATTATTACCTTATTAATGAAATATTACAATAAATGATATTATAAATATTACAGTAAATATAATTTGTACATTTAAATTCCATCCATGAATTTTTTGGATGATATTTAAATTTTATGTTTTATTTAGTTCCTTTGTTTTGAATTATTCACGTTTTATGACATTAAAAAATTCATTTCAAAATAGTGTCAAAATTGATAGAAACGAGTTTTTTTAGAGAAATATTTTATTAAATAATATAATTGCCCTAAAAATTTTAATATTCCACCAAGTTACATATATATTTATAAAAATATTATAAATAATTAAATTTTGGTACTATTGTAATTTTAATGTAACTATTATAACCATATATTATAAAAATACAAGAAGATATGGTAAGATTAAATGTTTTTAACAAAGGGTTAAAACTAAAAGATAAAGTTAAATTTTTGACCTAAAATTGCCTATAACCTATTGGTTGAGAGTATTTCATATTTTCCTCATCATATCATAAAATATTTTCACTTTTTATTTATTATATTTCAAAAATAAATTTAAAATAAAATAATATTTCAAGACTTTCCTAAAGTACCCCTCCTCTCTCTTATAAAAGGTCACCACCTCATCCCACTTACTCACACCTATCAAGACCCTTGGCTCATCCATCTTCTACTAAAATAATCTCAAAAAATAACTTAAATCCTATTATAATCCGTACAATGGTCATAGAGAAATTTAAGATAGATTTTTGGCTAAAATCAAAAGGAGTTACCCGATTTATAGGCTACATCTTCTCTCATGCTCCATTCCATTATTTTTTCTCTCAACCCCCAAATCTATTTTTATTCCATTATTTTTTCTAAAAACTATTATCATCAATAACCTAGTATTTAATTATGATATGGGTTCTACCTACACTTACACATACCTCTATCTAATGAATATAGAACATATTGTTTCTGTGTACGACGAACTACTACCTCATGAAACGATGATTTTATAATTTTCTCCTACCACCTCTCATGGAAGACATTATGATGGAACTACATTTATATATGATAGATATTATATTTATTTTTGCTCTATTCTTCTTCAATATTTATTGAAAGCATAGCTTTATTCTTTCTATAATGTGTAAATACGATAATTTGATTTGAAGAATTGTGGACTACTCCCCCTCAAAGTGATATCACTCATTCATGTCATACATGGAACATATAATGAATGGAGTTACTAAACATATAAAACACATATAACATAGATATTATAATTTAATTAAAATATACCTATATATATTTTATTTTTTATTCCTTTAATTTGACAATGATATTAATGTATCATTCATGTGTACCTATGGCCTACTGTCTCCATGAAAAATGCATTTAATTTCATATCTCCAGATGTTATGGAATACTATAAATTCATATATAATAAATATATATATGACATTTAAATAATGAATAATATTTTGGAGATAAAGGACTTAGGAACCCATGGATAATTTTCATGAAAACAAGATCATTTTTGACTTAAATAACGAACATCGACAAAACTTGTGATATGAACCCAAAAAATTAAATAATTGATATAACATTGTAAAAAGTGATATAAATTGAATATTAAAGTTTTAAAATTTCTAAATAAAGAAATAATGAACCTAATATTATTATTCTAGAAATTAAATAATGAACGAGACTAGTTGGACTCAAGGTAAGGGACTTCTTCTCAATCCCCTTTCAAGGAGGCATTTCTTGATAATGCACAATTTTATTCTTTTTTATGGTGTATGTATATCCACTAATTAAATTTTCAATGTGATATGGGAAACCGTGAAAATTTAATGATTTAATTATTAAATTTATTTCTTCTTGATTTTAAATTACATATTTATTTATATGGGTAAAAAAATATACAAAAACATGTATGTAAATTTTGAATTCTATTAAAAGTTTTCAAAATGAATATTTTTATACAATGCATTTTACTTTATTAACAAAATTTCAAAAGAAATATTTTTTAACTTATACGGAGGCAATGAATTCTCTTCTACTGTAACCATTATTTTATATTTGGAATCCTCTATAAGAATTAATGTATTTTAAAATGAAAATAAATCCATTATTACTTTATTTAGGTATCATGGTATGGATAATGGGTTCATAAAAGAAAAAAGAATTTTTATACAGAATATTTTTCACATGGGATTAGAATAATCAATCAAAAAAAGGGGTTTGTGATGAATGCATTTTTTCCCAAAATGGTACATGAGAATTATATGAAATTGGTGAACTCGATATAGCTTATAAAAAGGGTTGATCTCCATTTTAGCTCATGGGTGAGCCTGATAAATCTTATACTATGGTTTGATATCCATCATAGCTCACGGGTGAGCCCGAAATAGCTTATACGAAGTGTTAATACCCATTATAGATCATGGGTGTGCCAGATATAGTTTATATGAATTTTGATACCAATTATAGATCACCAATTCAGAATTCAACCATATAATTATTAAAATTGGATTTTGATTGAATGGTTTTTATGTATATGATTCTATAAGTCACCTAAAATAGTTTTTATTTGTTTCTATTAGTTTTAGTGTTTTTTATTGTGCAAAAATTATAAGTTCTATTCATGTCAACACTGTTTTGTTTCTTCCACTCAAATAACATTGAAAGGTTTATCAAGTTTTAACTAGAGTAATGCTTTTGTTCCCTTATTAAGTTGTTTATGTTTATCCTATATTTTTAAATGTTTTCACATGACTTAAAGGATAATAGTGTCAAGGATGGAATAAAGGAAAAATTATATTTATTAAACAATAAAATAAACCATGTTAATTTTAAAATGTTGTTATGTTATGGAAGAAACATACATTGTTCAATGTTTCCCCTTTGTATTTATATGTTTTTATGTAATAGTTATGGCCTAATTATCTAAAGCTCTAACCCTGAAAAGATCCTCATTGTGAATTATTGACTTAACTCATGATTATGTAATGTTTAAGGATGGGTCCAAATAGTCAGCCCTCCCAATTGCGATAATGGAAATCTAAGGTGTTATGTTGAATCATAATGATCAATCGACTTAGAGAGTATGTTAATTGGATTATGTAATGAGTTATAATGGATAGTGGATAGTTGTTTCTAATGTAGTTAATGGTTAAGGGATTATTTGGTTGACATTTAAATATGTTAAATGGGATTAATGGGGATATGATAAGGAAATATTTTTACAAATGAATATAAATAGTGAGATAGGCATTGGAAATAGGGAACGAGGCTACAGGGTTATGTGATATAGATGATGAATGTGTTACTGGAGATAGGTATAATGTTAAATTTTCATATATTTTATTTTTTTGATGTTGTAAATGATATTGGAAATGATTTTCCGTGTTGTGGTTAATTATATTGAATTATAAGTATGTAGGTGCACATGGATTTTTAGAGTGGGGTATAGACATGAGGTTCTACACCAGGGAATGTGGGGCCATTTGGGATTATAGAGAGGATCAAAACAATAGCATACTGATTAGATCTTCCATAGTGGTATAATGAGTACATGATTTTTTTCATGTTTCACAACAATGATAGTCACACAATGATCTATCTCATGTGATCAATGCTAATGTTGACAAGCTTTAGGTTGATGCATCCTTTGAGGAGCATCCAGTTTGTTTTTTGTACCATGTCAAGCAAGTCTTGTGGGTAAATGTTGTTCCATTTATCCATGTTCTGTGGAAGAATTAAAATGTTTACGAGGAAAATCGGGAATAGGAATTGGATATTTGGGCCTAGTAGACCGATCTCTATTCTTTGGGAACTCAATGATGCGCGGAAAGAGAAGCTCATGGAAGATCCATCATATGGTGGGGAGGTTGTTTGATCCTGGATCTCCCTTATGGTATGTTTTTGTTTACATTTGAGTTTTAGTTTATTATATGGGATAAATAAATGTTTTATCAAGGTTATGTGAATACAATTGGGTGTTCTAGGGGTTCGGGACCCGACATAGAAAGAAAATACTATTTATGGGCATGAAACATGGTTTGAAGACATTTGAACATAGATAATAAAAACCATGTGAAAATCTAGTTAACTATGCTCAGGGGATTTTTTCAAATAGTTTCATCTACATGGTTTTTCCATGGTTTGGTAATCCACATGGGTCAACATTGCATCCCAAAAAAGGTTAACTTTTTACAAAACATCAATTACATGATTTTATGTTCAACATGGGATTTCCTCCTCAACCCCTCTTGAAACCCTAGGAATGAACCGAAGCACCCAAGAGAGTCCAAGGGTTATTATCCTTCAAATCTAAGTCATTTTGAGTGTCGTTAGTTGCGAAATAAAGATCTAGGTAAGGTGAACCCCACTCTTGCTTCACATTTTGGTTTATGGTTTTCTTCTCTTCATTCTCTCCATCCAAAACTCTAAATCCATTGTTTTCGGAGAGATTTTGGTTGAGGCTTAAAAGGGTGATTTAATTAGGATCTAAGACGTTGGTTAGAAGTGTGTTTATTAACAGATTCAAGGTATTTGGTCTACATGAGATATATCATAGTTTATACTAAAATTTGTGCATGTAGGGTTATGTTCTTGATTTTCTATTGTTGTATTTTTTGTTTCCTTTTTAAAGGTTTAACATAGTGGGTGTAAAATCAACCAATTAAACCCCTAATTTTCCCTACAGGATGCATGGAGAATGAATTGACCAAATTAGGGCCACCCAGGGGGGTGTCTGCCTCTAATTGATTGGGTTAATTGAAATGTGAGGTGTAAAGTAGACTCATAATGATCTAGATGACTTTTCTAGTAGGTTAATTGGTATATGTATTGAGTTATAATGGATGGAGGATTGTTGTTTATAATTTTCTTAAAGGCTAACTGATTATTTGGTTGACATTTAAATAGGTTAATTGGGATTAATGGGAATATGATAAGGAATTATGTTTACACATGAATATGCTTAGTGATATAATAATGGGAAATGGGAAAAGAGGAAAAGGGTTAAGTGATATAAAATATGAATACTTTATTGAATTGAGGTATAATGTTACATACCCATTTATTTATATTTTTGTGATGCTACAAATTATATTTGTTATTCTTTTTTGTGATGTGGTTAATTATGGTGAATGATAAGTTAGAATGCGCACATGTCTTGGTAAAGTGGGGTATATAATTGAGGTTATATGCCCATGGGTTGAGTTAGACTAAGGATATTGTTCCACCCCTAAATACACATGTTAGGGTTGGGGAGAAAGTTCTATTACCCTAATGGTTTCATTCCGCATGGATTAGGTCCTAGAAGTGAGGATTTTGAGGCTATTATAATGCGGTTCCTATTAAGACAAAATTCGATTTTTATTCCCATATGCTTCAGAATATTGAGTAGTCCTAATCCATTGAATAAATGAAAAAGGTATATTAAACCATGGGATGTATAATTAGTTAACCTAAATTCAATGGTAGTATAATTTATAGGAACAATATATAGTATGGCCTATTGAACTAACTACCTTTACTTGACATTATTTATCACCTAGTTGCACTATCTAATTTTACTGAATAATTTGTAAAACCAATTTATGGTGGACAATTGATTTATACTCGCACCCATCTTGGGCTGTTGTTGGTTACTTGCATAGATTTCATGCTTGGAAGTCAGAAAAATTGAAAGGTCCCTATGCTAGTGTATTGAGTTGGGAGTGGGACATGTATCGGTGAGGTTCTAGACTTGGAGTCCATACCATTTTGGGGATTCTTCTATTCTTTTGAGATTTTGTATACATAGGACTATAACATGGCATGCCATATTTAATACTTTATATAGTATTACTAAGTTTGGGAGTCAGTTATTTTTTCATGTTATTAATTGTTTCTCATTGTTTCTACTATTTATATTTTTGTTTTCTATGGATTTTTCTTGTTATGAGGGTATAGTCTCCCCACATGACAAATTAGACCATCGCTCCTAGTCGGCAACCCCAAGTGTTTGGGGATACTAACTTGATTTCATATTGTGACATGGCTCGGGCTACTGATTTAGTGGATTCTTGTTTAGGATCATTACAAAGTGGTATCTGAGGTGTAATTTTCTCCTTAATACTATATTAGGGATGGTAGATAAGAGATTAGGAAAGGTTTTTGCCTTGGTAATTTACTCATTCTTTGGAATTTTTAACCCATGTATGAGGGAAAACCCATGTAACCTTGATAGGGGATTTTTTTTCATGTTGTGTGTTGTAATATTTGATGATGTTTCACCATCAAGTGAACAATTATTGTGTGATTTGAATGTTTTATGATATTTCTCTCATGTATAGAAGTGTATTATGTTTTTCATTCTTGCATCATTATAGTCATCTATTTAGATAAGTGACGTGCATCATGTTATGCACACATAAGCAATATCGATGTGTGGGAAATAATGGTTAGGATGCATTTGATTTAATTATTTTAATTTAATGATATTATACCTAATGGGATGGCATGAATGGTTAAAAAGGGAAGTCAAAAGGGTAAGTAGTAATTATAAAATGGTGATAAATATGATGTAAATTTGGATTAACATATTGTAAGAGTAAATTGGTATGAAAAAATATATTTAAATTGGGTAAAATATAGGGCCTGAAACCATTTAAATTAGGTAACAATTTCAGCGATGGCCTTATGTGATATGTCCACATGTAGTGATCAAGTTGTGAGTGGGTTCATTTGGGTAGTGTATGTGTACTATTTTGGTTATGGAGAGTGATGATACTACCTATATATTTTCATTTTCATAAAAGAGATAGGGATTCATTCTAAAGGTCTTGTATAGTGTTGTAGAGAAATGCCCCTCGAAGACATTTGTCAGTTGTGAAACATGAGAAAGTTATCAAGAACTCCACTCCAATAGTGGATCAGGAGAACATGGTGATCCATGAGGATTGGGAAGAGATTTTTCATTAAATATTTACTCATTTTTGGCAGATGAGGCAACATAACCCAGGGAGGGCTGCACCGAGTATGTTTGATTTGACCACAAAGTTTTATCTACAAATCCCTTTAAACATTACCAGATATGGTGGGCCAGAGGCAGTGGAGTTTTATATACAGTCCTTCCAAACAATTCTTGACCATATATATACTCCTCTTGAGATGAAAGTAAAGTTAGAGGCCTATATGATGAGAGGTCATGAAAATCTTTGGTGGGACATCATGGTTCAAACGGACTAGGCCAAGGGAATGATGCGGAATGATTTTCATGAGAGGATTCATGAATATTATTTCCCAAAAAACATTGAGGTAGGAGAAGGCTATATATTTAAAATGTTTTAAATTGGGAAAATGTCAGTAATGGACTATGCAAGTTGTTTCATCGATTTGATATGGTTCATTCCGACCTTGATAGGAGACATGGTAATCGGGGTGAAACACATCCAAGATTGTAGGAGACACATTATCAGGTCTCATGTGAATATATTCCACCTTGAAATGATTACTGAATAGGTAGACCAAACCCTTATCTCAGACAGAAACCTGGTGGGATCTTTAGGTAGTGAACTTGTGGTGCCAGGTATGTGAGAATGTTGTGCGGCTTCCGAGAGTAAGAAGCACCATGTTGGATTCATCCATTAGGGTGTAAGTACGTAGAGTAGTCATAATAGGTGGTCAACTTATCAGGGTGGTAACCATGCCTTCTTCTATAAGTGTGTAAAATTGGGGCACATGTGTGACAGGGGTCCCTACCCACCAGTCGAATGTCGGGTGTTCGGAAGTCATGACCATGTGTAGAGGTTCTATTAGAACTCGTGACAGTTAGGGAATAATAGAGATCATAGGAGGATACCGAGTGTTGGCAATGGGGTCGGTTACCCTATATCAGGATGGTAGTTGGATTTCCATGGGTTGTACTAGTAGAGGTGGTGGACTTGGAACTCTAAGTAGGGATCAACCATATCATTAGGGTAGTGTGGTGCATGGTACTCAGGCCGGAGCCTAGGGTAAAGGGGCATGTCCTCTCCATGATGTTCAAATGACACCTGAATGTGGTTATGTGATATTGTTTACTATTTTTGGTTTGATTCATGTATCTTTGATGCTTGTTAGTGCATTATTAGATATAAGTAATTTGAATTCTCTTGTTTCAGCTCAGTTCATATTTCTATAGGGCTTAACCCTGAGAAGATCATGTGGATTAATTTCACATGACAGTGTATTAAGGGTTCGATTTAAACACATCAGACAGTGTAAGGGTTGTTCTCAAGATGTTTTTGTATATCATTTTATATAGGATATGTTTTTCAAAGATATGTCAGGTTTTTTCTTAATCTTTTACATGGATTGGTTGGTGTTATATGAAGCCCATATCAGCAATTACTGATGTAAGGTAATGTGCACATAACTAGATAGAATATCTTCTGTCCTACATGGTGAGTAGGATACACGAGCGGGCTGTACAGGGCCACTAATATAGTTGTTGGGAGAACACATAGTCCAATATCATACCTTATGATGGATGATAGAGAGAAAGTGAAGCTAGTATTCTTTATTATTTTGGATGAGTTTTAGGATGGTTTTTCTAAGGACATATCAGGGTTACCACCCAAGAGAGATGTTTAATTTAGAATTGAATTATTTCTAGGGACGAGCTAGTTTCCATACCTTTATAATGAATGGCACCAGCAGAGCTCCAAGAAATGAAGACTTATCTAGAGGAGTTTGAGCGTAAATGGTTTATTCATCCTAGTGCGTCACCCTGGGGATCTCCTGTTTTGTTTTCTAATAAGTATTCTAGATCACTAAGGCTATGTGTCGAATATATGAAGCTGAACCAAATGATTATTAATAACTTATACCATCTTTAATGAATCAGTAAACTATTTGACATGATTAGGGGTTCCTCAGTGTTCTATATGTCCAATTTGATATTGGGAATCCATCAGTTGGGGGTGAGACCTTCTTAAATACTCCAAATAGCATTCTGAAGTAGGAACGAGTTTTATAAAAAAAATTGATGCCGTTTGGTTTGACCAATGCACCAACTATATTCATGGCCTTCATGAACTGGATATTCCACCCATACCTAGATCAGTTCATAGTTGACTTCATTGGTTCCATCTTGGTGTATTTGAGAAGTCATTACGATCATGGAAAACATCATAACATCATCTTTAGTACAATATGAAATGAAATTAATTGCCCCAATATATCAAAATGTCTGTTTGGATTGATGAGGTGCACATTCGAGGACACATCATTTCTAAGTAAGGTGTGTCGTCGGATCTAACAAAGGTGAATTATGTGGTTTCTTGGGAGTATTCTAAGAACGTTTCTGATGTTCATATTTTTTTTGGGTTGTTATGGTTATTACTAAATAAATATTAGAGATTTCCCTTATTTGGAACCACCACTCAGAAGCCTTACCATGTAGGGGGTTATGGTTGAATGGCCAGAGGCATTGAGAATTATTTTCAGGAGTCGAAGAAGCAGTTGTCCACTGAATGAATTTTGATCATACCCAAACCATGTATGTAGTACACCATGTTCTGTGATGTGTTAGGTGTTGTAAATGGTGTATTTTTTATACAGGATGCTCGGGCAGTAACATATGGGTTGAGACCATTGAGGTCACATGAAAGTATTTACCCTACTCATGACATTGAGCTAGCTATTGTGGTTCACGCCTTGAAGTGTTGGAGGAATTATGGGTTGGGATAACTCTTTACGTTGTTTACCGACCATAAAAGTCTCATGTTCATATTATCTCAGTATGATTTGAATATTTGATAGAAACAATGGGCCGAGTACCTAAAATCCTTTGATTTTGAGTTGCTATATACACTTGGGAAGGATAATAGTGTGGATGATGCTCTGAGCT
The DNA here is from genome assembly GCA_963277665.1 of Viscum album. Taxonomy (NCBI): domain Eukaryota; kingdom Viridiplantae; phylum Streptophyta; class Magnoliopsida; order Santalales; family Viscaceae; genus Viscum; species Viscum album. The sequence goes on along the minus strand of OY728142.1, from coordinate 1,295,389,541 downwards.
AGAACACTCAAAATCAGGTGGTTCACGAATCTAGTATAGAGTGTAAAATGATGTCCGTGTTATTTAAGATTCATTTGGGGGTATAGGTTAGGCATGGGAAGATGAACCCCATGTCTAGTTTAGTTGAATCCTCACATTCGAGTTGAGTTAAAATGAGCCAGTTCGTGGATCTAGAGTGTTTTTCTACGAAGGAAAGATAAATTTTGGGAGTCACCATCATGTTGGGATTAAGGTTCAGATCAGGTTGCTAATGTTCATGGGTAAGTTGTGGTGCCAACAGGTGTAAATGAGTATCTAATGTTTGAGTTTCACATGTCAAAGTGGATAGTGCACCCTGGCTTGACTAAGATGTACCGTGATCTTCATAGGAAATTTTAGTGCCCGAGAATAAAGATAGAACTTGTGAGTTTTATGGTACGATGTATTACATTTCAATAGGTGAAGTCTGACATCGAAATCTAGGTGGGTTATTGTAGTCATTTAGAGAGGAAGTGGAATGAAATAATGATGTACTTCATAGTGGGTCTTCAGAGGACACCTCAGAAGAATGATGTAATTTGTGTGGTGGTAGATTGGCCGACCAATGTGGATCATTTCTGGCCAATCCAGGAGACCTATACAATCGACCAACTGGGATAATTTTATGTTCTAAAAATAGTGTGGTTCCATGTTGTGCTACAAACTATAGTTTTGTATCATGATCAACCATCCACCTCATGATTATGGAATAGAATATTGAAGGCACATGGTACCAAATTGTTTTTGAGTATGAAATAACACCTGCAGACTGACAGGAAGTCACTGTGTACAATTCATGTATTAATAGACATGTTGAGAGCATGTGTTCTGGACTTCGGTGGTTCATGGGAAAGGTACATGTCCCTTGTTGAGTTTTCCTACAAAACTATTTTCCGTCTATAATTTAGATGGCTCTATTTTAAGAACTCTATGAGAATCCTTATAGATATTTTCTATGTTGGTTAGAGGTTCCAGAGTCTAAGTTATTAGGACTGTGTCTGGTCTAGGATACATCAGAGAAGGTTCAATTAATTCAAAAGAACATAAAAATTACTCATAGTAGGAAAAAGTCATATGTTGATCGACATCGTAGACCTCTTTATTTTTTTTGTGGGTGATAGTGTATTTTTTTGGGTTTCACCATGGTTAGGTCACCATCATATCCGGAGACAGGTAAAGTAGGTGCCTCAGAATGGGGTTTCATTTGAAATTATAGATAGGATCAGACCTATTTCATACCAATTAGATCTTGAAAAGTGGTATAGTGGGATGCATAATGTTTTCCATGTTTCACAACTCTGACAGTATCATCTTGATCTATCTCATTTGATCAACACTGATGATGTCGAGCTTGACGTGGATTCCTCATTTTTGGTGTATTTGGTTCATATTGTGAACCATGTTTACAAGGTATTTTGTGGAAACGTTGTTCCTTTGGTTCGTGTTCTATGGTAGTATAGAATCATTCATGAAGAAACATGGGTGTGAGAATTGGATATGCGGGCCCAGTGGCCCGGTCTCTTATCTTTGGGGACTCGATGATGCTCAGAAAGTGCAGCTCGAGGATGAGCTGTCATAATGTGGGGAGGTTTTCAGATCCCAAATCTCCCTTATGGTATGTTTTTGTTTAGGTTACCTATTTTGGTTAAATAGGTTTACTCCCAATATCATGAGAACACCTAAGGGTGATCTGATGGTTTGGGACAAAAAAAGCGGAAGAAAAGGGGGTTTCTAGGCATGTTTCATGATTTCCACATGGTTTTCACACTGTTAGTCAAAACCATGTGGAAATCACAGGTAACCATGCGAGGGGAGTATTTTTAGATAGTATTATTTTAACGATTAGTACATGGTTTGGACAATTGTGTGGGTAAACCATGCAGCCCATAAAATATAATAATTTTACAAAAATTCCATTAAAGGATTTTAGGTTCTACTCAGAATTTTCCTCCACTTCCCCACTTGAAACCCTCGGAATGAAGGAATTCTCCCAACCACATCCATGGATGATTACCCCTCAAATATAGTTCATTAAGAGTGTCTTTAGTTGAAAAAATAAGATCCATGTAAGGAAAAATCCACTATTGCTTCTTTTTTTTGGTTGAGTTTGCACCTCTTCTGTCTCTCCATTTGAAACTCTAAAACCCATCTTTTTCAGTGAGTTTTAGGTTTCAGTTTCAAAGCATGGTTGAATCGGGATCCACGGCTTCATTTAAAAGTGTGTTCATCAATAGATTGAAGGTATGTGGTATGAAAATGATATCACATAGTTTTTACTTTTATTTGTTTTTGTAATGTTATATTCTTGATTTTCCCTTATTTTGTTTTTTCTTTCCAATGATAGTTTTAATATAGTGGGTGTCATATAAACCAGTTCAACCTCTCATAATCTCAATGGGAAACATGGACAATGACTTGGAAAATAAAGGCCATCCATGGGGTGTATCGACCCTCTCGATTGGGATAATGGAAATGTAAGGTGTCAAATATACTCATAATGATCTAGAGGTTTAGCGAGTAGGTTAAATGGTTTATGTAATGAGTTATAATGGATGGTGTCTAGTTGTGTCTAGTGTGGTTAAAGTCTAAGGGATAATTTGGTAGGCATATAAATAGGTTAAAAGGGTTAATGGGAATATGATAAGGAATTATGTATACATTTGAATAAACATTGCGAGATAGGCATGGGAAACTAGAAATGATTAAAAAAAGGGTTAAGTGATATAAATGATCAATGTGTTGATTGATTTATGGATAATTTTAACTTCCAAATTATTTATATTTTTTTGATACTGCTAATGATATTGGCTATTCTTGGTTTTGATTTGGTTCATTATGGTGAATATTATGTAATTATGTGCAAATGGCATGGTAGAGTGGGGTATAGACTTGAGGTTTTATTCCCACAGGTCATGTTGGACCAAGGTTCTAGGTCCTCCCCTAAATGTATAGTTTAGGGAAGGGGATAGAGTTCTACACCACAAATGGTTTCATTTCACCCAAACTAAGGCATCGAGGTGATGATTATGAGTTTATTATAATGTGATTCCTAGTGTGATTGGACTCAATTATTATTCCCATAAACTTGAGAATATTGAACATGCCTAATCTATTGAACACATGAAAATGAATATTGAACTATGGGAAGAATAATTAGTGAACCTAGATTCAAAGGTAGTATAATTACAAGTAATATAGTCTAGAATGAATTATTGAAAGATTTACCTTTACTTTACATTATTTATCACATGAATTCATTATCTACTTTTACTATATAATTTTTAGACACCATTGTGGGTGGCTTATGGAGTTACACTCACTCCTTGCATGGGCTGTCATTGGGTACCCACATAGATTTCGTGCTTGTTGGTTAGGACAAGGGCAAGTCCTCTATGCTTGGGAGTCGACTTTGACATGGGATGATTATCGGTGAGCTTCCTGGCTTAGAGTCGGAACCCTTTGGGGGATTCATTTGTTTGTATTTCTTTTGGGGTTTTATTTACATGGCACTATTGCATGACATGACATATTTACTATTGTATATGGGTTTTCCCACTATGGGAGTTGGTTATTTCCCAATGTTATTAATTGTTTCTTGTTGTTTCTTCTATTTAAATTGTGTTTTTATATGGTTTACTCAGGTAATGAGGGTATTTTCTCCCATGAGACTTATAAAAACCTTTATTTTTTCGGAAACCTCTTGCATATGAGGAGGCACACTTATGTTTATGTGGACACCCGACATGGGAAACTAGTTTAGTGGCACCTAGGCCAGGGAAGTTACTTTGTTATTATGCCACATAAGCCCATATTAACAAATTGATTGACAAACATGTGTAGTACATGATCAACTGAATCAAATGTCTATAGTGACAAATAAGTGTGGGACAGACACAGTTGATTCCAAATCCCACTTTTATGATTATTTGATAAATTTTTGTTGGTCATGGACTTCTCCTTTAAATACCAACAGTGTCCTAGGCATGAAGATATAGGAAAAACAATTTAATTAGAATATGGTTCGAATTTACCATATTAAAAATTGATATAAAATTTATAAATAAATACCATGATTTATAATGAATTGTGAATTTAATATCTGATATGGTTCTGACTCTATCAGGGGATGATGTAGGTATAGATAGTTCAGGTGTCCTCAGCATCCTGATGTTCAATGTTGTTAAATAATGTGTAATTGAGAAAAATGTAAATTTTTTAATTTATTAATTGTACTTTATTATTTATACAATTTCATACATTTTTATTTACTTGATATTGGTTTATACACCATTAATGGTGTCTTAATGAGTTGTAATCACACCTTAGAAGGGTTGTCTAATTGGTAAACAAATTGATTCATGGTAGCAAGACCTATTATGGGAGGGGGTCCAATGATAGAAGGATGAGTTAGGATGTATCATGGATCAAGGAACCAGACATGGTTTTGAGATCCTCTTGGAAATTTTTAGTTCCTTTATATTGGATTTTCATTTATACACTTGATATGCATGTTGGAATAGTATATCTAATATTAATCTTGATATTTTTTCCCGATTTTGATCATCTTATGATATTGGGTCATAATGGTTATATCAATTGGTTAGTTTTTTATTTTCACTAGATTTTTACTCTGATAAAGTGGGTTTAGTCTCTCCAAGATCGATATTATACCCTTGTTATTAGTCTATATCCACCGACGTATGGGGAGGCATCCTTGAGTTTACGTAACCAACCCGATTGGGGAATCAGTGTGTGGCACATGGGTGGAGACATTAAAATATATGCTTCAAAAACTATTATTGGTTCTTATTATAAATTTATGTCTCAAAGAAATAGAATTCAAGATGAATAACCCATAAATATATTATAACATAGATTTTGATAATGAATCAAAGAATAGATTATGTGTTTCAAATTAAAATCCAAATAAAAAAATTTTAAATACAACATGACATAATAAAAATCCATTAAAAACGTAATCATAGAATATAAAATAAAATTAAGATGTAATATAACTCAATTAAAATAAACTGTGTTATAAAAATCATTACCAGATGGTAACATTTGAGTTAAATCTATTTGGATGAAACGATTTAAATTGAAACTTAAAATAACATGATTTCTGATGGATTCAAGATATTACATATGAAATGGTCTATATATACATTATAGAATATAAATAAGTGGTGAATATAGTATATGTCTTGTAGAAGTATAATCTAGATGAGAAAAACACTTACATTGATTCCAAAAATTCATTGAATGTCCATTAACTCTTGTATAATTAGATTATGTAAATTATTTTATTTATTATGTAAATTTTATAAGTTTAATATATTATAAAAACATATTTTATTTTATTTCAGTATAATGTTATAATTTAATAGATAATTATTTAAGTCCATGTTCACTGTTTTGAGCATGTTCAGTTCATTGTTTCAAAACAGCCTCAGTATTTTAACTGGGGTAAAATTGGTCATTATTGAAATAAATCAATAAAAATAATCATCAAATTAATATTTTATTTATACATAAATTATAATTTAATGAATAATTATGAATGTTGGTTTTTAAAAAATGATGTTTGTAACATTCATGGAAATGGTAGGTCATACAAACGCAAGGGTGACATTACATTTATCAACGATCATTATGGAAATGAGGTAAGTAATATTTTATCAATATGATGAGATCATAAGATAATATATATAATATTATTTCTATAAATATAATTCTACATATAATAATTTTATTCTGGTGATGGAAATGGAGTGACATCACTTTGTGTAGGTGGTAGTCCAAACATCCATGACTGACGTAATCATTTTTCGTGAGTGAAAAGGTATGAAATAAAATTCTATTCATATTTTTATAGGGATAAATATGTCAATAAAATAACAATACGGTTGTTTAAATAAAATATATTCGTTTTCATTATCTTTATTACCATCCATGAAAATAAATAGTTAAAAATGAATCACATCGGTTCATGAGGTGGGACTCTGCCGTGCACATGAGGGACACTATTACACCCCTTAACGATTATAATGTAAAGAAATTATATATGAAATAATGACTCCATTGGTATTATTATTCTATAAAGATAATATATATACTTTAAACCCATCACCATACCCATTCGTGGAAGGTGGTAATGGAAAAAATGAATTGCATTGGTTCGTGTTGTGGTAGTCCTACATACACGTGAATGGTGATTTTTTAACCAATTTTATGGAAGAAGAGAAGGATTTAAATTACTAAATTAACCAAATAACATATAAGGATATGTATGTAACTAATGTTTTTATATAATAATGGTTTAAAAAATTATAATGGGGATGTACATGAAATATAATAAAAATGATTATTGAAGAACATTATGTCTTCTCCAAGTATCGTATTTTGTATTTCTATTGAAGACATATTAAAGAATGATTTATGGAGAAAATATGGCTACTATGATGATATAAATGATTTATTTATGTGATTTGGTCATTTATTGTCTAATAAAATGGGATTTGAATTTTTCAACAAGATAAGAGAGGGGTGACCTATTATAAGTGAGATGATTGGCACACTTGTATATTTTGAAAATAAATATTTGTACCCATATTATTCACAAGTAAAAAGGTCCAAAATGGATTATATATACATTGAAATTATAATATTGATATATATATATATATATATAATATTTTATAGACATGTTTTTGGGTCTTTTTTGTCATTATCATCCTCATTTAAACCCCGATAAAACGATCTTCACCATAACCATGGTAATTATTTTTTACTGTTTTCATTACCCATTATGATCTAAAATTAAGTTGTTCATATTATATAATATAAATTATTATTATTAAAAAAAATTCATTTTTATAAATTCAATTTACAATATTTCAAAAAATTAATTTATAATTAAACCCAATCACTAGAGAAAAAAGAGGGGTTTTAAAAGTGTATTTTCTAAAAAAATGATTTTATATTTAATCTATGTCTCATAAAAATAATTGAATTAATCTAAATTAATATTTAATTATATATAATATAAAAATATTCATTTATTCATCCCTTTTTTGGTTTTTTAATCAGTTAAAATGTAGAAACATTTTGCTACTTGAAATAGTTTTCTATAAAATCTTGTGCATAAACCCAAAGAAAAACATATAATAAAATACAATATGATGTTGATTGAAAATAAAATAATTTAATATAAATAAATAATTCTTATTTTAGTTGAAATAATTTTCAGAATATATGGTATCTTTTCATTAATTAATTTATTGAAAAGAAATGATATTTTTACAAAAAACGGTATATTCACTATTCACTTAGAAGCCAACTATTTCTAAAAAAATAAAAATATTTCAACCGAAGTAAATTATGATATTATTTTTTTCAAAAATGCATTTAATTTTATCAAATAAATTTACTATAACATATATAAATTCATAATAATTTGTTCATACAAAAAAAATAATAATCAATTTTGAAGAAAACATATTTTTTGTATAAAATTGCACAATAAAAAATGTACTGATCATTTAGTAATTATTTTCCAACAAATTATAGTTAGTGTTACATATATATATATATATAATTTATATAATTATATTTATACCCTCCAATATAACATCAATGATAAAGTAGTTATTTATTTCATGAGTTGTGAAAGCACATTGTTGCATATTGAATACACTATTGAACATTGTTTTATTTTCAAAAATTTTATTTTGTCATATTTGTAAGATCCTGGTTCTTATTTTTGAGGTACGAGTTTCTTAATTTCCTTTTTCCTTAATTTTTGTGAGAAAAATAAGGAAAATGGGGAAAACCCAAATTTTTTGGGTACATGCTGGGTACTTTTCAACCTGCCGTGTACTTCGGACATATGGGATGAGTACATAGGGCGTGTAGGCATGTCAATAAAGAAAAGTGTAAAAAATGACTGCACGTTGTGTACTTACTATATACACTCCATGTAATCAGTCGACAGGTAATAGTAAGGTAATGATAGTAGCCACCATCGCAGCGACAGTACACGCCGTGTACTCAGGAATACACACTTTGTACTTATGTCGAAAGATCAACAGAGCGGCAGCAAAAAGAAGCCGCCAGAGAAACAGTTAAAAAATGGAAAGTCCATGCCATGTACTTTTGAGTACACACCGTGTAGTTTCTTTTTTTCATATAAAATGGGCAGTAGCCTCCTCATTCGGAAGAGGAGGCAGTGGACGCATTTGGAGCACTAGGAGAGCGTAAAAAATCTTAGAGGAGCTCCCGACCACCCACCAGGAATCATATTCTTCCACCGTCGATCATGTTTGAACCACACGGGTGAGTGGTTCCCTCTCAATGAATCTTTCTTTCAAATTCTTCCTCAAAAATAAGTTATTTGAGTTTTAACTGAAATCTAATATCCTAGATCTACGTTGTTATTGGTTGTTTCAGGAGGCGCCTTTTGGGTATATCGATCAAGGAAGATCAAGGAAAGTGTTATGGTGTTTAATTCCAACTGTTGAGTGTTTTTGTGAACCATTGTGCTATGCGCCCACGTTTGGGGTGTCGTATGGTTGAGGCCTTGATTAATTAAATACATCAAATTGCATAGGTAATTTTTTGAATATGTATAACTGTTGTTTGGGGCCATTGCTTGATCTAGGTCCAACTTGTGGGTGTGTTTCCCATGTTTAGACATTTGGAAAGGATACCTAATGATATGCCATATCTATATAATGTTCTATGTTTTCTTGAGAGGAACATATATTTATTACTTGCTATGGGTTTTTCTAGGCCTAGTTTCTTGCTTAGCCTCAGGGCAGTGTTGTTTTTAGCCTGTGGGCAGTGTTTCTTAACCTGAGGGTAACATTTCTTATGCCTGTGAGTAGTACCTTCCATGCATGTGGGTGATATCTCGTATGCCTGTGGGAACTATTAGTTATGCCTATTAGCTGTCACCTGCAGGTTTCGATTTTGAATACCTATGGGTAAGGATATGCAGGTCTAATGACATTGTTTACTTTGAATATTCACTATGGTTATTTCAATTGTTTTACTTTCCAAAAAAAAGCATGGGATTGGAATTAATAAATAATCCTTAAAATAGTAATATAACTGGTAGAGATAGTTACTTTTGAGTACTGACTAGTTTACTGCATTTTATTATTGCACACTAATGTTACAAATTTTCACTGAAAGTTGGGAACGAGCCTTTGGTGGTTGACTACTGGGATTTGTTTCTCAAACCTTGTTTGGGTCATTTCATGTGCCCAAACAGATTATACTACTACAGGTGTCGATAAGGGAAAGTGTCCCTATACAGGTACTTGATTGTTGTAGTGGAGTATGAGAGAATGGGACCGAGCATAGGCTTTGTGATGGTGTTGAGTTCCTGCTACACTGCTTTGTTTTCCTTTGTTGTACTTGTACTTTGTATTGGATTATTCTAGATTGTAGTGTATCCTGTATTGGATTCTTTCCTAGAATTATAGAACTAATGCATCATAATATTTATATGACTTTTGATATCTTTTACTTTTGTACTATTATTCATTTTAGTTGGGTATTGTTTAATACTTCTGTTTTTTTATGTTTATATCTACGTCCACTGCGTTACACATTAAAAAATGAGGGTATAGTTTCCCCACTATCTGAACAAGGCCCTCGCTGCTAGTCCGCAACCTCTGGCGTTTTGGGAAAGGTGCTTGAGGTCATGTGACCAACTGGGTTCCTTGCACCCGTTTTGTGGCTTTTAGAACCGGGACGTTACAAAGTGGTATCAAAGGTATCATTTCTTTTCTCTGAGTTATTTTATTATTTGGAGATGACATAAAGATAGATTGTTAAGGTATTTGGTAATAATTGTTCCTAGGAGTAGCTACCTTATATACAGGTAAGGACCAGATTTCCTCGAATTAAATTGTGATTTTCTGTTTATGATTATTACAATTGATCTAATTTTCACAATTGTGTGACACACTTGTTGTGTGCTATTTATATTTTTATGACTAGGGTCTATTTATTTTTAACCCAATGAGATGAGGTTATGCCATATCAGGCTTCATTTAGGCACATGTTAGAATCACATTCCATGCATAATTTCCAAGCCATACAGGTGCATTAGAAATTGCATTTCGTTGTTATAGATGTTGTGCTAGAAAAGGCATGTTGATGTGATAGATGTCTTGAAAAAATAACTATTATTTGATAGGGTATAGTCATGTAATGTTCTGTGAATGAATTCCAAACATTGGTTTTTGAGGAGTATGGGCCCTCATCAACCGGAATTTGGTGGCTCATAGACTTGTTTACCTTGTTACAACAACGCATAAGATTCCAAGTTTGGATTCACGGGGAGCATGGGCCCTCACATATTATAATTTGGCACTTAGGTGTTGGTTTCAGTGTTTTTTTGGGATCTGGAGTTGTTACTGAGACTTACTATCTAGAATAACCCATAATAAATATTGTGTAGTTTTTGATTACCTTCCATTTAATATTTTATTCAGGAATAAATGAAAAAAATAAGTACATGTTGTGTACTATAAGTACATGCCGTGTAGTTTCTCCCCGTGTCATAGGTCGTGTAGGCAGAAACATGGGATAGTGAAACATGAAGTCATGCACGGTTTTGTTGTTATACACACCATGTTGTGTTGACCCTGTGTCTGTTGTGTAACTAACAACACGGGCGAAGACATCTGATATTATACATGTCGTGTTAATGGAAAATATGTGGTGTAGTTTGACCTGGGGACTAAGCCATGTAACTAACCAACACGGGTCAGTGTTACCTCTTCATAAACACGCCGTGTACTTGAGGGACTCACCGTGTTGTCTTGAACATTGAAAGACCGTCTGGATTTGGACGTGTGGCTAGGGAAACAGGGTGGTGTACACACCATGTGTGGGTGTAACATGCCGTGTAGAGTCAGTCGAGTAGCCAGTCATGTCACTGACAACACGAGTAGTTGGAATCTAAGTAGTAAACGTCGTGTCAATATAGAACACACTGTGTTGTCTGAGCTGTGAACCCGGCCGTGTAACGGACAACACAGGTCGGTAAGTCTTGTTTAGTACACGACGTGTAGTTATTATACATGTTGTGTAGTATCATTCAAAAGAGAGCCATGTGGCTAAGCTTTGTAAAAGGACTCAAGAAGGGGAAGAAAATTAAAGTACACGCCGTGTGTGTGGACAACACGCAGTGGGTTTGGGGTGTTACACATCCATTTTTCACATAAGTACACACCCATGTGAAAGACTAAAGGTAACACACTTCGTAGTTATTATACACACCGTGTAGTATTGTTTTGTAAAACATGAATGTTTTATTTCTCTTGTTCCCTTCTTACACTCCTTCTTTTCAATCCTTGATGATCTTAATCTCAGGTGTGTGTTTGACCTTGAATATTCATACCGTTGAGATGACCAGATGCCGTTCTCCAGGAGAGCGACAATGATTATAAATTATAGATGGTTGGTCATAGGCTACCAATGGATCCTCTAGAAAAGCCATATGTGGCACCAGCCGTTATACCAAACACAGGTGCAGAGGAGTAGTTCCATGAAGGCTTCATGCGGTTTATGCAGTCTTTCCAGGGAGCACCGCCAACTTCCACATCTATGGCAGAGCTAACTCATATATTCTAGTATCAGCATCCACCTATTTTTTCAGGTGATGGAGGAACACATGCTAAAAATTCTTGGCTAGGTTCTTTTCACACTATCTTAGAGAATTTTGAGACACCTCCAGGGTGGAGGGTCAAGCTCGCTATAGACATGTTGTGTGATTCTTCCAAGAGGTGGTGGGATGTTACCCCCAAGACCAAGTATCACCGGGACATGGCATGGGACAATTTTTTTGGAGTCTTCTATGAAATTTTCTTCCCAGAGACGCTAAGGTTAGATCGAGCTCGAGATTTAATGAATCCATAGCAGGGCACTATGTTAGTGATGGATTATTCTGCCCGCAACACCGAGCTACTACGCTTCACACCTGTACTAGTGGGATAAGAGGCATTGAGGGCTTGATGCTTTGAGAATGGCCTTCAATATGACATCCGAGCACTAGTTAATGATTTTAGGTTTCCTACAGTGCATGCTATTGTGAACCAGACATTGATTACATAGCAGAACCTATAGGAAGATAGTGGTGTAGGTCAGGGTGCTTCAGCACTAGTTTCTCTTACTATTTCTACCAGCAAGAGGAAAAGGTAGATGGATTTCTCATATGGTGGTAGTACTAGCTAGAATAATTCTTCAGGTTTCTAGGTAATGTGATACTAGTGCGGTAAAGAGGGGCATATGAGACCGCATTGACGACGTGCCCTAGTGGAGTGCTGAGCCTGCGGAAGGATAAGACATATGCAATTTTTTTTACGGATTTTCCACTAGTGGCTAGTGAGAGGGGTTTTGTATAGACTATGCATGCGGGAGCAGGTCCAACAGCTTCTTAACAATCAGGTAATTAGAATACATCAGGCCAAGGTGGTGGTCGTGGCCATGGAAGCAAGACAACAGGATCTCAAAGATAGGAGGGCGGGTCAGTTCAGGGTAGCCATGCTGTGTTGCACAGCCGTGGCACTGGCCAGGCATATGAAATTTAAGAGACCCAACAAGAGAAATATCCCGGACCTTCTACTGTTAGAGGTACTATTATAGTTTCTTTTATTTTGTCTTCAGTACTTTTTGATGATGGTGCTACACATAGAATTATATCTGGGCCTGTTTTAGAGAGCATTTTGCTATGTGTTTTTTTATCTTATGATTTTATGACTCAAGACAATTCGTTGCGGAGTACAACAGCATGTGTATGCTGGTGAAAGGGGTTCCCCCTAGAGGTTGGTTGGTGTCACATTCTATGGGACCCTTATGTCTTGGAGTTGTTGATCTATGACTTCATTCTCGGGATGGACCTGTTGGTACCCTTTCAAGCCTTTGTAGATTTTTATCATCGCGGGGTGAGTTTCACGTCCAAAGAGGGTGGAGAGTTTCAATACAAGGTAGTGTGGTATGTACAAGAGAGCCGAGATGGACCCGAGCATCGTGGGCGAGGTGGAATGACAACTCAAATTGAGAGTTTTTATCTAGATGACCAGGGAACTTGTCAGAAGGATCTCCGTCATGTGGTTGATTGTTTCAGGGATGTCGTCCCAGAAAACTTTTTAGGTCTACCTCAGGATCGAGAGGTGTATTTTACTATTCAGCTTGTCCCAAGAGCATCACCAGTGTCTATTCCTCCTTATATGATGGCTACACCAGAGTTTCACGAGCTCAAGAGGCAGTTGGAAGAGTTGAAGGCAAAGGGTTTCATCCGACCCAGTACTTCTCCTTGGGGTTCACCTTTCCTGTTTTCTAAGAAGGCAGATGGTACCCTCAGACTTTGTGTGGATTATCGGAAGCTGAGACATATGATAGTCAAGAACCGATATTCCTTACCGAGGATTGATGATATTTTTGATCAACATAGAGGATCACGAGTGTTCTCTAAGATTGACATGAGATATGGATATCATCAGTTGCATGTTAGACCACCAGACATACTGCTTATAGATTTTCAGAGCAGATATAGTCTCTACGAGTACTTGGTTATGTCATTCGGACCCATGAACACACCCGTAGATTTCATGGATCTGATGAATCGTGTGTTCCACCCATATCATGATTCATTTATGGTAGTCTTCATGGATGATCTCTTAGTTTACTCTCACACTCAACACGACCATGCCACTATCATGAGATTGTATTGAGTACACTGAGAGAGAATCATCTATATGCTACGCTCTCAAAGTGCCACTTTTGGACAGACCGAATACACTTCCTCAGTCATATCATCTCAAAGGCAGGAGTTGCGGTAGACCTAGAGAAAGTGAGAGCAGTAGTTTCCCAGGAGCAGCCTAAGAACATGTTTGAGATATAATGATTCTTGTGGCTGGCTGGTTACTAGAGGCACTTTATACAGGACTTCTCCCGAATAGCAGCACAGTTGATGGGTTCGATTAAGAACGTAGTGAAGTTCGTTTGGACAGAAGCTTACAAGACATCCTTTCAGGAACTGAAGGGAATGTTAACATCAGAACCAGTCCTAATACTTCCCTAGCTAGGGATGAGATATGTAGTTTATTGTGATGAATCAGGTATTGGGCTGGGAGTAGTGTTTATATAGGGAGATCGAGTAGTTGTGTACGGGTCTCAGCAGATGAGGCCACATGAAAGGAATTACCCAACACATGAGTTCGAGTTGGCAGAAGTTATTCAAGCGTCACTCTGTTGGAGACATTATCACATGGGAGAACATTTTGTAATGTTTTTGGACAACAAAAATCTAAATTGTATCTTTACCCAGCGTGACATGAATCTAAGATAGAAAAGGTGGTCTGAATAAATTCATTCCATCGACATTGATCTTTCATATACATGGTAAGGGTAACATAGTTGCTGACGCACTAAGTTGGAGGACTTATATACATGCAGTGCAGGAGGCCAGTGGTATGTGGCAACATCTCTATTTTTTCTCTAAGATGCATTTGGTGGTGCACGATGGTTAGGGGAAATCTTATCTTTCATCATTAGTTGTGAATTCTACCCTCCTAGAGAGAGTGAGGATGATATAGCTATCGGATTCAGAAGGCCTAGTCCTACAGGAGTCGGTAGAATGTGAGGACCCTCCTTCTGGTTGGACGATAGGCAATGATGAGGTAATGTGTTTCCATGCACGTGTGTGGGCTCCAAGGGATATATGTGAGGAGTTGATGCAATAGTTTCATGCTTCAGCTTGGGTAGTGAATCCCAGTGTTACCAAAATGTACAATGACTTGAGATGTCATTATTGGTTGTCGGGTATGAAAAAAGAGGTAGATGGTTTTGTTAAGAGATGTTCTACCTGTCAGCAGGTGAAGGAAGAGAATTAGAGGCTAGCTGGACTGTTACAACAGTTACCCATTCCGAAGTGTAAATGAGATGATCTTGTGATGGACTTCGTGACTAGGTTTCTGAGGTCACCTCGAGGCAGTGATGTAGTATGGGTTGTTGGGGGCAGACTTACGGATGTACCTCACTTTTTGCCGATCAAGGAGACCTTCGGTGTTGACGAGCTCTGAAAGTAGTATATCTGAGAGGTGGTACGTCATCATGGGGTTCCACATTATATCGTTTCAGATAGGGAATCACGCTTTATGTCTCTCTTTTGGAAGAGTTTTCAGGGGGTACTAGGTACATATATGATTTTGAAAATAGCTTACCACCCTCAGACCGATGGCCAATCAGAGTGTACAATAAATGTTCTTGATTACATGCTGCGTGCATGCATCCTGGACTTTGGGGGCTCTTGGGAAAAGAACATACCCCTGGTCGAGTTTTCATATAAAAATGGTTTTTAGGAAACTATTTATATGGCATCATACGAGGCTTTGTATGGTAGGCTATGCCGATCACCCTTGTGCTGGTTGGAGGCAGGTGAGGCAGCTTTACTAGGACCACGTCTCGTGCAGGAGACTTCAGAGAAGGTCCAGTTTATATGAAAATGGATGGCTACTACACAGTCTCGTTAGAAATTAAATGTTGATCACCGTAGATGGCCCTTGGGGTTCGTGGTCAGGGATCAGGTTTTCTTGCATGTTTCACCAAGGTTGGGACATAGGCACATCAAGAAACAGGTTAAACTTTCACGGAGGTATGTGAGGTCGTTCGAGATTCTGGAGAGAATTTGGTCGGTTTCCTATCAGTTTTAGTTACCCTAGAGGTACCAAGACATGCACGATATCTTCCTT
Source organism: Viscum album (assembly GCA_963277665.1). NCBI lineage: Eukaryota > Viridiplantae > Streptophyta > Magnoliopsida > Santalales > Viscaceae > Viscum > Viscum album. The sequence continues at coordinate 1,295,373,756 of OY728142.1, read as the reverse complement.
GTATATCAACTGCACAATTTTTACTCAGAGTCATCTCACGTTTTTCATCCAGAGGAGGTTGAACTTTAGGTCCATGCATCCTTTAATGATAATCCAATTAGTATTATTGGTAGGATGATGGAGGTTCTCTGAGGTAGGTCAGTTCCTCTCGTACGGGTGATATGGCAGCATGTCCAAGTGCAGGACAAAACCCGAGAGGGGGAGACTGACATATGTGATCAGTGTCCAGAGTTGTTCACATCTTTATCTTCACCACCCTTGGAAGGGCGATTTGAGGAGTAATTTCTTTAAGGGGGGAAGTTTGTAAGAACTTGATTGTTATTTTTTATGTACGAGTTTTTTCATTTCCTTTTTCCTTATGTGTTTTTTAGAAAAATAAGGAAAATGGGGAAAAATAAAAAACATTTGTGGGTACAAGACATGTACTTTTCCTCACTCCATGTACTTTGGTCGTGTGGGATGAGTACACAGGGTGTGTAGGCATGTAGGCGAAGAAGGGTGTAAAAACGGACTACACACCATGTACATTGTATATACATGCAATGTAATTAGTTGACATGTTAATAGTAAGGTGGTGGAAGTAGCAACCAGTGGAGCGACAGTACATGCCGTGTACTCATGAATACATGTCGTGTAATCATGTCGATAGATGAACAGTGTGGCGCTGAAAATTAGCCTCGATAAAAATAGTTAAAAAAAATTACACACTATGTACTTGAGAGTTCACGCCGTTTAGTTTTTTTTCTGCTTGAAATGGGAAGTAGCCTCCTCATTTGGCAGAGGAGGTAGTGGACGCGTTTGGAGCACTAGAAGAGTGGGATGAATCTTGAAGTATCTCCCGACCGCACATCAGGAATCAGATTTTTCTTCAATCAATCACGTTTGAACTGAACGGGTATGTTCTTCCCTCTCCATGAATCTTTCTTTACAATTATTCCATTATATGGAGTTATTTGAGTTTGAATGGGAAATTATTTATCCCAGATCTACACCGTTCTTGGTCGTTTATTGAGGCGTCGTTCGCGTATATCAATCAGAGAAGATAGAGTTCAGTGGTTTGGTGTTTAATTCCAACTATTGAGTGTTTTGTGTACCATTATGCTATGCTCCCACATTTTGGGTGTCGTATGTCTGAGGCCTTGATTAATTAAATACATATAATAGTGTAGGTAATTTATTGAATAGGTATAACTGCTGTTTGGGGTCATTTCTTGGATCCAGGGCCACCCTGTGGGTGCATTCCCCTTGTTTAGCTGTTTGGCCAGGATACCCAGGGGTATTCCATATCAATAACATGTTTTATGTTTTCTTGAGAAGAACATAAATATATTTCCTTTTATGTGTTGGTATCGGCCCGATTTCTTGATTAGCATGAGGGCAGATTTGTGTTTAGCTTGTGGGTAGTGTTCGTTAACCTGAGGGTAACATTTTTTTGACTGTGGGAGTACCTTCCGTACCTACGAGAAATATATCATATGACTACGGTAACTATTAGTTATTCCTTTGGGCAGTCACCTACGGGTTTCGATTATGATTATCTGAGGATAAGGGTATAAATGCTTGAGGAAAATTTTTACATTGAATATTCACTGTGGTGATGTCACTTTTTGTACTTCCCTAGATAAAGCAGAAGCCTGGAAGTAATAAATAATTGTTAAAATGGAAATAGAACTGGTAGAGACATTTACATTTGAGTACTTCCTAGTTTACTAAATTTTATTATTGCACACTACTATTTCACATTTTCACTGACAGTTGGGCACGAGCCTTTGGTGGTTGGATACTAGGATTTATTTCTCATAACCTGTTCGGGACATGTCTTGGGCCCAAATAGATTATATTTCTGTAGGAGTTGATAAGGGAAAGAGTCTCTATATATGTACTTGATTATTACATAAGAGTAGGAGAGCTTGAAACCGATCTTGGGCATGTGATGCTTCTGAGTTCCTACAGCACTGCTTTGTTTTCTTTTGCTATACTTGTATATTGTGTTGGACTATTCTAGATTGCAGTGTATCCTGTTTTTGAGGAATTCCTAGAATTAGTGTCAAAATGCATCATCATATCTATATTATTGTTGATATATTTTACTTATTTACTATTATCCATTTCAGTTGGGTATTGTTTATTGCTTCCGTTTTTTGTATGTTTATATCTACTTTCGCTGCATTATACTTTGACAAATGATGTTATATTTTTCACACTATTAGACCTAGGCCTTCACTGCTAGTCGGCAGCCTCTGACATTTGGGAAAATCCGCTGGAGGACATATGACCAATCGGGTTCTGGGCACCCATTTTGTGGCTTCTAAAACTGGGACGTTACAAAATTATCATTGAATGTGAAATAAATGTTCATCAATTCATGATTTGTGAAAAAATAATTCGTCTCATGGAATTAGTAATAGGTGACTTCAATAGATGTGAATAAATCATTTGTCTTCATATCAAGTTTGAAATGGAGATTATAGTTTTCTATAAATCTAATGAGTTTAAGAAGAAAATAAATATGGAATTATAGGAAAACTCAATAAATCATGGAGAGAAGAATATGATCTTTCAATAATTCTTCAGATGTGGAATTATATGTGGAATAAAATGTCTTCATTGGACTATTAAAATTTTTAATAGTATGAAGAATGTTTATTGAGTAATTATTTGTAGTTGTGGTTGAAGAAGATTGATAATGATGGAAATACAGTGAATGAGGAATGAAATTCACCGATCAAACTCTAGTTCCTCATGTGCAATGTGTTAGGTATATAGAAATATAAAATTCCCCAATCCAGGAGAAAATGATGATGAATCTCCATAATAACCTCTAAAGACTATGAAAAAAGGGAGGTTTTATGAAATCCCAAAATAAAATGTGTATCATTATAATTAATCCCAAAATATCCTCCAATCCTTAGTATTGGATTTCATGTTTCACATTGTATAAAGGTTCCGTATGAAAATATTATTGTTCATTTTTATGGAAGGAGATGTGATTATAAGAATTTATTATATCCGCCAATGTGGATTCTAGAATACTGAAATCTTATTTTATATTCCTTCATAACAAGGATGAATCCATGAATCCAATGTAAATTTTTTTCATAGCGTAAAATATAATTTATTTAATAAAGGGTGAATTATTTATTTGAAGGTTATTGTTATTCTAATAATATTAACATAAGAGTTATGGATACCATCATCGATTTTTGTGTCTAATATTCATCATAAGTATAAATTAATTGACTAAACTTTTGTGAAATTATGTTGTGGGACATTATTATTATTATGTATTTCTTGGGGAAAATTTATGGAAATACAACCACTTTTATATTTATTAATGTTAAAATTTATTTAAGAGTAATGTGTTACAATTTCTTTGACATATGATTCAAGGTATTGGTAAAATATAAGTGTTATCTTATATTTCATGTTAAGTTAACTGTGGGTTATTTATATTATAGAAATATTTAAGAACAATAGTAATTTTTTTTTTGAAAAATGGATTATCTATAATCTGGGTGAAAAACGTTTCCATCTAGTAAGACCATAGGACTTAAAACCGTAAATAAAGAGTGGAAAGGGCATAAAACCTAACACATAACATTGTAAAATAGTATTTCTGTTGGGAATGAATAAATATAGTTATTACTGGGTATGCATATCATTTTTTTTCAGAAAGTTATAGTGTAGTGAAAAATGTATAATGGGATGATGCAACCCTTATCCATACCAAAATGGAAATGAGAAAACATCACTGTTGGTTTTGTCATTGGAAACCTCAAAACCGAATAAAATCATAACACTGCATTTGTTATAGTCAATCACATTAAAATTATAGAAAAAAACATCTCTATCATATAATATTTCTATTTGGAATAGAATTTTGTGATATACATCAAGTATGTGGTGATGTTTCATGGAGTAAACCAGTCAACTATATCTGATCATGATTTGAGGATTACCTCATTATTCCCTCAATATAGAGTAATGTTTCAGAAGTATGTATCTTATTAATAGATATGGTTATTCTAAGAGAACAATTCAGAACCTATATAATATTCTATGATTTTTTGTTTTTGGATTTCAAATGTGTTTGGTATCAACACCTTCCTCTAGTTGAGTTTCTTCACAATAACAACTTTTACTCGAGCATTTAGATAGCTTATTATTGACCCTTTTCCAAAAATAATTATAGAAATACAATTTAATGAGATGAAATTTGAGAAATAAATAAATTATTATTAGATTTTTTAGATGAAATGGCAGATAACGTTACGTTCATTTTTCAACTTAAAAGAGAATAAAAAAAAGATGCTATAAAATTTATGTTGAAAACCACTAGTGTGATTTTAATTTTTTTGATAGTGATAATGTGTATCTATGAATTTATTCTTGAAATAAGGTAATGATATTTGGAATGTAGGGAAAAAATAATTCCTATGTATATTATCCCCTTTGGAAATCTTGATTATATTGGGATTGTAGCTTATCACATGGTACATCTACCAAATAACACTTAGGTTCATGATATATTCTATATATATCTCGTATGAAATTACATACCTCATCCATCACATTTAATGACCAAAATTGTCGTACTAATGGATCATTATCCTACTTATAAGGAAATTTTGGTAGATATTCAATGTCATAGAGAAAAAGTGCTGCAAAATAAGACCACTCATGTGGTTGATGATTAGGTGAAAAACTACTATCTAGAAGAAACTTTATTGGAACAAGAGGATGTAATGAAGAAAATGTATCCTAAATTATTTTAAATAAAATTATTGAAATTCATGTGAAAAAAATTTACAGTGGGAGTATAATATGTCTACCATATATTTTATAAAATATTTTATTTTTATAAATCTAATTTATTTGAAATCCTGTATTAGAAGAAAGACAGAGTTTTAATGAACCATGTAATTAATTTTCTATATCAATAATTAATTGATTTCACTAAATGAATACATAAAGAATAAATATGATATATTTTTCATGTTAAATATTTAGAATATGATTTAATAATGATTAAAATTCATGGAAATAATATATCAATGAAAATAAGACATAAAAAATGAAGTGCTTATTACACAAACATGATTTTAACAAGGAATTGAAAACGGATGGTATTAAAATATCATAAGTTGATAATATATTGTATGTTATATTCATTTATTGATATTTAATAGATTTATATTAAACCTATATTGAATATACATTATGTTTTAACATGATCCAAGGAATTCAGGAATCAGGGTAATGGATTTTCTGCTCACTTTTATTTTCAGCTAGACACATTCTATATTCACCATGAGTTTATTTTATGTGTTGTAGATACCTTCCAAGAATGTATTTTATGATTATAATCCCTTGTATTATGTTTATTTAAATATCCATTTAATCATATATCATTCATGTGGTTTTTGTTTTAAAAGTTACCAATGTAGTAGGCGATTGTGTCTCAATTTTCCATCATTGAGACATATGTCATGTTATTCACCTATCTTCTATCATGAGGTGTATATAACGAAAATTATTCATGATATAACATGAATGAAATTATATTTAATATTTTTAATGTTTATTTTTATGGTATTCATTAATGGGTTTTATGATTCAAAAGATACCATTGTGATAATGGTTTGATGAGACATCATCATTGTTTATCAGGCTTGTTTATGATTATTCTTTAGATGATGAAATATTAAGATATATTTCGAAATAAAATTTTGATTTTTATTATACTCTAGTTATTTATTGAAAATATATATTTTCCACTCAATTTAATCATAATATTCACTTGTGACTAAAAAATAATTTTTTAATTAAATCAGGATTTATATTTGTATTTGGATAAAAAAAATTTAGGATAATGTTTTCATAAAAAATATAAATATATAAATATTTTTATTCATTAATTAATATTTGAAGTCAAATTTTCTCATTTTTTACTCTTCATAATATTTTTAAAAATTAATATTTATATTATATTATTAACATGAACAATTTGTCCTTTATAAAAAATGTGAAGGGAATCTTTGTTTAAACATGTACAACATGTAATTAATTTCTTTCGTTAAATATTTGTAAATATTTTAAAGAATACATTATAATTTTAAATTATTATATTCAATTAAAAGTATTTCAAAAATATTTTAGGAATTTTTAGATATAAATTTTTTCTTTTCAATGATATGTTATTTAAAAAAATAAATGATCTGAGTGATCGTACAAAATAATTTTCCATATAAGATGAAATACATGCTTCTACTTATGATTTAATAGGGATATTATCAGTGCTAATGAAAAAGTGATGATAAAAGTACCATATTATCAGCGCTGATAAAGGTACCCCCTTTAACAATGCTTTTTTAGCATTGTTAGAGGTACCCCCTTTATCAGCGCTTTTTCAAAAAGAGATGATAAAGGGTCTACATCCAAAAAAATCATTAAAAAAATTATATAAATATTTAAATATATAGATGTAGTTATATTGATATAAATATAATATATATATTTTAAATATAATTTTAAATATATTTTAGATAATTATTAATATACACTTACACTTAATATATAAGATATTTAATGAAAATGGCTTATAAAAAAATTTAAAACAAATTTAATTAATAATTTGATAGTTATTTTTGAGTAATAGTCATTTAATTGCAATTTCAAGAATAAAAATTAAAAATAATTAAAAAAAGATCCAAAATATGTTGAAAACGCAACTCAAACATCAAACAGCCATAACTTTTGATCTGGGTGTCCCTTTGTGCTCTACCACATATCAAATCAAATCATGCGACGAGCTCTACGTCATTGTGAACTGGGAGAAACCTATTCAAGGTTTTTTTTATGCCAAAAAAGGCCCAGAAGGCCTCCAAAACTGAGTTTTTAGTCGGGGTACGCAGTTTTTTTTAACATTTTGTGGATTTTAAGCCTCGTTTAAGTTGGTATTATTGGATTTTTTGGTGGGGAATGTATTTATTACAAGGTATTGAATTCATATTGATATTATGTTATTTAAATTTCATCGTTTTTTAGAATGCACTACTATTTATAATCAGATATATTAAAATATATACATATTTGTTATATATTAACACATAAAAATATAATTAAATATAAATAATAAAATATATTTACATATAAAATATATTAGCTTTATCTAAATAAAAACTAATATCCATTTTATTTAAAATTAATATATATGAATATTTATATGCCTATATATTAATCTAACTATATATTTATATATTAATCTAAGTATAAATATATATATATATTAATATATATATATTAATATAACCATATATATATATTAATAATACTATAAATATATATTAATATCACTATAAATATATATATTAATATCACTATAAATATATATATTAATATAACTATATATATATTAATATAACTATATATATATATATCAATATATATATATATTACTATCAGAATAAATATAACTAAATATACATATATATATATAAATAGAGATATATATTAATATAACTATATATACATATTAGTATAACTATATATATATTAATATAACTGTATATATATTAATATAACTATATATATTACTATACGAATAAATACAACTATATATATATATATAAATAGAGATATATATTAATATTAACAATATAATTAATATTGCTATATGTATATTAATATGACTATATATATATATATTAATATAACTATATATATATATATTAATATAAATATATAATACTATACGAATAAATATAACTATATATATATCCTAAAATGGAAAACAAATCAAAATAAAGGAGTGGTAAGGGCTTAGGCGTGCAAGGGGGAGGTCTCGAGTTCAAATCCTAGTGGAGTCAGGGGCGCGTGCGCATGAGAGAATATTGGAGAAAGCGCTGTAAAAGGGTAGATGGGGTGTGTGGGGCGCTGTAGGGGGGTGGAAAAGAGCTGTAAAAGGGGGGGGGGGCTCAAGCGCTATAAAAGCCCCCCGATTGGTAGTATTATTTTTAATTTTTTTTAATTTTTTTATTATTTTTAAATTTTCATAAACTTTTTTAAATTTTTTTAACTTTTATCAGTGCTTTTAAGAAAGAGATGATAAAAGGGGTCCTTTATCAGTCCTAAACTGAAAGCGTTGATAAAGGAAGTGCTAATAAAGGGGTATTTTATCAGCACTAAAACAAAGCGCTGATAAAGGACCATTTTATCATCGCTTTGTTTTAGAGCTGATAAAAGACCACTTTTATCAGTGCTTCTTTCTAGCACTGATAAAATGTGTATTTATCAATTCTTTTTGTAGCACTGATAAAGGGGACCCCCCTTTATCTTCACCGGCTTTAACAGTTCTTTTCTAGCACTATCAAAGGCCATTTATAGCATGATAAAATTTGTATTTGTAGTTATAATTGTTTATTATTGAGTCAATATGGTTTTCCTTATGACATTTCCATTCCTTCTTGTTTTTGAATTCCTTTTTGTTTTGAAAATCAAAAACACCTTATACTTAAGCAAATACATATTTTACTTTTATAATGAAAATTTCCTTCCCAAAGGAATTTACCCCTACGATGTTTTCATTGTTCATATCAATATTTTTCTTCAGTATAAAAATTGGATTCATATATAAAACCTCAGAATCAAATAATACTTAGATATGAATCATTCTGTCTTAGGATCTGAATTCTGGATACGAACTCTAATGAAGTTCCATTCCAAAATCTGGATATGTACTCTCATGAAGTTCCATTCCGAATTCTGGATACGAGCTATAATAAATTTCCATTCTGAATTCTGGATACGAACTCTAATGAAGATCCACTCCAAATTCTGGATACGAAAACTCATGAAGTTCCACTACAAATTCCGAGCACGAACTTTCATGAAGTTCCACTGTGAATTATGGATACGAACTCTCATGTAGTTTGACTCCGAATTCTGATTAAAAACTTATCTATGTTCTAACTCCAAGTTCTCTGAATTCAGACTCCAAACTCTTATGAGTTCTGACTTTGAATTCCCAAGAACTCTGACTCCGAACATTGTATGTTCTGGTTCCGAATACGGGTGAAATCAGACTTCGAATTTCCTTGAAATTCAGACTTCGAATTTCTATAGAATTTAGGTTCCGAATTCATACAAAACAGAATCTAAATATCTCTTAATTATAGACTACAAATTCCATTTTTGTTAGACTCTGAACCTTTATTTACTTTCATTCTGAATATTAGTTTATTTATGCTTACACTTTCTTATTACGAAACGATGTTGTTCATTCAGTTATTGACTAACCGTTGGTTGAGTGACACGTGTACAGGTCCCTCCGAAATTCAAGGATAAATTTGGCTGTTGGAGGAGGGAGCCAACCGTTATAGCATTTCCTATAAATAAGAGATCATTTGAATGAGCTCGATAATGATTTTTGACATCTGTGCTTACATGTTGTTGAAGTGATTTCTAGAGAGAGAAGCTCTTATCAACTCTTATGTATCATGCAGAAAGTTTGAACAGCTTGTTCAAACTTTTCCTTGTACAGATTTGCTTTGTGCGGCTCCGATTTTTTCTGTGTACAATCGAGGGATTACGGGGATAGGAAGGCAGAGGTTTCAACAACTTGAAGTTGAGGACTTGCTTTCTGAGGAAGATAGAGGTGTCGACTACCAGATAGTTTAGGGCTTGAGAGGATAGCAAGAAAGTCTTTCATCTTCGTATCGAGGGCTTACCCTGGTGTGGGTAAGACAGAATTTCGTGAAAGTATAAATCAAGGGACCTTTATCCAAGGTTGTTGGATACACTTATCTCTGGGTTAAAAGACTTATTACTTGTTACTTGTTTTGTTACAAGTTTTCTCCACCGCATTTTGTATTGTTGATGAAAGTATACTATCTTATACTTCCTCACACTTGTTCTCTGATATAGTTAGATTCTGTACGCTTTAATGTAGAATCTTAATCTTTTTAATTTTGTGTTAAGTTTTATTTTAGGAATTAATTTTCTGGAGTTTAGCACATTATTATAACTTATAGAGGTCTTGTGAATTATCTTCTTTAACCTTTTTAAACATAACCATCCTAAAAATCCCCCTAAGGAATTTTTAAAAGGTACAATTCACCCCCCCTCTGGTATCTGAGAATCTCATTCTTATTTTGTTACTAAGTTTGGTATTATAGAGTATATCATACTCAGTCACATACCATCCTAACAATTGGTATCAAAGGATTTCGTTCAATCTGAATTAATCTCACGATTAGATTCAGAAGAGAATTATCGGAATTTACTTTTCATATTCACATTTCCGGATTCATATTTTTTCAGAATCTTTATTTCACACTCATAGTTTGGATTCACTTTTTCATAGAGGTACTCTTATTCTATTTTTTTTATTTCTTATAATATTTCCCCTACATAAAAACTATTTCGTCTAATAAGTTTTTGTGTAATTATTTTTATTAAATATGGTAGGAATCAATGATGGTAATATAGACAATCTTAATCCAACCTGACCACCAATATTTTATAGTAATGATTATGAATATTGGAGAGATCACATGGAGACTTTCATTAATAACATTGGTGTTGAAAACTTTGTTATGCTTACCAGTGGATACAAGATACCTAATAAAGAAGTAAGTGCCTTTACAAATCAAAAAAATCATGACTACCAACAAAATTATAAGGTATGCAACACTTTACATTGTTCAATGACTAAAAATATATATAGCCAAATTTCTTCTTGTGAAGCAGAAAATCCGATACAGAATAAACTTGATGTTACTCACATTGGAACATCAAAAGTAATTGAGACTAGTAGATCCATGCTTAGAGATGAATATCATGATTTTAGTTTTCCTTATGGTGAACCCATATGCAAAGTACAACAGAGATTCATGACAATTGTGAATAGCTTGAAATCAGTGGGAGTGAAAGGTTTGGACGATGAATCTATTGTTGACAAGATCATCGACATCATGCCGGAAGAATGGGAATCTAAAAGGATTACAATTGATGAGAATAGAGAGGTTACACAGATTACCCTTGATGAGATGTTTGGAACTTTTCTTCAGCTTGAGACTAGAATGAAGAGATATGCTGATATAGTAAAGGAGAATAATGGGAATGGTAGTGTTTCTTTTACTACTACTTCCAACCATATCAAGGTCAAGACTCCTGAGAGAGTTACTAGATCCAGATCTAAGAAAGTTTCTATACATTCCGAATCTAGTGGAAGTGAGTCCTCCAAAAATGAATTAGAAAATCTTGCTCGAAGGATGAAAAAGATAGTTAGATAGAGGAACTTTCAATCTAAATACAAGAAGAAGGAAATGAAAGGTAAGAAAGATGGAGAAGTTACATGCTATTAATTTAAGAGAGTTGGACGAATAAGACTTGATTTCCCTATGCACAATAGAAAACAAAAAAAAAGGAAAAAAATTATGAGAAAAACAGAAATAAATATTAAAAGTCCAAATCTAATAAAGTGTTGAAAGCCAATGACACATGGAGTGCTAGTGGTGGATACTCTTCAGATGAATCATCGGATTATGAATCTTCTGGACATAAGAATCTTAGTCTTATAGCCAGGCTACCTATTGATAATAATTTCTTTATGGCTAAGGTACACAATGCTGAATCATTGACCATTGTTTATTTGAATTCTAATGATATTAAATATTATAACACATCGGATGAAGAATCCTCTTCTGATGAAGATAATAGTTTACCTACCTATGAAGAAGTTTCTAGGTTTTCCAAACTTCTTGAAAATGAGAATTCAAAACTCAAGAAAAAACTCGATAAACAAAAATTCTAGGAATATTATTCTTACAAAGGACATATTAGATCTTCATAAAGATCTTTATAAGAAAAATGATAATTTTGAAAGTATTTCAAGAAATCATGAGGAAGTATGTTCTGAGAAAAATAATCTTCTTAAAGATCCAAAAAATATAATTTCTAAGAAAAATGTTTTCGAGCCTAGATCTAGCCCAGAATCAAATGTTTTTTAAGAAAAGAACCTTGTTATAAAACTCAAATCCGAAATATTTTCTTTGAGGAAGTGTTTGTCTAACTTTACCCTAGGTAAGGAAAATATTGGTAAAATGTATTCACAAATTCAACCTCGAAGGAATACTTTTGGTTTTGGTTACACAAGTTCTAAATCGATTTTTAGTAACAAATACTTTGTTCCTAAACGTACCCCATTCTGCACAAACTGTCAATGTGGTGGTCACTGGGAAAAGAATTATTCCTTAAATAAAACCCAATCCTTAGGATTTCATAAGGCCTATTTTTATAAGAAGATGTGTGTACCCAAAATTTTGCTTTCTGAGATTTCAGGATCCAAGCAAGTCTGGATTATGAAAACCTAACTTTTTCTTATTTTCAAAAAAATATGGAATGTACCAAAAATAATACATGGTACATGGATAGTGGATGTTCCCTTCATATGACTGGTAACAAAACTATTTTGAAAAGATTATCAAGACGAATGGAGGAAAAGTATCTTTTGGAGATAATGCTCAGGGAGAAATTATTGGTATCAGTAACAGTTTTCTTCATGGAAAAACGTTGATTTCAAATGTTTTATTTGTTAAGGGTGTTAAGGACAACCTCATCAGCATAAGCCAATTATGTGATGAAGGCCATCTTGTAAATTTTAGGAATGATAAATGCCTAGTACACAATTTCAAGGAAGAATTTATTCTTTCTTCCAATAGGATAGAGAATGTTTACACACTAAACATAGAAGACCTTATGAGCTAGGACTTAACTTGCCTTAGTGTAATGGAAGATCATTCTTGGTTGTGACAGAGAAGGTTAGGACAATGTATCCTTAGGAACATATGAAAACGTTCTAAGAAAGGTTTAGTTAATGATCTACCAGATCTTAGATTTTATTTTTCAAATGTTTGTGACCCATGTCAAAATGTCAAGAAACATAAATCAAGTTTTAAATCAATCGGTGAAGTCGCAACAACTGATGCACTACAGTTGGTGCATATGGATCTTTTTGGTCCAACACAAACTAGAAGCATTGGGGGAAAGTACTATGTATTTGTTTTGGTTGATGATTACACTAGATTTAGCTGGGTATATTTTCTAGTAATGAAGTCTGATGCTTTTTCTTATTTTAAAAGTTATAGAGCCCAAGTCAAAAATGAGAAAAACCTTCCATTGAAAACTATTCACAGTGATCATGGAAGAGAATTTAAAAATTCTGATTTTGAATATTTTTGTAGTAGAAACGAAATTACTCACAACTTCTCATCACCCAGATCACCTCAACAAAATGATTTTTTTGAAAGAAGAAATAGAATTATTCAAGAGAGAACTAGAACCATGTTAAGTGAGTATTCTGTAGCTAAAACTTTTTGGGCTGAAGCGGTATGTACTACTTGTTACACTATAAATCGTGTTTTAATTAGTCATTTTCTTAATAAAACTCTTTATGAGTTATGGAACGGTAGAAAACCTAGATTTTCCTACATTAAAGTTTTTGGATGCAAGTTATTCATTCTTAATACTAAAGATAACTTACACAAATTCGCACCAAAATCCGTTCAAGGAATTTTCTTAGGCTACTCCACAACTTCTAAGGATTATAGTGTTTTAAAAAAATAGTTGTACTGTTGAGGAGACAGTACATGTCAAATTTGATGAAACTGATCCTTTTGTTTTTAAACAATCCCAACTTACATCTTTAGATGTGTTTTAAAAAACTGATTATCAACCTTTGATAGAAAATACTTCTAATAAGGAAAATGTTCAAGAATATACTTCTGAAACATTTACCATAGATGATTTCCTACCCTATGTTGATGAAAAAGTTTTACAAAACCTAGACCAGTCATTTCTTAATAATCATCACAGTGATAGTAACATTGGTGATGTAAATCTACATGTAAGGACCAAAAGTTCCGTAAGAAATGAAGTAGAGAATCTAGCATTCCTTTCTCAATTAGAACCAAAAAAACTGATGAAGCATTAGGTGATTATGATTGGATTAAAGCCATGAAAGATGAACTAAATTAATTTCAAATGAATAATGTTTGGACCTTGGTTGAAAGACCTAAGGAAACATCTGTTATTAGGGTAAAATGGGTCTTCAGAAATAAGTGTGATGAAAATGGAATCATCGTAATAAATAAATCTAGATTGGTTGCTAAAGTTTATAATCAACAATATGGAATAGACAATGAAGAAACCTATGCTCCAGAAGCTATACTTGAATCTATTCATATTTTATATGACATTACAGAATTATTCAATCTCAAGATTTTTCAAATGGATGTAAAATGTCATTTCCTTAATGGTTATGTTCAAGGGGATGTTTTTGTTGAACAACCTCCTAGCATTGAAGATACAAAACATCCTAATCATGTTTTTAGACTTATAAAATATTTTTATAGCCATAAACAAGACCCTTGAGCTTGGTAGGATAGAGTTACATGATTTTTGCTTCAAAATTACTATGATAAAGGGAAATATAGATAAACCTATTTTCAAAAAGAATGATATGAAAAATGTTTTATTATTCCAATTTATGTTGATGAAATTATATTTGGTTCAACTCAGAAATCATTAACTGATTCCATTGCGGATCTAATGAAATATATGTTTGAAATGAGTATGATGGGTAGGTTAACATTTTTCCTTGGTTTTAAAATTTCTCAAAAACCATAAGGAATCTACATATCCTAAAATAATTATATTAAATATATTCTTAAAAAGTATGGATATGACAATACTATGAGTATATGTACTCCTATTGGTACATCAAACACACTTGATCTTGATAAATCTGGGAAACAAGTAGATAAAACATATTTTATAGGTATAATAGGAATCTTACTATACTTGACAACCATTTGTACAGGCATAATGTTTACAGTATGATTATGTACAAGATATTAATCCAATCCTAAGGAATCTCATTTAAAGGCGGTGAAAAGAATTTTTTGCTACTTAATGGGAACCATGTATCTTGGACTATTTTATACATCTGGAAATGATGTGGGTTTAAAATATTTTTTAGATGCTAACTTTGGTGGATGAAGAATGGATTGACAGAGTACATACAGAACTGGTCATTTCTTAGGAGATTCATTAGTTTCATGGTCTTGCTCGAAGATACACTTAGTAGCACTTTCCACTACTGAAGCTGAATATGTAGTAGTTGGAAGTTGTTGTGCTCAAGTGTTGTGGATGCAAAACACACTCACAGACTATGGATTGAGTTCTACTAAGACTCAAATTTTGTGTGATAACAAAAGTTCCATTCCCCTTAGAAAAAACCATGCACATAACTACCGTGCAAAGAACATAGATATTAGGCATCACTTTCTTAGGGATCATACACTAAAAAAAGATATCATTCTACAGTTTATCGGAACACAAGATCAAGATACTGTCATTTTCACAAAATCTTTACCCTCCGATAGATTTGAATACATTAAATAGACATTAGGAATGATAATCTAAAGGTAATATTCCTTAATTAAGTTTTTGTTGAACAAATTTCCTTATAGTAATAAACCCGTTTTCATAGGGGGAGTACATCTGTTATAATGTTTTTCAAATTTTTTGTAATGAAAATTTTTATACTGGAAATTTTCATACTAGAAATTTTCGTAATGGGAATTTTCATAATTGAGTTTTGGTACTCAAAGATTTTGAAAAAATAATAATTTCGTAGTGGGTTTTTCATAGTCAATATTCTTCACAAAGAATATCACCTACTACGAATAAAATTTCTTGCCAATATGAAAGGTTTGACTTCCTTACTTATGTTTTCATAATCATTTTCTAGTTGCTGGTAGTTTCTTTTTCTTTTAAAATTTCTCAGATTCATTTCTTGTTAAATCCAAATGTTTTTAAATCCTCAAAAGATCAAATTCAAGATTTCATTGCGGTATGTTTTCAACCGTCAGATTAGATTAGAGAGTTTTTTCAACCATCAGATTGTTTTTGGAATTTGAAAGGTCACCACCAGCACATATAAAAAGGGGACCCCTAGTGTTGTCCCACATCGGTTTTTCAATGATTTTGCGTCTCGAAGCCATGCCTCAGTTCTTAAAGCCAGTTCCAAATATCGTAGAGTTCCTCCATTCCGATTGTCTGTAGTAGCAACTTCTCAAGAAATGTCTACAATGAAGCCAATCTCAAAATGGAATGTATACAGGGAAAGATTGATCCATCCGAACTTTTTGAAGTATGATTCGATCATCTCTAAGATTATCAAGATAAATAGTTGGGAAGATATATGCATATCTAAGACAGCTGATCAAGACATGGTGTATCTAGAATTGCTCATAGAGTTATATGGATCAGTTTTCTTGTTTGAAGAAGAGGGTAGAGAAAAATTTTATTTTAAGAGATATGGAAAGACCTATAAACTTACTTACACCAAGGCTACAAGATTGGTGGGGCTTGAATGTGAAGGGGAAGCTGATTTTTTCTCCCACAAACTCCTGGATGTTATAGGTATTTTTGTTAAGGTAAAGGCCTTACAATTTCTTGGACTTGATGATGTCAAGACAGCCAAAATTTCTCACCTATCATCTAACAACCAAATCCTTCAGCTATGGGTACAAGGTTTCTTAGTACCTAGAAAAGGTGACAAAGATATCCTCATGAAAAGTGACATATATTTCTTATACTTCCTGGTAAATCTAAGGAAAATCAATTTGATGAGGCATTTACTTGTTACAATCAAGAACATCAAGGATGGAAATATTATAGCCCAAATTATCATGTATCCTTCCATACATTCAAAGATGATAGTTTGGTGTCTTGAGTCAATTATGATTGCATGAAAATAGAAGTCTTGGAATTACAAACTTATGCTTGTTAGTGATGACACTATGAAAAGAATGAATATGACTTTTTCTAAGGAGACAAAATTGTTTTATGATCTACCAGATGAAGAGGCAGAAGCCAATCCAGAAAATATTGAAAAAGTTGAGCCATCTAAGAAAGCCGGGAAGAAGAGAAAACTGAATGAAGTGGAGGAGACAGAAAAAACTCCTAAATCTAAGGAAGCTCAATCCGGACCTCCCAAAATGAAGAAAACGAAAGTGTATCCGGATGAGGTGGTTTCAAAGTGGAGGGAAATTATGGAAAAGATGAAAGAAGGGGAACCTCAGTTCGGATTGGACCCTACTGAAGCCAAGTCATTAATAGAGAAGACTACTGAATACCTTGAGGAGACAGAAAAAGAGAAGAAGTTGAAGAAGAAAATTCCTGAGGCTAAATTTGTATAGTCTCTTTTTAAAGACACATAATTAGATTCTGAGAATATTCTAGTACATGAAACTTTCCTTGTCGAGCCATTACCTGAGACTCCGGGGAAGAACTACTTCACTCCGGAAAAACCTAAAGAGAGTAAAGTTGTTGAAAGAGTAGAGGAAGAGGAAGAAGTAGAAGAAGAAGAATAATTATAAGAATATAGTTGTGATCTATATGACTTGATTAAACAATTTGAATATTATCAAGAAACGGAAAATCCATTAGAAAAATTACCACTCCGAACATATGAGGCGGATTCCTCAAAGATTGTCACTTCGGGAATGGGAGGTGAGCTAGAAGGTAAGAAATATGAAGACAAAGAAGAAGAGAAAGAGAATGAATTATCTGAGGAAGAAATATATGAGAAGCACTTTCTTGAAGAATGAGCAGAGATGGAGAATCTTGATGAAGAAAATATAGTTCAACTATCTAAAATTGAGGAAGAATCTCCTGATGAGGAAGCAATTCCGAAAGTTGATAAGGGTAAGCGAGTGCTTATGGACACCCCAACTAAAGATATCATAATAAAGAAGGATGTTGGTGTCTCTTCAAGAAGAATGTTTGTTGGAAATTGAAGAAGAACAATCCCTGAGCAAGGTGTCTGATTCGGAATCATCAGCACTGGGGCATGATTTTGTTGTTGAATCTTTGAAGAAATTGGTGGATACATTTCCTATCTTTCCCACCATAGACTCCAGTTGATATATTATTCAACAAAGTCTGAATCAGAAGTCATAATATGTATCCATGGTGATGTTTAAGTATTTGAAGATTGAGGATGAGCATATAAATTTTCTTATTAATTATGATGTTCACAGAAAATCATGTAGCAAAATGACCTTACGGTCAATGAAAATTAATGAGGATTTGTCATAGCTTGATACCTTTCAGAATGATGTGAAAGAATCTTTTGATATCGGGGATTCCAAGATGATTAATCTTCAGTAATATATTACCCTTGAAAATAATACTCGGAATCAACCGGTGAATGATATGAATGGGGAGCGTAATTCTGTTGCACAAAGATGGAAAAGGGAAAGAGATCTCTGAATTGAGATCGAAGAGAAGTTTGTGAAGCATGATGAAATTCTTAAGTCATAGTCTGAGGCTCTGAAGGCTTCAGATGAATGGATTAAAACCTTAGAAAAACAAGCTGAGGAGGACATGAGAGACTTGAAGAAGCTGAAAACCCTATTGAAGAAGTTAATCCCAAAGAAAAAGGAAGTCAAATAGACCAATAAAATTTTTTGTGGTAATGTATTTCCTTGTTAAAATTATTTCAATTCTAATGAAATATCTAGTTGTTTGTATCTTGTGTTATTATGTACTAATGTATTAGGTACATTATTTCTTTTACATTACCTTAAATTCTTTTTGAAATTCACAAAGGGGGAGAAGGAAAAAGAACTACTCAAAAGGGGGAGAAGGACAAATCTAAAAGGGAAAAGAAAAATTTATAAGATATGAACTATCCTTAAGAAAGGGGGAGCTTCTCATTAAGAAGTTTTTTATTCCCTTGATAATGAAAACTCCATCCCAGAAATCCATAATACAATCCATAGAGTTCCAATGCCTAAGGGGGAGTTATTTGTATTCACCAGCTTCTATGAACAAAGGGAGATAAGTTTTACTTTCAATGTATAATTTTTTTCTAAGTCCTTATATTCATTTTAAAACGGGTGTTTGTGCATTCCAAAAGGGGGATGTTGTTGAGTCAATAAGGTTTTCATTATGACTTTTCCATTCCTTATTTTTTTTAAAATCCCTTCTTGTTTTGAAAATCACAAACACCTTATACTTAAGAAAATATATATTTTACTTCTATAAGGAAAATTTCCTTCCCAAAGGAATTAACCCCTACCATGTTTTCATTGTTCATATCAATATTTTTTCTTTAGTATAAAATTAGGATTCATATCTAGAACCTCTGAATCAGATAATACTTATATATGAAGCATTCTATTTTAGGATTCGAATTCTGGATATGAACACTAATGAAGTTCCATTCCGAATTCTGGATACGAACTCTCATGAAGTTCCATTCTGAATTCTGGACAAAAAATCTAATAAAGTTCCATTCCGAATTCTGGATATGATCTCTAATGAAGTTCCATTCCAAATTCTGGAAACAGAATCTCATGATGTTTTACTCCGAATTCCTAGTATGAACTTTTATGAAGTTCCACTATGAATTATGGATACAAACTCTCATGTAGTTCGACTCTGAATTATGATTACGAAATTATCTATGTTCTGACTCCAAGTTCTCTGAATTTAGACTCCAAAATCTTATGAGTTCTAACTCCGAATTCCCATGAACTCTGACTCTGATCATTTTATGTTCTGGTTCTGAATACTAGTGAAACCAGACTTCGATTTACCTTGAAATTCTGACTCCGGATTTCTACAGAATTCAGGTTTCGAATTCCTATAAAACAAAATCTGAATATCTCTTTATTATATACTACTAAATCCATTTTGGATAGACTATGAACTTTTATTTACATTCATTCTGAATATCAGTTTATTTATTATTACACTCGTTATTTAAAAAATGATGTCATCCTTTCAGTTATTGACTAATCGTTGGTTGAGTGACACGTGTACTGGTCCCTCTGAAATTCAAGGAGAAATATGATCGTTGGAGGAGGGAGCTGACCATTAGAGCATTGCCTATAAATAGGAGATCATTTGAACGAGCTAAATACTGATCTTTGACATCTGTACTTACATGCAGTTGAAATGATTTCTAGAGAGATAGGCTCTTATCATCTCAAGCTTCGTGTAGAATGTTTGAACAGCTTGTTCAAACTTTTCCTTGATCAGATTTTCTTCGTGTGACTCCAATTGTTGTTGTGTACAATTGAGGGCTTCCAGGGAAAGGAAGACAGAGGTTCCAGCACCTTGAAGTTGAGGACTTCCTTGTTGAGGAAGACATATGTGTCGACGACCTGATAGTTGAGGGCTTCCAGAGATAGCAAGACATAATCTAATCTTTGTATCGAGTGCTTATCCTAGTGTGGGTAAGACAGCCTTTTTGAAAGTATAAATCAAGGGACCTTTATCCAAGGTTGTTGGATACCCCTCTCTTTGGGTTAAAAGACTTATTACTTGTTACATGTTTTGATACAAGTTTCTTTCCGCTGCATTTTGTATTGTTGAGGAAAGTATAATATCTTATACTCCCTCACCCTTGTACTCTAATATAGTTAGATTCTATACGCTTTAAGTTAGAATCCTAATCTTTATAGTTTTGCGTTAAGTTTCATTTTATAAATTACTTTTCTGGAATTTAGCAAGTTATTAGAACTTATAGAGGTGTTGCAAATTATCTTGGTTAACCTTGTTAAACATAACCATCCTAAATATCCCCCTAGGGAATTTTTTAAAAGGTATACTTCACACCCCCTCTTGTTAATAAGAATATCATTCTTATTTATATCCTACGTTTGGTATTATAGAGTATATCATACTCAGTCACACACCATCCTAACATTTTTCACCACTATAAAACATGAATTTTACAGTGTTAGACTTTATCAGTTCTAGGAAAAAGTAATGATAAAGGCTTCCTTTATCTTTTCTAAAATAATCACTGATAAAAGGTAGCCTTTATGAGCGTGTATATTTAGTGCTTATAAAGGTTCCCTTTCTCATTGTCTTATTTCTAGCGCAACTAAGGGGTACCCTTCATCAGAAATTTATTTTTATTACCCATAAAGAGATCCGTTATCAGCATTTTGTTAGAGACGATAAGAGATCTGTGTAATACATAATAATTTAATAAAAAAATATAAATGATTTTATTCAAAAAAAATTAAAAAAAGTTATTAATTAAATAATTATTAATAATAATGAATAAATTGATAATACTATATATTAATTATAAATACTATTAATTAGTATATATTAAATATATATATATTTATACATGTAAAATAATATATAAGTAAATAATAATTAAAAATAAGTGAATTGAGAAAAATATGATACATTTAGTTAATTAATTAATTTTTTATAATCTTAAAAAATGGTATATATATATATGAATTTATATAAATATTATGTATAAAATAAAAAAATATTGTTTACATTAAAATGTAATATATTTAGTTAATAATTATTTATAATTAAATATTATTATGAATGAAAATTACAGACTAATTGCATCGAGTAATGGAAATAATTGAATATTTTTTGATTTTTCAATTTAACAAATAACTATTTTATGTTATATTTATTTCAAATATAACTAATTTATTCATTTTTATGTACAATGCACACACACAAATTTTTTTTTGAGAATTTAATCAATTTTTGTTAGTTATTATATATATATTTAATTACTATTCTTTTATATTTTCAATTTGTATTCATATTTATTTCAATATATATATATATATATATTATACTAATTTATATATAATTAATTATACGTGTCTTTTTTTCTAATATTGTAAATGTGCTCTCATTTTTAATTATTCAATTTCACTAATTTTTAACATGAATTCAATTAAGATTAAATATTCATTAATAATATTAAAAAATATTTATAAAAAATATTTATAAATAAAAATATTTATAAATGTATATTCACTATTTTTTTACATTAATATTTTTATAATTGTAAAAAAATATCTTTTAAAATATTTTTATAGATTTATAAATTAAAAATTGTAAAATTATAATAAATTTATTTAAATAAATAATATATTTATTATATTAATATTTATTAGTATCTATTAATTATATGTCTACATATATTAATATATAAAGATACATAAATATAGAAATATGATTTTTAAAATAGGTATTTATATAATTATAAATAAATAATTAGAAAATTATAATAAATATATTTAAATGAACAATATATATACTATATTTATATTTATATCTATTTATTAAATATATTTCATTATATAAATATATTTTAAAAAATTATTTATAATTATAATTTTATATATTTTTTCAGCACTTAATTAATTAGCACTAATAAAATACATATTTATCAGTGATTTTTAGAACTCATAAATCTTTGTCTTGATGACAACAAAAAAGAATTGATAAATACATCTTTTATAAATTCTAATTAATTTAGAACAGATGAAAGTAATCTTTATTAGTTCTTTTTTGGAAGCACTGATAAAAGTGTGCCAATCTATTTAAATAACCCTTACCAGTTGTCAACTCATTGCAATACCAAAGTCTTCCATAGAGGACACCCTCTACTATTGCTCCTCTTAGAATAACCAATTCTCAAATCAATAATCAAATCCAAGGATTGAATAATTTAATGGATCAAACCACAATCTTGAATGATTCAAGGTTCGAACAAATACATGTGTTAAATGTTTTCTTGGTTTTTGACTTCTCTACTTTATATAGGATGATTCAAATCATTAATCCAAGGTATATTATTTTCTTATCATCCTGTACACATTTATTTCTTGTTTTGGGAGATCTATTTGTCTTTTTTTGTCATTATTTATTTACTGTAGGTATATATATATGGTCAACAATGTATATTGGAGATTTTGGTTGAACAGGTATAGGGCTACCAATCCTTAGACTCTCTCACCATCACCACTTGTCGATTCAGTGAAACCATCACCCCCAACCCTGCTTACTCCTACTTCATGAGATCACAAAACCATAATGTTTTCCATAATTTTAAAATATAATAAATATCATTTTATTATTCGCCCCTTCTACCTAGGACCCCTCTTTTCAAGATCTCTCTCTTTCCAGCATAGGTGACCACCCCACCCATCTATACACAGACAACACCAAACATGAAATTCTATTCATGTTAGACATGACCATAGTGTCAATGAAATGAAATCTAAGTTCATTCCTATCTAAAATAAAAAATATAAATATAATGATATATATATATAATGACTAATTTATAATATATTTATATTTACACACATAGACCCACACACATGTTTATAATTCCATTTATACTTAGATATATAAATATATATATGTGTGTGTGTGTGTGTGAGTGTAATAGATAGACACACACACACACACATATATAATTTTGAAATCAATTTATTTTATACATCAAAAATTAAAAATTGGTTATGAAGATTTGCCTCAGATAGAAACTATTTCTGCAAGAGCAGATCATCCCCCATTTAACATAAAACCTCTATATCTTCATTAATTACTATTGTTTATTAAATTGTGACATAAATTTTATAATATGTGCCCAAAATCACCATATATACTATAATGGCCATGAAAATTAAATTTTTATATATAGCCTACTCTTTGTCTGCATGAAAATCATTTTTGGTCTTCAAATATTATACCTAACCATGTTAATCTATTATTACCATCCATTTAAATTAAATAACACTTTTTTTAATAATTTTTCTTACCAATACATTTTTATACCTTTTAGTTGATTTAATGATAGTTTATTATTAATGTTTTAATTATTTGGGTTTCTTATTACTCCTTAATTTCTAATATTATGTTTTCATTTGTTTAGTATATTTAATAAATACTTGATTGATCATTTTGATAGTTGTAGGAATATTATTTGTTAGAGGATTTATCGTATTTAAATTTATATTTTCCCAATAAACATTGTATTTTAAGATTCCCCAAAAAAAATATTTCCTAACATTTCCACATCAAGACCCCTTTAATCGCATACAAAAATGTTTACGCCCCCAAAATATCACCCTAAATAGGCAACGAGTTAATAACTAGTTAAAATGGTGTAATTATCACAAATGTGAGGAATTAACTCTTTTATAGAACACATTGAAGTACAATTTTCATCCTCATAGGCTTCATCTATTGAAATGTTATTATTTAATTTTGTTAAATTGAGACCCATTCCCCATATCTTTTATATTTCTCATATTACTCTGAGCATTAGTCATCCCATGGACGAATACTAATTAGATTATTTCATGAAACAAATTTTCTTTTCAATAAGTGATTAAGGATGTGTGTCATATAACAATATGAAATGATACATGTTTATTAGGGGAGATAATGGGGATGATAGTTGTTTATAACATTCACCTTTGAATGAATTACAACTGAGGATGTCCCTTTCATTAGGAAATCACAATGAGTTCATATCAGTCCCAAGTAGGCAATGTCTTTTATGATGAAGTGGACTACAATGAGGAGATTTTGATTCTATATAGAGAAACCATATCCCAAAAACC
The DNA here is from genome assembly GCA_963277665.1 of Viscum album. NCBI lineage: Eukaryota > Viridiplantae > Streptophyta > Magnoliopsida > Santalales > Viscaceae > Viscum > Viscum album. The sequence continues at coordinate 1,295,349,265 of OY728142.1, read as the reverse complement.
CTTAAAAAAGAAAGAGTGTTCAATGAGAAGGGATTTTTTTAATAACTATATTTTTTATCATAATTTTTTATGTCATCTACCACATTAACATGATCTAAATTAAATTTTTTTCTACTCATGCATAAAATGAATTATGTACCAGATTATGCAACAATTCTTTCATAAGAACAAACTATAACGAAGTAAACCATTTTAAAATTTTTTAAATGCAATGTTATGATATAAATTTTCTATTTTACTGATAATTATAAAATAATTCATAGATTTATTTTTCATTATTTCTTGCAGAGTTCATTTATTTAAAAATAAAATCCATCTTTCTTGCCTTTCTACAAAAAACGTCCATAGGCTTATTCCCCATTAAAACTCTTTTAGACAAACAGTGTTGTATTTATCAATTCCTTCTACTTCCGTCCACTACCTTTTCAAGAAGAGCATAAATGTCTAATCTACTCAATAAAAAAGATAATTTGTATTCATATTTACAGTAAAATTATTCTACAATAAATTAATGTATTGTTTCATATTCTTAGTCAATTTATTTTTTTGAATAAATAATATAATAATTATTTTCTTATATAGGTGGATTCTTTTATTCTTTTTTTGGTGGTTTGTTCAGATTTTTTCATGCTCATGAGAGATTGGATGTAACATCCCAAGTAAGTAATGAATAATAGATATTTTTATCTATGTCTATTAATGATTATGATAGTGTTTTAGAGGCTTAAAATGAAAATAAATACAATCTTATGCATGGAATACACTAATATTCTTAAAAGATTGTTTTACTGCACTATGATGGAAAACCCTTTTTAAATCTATATTTTGACAATTTTATAAACTATGTTTTTCAAAATAAACTTAATCTTTATGATTGGGACTTAAAAATTTACTTTGTGTGAATTTTTGGTATTTTTCTGACAATGTTCATTTTTTAATGAATAGTGAAAAATACTACATTTTACATCAAAACTGCTTTTTAATCTAATTTATTTATATGATTAGATTATATTTTGAATTGTTTTTGAAGTGAAATTAGAATATATTTTTACCATATAATCCAATGGTGGTCATTGGAATCAATTTCACTTTGAAATTGGACTTAAACTGGTGTCAATCTTTTGATACTTATTGTTTCATAAAAACACGCTATTTGTCATAACAGCGGGAAATAATTATTAAATTAATTAATGTGACTTATATGTTCTAAATTTTTTAAAATAGACTTCATTTTTGAATTCGGAATATCAAATATAGCTTAGGGTGAATTTTTGGTAATTTTCTGAAAAACTTCAATTTTTGATGAATAGTGAAACCACTAAGTGGTACTTATAAAAACTGATTTTCCGTTTAAATGAAATTTTGCCATCATTGTGTTTTGAATTTCAAAAATCCGACATACATGGTTGTCATTAAGAAGTAAAATGTGGTTCAATGAGATTAAAATAATTTTTTTGGTGAATAGTAACTTATTAAGTTTTTAATTGCGATTATTGGTAATTAGTGTAGTTTAAGGTAAAAATGATGCTTTAATAAAATAAGATGAGCTTGACACATGTCCTAACCTAATTGGTTGTGTCATGGAAGACCAAGAAAAGCCATGGGTCAACTTGGGGACCCCATGGATCCACTTTGGTTGGGAAATGACATAAATAGATTTTTATTTAATGTAAAAGTAAAAATGACACAAACATAATATGTTTTACGAAAACAATTTTTACATGAGGTTATAAAGAAAATATTTTTGATTATAAATATTCATTGGAAAGATAAAAAGATTTCCTACATCATAGTATTTTTTTTATAATTTTTAGACTTTAAATAAATTAAATTATTTATGACAACATGATGATGCAGCGATGACCTCATTATTTAACGATTTAAATAAAATGGAATGATAATGAAAACTCTAAAACCTACACATGGAAAAAACCAATTGGATGAGTGGATTTCGAAGCCTTATCACCTTATCCTCGAATTATAGCAATGTGGGTCCTTTTGAATCCGAAACTCTTTCTAAAATAAAGTAACTTATCTTTACTTTCCAAAAGTGCCCCTCCTCTCCTCTTATAAAAGGCCCCCACCTCTACCTCATTTCACACACTCCTCAAGCCTTTGGCTCGGCCAACCCCTGCCCAGTTACTCTCTCCTAATCCCTCTCCTCATCCTAGAGGATTCCCTTTGGGCAGAAGCCTTTCAAAGTAAGCCTTTAGGCTCAAATCAAAAGGACTTACACTTTTAAAGGTAATTCATTCTCTCATGTTCATTTGTTTTACTTTGATTCTCCAACCCCCTAAACTCTTTGTATTTACTTCTTTTGTAACAAAACCAGTATATTCATTATACTAGTATGTTTTTATAATATTTTTTTGAGCTACACTCTCACACAACTACATCAAATGGTTAATGAACATACGGTTTCCGTGGATGGTGAAATTCTGCCTCCCGAAACGATGATTGTTCAATACTCATTTAACACCTTCAAAGGTGGCCATTATGATGTCACTATTTTTATATATGATATATAATATTTTTATGTTTTCCTTAAGCTTCTTCTTTTTTTCATTTTGGGCATACCTTTATAGTTTCCATTATGGGTAAACACGATATCTTCATTTTCGGAAGTGCGGACTACCGTCCCCTGAAAGTGATTTGATTCGTTAATACCATATGTGGGATGTGTAAAGGATAAAGTTAATGATATTATATAAGCTATTATACAGGAATTACAATATACTCTTATATCATTATGATTCCATTCCAGAAAATACGAAATAGAAATGGAAGTAGTGTTCATGCGTACGTACGGCTTACCGTCTCCATGAACGGTGCATTTCATTTATTACCTATAAATGTGATGTTATATTATAAATACATGTATATGATGAATATATATGATATATATGTTATCCAAATCATTAATATCATTCTGGATATAACGAACCTTTGACCAAATTAACAACATGTAAGTGTAAGAAGTCTATTTTTGACTTAAGAACCAAATACCGCAAAATGAACACTATTAACTTAAATGATTACATGATATTCATAACATGGTATAAAAGGAATAATGAACTTGAAAAAGGTTCATAAGCAAGTAGAGATTAACTCAAGTTTATTATTCAGGAGATTAAAGAACGGTCGGGTCAAGTCGGATACGAGGTATGGGACTTCGTCTCAATCTCCTTTCATTGAGGCATATTTTATTTTATACACAACTTTCTTTTATACGGTGTATAAACCCCTTTGACTTTTACATTTATTCAAAAGGAATCTTTTTTATACGAAGCGTTTACTAAATGACAAAAGGGAATGTTTTTGTCGTACGTATGCGGCGACAACGACTTCTCCGCCGTCGTGACCGTTATTTGAGTTTCGGCTTCCTCTACAAGCCATGCCTTCTTTTTAAAAGAAAAAAATAAATACCATGTTTTACTTTTCTTTTATTTTGGTATTGAAAATTTTTTTCACAATGTTTTTGTGTTATATTTGATATCTTGTGATTGAAATGTGGAAATGTTATGTTTCCTTTACGCATGTTTTATGTGATACGATTATGTTATGGTTCTTGGGAATTATTATGAAGACGGGTGGTTCCGTGATAAACTAAGGGCGGGTGAGCCCGATATAGCTCTCCAATGCATTGGGTAACGCGAAGGAGTGAAACTTTAAGGTTTCTCCGATGAGATTTTAGGGAATATACTGTGATGGGTATTCCAAACGCAACCAAGAGGGTTACTCCCTATGTAAGAATGTTATGAATGCCTCAAGTTACCTTTATGTCTTAAGATTTCAATGATTTACTAATTATTTGATGAGGTATGTTAATGTGCTTATGTTTTATGGGTAAATTATGATTTCACTCTTATGTATATATATACCCATGTTTCCTTTCCATGTTTTTATAACCCATACTGAGCTTTTTATGCTCATCCCAAGTTTTTTTGAAATGTTTTCATAGGTCAAGGGAAAGGTACATGATAAGATGATAGTGTCAAGGAAGTGTCAAGAAATAATCCATGATTTATTTTAAATATGTTTCCATTGATGGGAATGAAGAATACTGTCTTTTATGTAACCACTTTGTTTAAATGTGGAATATAATGCAAGTTTCATGATCTAGTTCTCTAAAACTCTAAACCTGAAAAGATCCTCAATGTGTAATCTTGTAATAACTCAAGATTAAGTAAGGTTTAAGGCTGGGGCCTTATAGTTGGCATCAGAGGTCGGTTTAGGTAACTTTAGGAGTTATAATTTTATTAGATGATTATCCAAAAATAAATTTTTTTAAAATCATATAGCATTTGAAGATTACCATGTTGCTTCATCTAAGACATGTTTGTTCAGAATGGTTTTCCACAGAGGAAATAGGGGAAGCAGTGCTAGGAAGTCATACAGAAGGAAATAACCTTCCGAGTCAGCATTCTGAGATGGTCAGAATTGGAACTGAACAGTTTGTTGCAGTAATGGCGCAGTTGACTCAGGCTATAAATGGTGGTGGTATCCATGCACAAGATCAGCCAGATCAACCGCAGAGGAACATGTCAGTGGTGGAACATTTCATGAGGCAACATCCACCATCATTCAGAGGATCATCTGACCATGTGCTAGCTTAAGGGTGGATTAAAGCACTGGAGAAGATTTTTGATGTCATGGGGTGTTTAGACAATCAAAAGGTTAGTCTTGCTATTTACCGGTTGGAGGGTGAAGCAGATCAGTGGTGGTCTATGGATAAAAATATCAGGGACGCCGATGAGATTGATGCTCTTGACTGGGATGAATTCAAAGGTATGTTTCTTGAGAAGTATTTTCCTAAGGCTGTTCGACTTAGGATGGAGAAACAATTCTTAGAATTGAGGCAAGAGGAGGACTCAGTGGCTACCTATGAAGAAAGGTTCACTCGATTGGCAAGGTATGCTCCAAATTTTATCCGAGACCTTGATAGTAAAATCAATCATTTTACTCAGTATTAAAGCCAAAATATCGAAGGTCATTAGCTTCTCGTGAGTTTAAAAGTTATGAAAAGCTTGTTCGATGTGCTGAGAATGTGGAAATGGAGTTTGCTGATGATCAAGTGTTCTATAACAAGCAATAGAAGAAGAGACCGAGGTGGCCGGAGAAAGGTAAGAATTCTTCAAAAAAGTCTGATGGTAAGAGAACTAAGTTTCCAGTTTGTGATAAATGTGGAAAAAGGCATGCTGGGGAATGTCTTCTGAATTCTGGAAAGTGCTACCGATGTGGTAAGATGGGACATAAGGCTCGTGATTGCACTGAAAATGATCAAGGTAAAGGTAAGAACAAATTTGATTTACAGTTAGTAAAATGTTATAAGTGCAATGAGATGGGTCACTATGCAAACGAGTGTCTGACAAAGAGCTTGAGTGATGGGAAGCAGTTAGACTACAAGCAGAAAGGGGTGGTGAAATCCTTTGCAACTACTTCAGCAGATGCCGGGCCATCAAATGGAGTTGTATCAGGTGCTTTTTTTGTTTTTTCAGATTATGCCAGTGTGTTGTTTGATTCGGGGTCTACACATTCTTTCATCTCTGAAACCTTTTCTAGTAAAATGGGAATACCATCTCAAGAAATGACTCCTGAACTTTTGGTAAAAACACCTAGGGGAAATGTTGAGGCAAAAATAATTTATAAGAATCTTCATATCCTTATCTGTGGAAAGAACCTACTTTCAAACCTTATTGTTCTACCTCTAGTAGAGTTTGATGTTATCCTGGGTATGGATTGGCTCTCTATTTACCATGCTAAGATTGACTGTAGAGCTAAAGAAGTTTCTTTTCAGAAAGACTTTTAGTTTGTTTACAAGAATGAACCCTTACTTTTGATAACATATCAAGAGGCTGAGAAACTTGTAAAAGATGGAAATGAATGTTACCTTGCACACGTCATTGAAAATAAAGGAACTATTTAGATTAATGATGTGCCAGTGGTAAATGAGTATCCTGATGTTTTTCCTGATGAGTTTCCTGGAATAATACCAGATCGAGAAGTTGAGTTTACTGTTGACTTAGTTACTGATGCTAAGCCAATTTCAAAACCCCCTTATCGAATGGCACAAATTGAACTTTTAGAGTTGAAGGAGAAATTGCAAGATTTATTAGAGAAAGGTTTCATTAGACCTAGCACATCACCATGGGGTGCTCCTGTTTTATTTGTTAAAAAAGGATGGTTCTTTGAGACTTTGCATTGATTATAGAGCCTTGAATAACATCACTGTTAATAACAAATATCCTTTGCCTCATATAGATGATTTGTTTGATCAGCTCTAGGGAGCTCAGTTTTTTTCAAAGATTGACCTGAGATCGGGGTACCATCAGCTGAAGGTAAAAGAGGAATATATTCTGAAGACCGCGTTCCGTACGAGATATGGCCATTATGAATTTCTAGTAATGCCTTTTTGGCTAACCAATGCACCTGTTGTATTCATGGACTTAATGAATAGAATTTTCCATGAGTTCTTGGATAAGTTTGTAGTGGTTTTCATTGATGATATTTTGGTGTTTTCTAAAAGTAAAGAGGAGCATGAAAGACATTTAAGGGTTATCTTGCAAACCTTAAAAGAAAAGAAACTGTATGGGAAATTCATCAAGTGTGAGTTTTGGTTGCAACAAATTTCTTTCCTTGGTCACATTGTTTCTAAAGATGGAATAACTGTTGATCCTGCAAAAACAAAAGTTGTGGAAGAATGGCCAAGACCCACAAATGTAACCGAGATTCGTAGCTTCCTTGGTTTGGCGGGATATTACCGAAGGTTTGTTATAAATTTTTCACGGTTATCTAGTGCAATGACTAAGCTAACTCGGAAGGGTGTTAAGTTTATCTGGACAAAAGAATGTGATGATTGTTTTCAAGAATTGAAAAGAAGATTGGGGAATGCTCCAGTTTTGGCACTACCTTCCAGGAATGGTGAGTTTGTTATATACAGTGATGCTTCATTGAAAGGACTTGGTTGTGTCCTAATGCAGAATGATCATGTAATTCCTTATGCTTCACGACAGTTGAAAACTCATGAGGTAAATTACCCTACACATGATTTGGAACTAGCTGCTGTTGTTTTTGCTTTAAAAATTTGGAGGCATCATTTGTATGGAGTAAAGTGTGAAATATATACCGATCACAAAAGTTTAAAGTATATATTCACTCAGAAAGAATTGAACATGAGACAAAGGAGATGGCTATAATTAATCAAGGATTATGATTGTACAATTCATTACCATCTGGGAAAAGCAAATAAAGTGGCTGATTCTTTGAGTCGAAAAAGTAATGCTTCATTAACAATGTTGCGTTTGGAATTTGATCCTTTGGTTAAGGATTTGATGAACTTAGGCATAGAAGTTGTTGGTGCAGGAAGTCCTTCTGTTTTGTTTCAGGTATCAGTGAGATATTCTCTATCAGATAGAATCAAGCAAGCACAGAAGCAAGACAGTGAGTTGCAGAAAAAGGTAGAGCTGGTTCAGAAAGGTAAGTTGCCTGAATTCAACATTGATAATGATTGTGTTTTTAGATTTGGGAAGAGATTGTGTGTGCCTTGTGATTCACAGTTGAAGAGAGAGTTCTTATGTGAAGTTCATAGTTCTCCGTTTTCAGTTTATCCGGGAAGTACTAAGATGTATAGAGATCTGCAGAAGTATTACTGGTGGGATGGAATGAAAAGAGATATTGCTGATTTTACTGTGAAGCGTTTGACTTGTCAGCAGGTTAAAGCAGAGCGGCAGTTACCGAAAGGGATGCTTTAGCCTTTACCAGTGCCAGAGTGGAAATGGGAGAATATATCCAAGGACTTTGTTGTGGGATTACCGAAGACATCTCAAGGTAATAATGCAATCTAGGTTATTGTTGATCGCTTGACCAAATCTTCTCATTTCCTTGCTATACGAGATACTTTCTCTCTTGATCAACTTTCCCGTTTGTATCTTAAAGAGATAGTCAGGTTACATGGAGTTCCTCTCTCCATTGTATCGGATTGTGATCCCAGGTTTACTTCTAACTTTTGGAAAGGCCTTCAGAAGTCGTTGGGTACTGAATTAAATTTTAGTATAGCTTTTCATCCTCAATCAGATGGGCAGTCAGAATGAACAATTCAGACATTGGAGGATATGCTACATTATTGCTCTATGGATTATCAGGGAAGTTGGGACCAACATCTTTCTTTGGTTGAATTTTCATATAATAACAGTTTTCATTCCAGTATACAGATGGCACCATTTCAGGCATTATATGGTAAGTGGTGTCAAACTCCAGCTTTCTGGGATGAAGTGGGTGAAAGGAAGTTGATGGTACCAGAATTGGTTGAAGAGATGGCAGAAAAAGTTCAACTGATTCAGAAGCACATGAGAACAGCTCAGAGCAGGCAGAAGAGTTATGCGGATAACCGGAGGAAGGATCTATCTTTCGAGGTAGGTGATCATGTTTTTCTCAAGGTTTCTCCTTAGAAAAGTGTGATGAGATTTGGTAAGAAAGGAAAGTTGAGTCCAAGGTTCATTGGACCATACGAAATTCTGGAGAGAGTTGGATCAGTTGCATACCGAGTGGCTTTACCTCTTAGTTTATCTCAGGTACACAATTTTTTTCATGTTTCGATGTTGAGAAAGTATATGCCAGATCCATCTCATGTTTTGAGTCCAGAAGTGGTTCGGCTGGAAGAGAACCTATCATATGAGGAACAACCGGTCCAGATTCTTGACCACAGGGAGCAAGTGTTACGGAATAAGGTGATTAATCAGGTAATTTTTTTTTTGGAAAAACCACATGATTGAAGAGGCAACATGAGAATCTGAAAATGCAATGAGGGATAAGTACCCCCATTTATTTGATAAGTAAATAAATTGCGGGGACGCAATTTTCTAAAGGGGGGAAGGATGTAACATCCCAAGTAAGTAATGAATAATAGATATTTTTATCTATGTCTATTAATGATTAAGATAGTGTTTTAGAGGCTTAAAATGAAAATAAATACAATCTTATGCATGGAATACACTAATATTCTTAAAAGATTGTTTTACTGCCTTATGATGGAAAACCCTTTTTAAATCTATCTTTTGACAATTTTATAAACTATGTTTGTCAAAATAAACTTATTCTTTATGATTGGGACTTCAAAATTTACATTGTAAGAATTTTTGGTATTTTTCTGACAATGTTCATTTTTTTAATGAATAGTGAAAAATACTGCATTTTACATCAAAACTGCTTTTTAATCTAATTTATTTATATGATTAGATTATCTTTTGAATTGGTTTTGAAGTGAAATTAGAATATATTTTTACCATTTAATCCAATGGTGGTCATTGGAATCAATTTCACTTTGAAATTGGACTTGAACTGGTGTCAATCTTTTGATACTTATTGTTTCATAAAAACACGCTATTTGTCATAACTGCGGGAAATAATTATTAAATTAATTAATGTGACTTATAAGTTCTGAATTTTGTAAAATATACTTCATTTTTGAATTCGGAATATCAAATATAGCTTAGGATGAATTTTTGGTAATTTTCTGAAAAACTTCAATTTTTGATGAATAGTGAAACCACTAAGTGGTACTTATAAAAACTGATTTTCCGTTTAAATGAAATTTTTCCATCATTGTGTTTTTAATTTCAAAAATCCGACATATATGGTTGTCATTAAGAAGTAAAATGTGGTTCAATGAGATTAAAATAATTTTTTTGTGAATAGTAACTTATTACGTTTTTAATCGTGATTAGTGGTAATTAGTGTAGTTTAAGGTAAAAATAATGCTTTAATAAAATAAGATGAGCTTGACACATGTCCTACCCTCATTGGTTGTGTCATGGCTGACCAAGAAAATCCATGTGTCAACTTGGGGACCCCATGGATCCACTTTGGTTGGGAAATGACATAAATAGCTTTTTATTTAATGTAAAAGTAAAAATGACACAAACACAATATGTTTTACGAAAACAATTTTTACATGGGGTCATAAAGATCAGATTTTTGATTATAAATAGTAATTGGAAATCTAAAAAGATTTCCTACATAATAGTATTTTTTGTATAATTTTTAGACTTTAAATAAATTAAATTATTTATGACATCATGATGATGCAGCGATGACCTCATTATTTAATGATTTAAATAAAATGGAAAGATAATGAAAAATCTAAAACCTACACATGGAAAAAACCAATTGTATGAGTGGATTTCGAAGCCTTATCACCTTATCCTCGAATTATAGCAATTTGTGTCCTTTTGAATCCGAAACTCTTTTTAAAATAATGTAACTTATCTTTACTTTCCAAAAGTGCCCCTCCTCTCCTCTTATAAAAGGCCCCCACCTCTACCTCATTTCACACACTCCTCAAGCCTTTGGCTCGGCAAAACCCTGCCCATTTACTCTCTCCTAATCCCTCTCCTCATCCTAGAGGATTCCCTTTGGGCAGAATCCTTTCAAAGGAAGCCTTTAGGCTCAAATCAAAAAGAGTTACACTTTTAAAGGTAATTCATTCTCTCATGTTCATTTGTTTTATTTTGCTTCTCCAACCCCCTAAACTCTTTTTATTTAATTCTTTTGTAACAACACCAGTATCTTCATTATAATAGGATGTTGTTATAATATTTGTTTGATCTACACCCTCACACAACTACATCAAATGGTTAAAGAACATACGGTTTCCGTGGATGGCGAAATTCTGCCTCCCGAAACGATGATTATTCAATACTCATTTAACACCTTCAATGGTGGCCATTATGATGTCACTATTTTTATATATGATATATACTATGTTTATGTTTTCCTTAAGATTCTGTTTTTTTCATTTTGGGCATACCTTTATGGTTTCCATTATGGGTAAACACGATATCTTCATTTTAGGAAGTGCGGACTACCGCCCCTGAAAGTGATTTGATTCATTAATACCATATGTGGGATGTGTAAAGGATAAAGTTAATGATATTATATATGTTATTATACTGGAATTATAATATACTCTTATATAATTATGATTCCATTCCAGAAAATACGAAATAGAAATGGAAGTAGCGTTCATGCGTACGTACGGCTTACCTTCTCCATGAACGGTGCATTTCATTTCTTACCTCTAAATGTGATGTAATATTATAAATACATGTATATGATGAATATATATGATATATATGTTATCCAAATCATTAATATCATTCTGGATATAACGAACCTTTGACCAAATTAACAACATGTAAGTGTAAGAATTCTATTTTTGACTTAAGAACCAAATACCGCAAAATGAACACTATTAACTTAAATGATTACATGATATTCATAACATGGTATAAAAGGAATAATGAACTTGATAAAGGTTCATAAGCAAGTAGATATTAACTCAAGTTTATTATTCAGGAGATTAAAGAACCGTCGGGTCAAGTCGGATACGAGGTATGAGACTTCGTCTCAATCTCCTTTCATTGAGGCATATTTTATTTTATACAAAACTTTCTTTTATACGGTGTATAAACCCCTTTGACTTTTACGTTTATTCAAATGGAATCCTTTTTATACGAAGCGTTTACTAAAAGACAAAAGGGAATGTTTTTGTCGTACGTATGCGGCGATAACGACTTCTCCGCCGTCGTGACCGTTATTTGAGTTTCGGCTTCCTCTACAAGCCATAATTTCTTTTTAAAAGAAAAAAATAAATTCCATATTTTAATTTTCTTTTAATTTGGTATTGAAAATGGTTTTCACAATGTTTTTGTGTTATAGTTGATATCTTGTGATTGAAATGTGGAAATGTTATGTTTCCTTTACGCATGTTTTATGTGATACGATTATGTTATGGTTCTTGGGCATTATTATGAAGACGGGTGGTTCCGTGATAAACTAAGGGCGGGTGATCCCGATATAGCTCTCCAATGCATTGGGTAACGCGAAGTAGTGAAACGTTAAGGTTTCTCCGAAGAGATTTTAGGGAATATACTGTGATGGGTATTCCAAACGTAACCAAGAGGGTTACTCCCTACGTAAGAATGTTATGAATGCCTCAAGTTACCTTTATGTCTTAAGATTTCAATGATTTACTAATGATTTGATGAGGTATGTTAATGTGCTTATGTTTTATGGGTAATGTATGATTTCACTCTTGTGTATATATATACCCATGTTTCCTTTCCATGTTTTTATAACCCATACCGAGCTTTTTATGCTCATCCCAAGTTTTTTTTAAATGTTTTCACAGGTCAAGGGAAAGGTACATGATAAGATGATAGTGTCAAGGAAGTTTCCAAAAATAATCCATGTTTTATTTTAAATATGTTTCCATTGATGGGAATGAAGAATATTGTCTTTTATGTAACAACTTTGTTTAAATGTGGAATGTAATGCAAGTTTCATGATCTAATTCTCTAAAACTCTAAACCTGAAAAGATCCTCAATGTGTAATCTTGTAATAACTCAAGATTAAGTAATGATTAAGGCTGGGGCCTTATATTGGACATATATCCTATAACTATGATATTGATAAAAAGGAAATTCCACATGAATTCATACAAAAATCATTTGAAGATGAATTACTAATACTTATTTAATTAATGTTTTTTATCATTTTATCTAATATTTGTAAGCCAATTTCCTTATCATTTCTATCTAATACATTTTTTTACCATTGATCATTTGATAAGTCCTATTAATTTTTAAACTATTTATAAATACCCACGAAATAGATAAAATTCTTCATCCTGCCAATATTACCATCATTGCTATTTCCATTGGCTTTCATTGTTGAACTACCAATACTACATATTGAGTTGATGTTCTTCACCAAAACCCCATAATCATTGGTGACATCTAGAAGTGTATAGAAATATTTTGTTCCTATTGTGGTGAATTCTTGTGATATAATGTGCACATGAACTTCCACTTCTCTTATTGATGTCCACATTGTGAATTCATTTGCAACTAAAAAAATCGAATCAATATGTTTTGTTGGTTGTTCGATAAATAAAGGAAAGGAAAATTGTGCTAACATTCATAGTTAGTATTTTTTTTTAAACTTTGGGATGTGTATGAAACATTTTTCCTTCGATCCAATACATGGTTTGACCAGTATGACTCCAAGTGATTCTTTTTATTTAAAATTAACATTAATTTTAGTTAATAGTACAACTAATATACGGAAAAATTAGAAACAATGTTCTGATTGTTTTGATATGGTAAAACAATTCTTTAGAAGTCAATTTGGATATGTAGTATTTATACACACATCAATCCAATACATGTTATTCTTGGTAAGACTCAAAGTGTATGTTACCAGTTTGAAATAATATTTTAGTTGAAAAAGTGTTAGTCATTGAAAAATAAAAAACCACACATGGATTATAATGATAATTTACTAAATTGATTCATAAATTATTTTTACAAGTTGGAATCAGTATCATCTCGAAATGATACATGATGTGATCTTTATGAGTCAAAGTGTGTGTTTCCAGTTTAAAATGATATTTGAGTAAAAAAGATAATTGATGTAGATAAAAATAAGAAAATCCAATAATAATGTTTTGATACATTAGTAAACTGATCCATATGTCATTTGGGACATTTAAGAATCATCCTCGTGTCAATCTGACACACAGTGTGGATGGTATGATTTGAAGTGGTTATATTAATTTGAAAATGATATTAATTTTATTAGAAAGGACAACTGAAATATTCTAAACAAAGAAAAAAAATCTCTTATTGTTATGATAATTTATAAAATTAATCCATGATTATTTTGTGAAATCTAGGAATCAACCTAACCTTAATCTGACATATTGTTTGACTGATATGACTCCATGTGTGTCCTTTTATTTAAAATTGACATCAATTTTAGTTAAAAGGAAAACTAACCTTGTCAAAAATAATAATATTTATTCATATTTTTCTTTAAATTTTTATAAATGATCCAAAAGTCATTTTTATGTGTATGAATCATTAACACCTCAATCCGATAAATGATGTTCCTGATATGACTCAATGTGACCATTAACAGTTTAAAATCAATAGTATAGTTCAAAAACAATCACACACTGAAAGCCATGAAACCACACTCATTTTTTTTATAATTTATTAAATCATTTCATAAGTCATTTTTGATATGTTTGAATTTATCTCACATCAAACAAATATGTTATATGATTGGTGTCATCCATAGTGTGTGTTTCCACAAAAAAATTAAGTTTTATTTTAAAAGAAAAATGATGCACTCAAACTGAGTAAATGTAATTAGATTGTTATCATACATTAGTAAAATGGTCCTCAAGTCATTTTAGGCATGTAAAAATTAGTCTCCCTTAAAACTGACTCACGGTATGATCTGTATGACCCCAAGTGTGTATTTTTATTTAAAATTGTCATCAATTTTAGTAAAAATGAAATATAACCTACTCAAAACCAAAAAAAAACAAATTTTTATCGTTTTTATAATTTATTAAATAGATCTATAATTAATTTTTTTACATTTATGAATCATCCTAACATCAATTTGATACATGATTGGTCCGGTAGGGCTCAATGTCTCTGTTATTAGTTTTAAATGAATATTTTAGTTCAAAATGTTTCAGTTAATGAAAATGAGGAATAATGGTTATATTGTCTTGATACTATAAGAAAAGAAATCCTTTGTCATTTGTTATTTTTATAAATCAGTATCAGGTCAAACAGACACCTTATGTGATTAGTATAAGTCAAAGTATATGTTTTCAGTTTAAAATTGAATTTTAGAAAAAATAACAAGTGACATAATAAAAACTGATAAAACACATTCAAAATATTTTTATATAGTACTTACATTATTAATAATTCATTTGAAAAATGAATTAATTATAATCACCTTAATTAGATATATGGTGTGACCAGAATGACTCCAAGTGCTTCTTTTTACAATAAATTTACATCAATTTTATTAAAAATTGAAAATGATCTTCTCAAAATTTAGAAAACACATTCATAATGTTTGGATAATTTATGGAAATTACCGTTATGTCGGTTGTGAAGTGTAGTAACAAACGAAACCTTTGTTAAATACACTATGTTATGGATATGACTGAATGTGTCCATGATGATTTTAAAATAGATATTTTAGTTCAAAAATATCCACACACTGAAAAAAGAGAAAATATTCTTGTATTTTCTTGATAATTTGTTAAAATTATTTATTAGAAATTTTTGGAACATAGAGATTATAATCACATCATACCAATACATGATATGAAAGGTATGAGTGAAAGTGTTTGTTTCCAGTTTAACATTAAATTTTAGTAAAAAGGAAATTGATGTACTCAAAAACAATAAAAACCATTAGATTGTTTTGATAAATTTGGAAAATGATCCATAATTATTTTGAGACATGTATGAATCTGTTGAACCTCAATATTATGAACATTGTGACTAATATGACTCCAAGTGAATATTTTCAATATATAAATTTCGTTTTGGTTTAAAACATGCATTAGATCACTAAAAATGATCAAAAGAGGCCTAGATTGTTTTATCATAATTCTATATGATATTAGTTAATAAATTTATTTATCAATATTATATTATACTTATTTAATAATTTTATAAAGGTAATTCATGAACACATAAATTTAATGAAGTGACCTATAATAATCAAACGCAACTCAATATGATACATAAAGTTCTGGGTAAAACTAAATGTTGAGTGTAGAGTTGACACTTAATGTTATTTTATTTATTTATATTATTACTAACATATGAATTGTTTTATTATACATATGTTTTTTTATCGATAAGGGGTTATTATCAAAAACGCAAAGGAACACTGATGTTTTTTAAAATGTATAATAATTTTAACTTATGTAATTTTATAACCGAATGTTTAAAATGTACATAATATAATGTTTTTTTCTTTTATCAGTGATTTAAATATAATTACATTTAAATTATTTATTGGTACTTCATTTTTATGATTTTATGGTGTTTTTTGTTCTAAGGTGTGTTTTTACAACACATTACACATGTGTTAAAGTGCAGTATTACACCAAACTGCAACATACCCCTTTATCAGCGCTTATACAAGCACTCATAAAGGACCCCTTTATCATTTATTTTTTATGTGATGATAAAATTCCCCTTTATTAGTGATTTTTAACCCTAAATAAATAATAGGTCTTAAAATATGACTCTGGATGTAAATGCTTCTCTTCTACCAATAAAGTCATTTTTTAAAACTTTTAAAATCTTATTTTGTGGCAGTGTATCATATTGATAAAAAATATATTTATGAAACCCATATTTTTTCTATTAGTAATCCAATGATGAAGTGTTTAAGAAACCTATTTCTCATCACAGTTTCTAATATGATAAATGTGTTAAAAAACCTAATTCATTATATCGGTTTCAATATGATGGATTGTTAATTATCTTGTGCAACAATTTTTTTTCATTTTAATTATGTGATAGAAGTTAAATTATAACCACAGAATGTGGTTAGGATATAACTAAGGATGGTGGTTTCATTATAACCATTGATGGGTGGGGCCTATATCTCCCTCTAATGCATTTGGAAAATCTATAAATATCATGAGATAAAAATGGAAAAGAATAAAATGGGCATGATTCACAATGAGATATTTGTGAGGGGGCCTAATCCACAATGAATAATAGTTTTAATTGTTAAACATGAAACAATAAATTGTTTCTATACCTATATTAGTGCCACTCATTTTAGAGATGAGCTTATAGTTCATGAATTTTGATAATTTCACCCTATTATGATTCATAAATTTTCAATTATACAGAATTATTTTAAGAATCATGTTGAATATCTATGAAAATTTTGGAATGAAAATTGTATGTTATGTTCATGATCTCATACTCTTATTAATATATTATACTATTTTATGATCGCAATCTCTCATATTTTTCCTTAATAAGCATCATATCTCACCCTTTATTATGTTTTCATTAACCATGTTATGAAGAAAGGTTTAAATTAGTGTATTATTATATTGATTACAAAAGGGGAAGATGATAATGTGATACATTCATGGTCATTTAATAAATAAATAAAATTGTGTAACAAGTATCCAATGGAACTAAACCATTGTGGTCTACTACTATATATTTGGGAAATGTATTAGATATTCCTCTAAATGATGTGATATTTTTAAATGTGATGGTTAGCTCATTACAACATTATTATATTCCATTAAAATGGTTATCTTATCCATGATTTTATTTTTTGTAGAATCAATCATTTGAGATAGATATTATTTGTCATATGGACATAATATCCATGCTTGAGATAACAGTTTCAAATGACATTCACCCACCTTGAACATGTATAAAATCAAAGCATGATTCATGATATGAATAGTGATTACCTTTTCATGGAAATTTGTGATGTCTCTATAAAATGAAATACAATAAATGCATTAAATATCATTTATTTCCATTATGGTAGTATCACTTGGTTATCTAGTAAATTCAACCCACCGGTTTGGATAATGGATGGGTAATATTCATTGGATTCAATAATTGATCCACTTTTCATCTTCATTAATGACTAAACATTCATATTTTGAGGTGGTGTTTGAATATTCCTACTGAACATGAATGATATGAATGAATGTGTAGAAAATGAATCAAGATGTATAATATATATTTTTGAATGAATAATCTGTATACTAGTCACTAATTTTTTAATATGATCCACCTTAGCAATTTTGAGGACATAAGCTTGCTTATCTCTCTAGGAATTGGATGTTTTTATCATTGGTTTTCATTGAAAATATTTATCATAGAAAATTGATTCACACAGTGTCCTTATTTATTCTTTTTGAAACATTGGAATATAGGCTAATGGATGGTTGGATTATTCCTTTATTCTATCATAAAAGTGGTTTTATCCAATAAAAAATAACATGCAAGGTCCCCCTACCACACATAAATCATTTCCTCACCCAATTGAGGACCTTCCCTATATGGTTCTTCCCACACTATTGTCAAGTGTAATGTTGTATTTTCATTCCTCTATTAGATTTCACTACCATAATACAAGAATTAAAATCAATTTTCAGTTTCTTATCCCTATGAGACCATTGAGATTCTCTGAAATTCATTTTGACTTTGATTGAAAAGTGAAAAAATTCCTCATAGATACTGAAGTAACAATTTCTATGGATCTTCATAAAATATTATTTATCCCCTTAAAAAAGTAGTCAAGTTTACATTTTTCAACAAGTAAAAGGATGGTGGTATGTCATTCAATTCATTTAATGTTTTCAATATATTCTATAATCGATTCATCAGTCTTTTATTAAGGCTGAGAAATTCACTCGACATTTTAATTCATAGAGTGCGATGAATATTTATAGAATTGAATGTTTTATAGAATTATTTCATCTACATCGCTTAAATATCAACATAAAACTTTATTTTTTTGATCAATTTACACCATTGAAAACCTTCACCTTCCATTCGATAAACAGATAGCATGACATTCTCTTTCTTCTATTGTTTACTGATATAGAAGATATTCTCAATGGAGTGGATCAATTTTTTTATGACTAATAGATCAGAGCATACAATGATTGTTGGAGGCCTTATTCATAAAATTGTATGAATTAAAACTTGATCTTTAATATTGGTATTATTGTCTTATATATGACTCATGTTTCTGTAGAAAACACAAGACAATAGAAAAATAATTATAAGTAAGTTTTATATTCCTACTACCGTTAGTTTGGGAATCTACTTTGAGTAGTCATCACATTTCCCCTCTCGTTGGTTATTGGCTTAGTTAAACATGTTTTCTTCTATTGAAAAGAATAAATTAAAAATTTGGAATGAATATGTTCAAACTATTAAACAAATAAATGGAGGCCATGTATATTTAATGGATAAACTATATATTCTTAATCCTATTAATTTATAGGTTTCAATCTATATTTTTCCAAGATATATTTTATTATGTAATTTTATTTAATCATTTAGTTCCATTCATAATGGTACATAATGGGCTTGTGAATTTACCAAATCTTACCACCTAAGAGTATCAATGATAGAGTGCAGCAAGCCCCATATTCATGCACCAGGTGACGATCGAGTCCAACTCAATTGGGTCTTTTTGGGTTTAATACACCTACGTAAAATAGTTAAAAACCCAAAAAAACTTATAGTATCAAAAAAGGTATTTATTTTTCTAGAAACCACATACTCTACACATTATGAAAATTTAGGAATTTTTAGTAAGATTAATATTATCTTTATGGTTTTCCCGATATTTTTGTAATTATAAACCCTAAAATAACTAGATTATCATATGATACTAACTATGAAACCCAATATCTTTAACAAACATTATTTCATAATTTATTACACAAATATACAATTAATATAACCCCAGAAGATATTGAGGCCTAGTTTATTTGTGAAATTATGTACATAGAATATTATCATGAATCATGGGTATAACACAATTTTTAAAAAATTCTAAAACTGGTTATTATAATCCTTTTATTTTCTAAAACTACATGGGATAATCTTGGGATGTACATATGAAAGTGGTGAGCTATAAACTCTTGTAAGGGAATAAAAAAACCTAGCATAATGTGATTAAGTAAACATGGTCCAATAGGTATATAAGGATCACTTAATTAGGGTGAGAATAAAAATCTTAAACAATGAGGATTGATAAAACATGATAACATAAAAGAAACATAGGAATTGTGTTTTATGATCCATCCAGGATCAATGTATCACTAAGTGGGGGAGGGGGGAATCAGTGATATTATTTTCTTCTAAGATCCATTTCATTAAAAACAACCTTATCCTCCATTAAATATTTTTATCTTTTATAAAATCAAAAAATATCATACATCCATAGGAACATTAGTATTTACAAGGTTCGCTACTCAACAATAGTAGCCACGTACTAGGAATGGTTTTGAAAAAAAATATAATTATACAAAATCCACTTTAAAACAATCCTTTTGTGTGGATACACTAAGTAGGATATAACCATACCATTTTGTATCAATATGATCAATACAATAGTCAATATTCTTATTTTATTACGAATTATGTAATACATGTTTGTGTAATAAGTAATGAAACATTCCCAGTTTGTTTAAAAACAAGTTATTGTGCTAACTTATCAACTCCCACAAGAATTGCATCAAAAAGAAAATAATCACCTTACTACCCAATAGCATGTAAGAAAAATCTTTCTAGATATTGTTATGAAAAATAATTTAGATGTATTAGTGAGATTAAACAATCTAATAACTCAGCCTATAAAATATATAAGAAAATAATAATAATGATACAATTATAAACTACTTCAAAATATCCCTCGAATGTTTCTTCTGATGGATTGGTCTGATCCAGCTACTCTAACTACTATCTTCCTTCTTCTTCATCTATTTGGGATACATTTGTAGTAATTTTATATTTGTAATTTTATTCTATCTTCCAAAACATTTAGTACCTTCCCTCTCTCGCTCTCTTCATATGCGACTAATATAACCATCAGAAAATAAAATGTAACTCCTGTTATTTATAGGTGTTATAGGTGTGGAATTGGTGGGAAACTAATTCCACTTTACCACTCAACCATATTTCTGAAAACTAAAAATTTACTTTTATTCTGGCTCCATCATTGATTTCTTTATTGCTACTCAACTTCTCTCGATTCTTCTTGAAACATCTCAAATCTTCTAAAAACTCCATTTTACATCATATTTTATAACAACTCTTCAGTCCAATGAATTTTTTTCATTCATATGTAGTTCCAATTATGACCAAAACAAAAGGTCACTCCAATTTTATTGACCCATATTCAATTTTCACATGACCTAAATAAAAATCATTACTATGATCCATATTAACAAAAAGACATATTTTAAAATATTTAAAACATTGTTCCATAAAAATCATCTCATCTTCATTAAAAATATGCATCTTCTTTTCTGTAAACATTATTGAATCTAATAAATATTCATGAAACTCCTCAAATACACATTGACCAAAACATCAAGGCTTCCATGAAAATACATTTTCAACATCTTCAACACATCATTTGATAAACCCTTCAATAAAACTATACAAAAATATCTCATTTTCTTCTTTTTTCTTAATGACAATCCTATGTCCAATGAAGTACATAGTTAGATGTCAAATCGATGCAATCCCAATTCTAATGGATTGGTTTTTTATTCCTTATAATGATTTGGGTTCATCGCCAATTAGAGTATTTGGCACCACTTTTTGGCCAATGACCCTTGTTCAGCATGGATGAAAAAATTCTTTTTTTCATAACCTAATTGATAAACAACACAACATACTGAAAATGGTAGAATAAATTTTTAATTTTTATCCATTTTATTTGTCCCAACAACTCTATATTTTTCTTATTCATTAGTCCTAACAATTAATACATTCTTAAAAATTATTCTTCTAATGATTCTATAGAAAATTGTCTCTGATATACCAGTTGATAAATGCTTATACAACACTTTGAATTTAGAAACATATAACTTTATAGCCTTCAAACCATTAATGTGTCTTTTTATTCTCACATTGATTAAATGAGACTAGAATACTTTAACTTCATAAATATTCTTCTTCCATAAACTATATCTTTTAGTCATGAATTCTTTACAATTTAGGAAACATTTATAATCCAAAGAGAATCACCTAACATTAGGTTAAAAACGTATATTCTCACCATATCCTTCATAATGATTTAATCTAATTTAATATAGACAACTTAGGATATTCGAGACATACAAATTAGGAATTAATTTTCACATTTGGTATGGATTCATTCAGATTGTGAAACATTTTCTCATATCAATTGAAACATTAATTCCATAACCCATATGAGTTTGATGATCACATACATTTATTCATTAGAAAACTAAAAATAAAATATTCATTCTTACCAAATACATGCTCAATCAACTGATTTTGGATCTCATAATGAAAATAACTAAAAATTGAAAAATAAGGTCATTTATTTTCTTCACAAAAAAAATAAAAAAATTAATCAGAAAATTTTTCATGTATCCATGAAAAAGTAGAATCCATCATGGTCCAAACAATATATAACGTTTTATTTTTTGTTCAAACACGCTCATAAATCTCTGCATTGTGTAACCACAATTTATGGATCACTAATAATCAGTTTTAATCTTACTTGAGGTAAATATTTGTTGGAAATAATAATCATTGACAGAAAAAAAATGTTCCAAAATTTTGTTACTTATGAAACAGCATCATCTTTGAAACCATTCATCTCCTAAAGATATATTTGTTTCATTTTTCTTGTAAAACACACAGGTTTCCTACAAATATTGAAAAAATATTAGAATATTTTACAGAATTACATGATGAGTTCATAGCTTACCTGAAACTCCCAGTTTATACATGATTAATTGAGAGGTATAACAAATATAAATTGATATATTTATGAAAAACAAATTCTCCTTAACAAGATGATCAATATACTAGAGGATATATGGGACAAAAAAACATACCACAAATATTGATTAAAAGAGCTTTAAACCCATGTTCTTCCATAGATTAAAAATGATTCAATCCGTAATGTTTTAGTGAAAATGTCAATAACTTGTTCCAATATATGAACATACCTCAGACTCAATTAATTATTTAACACAACCTCTTTCATGAAGTGATATTTCATATCAATATTTTTTTAATGACAATTGTTAATTGGATTTCATGTATGGTTAATGAAACTCCGATCATCATATCCCAAGACCAAGGTTAATTTCACTTTAGAAATTAAAAATTCCAACCGAGTCATCATCCACATACCCTATATGGAAATTTGAGTGGAAGAAACATACATAGATTCATCCATGATAAGAGATATTGAATTTTTATTCTTAGTATTCAATATTATATTACATTCCCCTAGAAAAAAACTCCACCTGATTTGGATCTTCTATCATCAATACTTCATGTCCAATCACTATTTTTGTTGAAAAAAAATAAACTTTTTGAGCTATCACACATGATTCCATAATTTGATGCGCCATTTATATACCTAAGAATTAATTTTATAAAAAACATATGAGATTGTTTTGGAGGACTTTGGAATCATTCACATAAGGTGAAAGAATAAAAAATTTATGTTCTTGAGGTAGTCAGTTACAGAAAACTACATATCATATACATAATCTCTTTAGATTTATCTTCCTTACCTTCTCCATATTTAGTCACCTTGATTCCCACTAAAATTGTTGTGATAATTTTTTTTCTAATTGTCCTTTCTGAACATCATAATTATTTTATTATCCCAAATTTATTGAGAAAGAAAAACATATGTTTCATAATTTCTTAGATAGAAAACCTAAGAATGTATTTCATTTCCCCTAGCATGGAAATTTGGAACAACTTTTTAATTTCTATAGAAAACCATCAAAAACATATATCATCATTACTAGAGATGATAATCTCATAAATATATATAACATAAAAGGGGGAAATATCTATTATTTATTTGATGTATAGATTACCTTCATCCATTCAATTCTTAAATATCTACCTCTTTAATCATGTATCCAATTTAGAGTGCCATGACCTTAAATCTTTCTTTATCTCATTAAATGGGTTCATAAATATTCACACATAACTTGTTTAATTAAAAAATCTGATTCGTTGTTCAATATAAACATCCTCATCATGTTCACCATTCAAAATATTGGATTTATATCCATCTTAAAAAAATATTATCTTTATTTTAGAGATATTTAATGAATGATTTTAATTATTTCTATCCATTCAACTAGATAAAAAGTCTTATAAAAGTCAATGTATCCAATATATGAGTAACCTTTTCAGAATAAACCTTTATTGTTTGTTATCACATCACCATCTTCATTCAACTTGTTTTGGAACAACCACTTTATACTAATAACATTTTTCCCTTTGGATTAGGTATGAATTCTATGTATCATTCTTCTCAATTTGATCAACTTGTTCATTAAAATATTGAATCCATTTTATATTCTAAAAATATTCATTCACATATCCCAACTAAAATTGTGACTATAAACAAGTATGTGGATTTTATTTTGGTGTTTTTCTTATTTGATCCATTTAATTAGGATCACTGATTATGTTTTCAGATTTCACATTCTTCTTTAAACAAGGATGATATGTAGAATATTCTTCCTTGTATCTAGAAATAGTTTCTTCAATTGTTATTCATGTGTGCTGTTAATTTTTTTTCTTCCTAATCACATCTTTTCACAAAAAATTATTTAATCCTCTTCCTCTTACTCATCATTATGTGTTTTTGACACATCTTACACATACTTTTCAATAACATTCACACAAATAGATTCAACTAATCTCAACGTTTATTTATCAGACAACTATATGCTTTTCCATCTGGAGAACATTCAGGATATATTTGATCTTTTCCCCTATGATCAAATAGTCCATGAAATCCACCACTGTTCGTTATGATGTTAGGACTCATGAAAACACTTTTGTGTTTCAAACATGGAGTTTTTTCATAGAAAATTTCATTAGGAGTTATGTTGGAACTTGTCCTCCCAAAACATCAATTTTAAATAAAAACATATATTATCATAGATTGCAAACAAAATAAAGATAAATACCATGTTCATGAAATATTGAACACCCCATATCATCTGAACTTCTATTCTTCCTTTCAATAGTCAATTTTTTTACGTTGTGTAAGGATCACTAATCAGATGTTGAATTTTATGTTTTCCGACTTAACATCAAAACACTTCATTGTTATACTCACCACCATTAGAAGTTATCTAATTTATCATAGAATATTCACATTATTTCTCATCTCTTCTCCTGAAACATTAAAACATATTTGGAGAATATAACTTATGTTTTAAATACATAACACAAGTAATGCGAGTAATATCATCAATGAAATAAACAAACAACTTATCTTTTTTAAGTCTCATTATTTTATCATCAGATCAAAAATATTAAAATCAATATGTTCTAGGGGTTAATTTGAATGAATATCAACTTTCTTATCCACATAATTTGTAGTATTTTCTTTTTGGAATATAGTGTAACAAAAATATCTTATTTTTAATATACCAAGAATACCATGTACTATATCTCACTTTGATAACATTGACATGATTTAGTGACACATATGTTGCAAAATTTAATGAAACAACTAATTTTATTCTATCATACTTAAGAAACATGAATTATGAGCTTCACTAACATGAAACATGTTTTCTTTTATACATTTCCCACTTATAATAACGTTTCGATCATCCTCTCTTTTCCCAAAAAAACATCTATTGTGAAAAAAAATTATTACATTCATCAAAATGTTGGTAAACACTCAAAAGGTTTTGTTTGAACCAATCAAAAAATAATTCTTAGATTTCATCTTTAAATCTGTAATAATAATAGATCCAACACCTTTAATTATGTGGGATTCATCAATTCCCAATGAAACTATTTTTTCATTGAAATCATTTACATTATTTAAAAATTACAAATCTCCTAGAAAGTGGAAAAAATACTCACAATCCATGATCCAATGTAATTATCTATTTGTAGTATTTTTATTGGTTTTAATATCAATTGTCTTTTATTTTCATTTTTATTTCTTCACATCAGACATTTAAAATTTTTTATGATCATTTTGTTGTTCTGGTAAAAAAAATTCTATTTTTTACATATTTACTGGGTTTTCACATAATTTAAAAATAGTTTTTAAATGTGGGAATATATTTTCATCGTTTAGAACATCATTTTCAGTTTTCCTTAAAACACCCTTATCATATTTCATCCTTTTATCATATTAACACCCCTTAAAACTTTTCCTCCTATAATTCATGCAATTAATTAATAGTTTTATATTTAACCAAAAAATTATTTATATTTTTAAATATACGTTTCAATTGAATAAACAAACATAGATTTAAAATTTACCTATCTAATTTTCGAACTATTAAGAATTATTAACAGGTTTCGCAAATTATTTTATCATTGACATCACAACACTGTTGACCACAAAAAAAATTTTTATCATCTAGAATCTTATTCATCAACTCATATTTCTATCAACCTAGATTGAAACTAGAATCAGTAGAATATTTTTTAGAATTATAATTTTTGGAAACTTATAATTTATCCACAATGTTGGTTTTGGCCAGATACCAGACTTTCCCAGCTTTAATATTCTTAAAAACATCTTCAAAATTCATTCCAAACAATTAAGGTATATTTTTGTTATCTTTCTTACATTCACCCCTTCAAGAATATTCACCATAGTGATGGTAATTTTTCTTAAAACATGTAATTCATTGTTCTTATTTAGAGAACAGTTATCAAATATGTTCCAACTCTTATTTAATTTCCTATAATTTTACATCAAATTGTTGATTCGGATTAATTTCAGTATCAAGAGACATCTTCATAAAATAATACTACTCCAGTAACATAAGTTTCTCTTTAGGAATATATTCTTGACTATTTACAATATTATTTCTTTCTACAACTTATTTATTTCACTTCCACATCTTACCCTTTTACTCAAATATTATTTCAGTTTTTTTGTGATGAAATTAACTCTCATTTTTTTCTTTTTCTTCATAACTACTATTTCTATAGTCTTCATAATTAAATTTTAAAATTAAATTATTTTACACAGGATCTTCAGTATTTTTTTCATCCTCGACTTCATTTCTTTTATCACTAGTAACTTTAGAAAAAATATACACTCCTTTTGGATTTAAAGATATATATCCTTAACTATTTAAGATGATTTATAATTGTCACCAAGATTATTCCAGTTTCTTCTTGGACTTATTTCTCATTCATAACTATCTTCTATATTCAGTATTCACAGAAAATCAGCAAATAAGTGTCAATTATCTCCACATTTGAATCATTTCAAGGGAAGTTTCTCTTAATATATTCTGGTAACTCTTTTATCATTTTTAGAAATTAATGATTAAAATCATCAATATTGTAAGATACCTTATTTTCTGTTTTAGAATTAGAAATTTCATATTCTTCGATAAATTATCATACATTCCTTTCTTAGTAGATTTGATGGACATTTCTCAATTATATTTTTTTCCTTTATAAAATACATTTTTTATCAATTCATATGTAATGATAGTACTAGAAATTTTATCCAATGATATATTTTAAGGATATCTATCTTCTAAAGAAGAAACTTTGGCATCAATATTTTCATGATGAATTCTCATGATCTTTCCAATAATAGTTAACTCTTCCAAAATCTCATGGAGACATCTAATGATTCCCAAAATATCATTCACCCTTTTAAATAATTCACCATTAGATTCATACTCACCGATTTTCAGATCATCGTGCTTTAACCTCCAAATTTTTAACATTTCTTTATTCACTATTTTATTTCCAAAACAAATTTTTTATAACTTTTCCAAGATACCATTGGTAGTTTCAAATCCATTCACTCTTAGAATAAAACATTTTAATGTGATGAGGGAAAATAATTATTATCCTTTGAATAATTCTCAAGATTCATATTATCCACAGATATGAGAGTAAATTCTTCATCAACATGACGAGATTCATTTATAATATATTTAAAAACATCAAGACCATGATATATATTATAAAACAACATTATATATATCCAAATAGAATTTTTCATACCATAAAAGACCAAAATACCCTTACATTTCACAAAATATAGATTCTATATCACACATTATTTTTAAAAATATCATCAAAGAGTAAATGAAGGGATCATTTTCTATAATACCACTTCTTATGTCCCCTCAAAGGTATATTTATCACTAAGAGTGGGATGGTGTGAATAGGATATATATTTTTATTTTATGTTTACATTCTTATGGAATAACATTGACATCCTATTAATGATTTATCTCTTTACTAGAAATAAAAAAATCAGGAATCTATAGGAACACAATTATTTTCAATTTTAACGACTCAAATAGATTAGCTATGTGCTAGGAATGGTTTAGAAAAAATACAATACCACACAATCCACAAGGAAAAAATTCGTTTGGTGTGTATAAGACAAGCCGAATATACTTTTACACACATATATCACTATGATATATACAACAGTGAAAGTGTGTCTTCTATAATGAATGATGTAATTCAAGTTTTTGTAATAAATAATGAAACCTTCCCAAAATTGTTGCAAAATATGTTTTGGTGGTTCTTTATCACCTTCCACTTGGATAGATTCAAAATAAAATTATTCACCTTTCAACCCTAAGTTAGTAATGAAAAACCATTCTAGACATTTTTATGAAAACATAGATTGATGGAAGAGATAGATTCATCTTTTTGATACCTCAGTCTGAAAAATAGGAAATAAAATAATACTCTGGAAAAATTATGAACAACATAATACATTCCTTAGAAATGCTTTTTTGATGGCTTGGTCTAATGTGATAACAATTACTACTATTTTTTTAATTATTCTCCTATTCAAAAAACAAACTCATAAAGTCTCTGTCTAGAAACATATTCTCTCTTCCAAAGCATTCATATATTTCCCTCTAACATTATAGATGAATAGTACTAGAATAAGAATGTACAATGCACTTTCTAATTATATAGGTGTGACATGAGGAGAATGATAGGGAAAATAATTCCACATTCACAATCGACTAAAATTCCAAAAAAATAGAATTTCACATTCATTTATTATTAAAATATTATTTCTTCAAAACTTCTCAACATCCCATGATTCTTCAAAAAATTTCATTAATCTTCAAAAAACTCCAACCCACATCATACTTTATAAAAATTCATCATTATGATAATAATAGTCATTTCATTGTAGTTATCTTTATTATTTAAACATATAGTCACTCTAATTTTTTTCGTCCTCTTAAAAATTACATAAGACCTTAAGAAATCTCATTAAAATTCTTAAAACCAACTGAAATAATCTTATTAAAACATTAAAAACACTCTTCCAAAGAAATATTTTCATTTTAATTATAATTATTTTTCTTCTCTTTTTCCAAAAAAACCCTTGAATCATTTAAATATTTATGCTTCCCCTCAGTCACACATCGGATGAACGTTCAAGGAATACTTGAAAATAAATTTTGAAGAGATTAAAAACAATATTTGACAAACACTTCTAAAAACAATTCAATCAAATATAGTTTTATTCATTTCATTAAACTGATGATCTTGGTTCAAGGATGTAAAACATCCAATATAATATCGGTTTCAACATATTCCATGTGGATTAATATCTGATTCCTTCTATTGATTCAGTGTCATTACCAATTAAATGAGTTGGAACCACTTCTTCCCTGATTACTGTTGATCTATGTAGAAGAAAAAATTATCTTGATCTTAACCCAATTGATGATAAAAATTTCCAGGTAAAAATGGGTGACTATATTATAGATATTCATCTGATTAGTTGGTACAAAATGCTTATAGTTAATATTATTAACAATTCCTAAGAATTCCTTCCTTATTAATTCTTCTTCCTCTAACAAGTCTATGGAATACCATGTCTGATTGACAAGTTGATCAGTGATTTAGCAACAATTTTACATCAAAAACATTTTACTTCTTATCCTTAAACACATTTCTATGTCATGTGATACTCACAATGATGAACTAAGAATGAAAAACATTACCTTCTTAAACATTCATCTACCACCCACTCTAGATTTTAAGTTTGACATCCTTAGGATTTTTTAAACATTTAGGATCAAAAAATCATTGTATGACCTAAAGTTCCACAAATATCTTCTCCCTATTTCTTTTATAAAGATTGTATCTCAACTGTTACAGAAAACATATGAATCTGAGGCATAAAAATAAGTAAAGAATCATCAAATTTGGTATCATGTCATTGAGACACTGATAAATTTTTCTCAAACTGTTTAAAACATTTATTTCAGACACAAAATGAGTATAATGGTGACTTAAATTTCCTCAAAATAGATCTGAAACAAATATATATTATTATCAAATATATATCTGATCAACTGAGTATGGTACCTCTTACATCTGATCAATACTACAAACAATATAAGGTGATTTGTTTTCTTAACAATAGAAGAAAAACAATCACACAAACTTATTTTAGAATCAAAGAACAACTTCTACCCAACTTGGTCCAAACTTGTGGTTACAACATAAAATAGGAAATTATAAAAAGAATTAATGAATAAGAACCATGAAAACCTAGCATTTTATTTATATGATACCCGCCCATGCACCACAAATTTTATATCATGAGATAAAAAAATTACCCAATGCATTAGAGGGATATATAAATATGGGTGTATTTTTCACAATCATATCAAGTAAATCAATAAGTTTTCCATATGTACCGTACAACATATTGATTTATTTTATAAAATTTAACCTCATCATTTAGGGTTCTTAGTTAAACACATGTAAATATGTAATAACTTAATTATAGTTATAATTTTGGGAATAACCATAAGAGGAGTTAGATAAGGGTATTCACTACATAAATGTTTGGCCTAAAAAATCCCAGGATAATTTTGATAGTATAAAGTGTGTTTAAATAGGTTTATAAAAGGGATAAATGAGAGAAATATGGGAATCTAATCATGTGGAAATCAAAAATATATTAAAAGGGATGTGTAAATACATATCCCGACAAGATTAATTGTAAATCAAAATTCATGACATAATGAATGTGATTGAATAAGGACAAAGAGATAATCCCTCACCCCGAGAGGATGCTTCCATGTGCTTTGGAGGATCTTTTTGATTGTTTGGCGAACATTGAGAGGTATCTACAGAGAGAATGGGAGTGTAACATCACATCCCAAGGGGTTTGAGTGAAGAGGAATGTGATTTTGTTTAATTTTATATAATAAATGTGTGGGTATTATTTATTAATTTTAAAATATTAATCATTTAACTTTCATCATTAATTAACCAAAACCACAAACTATTCGATAGTTTTCTAATGATGTATTCTAAAAGAGTTGTACATTCAAGCATTTAATAAGGCCAATAATCTATATTATTTAAATAATAACCATGTTGATATTGAATGGATGCATGTTTATAGTTACATTATTTTTAATCTGTATAATATATAATACATTTTGTAGGATTCATTAATTCTCTAAAAACCTAATTTAATAACCTCAAAAAATTTACATTAAAGAGAAAACATATTTTTATTTTTGGAAAATATTTATTGTACTTTTTAAATCACTTTTGTGATTTTATGATGTCAAAATAAACACTATATATTATAAAAAAATCCTCATTTTGAAATTTCAATGTGTAAATTTGAAAAGTAATATATTTATTAATATAATTCAGTAAATTGTAAAATTTACATTTTAAAAGAAAAATCTAAATTTTTTCAAAAACATTTCTTTTCTATAATTTTTCTCTAAAACATATATAAATTATTTTTTATATTATAAAATTTAATATTAAATTATATTCAATATATATTATTTGATAACATTATTTTATTGAATTTATTTTTAATTCAAAAAATCAGGATTTCAATAAAATGGAGTGTCTTTATTTGAACATTATATTTCAACAAATTAAAATATTTTTTTCATTAAAATAATATTTAATTTTTTAGGTATATATTTTGTAAACAATATAATATAATGAAATATAAGTATATCGATTATTTTAGTAAAAATAAAAATATAAAAAAGTATATAGTTTGGGTCAAGAGACATTGATCATTATTAAACTAGATAATTACGTAAGTGTAAGGTGTGCAATGGTGATATTTAATAAGATGTTTAGTAAACATGGTTCATTACATGATAATGATAACCTTGACCATCTCTCGTATTATATTTTAATCATGATTTAGATAGTGAATCCCATCCTAGTACTATTCAATTGAAAATCCTAGTGATGTTTTCTCCCCCAAAATCTCTAACAAATTTTCTCATATGGTACAATCCTAATGGTCAAGTTCATATCTCATTCTATATCTGTCTTGTAAACATTATCATAATCCATAATTTACTTGTATTAATGTTCAATATAAATGGATATTTTATCATTGGATATGATTTTTATTGGTGTTTGAAATATGAAAGATTATAAAAAGGTCAAAAAACCAATATTCTGAATTTATTTTACATATCTAAATTAACTGATGAGAAATTTTTTCACTCAAAATTGGAGTTTCACTTATAATATTTTAGTTCATTACACAAACCCAGTAATATCCATTATAAATATTAAGGGTGAGTGTTTCCCCACAAGATATTACCATCATAAAACATATCATCGGGGTGGACGGTTCCAACTACACAACACCATCAAAAGTTGTACACAAATGGAAACTATACCCACACCATAGATTCATAAACCATTTTATTGAATGTGACACATCATATAATGATATATCACATTAGGTAGAAGCCTCCCCACCTATATAACATATAATATTAGGATAGAATATTACTCATGCCTTCAATAATAAGTCTTATCATGGGGAATTCCATACCTCCATTGAGTCACACTTTTTATTTACCTTATGTAATATTCTCTCCCTATAACCATATATATCAATATTTTGGGTCATACACTGTCCATAGAATGTCATGTATCATATATGACTAACAATGGGGGGGGCATTGAAAACCCACTTGAGAAACTCATACATTTAATTTTTTGGACCCTAAAATGAAAAATATAATCTCAACAATTTTTTCAAACTATGATACAATTACACACGCCTTCATTTAATAACATTCAATCAGTTCAACATGATACTCAGGCACCCATAGTAGACCCCTACATTCAATCTTCGACCAAAATCACGAAAATGATACCATTATATATTTCCATAAAAATGCTAAAATATATTCATCTAGATGGAATATCATTCTTCAACATAACCATGCTCACATCTTGGAATGAAGGACCATATTTCTATTGGATTTATGACATTACAGAAAAAATATGGAATAAATTACATCTCACTTTAGAAATAAATTGGAGTTGGGCCACTCCCTAATGATACACAAAAATCCTTACCATGATATCCTCATTTGAATCTATATTTATTATTGATAAGGAGGAATATTATCCCAATATACTAACCCTATAACTAAGAGTCTTTATGGTGGACCAAGGTTCCATATGTCGTACCCCGAGTCCAACCATTAAAATTTTAATTTCAATTCCCTACTCGGAGGTAGCTATAGGTATGGATGACAAGATACATTGGGTTTATTCAACTCAGTAACAATCTCCTATGGATTATTTATCTCATTTAACATTTTTAAAGTTTAACAAACTACCATTGGAACTCGATAAAGGAATCTAGTTACCTAGTATCAATAGAATCCCATAGAAATTTTTATCAAAGAATAGGATTTCAATGTAAAATATTCATCTTCAATTTAAGTTCAACCATACATAAGTGGTGGGACAACGTACCACATTCTATATTTAAAAAATAATATACATCTAGATGATGATCTAGGACAACCTACCTCAAACATCGGGTTATTATCCTTGTAATTATCGTATCATCATTAGTTATACCTATCAATCCATCATAAAATCTCATATCATCCTGATACCCCATCCAAAGAAATATAATTTAAAATTAATAACCTTAACAATTTTTAATAAAATATAAAATTAAATTTATTGATTAATAAATCCAAAAACCCCTTGGTTAATTAAAACTAATGAGACCAAGAGTACTGATGTACGGTTTACAGCAAAGATGCACCGAGTATATTTTTAAAAAATTAACCAATTTTTGGTCTATAATTGTTTTCAAATAAAATGAATTTCTATAAAAATAAAATAATAATTAATGGTAGCATAATAATATTTTTTTAATTTATCATTATGGTTTACACTCATCCTATTAGGATATCCTTTTTTCTAATCCATTCATAATTCCTATCAAGTGTTATAATTTCTACCATGATCAATTTCGATCAATAATGAATCCCTATTTGAATTCATTAATATTTGTGTCTAGTGAATGAGAAGATTGATGAAGGGATAATGGGAGAAAAAATACATAGAATCACTTTTGAAAATAAAAAGGAACCACCCCTAACTATGCAAGGTTGAATATAGTTTATAAAATGGGTGGATTAACCTGAAATATTCATTTTATGATATTGTTTGCCACTAAATCCAATCAAGGATATCTTAAAAATTATTGATTGGTCTGAATTATGAAAAAATAGTCAAAGTATCATAACGGGAAAACCTATATAAGTAATTTAATTATTCCATTTAAAGATTATATATGTATCTACCCATTATATAAAAATATTTTTTAAGAAATATTTTTTGGGTAGCATGTTTCACTAGAAATTTTGAACTAAAATTAAACACAATGCTTAAAATTTTAAGTATTAAATGTGGACATTAAGTAAAACTCATGTAATTGTAGTAACTAAACAAAAGTAACATCAATAGGAAATATATGGATAAAATAAAAACGGTCGTTTTTAATTAATTTCAATTGATAAAATTCAATTTTTGTGTCTTAATAACTAACAGCATCTCCTTATGGTTAAAAATATTTGTTTTTAAATTAACTTTTTTATGTAAAATTGTTTACATTAACATGTATACTAATATATGGTTAAACAATGAGAAATTAAATTATTTACATGATTAGTATATTTATATCAATTTAGTTTTTGATGGATAGAAAATAAAAATAAGAGTAGTTAATATTTAAAAAATCATAATTCAATACAAAAATAGTTTTCCATTAAAATTTATTTTTTATGTAAAATTTAAATTATTAAATATTAGAATTTGAAATTGAATAAATTATATTAATTTTCATACTAATGTGGTTAATATATATATAATTATAAAAATTTTGTATTTTTTTAAATAATGATTCTTTGTTGAACAGTAAATGATAGTGATTTCAAAAATACCATGAATTTTTTGATATCACTATAGAATATGAACCATTAAAAAATCTATGGAAAATGTTTTCTACAAAATTATATATATAATAATTAGTGTAATAAATTTAAAAATATAATTTATAAAATTTTAAGAAATGTTTAATATCTTTGAACCTAATTTATCTTTTTTCCCAAAACTATTTATTATATATTGTAAAATTTTTATTTTAAATGTAAATTTTCAAACAAAATTTGATTACATGTTATAATATGTATAGAAATTTTTTTTAATCATTTTATAATTAGTTAATGTGAGAAATTTTATTTTTATGCATAATAATAAGTTAAGAATCTTACAAAAGTAGTTACCATGGTAAAATAAAATTATGTTAAAAACCTAATTAAGAGGAAAACACCTAAAATATCTTAAACAATGTATTTTATTTCTTTTTATTAGGTTTTCCTTTCAAAATACTTATTCTATTACAATTATTATACACATTTGAATCTTCATGCCTTGAATAGTGAATCTCTTATTACAAACAATCCACTTTATTCACTTATTAAAATGACCCTTTAATACCCACTTATCCTCATACCACAAGACCTATAGCATGACTAATCAATGCTTCAATCCACCACCCCAACAAATATAAAGGTAAAATATGTTCTTCATTAATTAAGGTACCACACATGAATGTATAAATCATATTTTCATAAGATTTGTTCCATGGATAATGTAAATTTCCAAATCATCTATTTTCATTTCGATTCCATTCAATATTATTATACCTCATTATAATATAATCTACCCAAAATAATATAATTAGATAATTATACTAGATATACTAAAATTTTCATATGTTAATTTAATAATCATTTTTAAACTTCATCTCATCCATTTGAAAAATCAATGTTCCCCCGGCACATTTGAGTGAACTACCGCCTCTATGAACAATGTATTTCATTTTATGTCATCACCACATAATTATTGTTATAATATATTATTTATTGAATAAATATTATATTTATGTTATTATATTTTTTTGACATACCAATACCTATATTCTATTACTCCCATTCATTAGATAATGAAAAGGTCCCTTGTGTTGCGTGCAGACTACCGCCTCTATAGAAGATGATTTTCATTCTCATCCCACCAATACATTAAATCTAATAAAATATATTTCATAAATATATATTTTATTAATAAAAATATATATATACAATAAATATGGTTTTTAATGTATTACATAATAATTTATGATTATTTTAATGTCATCCATTAAAATCAGTAAATTACCTGAAACAAGCTAGTCTTAGAACATGTTTTTTCTAACAATTACCACAGTTTTAATCAAATGATCTAAAGGGTGAATAAGTAATTGAATCAAAATTATCTAAATGTATTTAATAATTTTTCAATGATGATATTATAATCAATGAATGGGGTTATACATCTCTATTATTAATGATGTATGAATTATTCAAATTTACTAATAACTGATGATGAAAATAAACATTATCTTGGTATGGAATGAATAATTCATGATTATAATTAATGAATATAGAATTATATTTATATGATTACATTTTTGAAATAGGTTTTTAATATTTTATATAGGTTGTTAAATATTTATTGTATGTCTATTATATAAAGGTAATGGTTTCTCATCTCAACTTTCTTCTTATGAAACATGTGTTGTCTTCACTACATGTTTATTTTGTTTTGTTTTTTATATATTATATTATATGTTCCATTTAACATATATTTGGGAGATTAATAGAATTTTAAAATACAAATAAATTTATGTCTTTTTTGTTTATTTGATTCTAATGTTATCAAATATATACAAGTTTCTTTTCAATCTCATTTTTTAATAGAGATTATCTTGAATAAATTTCCATTCGGTGAAAAATTCGGTATCATTTATATATAAAAGATGATAAATTTTATTATCCAAATATTAATTATGTGGTTTTACTGTTACTATATTAATTTCATTTACCTTGGTAAATAATTCTCTAGATGTGATACTTTTAATTGAAACAGAAAACAACTATTTATTTTAATTAAGAAATGTCCTCTTCTAAGGATATATTCGCTGGAAAATTTTATAGATATCCTTATCTTTGACTAAATATACGATCATTTTCATACTATAATATATTTATTAACCTAAAAAATTGAATATATTTATCTTTTCAACATTAGTTTTTTATCAAATGTGTAAAAAAAAATTTATTAAAGTTTTCTATATGAGAAACATCACCCATGAACATTATTATTTATAGAGATCACATTAAATGTTTTAAAATTATTCTAAAAATACAAGTAAATCATAATTATAATTAAAATAAAATTAGCATTTATTTTATATTATGAGTGATTTGTGAAAAAAAATATAAAGATGTGTTTCATCTAGGTCATCATCTTTTTTTTTCTTATGTTACAGAGGTATATGATTCTATGCTACCATCCAAATTCTTTATTTGAAAGGTCTGTGAAATTTTTTATGATTTTTTTATGAAAACCATATCTTTTTTGTTGGTTAATTAAATTATTTTACAAAATTTATTTTATTCACTTTCTTCTGCCACACATATATATGGTTTTCATTGTATTATGGGTTAAACTGGAGTTATATTACCCTCAAATTGATTATGAATCACTTTTTAAATTATTAGGTAATTATAGGAATTTAGAATGTTTTATCACCCCTATATAGGAATCATGAATTTATTCACACTTCATTATGTTAATGTAAAGGAATAGTGATTTCTCCCCCATCATAATTTAGAATATGTTTAGTAATCCGTAAACTAATATTTTATTATATCTACACAAATTTTTGTGAAACATTAATTTTTTTCATTATAATATTTTTATGAATGGTTTTTTAGGATATAATTAGATACATTATTTTTTTCTTACGATCCATTTTTATTTTGGTATGATCACCTAATGTTTTTTCGAAACATATATTATATTCCCATACCCACATGTATATCTTATGCTAACTTTTGTCCATAATTTTTACCCATAACAAGAATATGAGCACATAATTTATTATATTTTAAATTCCAAAACTATATATAAAGTATTGTGATATATTAATTCAATTGTTTATCATGCTATTAGACTAACCATTGGGGATTATTAAAGTGTTTTAGAATAAATTTTTTTATATATCAAGTCACTAAATACCGTTATCCTTTTTGATTCTTGGAGTGATTGATTTATATATGTATTTTCTAATTATGTGAATGGGCTTTCTTATATGTATTTTTATATTGGGTAAACATTGTTTGTATTATATAATTTTTACTTTATTTACTGAGACTGGATAAATTTTTTGGGTTTATTACTGGAATATATTTGAGAAATCACTTAGGATAGTCATAAATAGTAGAAACGCTCCTAAACATTTGAAAAATTATATAGTGTGTGGTTTCAATGAAATTAAATCCTAATCAATATTCAAGAAATTTGAAGTCGGAACATTCATTGATTTAGCTAGGGTAAATAATCGTAAAATAGATTGCTGGGTATTTACTAAATCTTCACCAGGTTGATAAAATAGATAACTAAATTAAAACCTATTTTTACATACCCAAATGATATTATTTGGTCAATTCACATTACCTTTATAAATAATTACGAGGGATTTAAATAAATTTACATTAGATAACATAAATAGAATTGATCATGGGAAATATAGACGGAATCTCTGAAATTCATTACACATTTTATATATTTTATTTTTATACATTTTATAATTTTAAAATTCCACAACATTCCCAAATGTATTTAACGAAAATATTAAAGGAAAAATTTAATTAACAATTGGTATAATGGAAAATTTTGTGATTGTACCAAAAAGTATCCAAATAGTATGGGATAAAGAGTCTAATATCTTGTGGTGATTTTTGCTGAACCCTCCGAAGTTATAAATAATAACATGAACCATGTTATGCTCCCAAATAAATTATGGAAGGATAATCCTGATGTAGATTCATTTATTTTTCAATGGCCACCTTCTATTAGAGGGTATTTAAAATAAAAAAATTTACATGTTATATTAATTCAATATATAATATATTTTTCTCTCTCCCTGTCGTTATTGGACTGTGAGATGGCTATTTAATCTATTTATCATCAAGATGTTGTGGCTGACCAATTGTATAATTTTATTATGAAAATAACTCTAATGTAATAAGTTTAATGAATGGGGTGTGAGTAGTTAAAGAATATATACATCACTAAATATTATACTCAAACTGATCAGATAGTTTTTTTAATGGAATCGTTGACTAAAAAAACAAAAAATATGCATATATTTTAACTTAAGTTAATGACTTCACAAGAATGTCAATATACACCTCCAGTTTTATTATTGAATC
Source organism: Viscum album (assembly GCA_963277665.1). Lineage (NCBI taxonomy): Eukaryota > Viridiplantae > Streptophyta > Magnoliopsida > Santalales > Viscaceae > Viscum > Viscum album. Next base: position 1,295,309,993 of record OY728142.1, on the reverse strand, counting down.
TATGATTAAAAAATGAGGATCTGAAATATTCGCATCAATGAAGATATTCTTTACTAAATATTCTTCACAAAATAATTTCCTCAAACTCATCCTCTAGTGAACCAATTATAACGATAATGGGAAATAATATCAATAATCACCAAATCTAAGGGTCAATAGAGATAATAAACATCATCTACCCCTAATACCATTGGAATATGGGAAATATTATGCTATCCAACATATGAAATTAGGTCACGAAAATGAATTGTTGAAAGATATAATAATCATACATTATAAAACCATGAATATCAAATTTTATTCTAGTTACAACCAATCCATTACATGTGTAACATTTTCAAAATACATCAAATCATCAACCAAATGATTTAATATTATATTATTTGATAAAAATACTCACAGTTTAGTAACTAAATATCAAGTCTACAATTTGACTCTAATATATGTTTGGGTTAATTAGTTTCTTATAAATCCCATAATCCTTTATTTTATTGTATGTAATGTGAGACTAGGAATATTATTGATCACTATATAAAGAGACCATATTAATTATCAACATCAGTAAGTCACATTTTATATCATGAATCACCCAAATGATCAAATTCTAGCACAGGTATGATGACTATGAACTTCATATAGAAATTTCATCCCTTATATAAAGATTAATTCCAAACAATAAAGCTTATTCTTTGAAATGTATATAAAAGAAACAATAATTGGGGATATTACTATTGTGTTAGAATATGTGGTTTAATTTCCTATAGGATAGTATAGAATTCCCACAAATCATGAGGTTCTATTTTCAATTGAATTTGTACTTATTTATATTCTTTTAACAATTACTCCTTATAAATTTCCTTTGATTAATATGGAGTGATTGAAGAAGAAAATATATGAAAATCCTAATAAATGATTTATATAACTGAGATATTCTCCATGGGGTGCACTGGTTCCATTTCCTATAAAGAATGATGGATTTATACATTTTAATAATGAATATCATGCACTTAAAAATAAAATAATCAAGATAAAATATCCACTACATCATTTGGATGGTTTGATTGATCAACTACGATGAAGTAAATATTTTTCAATGACTCTTCCCTTGATAAATATTCCATAACTAATTGAAAAGTTAGATTATATACAAAATATAACTTTCTACAAAATATTTTTCCATTATAAATTTAGATTAATCCTTTTTAGACTCAAAAATTATATAATTATTAATTATGATTTGATAAATAATATATACATATATTACAGTAACTAATTCATGGATAATTTAATCAATGATTTCATAATATATTCAAAGATTAAGTATATACAAAATGAACATTTTAGGATTTTCCTAAAAAACATAAAAATGATATATTATCTACTATATTTAGAAATTTTTAGTTTTTTATTTAAAAAATATCTTTTTTTATAATTATGAAGAGATATTATATGTGTGAATACATTGAATAAATATGAAATTAAAAATTGGATGGGACCGATAACTATGATATAAATTATATTTTTATTAGATTAGAAGTATATTATGATTTGTTTGATAATTTACACACATTTTTCTAATATATTAAAATATTACCTAAGGTAGTGATGTTCAATTAGAGTGAAGAATTTAATGAAATATTCATGTACACTAAGAAGAGTTTTTTCATCACACATTTACATTGTTTACAAAAAATAGAGTAGGGTTTTCAATGGATAATTATTTTCCATTAAAGGTCTTGGAATGCATCACTAAAGTAAAAAATGTAACAGATAATGCTTGAGAGAAAATAATGAAACATGAGAAGAGTTATCAAAAATAATATTTTTAGCTAGTGGAAGTATATTAGTCTTATAATTTTTTTATACATTACCTCTATAGTGAAAATTTTTATATCTATGTGGAAAACAAGATATTAAAGTACATATTCACACAAAATAATCTATAGATGTGCCATGGGAAGCAATTGGTCCTACTCAAATATATTATTTCTAATTATGATGAAACTATTGGAAGGAAAACTAGGTTAATTACTCTTTGATAATAATGGATAATTCAACATTATTAATTATGAGGATTGAAAAAATCAGTAATCATCATTTTCAAAAGGATGGACTTCAAAAATAAGTTAAGGGGAGAAATCCTATCATTAATAAATTATAGCTCAATTATCTATACATTTGACAATAAAGGAATCAATGAAAGAATATAAATATATATATCTATAGAATATTGTATTGAATATTCTATTTATGAACATTGATAATGATGGAATTAAAAAATTCAATAAATTTATATATATTACATCAATAATATAATTTCCAATTTTTTGGATAATTTCTATATATTTTCATTATCTATCTATCCTAGAAGATAAAAACATATAGATATATCCAAATTAATTTCTTTTGAGATAACATGAAGCGGGATATTGAAGTATATGTGACCTTGAGATTTGTATGTGAAATTGTAATGACTAAATGAAATAAAACTAAAAAATGATGTTACCATAACCACTAAACTTTTTCAAATTATGTAATTTCATCAACGAGTTAAATATTATACACACCACAACATCTAAAGATCTAAATTCAATTACATTTGCATTCAATGACCATATTAATTTACTGAATCTTATTATTATCAAAGAACGTTTTTACCCTTAGAGGGATAGATTGATATAAATAAGATAAGTAGTAGATGTAAATGGCACCCAACATCCCATTGGATCAAATAAGGATATCAGGATTACCTTGATGTTTTATTTAAATATTCATTGGTATTTGGATATAGAGCTATTCCTGAACAATAATTATCATGATAGTGTTTATATAAAATCTAAAAAGAACATTTATCATATAGAGGATATGTTGAGATCTTGTTAGATATAATTCAAAGGAGGATTAAATCAACACCTCTCTAAGAAACTTTCTCATGAAATAATAGTTTTAATTATATCATTCAATCTGAAACATATGAGGATATGTGTTGGAAATCATGTATAACTTCAAAATTTTGTGAATATTCCTGATAAAATAAGGTAATATATCCACAAGTTTATAAATAGTTCATATAGAATATCAAAAATATTTAGTGGCCCATTAATTATACAAAATGTTGATATACGATTTATGTTAATAAACATCAATGAGATTTTATATTTGAATTTAGAGATGAGTTATTACTATACATACCATCCAAAAATTAATTTATGAGAATTTTCTAGAAGGGGATATTAATTCTTATTTACATAAATCATTTAATATATCTCAATTATCAGGGGTGGTAACTTATAATTATTCCTTTCATCCAAACCCATCCCAAGTACATGGTTTGTTCAATGTATCACCTTTAAGGAATTACATAAATTATCCATTATATGTAATGAACATAGAGGTCATCCAAGTGGATCATGATAACTCCTATAATTAATAATCAATAAAATACTAGATCTTAAATAAAATTAACTATGAAATAATACTGCTCAGTTAGATATCATATTATAGAGGAATTGTATGTATGATGAAGAATCATGAGAACTTGAAGGGGTAATGAGACATAGTAGTAAAAATATTTATATATTAGAATAAAAAACATTGAGGGTGGAATTATTTTAATGGGTATTAATGTAACATCCAGAAATATTACTATATATTTTTATTTTATTAATATACAATTAAATAGATATTCCACATGCAAAATCTTACTAAAACTGACATTATACACTAAAATTATAAATATAATTTGTATATATTATATTATATCCACTAAAATGGGTTGTATAGATATAAAGATAATCATTTTAAAATGTGTTTAAAAATAATAGTTATCATTTTTGATAAAAAAATATCTTAAAAAATTCAATTCATTTAGATAATTACAATAAAAATTATTTAGTTCTTAATATTTTAAATATCTAAAAATTTTGATTTTAATTATTTTTTATCTTTTCAATAAAACCAAATAAATTATTATCAAATGATAATAATGTATATTTTTATATGAACAATATTTTCAATCTATTATAATATCTATTTTATTTGAAATAATAAAAAGAATATTTAATATCTAAAAAATTAATTATCTATAAAAATAGATTTTCATTATATTTAATATTTCCATTTGAAAGTTATAGTCATATATTTTAAATTTTATACATGAAAAATGAACATTGGTTTTGGATATAATCTCACAATGTTAATTCAAGATGATATTTTGGGATTTATTTTTGAAAATATTTATTTTCACGTGTATAATACAAAATATGGTTCATAGTAATTCCATATCATTTATATATCATTTGGGAATAAGAATAAACTAAACATTTATAGATTATTTTTCTTATCCAACGATTTTTTGATAAGTATAATTATACATTTATTAATATTAAATTTAGATTATAGAACTTTTCTTCTCATTTGAAACCCTAATATATTTTTTTTATAAAATAGATTCTTATTAACTATACATATACCACTTTAAGATTAAAATTTTAACTTTATGAAATTTAATATTTTCATATGAATTTTATATCACATATCATCATTTACAGTTTTTCCTACAATGAAAATTATGTTTTAAGTAATTAAAATAAGATTTCGGTGATAAATAATGAGATACTCAAGTAAAAGTAAATTACAATAAAAAATTAATTTAAAATAAAGATGGAAAAAATATATCCATAAATAATTCTTTACCATCACCCTATTATTGCACCCTTTTAGAGGAATTTTCTATGTATATTGCATCTATTATTTCAAAAAATAACCTCATATCACTTATAAAATCATTTGTTCAACACCCCAATTTCCATCACCCAAAAAATCCACTAGCATTACCAAAACCTACCCAAATCACTCTCACATAACACTCCAAACAACATCATAGTGGTTCTTCCCAAATCTACAAAGCAAGAAAAAATTCATAATCATTCTTTTTTCATTTCAATTACAATCATTCTTTTTATACATTCATGAAATATATTTTATCCCTTCTAAAAAATTATCTCATTAGAATATGTACTCCAAAATTTTATTATGTTATTAGAATAATCATTTCTTATATTCCTCCAAATTCTTCAAAAAATAAATATGGCACTCATTCACATAGTGGAATACCTCCTCAAAGATGTAATTTATCAATTTTTTATCACAAATACACATTAATATTTTTAATGATTTTACTTAATATATAAATATTATATTTCTTAAATAATTAATATTAAGTAAAAAACGACCATCTACCTTTCAACCCAGTAATTAGATAATGAAAACTTTTCTTGAGTTTATGGGAAAAATCCAATCATCATGGATGAAGTGTTTTTTTATAATCACCTTATATATGTGGTTATAAAATATTAGTGATGATTATATATGATATTGAGGATTAATATTTGTAATCAATATTTTTTTATAGAATGTTAGTAAATTTTTTTGTCATTATAATGTAAACAATATAAATCATAAAATTAACAAAAACATGCTCCTCATGGATCATGTGATCTCAAAAAATTCCCATAGTTTCCATCAAATGAAAATGGGGATGTATAAATAATCAAGAAATGTTATTTAAATAACTTTTATAGCCTATTATTGATGAAACTAGTATTATAGATTGGGGTTGACTTATCCATTACAAAACATGCCCAAAAAGATACAAATTACTTACATCGCATGATGGAAATAATAATAAAGAAGCTTATTAATGAATAATTTATGATTCAGATTAAGTAATGAAAATGTTAATTGACAAAAATTAGTCTTTTAAATGTGTTTTAAATATGATTATGTTTAATATATAGGTGTTTATTATTATGCATGCCCGAACTATGCTCCTGGGATCCATTTCGAATAAAAGCATACATTATATATCATGTTTTAAATTAACCAAATTGACAAAATTTTAATCTTAAATGATGCAAATATCAAGATAAAATACTTTTTCACATACATTATAAGGGATATTTTGGGATATAATTTTAAAAAATCCACAAAAACAATTAACTAACAATTTCCAGTTACTTTATTATCCAATATAGATTTTCCACTATATAGAAAACTACATATTATGTAATTAGTCTTCAATATCCCCAAAAAAATTATCTTTACAAGATAGTATTTTATAAATATAGAGTTCACTAATTTCATTTACAGCCTAGGGAAATAGAAATAAAATTAGGTGGTGGTCAAATGCTCAGTAAGGTAAATGTATATCTTATGATATGTAGTGGGGAATTGACTTGGGGGTAATCAAAACATAATAAAACATCATAAAGTGGGTTGCAAACACCCATTGGGGGAAGTAACTATAGATGTATTATAGCGTAATATAGTATTAGTGTAACTGTTTAGCCACAAAACTATAGCGGCGGTGGGCACTATAGATGGCACTGTAGCCAGTGGTGGAACTGTAGCAGTCCAGGTAATTAAGATTCACTATTCACTGAAGGGCCTTTGGGTCGAAAATTTGGGTCTTCTGGGCCATATAATAAGATTTCATTCCCCCTAGGCCTACATTCCATGTGACAGGATTCGTTACAACTTGTCCTAGAGGCCATCTATTAAATAAATATGGTTGTATATGTGGGTTATCCACTTGGGGTGTTATAACCTCTCTTTCCAACAAATGTGTGTGTGTTGTGTGTGTGTGTGTCTGTGCTTAATATAATTATACCCCCAAGCAGCTAATATATATACCTTATGCTAACATATAATGAATAATATAGTATATTAAATAATTATAAAAAAATTCAGTATAACAAATCACATGAGTTTGATATTAATCCATGAATGAAAAAACAATATAAATAATATAATTTATAAAAATAACTAAATTCATGATGAATGAATGAAAAATTATTGGAAAATTAATTTTTACCATCAAATATATAGCATTTACATTATTATTTAAACAAACTTCACAAAAAAACAGAAGGCTTACATTTGGTAGGCATACTCCAGATACCAAAATTATTTATTTCATGAAATCGATTAATGCATCAAGGGGCTATATATTATTATTCACCATGAATAAATTTTTTATGTCCAATTAATATTCCATATGATATTTTTGAAAATTAAAAAATCCCAATTAACATTCCTTTAGAAAAAAATATGTATTGAGATATTAGCATATGGGACAATAATACATTGCATTAATAATTAATAGAAGTATTTGATCATAATTCAACCTGAAAAAAAATGTATATTTTCAAGTAGTACACCATTAAAATTCATTGGTAATTTAATAAAAATTCCAATTAGAATAAAAACTTATTTGATGTCAATACATTCATTACAAATAAATTAGAGACTTGAAAACAAAACATCTAAAGAAAGAAGGATAATGGTTAAACTGCACATATAAAAATGAAACATAAAGAATATACATGGATGATAATATAGATTAGAAACACCATTGAATGAGTGAAATATAAATAAAAACTAAATAATATGAAATAAATAATCATCATATAATATATCAAATAGAAATTATATACTAAAAATAAAAAATATAGGTTATTAATTCAAAATGTTTATCAATCAAAATAATTTTGATATAGAGCCCTTACAAAATGGATAAAACTTCAATAAAAAATCCTATGAAATATGGAACTTGAAGTGAATAAATTAATATCATAAATATATAAATAATTGAAATCTAATAAATTAATAATTTTAAAATTACATTAAAAAATGAAATATGGTTCAAATTATAAACCATGTATCAAGAAAATATTTAAAAAATAGATTAAAACCCTTATAATAAAGGTAATATAAGAATTAAAAAATGATTTGGATATCTATAAATAAAAAAGGAATTAAATAATATATATTAATTTTACATGATGTAATTTTTTAGTGAATGAAATTAGAAATATAAAAGATAATATCATATATCAAACATGTATCCCATAATAGAAAATTGAGACTAATAACACTTAAGAGTTTAGAAAAAATTAGACTCAATACCCCATGAAGGATATACACAAAAGCGGAACATTTAAATAAATTAATAATTTTAACATCATGATAAAAAATATCAATATGAAAGTATGTAAATCATAAAATAGTGAACATGGTTTTAAAATAATCACATATCAGTGAATTGATATTTGAGAAAAATAACAATTAAAAAATTGATGTCTTTAAAATTTAAAATATGTGAATGGAATTAAATGGTATATAATAGTGAATACAATAAATTTAATTGAAAATAATGATGAATTATAGTGAGAAAATATGTAGTGAAATGAATGGATCATGTTCTTTAGGAGAAAGAAACTCTACTATGAAATCTTTCAACCCTTCTGTTGAAATTCAAAAAAATATTTGTTTATTTTTTCATCCTCTTCTAATATATGGATTCTTTTCATCCAGTTTGGTAATGATAATTCAAGGCATCAAGAAATTAATCCATTTATTTTAAAAATAAATCTGGTTGTGACATAAAATTGGATTTATCTCTATGGTCATCAAAATGAAAAATATTTTCCATTGAAGAGGCTCTTCGAGGAAAGGATAGTTTAAAGAAAGATCCTCCTAGGACCTTATTTTTAAATAAATCTGAGGATGGAAGCTTCAAGGTCCTTAAAGATCTAGATTCCCTATAAAATTTGTAATATTAAATCATGTTCTCTATACATAGATAGATTACATATTCTATGGGTGGAAACCTGTGTTCTTTATTAAATCTCAAAACTCGAATTACACTTCATTAGAGAAAAATAAATGTAAATTAATCTCAATTGAAGGAGTTTTCTTCCATATAATAGCGGGGAATAATGATGATCTTGATGTTACGCGGGTGATGGGAAATATTCACTTAAAGCCTATAATTATGAGGATATATAAATGGGATATTATCTTCAATACTTTCAATCATATGAACTAAAATTCCCATGTACGAGATTGATTGTATGGAACAAATTAGGTATTTTGGCACCCCAAAATCGTGACTCATCTTGTTTCTTGGTTTGGTATCTCTCTAAAGATGCATAATTTCATCCTAAATGGTGATATGGTCTTATATTCAAGAGTTTTTTTATTTCAATTTTGACTCAAATATTTCAAGCATGATCAATTTCATTACTAATGATAAAAAAATATAAGGTTAATTGGGTGTATGAATATGTTCTCCATTTTTTGAAGTTCATATAATTATTTTCATGTTTTTTCTAACATCATGGTTAACTAAAATCATGTGAATCCACGTCTTTATATGAATTCATGTATGGAGGCTAATAGAAACAAGAATTGGTATGGTCATTACATTGTAGAATGGTGAGATTTATAAGAAAAATTAGTCTTGAGAAATGTTGAAAAAGAAATATAATTTCAATGAATTAGAGAATACCATTAGAAAAAATTCAGTTGCACTTATTGATGAGGATGTAGGGTGGAATGACGCGATATGACCCTCCATGAATCAATAAAACGTTGAAGTGTTTGTTTATGTAATATTAGGAGGAAATGGAACATTAATCAAAAGGGATTAAAAATATACCTTGAAATTACAAAAGAAATTAAAACCCTTTTTGAATATCTGTAAATCAGTAATGAAATTGGGATTTTGATACTCAAGATGGTGATGAAATCATTCAATCTATAACAGATCAAATTCTCATACCCATTCATGATGTAGAAAGTACAATTAATTCCCCTATCAATAGTAATGTATTATATTATGATGTATTAAGTTGATTATTAATAGCACATCATGAATCCAATCATTCTGATCTGATACAATTAGGGTTGACTTCATAACAAGAGGATAAATATAAAATGATATCTTCTTAATCTATAATATTTCTTCCTTAATATGTATCGGTTTTCTAATATATCTATAAATATGTAGGTGAACATCATTTAATTATTTTTAATCACACAATATTAGAAATATAACCACATAGAACTTCTCTTTCTAGCATGCCTTGTGTATCCAATGACTTAAAGAAATTTGGTAATCCAAGGGACACTATCATTAGTGGTGTTGGAAAAATAGTATTGGAGGTTTATGTATTATGATATGTTGGTAGTATCTAGGCCATCATGTTATAGTTTTCATGCTGTTAATTAATATATTTCAATGATGGAGGGTTCTAAAAATTGTCAGGAAAAAGTTTCAACAAATCTTTCGTCTTTATAGTAAACCTCTACAATGGTGAACTCAATAGAACCTGAATTATTGTAACATTAATGCCGAAAAAATAAGGTTAGTGTATTAGTTTCTACTTTCATATCTCATTATAATTTCTCTACCTTGAATAATTTAGTAGATCCTAGAACATTGAAACATGATGATAGAAAAGATGTTATTCCAATGAATGATCAAGGCTTTATCATGACCACATCAGACCATATGGAGGGAGATGGATTCTCTAGACTAGATATATAATGGAACTATAATGTTTAATTCCCTATAAATGATGAAAATAAAAATATTAAAACCAAAAATTAAACCAGAAATAGAAATTCTAATGGTAATAAAAAAGGATGTTCTTCCTCTAGGAATAGGTTTAAATGAAAATCATTTTTTGGAACTGTCAAGGACCTACCAACACTAAAACAATTAATTATCTCCATCTATCAATTAATAGTCATAAACCTAGTCTTATTTGGTTTTATGAACCCTATATATTTTTTTATAGGGATTATTCTCATAAAAGAATGGGTTACAATCTCAATATCACAAATCAGTCCAGTAATGACATTAAGAGACTATGGGTTTTAGACAATTGATATTAGATGGTATATCTAATATCAAAAATTTTGAAAATATGGTTTATTTTTTTTAATTTTATTTTAATGAATCATTTATTCTTTTTAATCTATAGATATAATGGATATTAATAAAAAGATATTTATGGAAAAGCATTCTTACTTTTAGCAGTTCAATAAATTATCCTTTAATCCCTCATAGGGGATTTTATTGAAATGATTAATACTAATGAGATGGTTTTAATGGTTAACCCTTCTACATTGATTAGATACTTCATGTCTTGTATTGATAATAGTAATATTCATGCAGTTAACTTGGTGAGATCCCAATACACTTGGTATATGAAATATCTTAATAAAATGGTGGGAAACAAATTGGATACAATTTTTGTTAATGTTTCTACCCAGGGAACTCAGTCAACTAATCTTGAATCACCCTTGATAAATTTAACTCATATAATCACCATGTTCTGAAAAATAATTTCAGTAGAGAGGCTAATACACCCTTTCCATTCATATTAAATAATTCCTGGATTTTACACTCTGATTACAAAAAACTAGTTTAGGACAATTGGTATTCTTTCAATTACCAACATGATTCCTTGGATTATGTTCTAAAATATAATGTTCATTAGAAAAATATGAAGATCTAGATTTAATAGGTAATTTTTTACATTGAGGAAAATATTATCCATATAAAATCCTTGCATCACTATGTTCATGAAAATAACCCTGGTTGTGATTTTTCCATAGGTATTGAGTGGGAAAATATGATCACATGTTATCTTAATAATTTTCTTAATCTCAAAGAAGGTATTCAATGTGAATCATTGAAAGTGATATGAATACATAATTTATTTATAGTCCTAATAATTTCTGGGAGATCGATAAACCCCTGACTATTATTAATGATAATATAGATTTATTTGAGAATGTATAAGATTTGGATGCTAATGTTGTCTCTTTTTATATGAAAATATTTAATGGGCCCTGAATATAAATTTAATTAACGGAATATATAATTCCTTGGATTCTAAATTATGATGATAACTCATATATTTCTATAATTACTCTTGATTTTGAGATTAAATAAGAATTATTTTAGCTTAATATAGGTATATCTTCATAGATAGATTGGTTGACAAAGTATTTCTTTCCAATATTATGGGATATAATTTATTGATATGTTTGTTGACATGTTAGTCATTTTTAAGGAAGTCCAATTAAGATAGGGTCTCTATTCCAAATTTCATTCAGTCGTATTGAAATTGAATAATAAAAAATGGATTCATCTTTTTTGGCCTACAAATCTTATCAACAGTATTTTTAAGATCATTGAAGATATTATTACTAATAGGATGGCCAGTATTGCTAGAATGATTATATGATTCAATTAGTTTGGTTTCTCCAATGTTATAAATATTCACGATTCTCATATTACATCCTTTTAATTTATTAATCTTCATCAAAAATCTACCATGTGAGGTTATATTTCATGAAATATTGAAGTTAAAAATGCCTTCTATAATTTATATTGGAGTTGTATTTGTAATGTTTTATCCAAAATCTCTTTTGATGAGGTTTTTATTAAATGGATATGAACTCTTCTAATCTTGGCACATGTTCTATTTCTCATCAATAGATCTATTTAGGCCTACTTCACATGTTCCATATGTGTTAGGTAGGGTGATCCCCTCTCAGCTATCATTTTCTCTACAGATGAAGATTACTTGAGTGTTATTTTTTCTCATCATGGATGATACATGAAAATTTTAATCCATCAAATATCATAATGTTCTGGATACCACCACAAAATTATTATATGATTTTAATGATATCCTTTTCAGTAAATTTGATAAAATAAATGTAAAGAAAATCAATAATAGTCGTTTTCACTATGAAAAAATATGAGGTTAAGTGGTCAGTTGGACTAAATCATATTTATTCTTTCTAAAATGCGTTCCTACAACCAAAAGATTTATTATAATCATTGATATAGTTTTTATATAAATGGTGATTACATTCACATACTATGGTGTCACCATATTATTTTTAAAACCATGTGTTTCTCATTTTTCACTTATTGTGAGCCAGATTATAAAAAAATTGGACTCCTCAAAATGTAAGACTCTCTTAATGGTGGAAAATATTATCCTTGAGAATGTGTTGATTATTTCTAAATTTTACAACTCATTATATTTTTTAAATGGATGTATTATCTCATTAATAGTATCAACATTTCTATTACGAACATTGCTTAGAGTATAAGCATCCTTCAGAGAATACATTCCTCTATCCCATAGAAGTAATGTTTCTAACCTATTGATTATGGGGTTCAGTGAGTCAAGAATCTCTTCTAATTCAATCAATATTTATAAGATAATTTTATATGGGGGTTTATTTATAGTAATTAAAATGAACAATCCTTTTTGAGATGTAGATATTTTAACAAGCTCAAAGCTAGGAATTCGATTTGTGTAGAATCTTCTATATCATCGTCCCTCAAGGATTCTTATTCTATCATTTCAGAAAAATCTCATTGGATAATAATTATGTAATTCTTCATTATTTTATTTTCTAAAAACTGTATAAGTAAACCTCATCATAATATCGTAAATTCACTTGAAACTAAAATTGATAAGAATGTGTTAATAAAGAAGAAAATAGAATTTCCATTGGAAATTCTTCGTACTAAAGTCATATAAATGGTAATTAGTGGTTACATTATTAATTGTGGTGATTTTTATATGGGAATATTCCTCCAATTTTTTAATATCTTCCAATTATTTTCATCGATATTTAATTCAAGGGAACAAGATCCGTTGAGTTATTTTTTTGAGATGAAAATGTATTTCTCCATCTATATTCTCTCTTAGATGGAGGGTGATGTATTCTAAAATTCTCAGTGACTGTTTAATTTAGTTGGTTGGAATAAACATGTGTTTTAAATGTGTCTTATGTAATAAACATAGGGATAAAAATTATCATTTATTAATTATATTTTATTCTAGTTCAACCTTACGGAAGGTTACTTTGGATCGGTCTAAATTAGTGATTCGCTATGTAGTGAACCTTAAATAAAACGTTATTATCTGTATCACCCATACACTATCTAAGAAGCTTTTGAAACTTAATCTCCTGGATAGTTCTTAAGTCATACATTTCATGTGTTCAATTATAAAGACTATTATTTATGGTATTACTTATTTTTACATTAAATTAGTTTTCATTCAAATTATTAATGCTATAAATAATGAAAACTCTCTCAAAATGATTATTGTTATAATTTTATTCATGATCTTTATAAGCTTTGAAAAATTTGAATTATAATTAATTACTTTGCTCCTTCAAAATTTTTTGATGTTATGTGGATATATCCACCCTTGGGATGGATTACATTTAATGTAGATGTTGCTTCTAGAGGAAATCTAGGACGTTCTGGTTATCATGTAATTTTTAATAATCATAATGAAGTTGTTATTCGATTATTATATACCCCATGTGGTTTCATTACTTATTTGGTTACAAAAATAGTTTCCCTAATCAATGTTATTTAATTGTAAAATAAACATTGATGTCTTAACTTGTGGATTGAATGTGACTCTACCACTATTGTTAAAGCTATAAGAAATGGCGTTATTCATCTTTCTTGGAAGTTGACTACTAAATGGTTGAAATTCATGGATTATATTTTTTGATGAACTTCATAATCACACATTCTTATAGAGATGTAAATTATTTGTATGATGGGTTTCTAATAAATAGATTACAACTCGGGATATGACTTGGATAAATGACATGCTTAATGATATTTCCTTTTTCATGCAAATGTTCATTTGCAAGAAACCACTCTGTAGACTTTTATATCATTTTTTTATCAACATAAAAAGAATTTTACTTTTTGTAAATCCATAATTATCTTAGAAAATGATAAAATAAAGGCATATTTATTATATACACCACAAACAACTAATCAAAAGTGTTGAATAGTAAATATATCTCAATGAAACAAAATTAAGATAAAAACACACATACCATAATTTTTGACTTCTGTTAAAATTCTCGAATCACCTATGTAAAAAAATAACTCATTTAAAAACCTACTTAAAAAAGCTCATTATTTATTATAAAATTTTATAAAAATATTTTTTAATATTTTTTACATGTATATCTGATAGTTATTATCAAGTATCGATATTAAGTTTTCATTTAGTTGATCATTTTGTACTAAATTCAAAATAATGATGTTTTTATACTTTTTAATATAAAATATCATCATTATTATATGATTTATTTAAAAAAATTATTATTATTTGATTTATTTTTAAAAATTTAATTGTTTTAGTTCTTTTAGATAATATTGTAAACACACTTGTTTGAATGATTTTCAAAAAATTAATAATGGTATATTAATTAATTCTTCTAATGTTAAATTTACCATTTTTAAAAAATATTTTTTTCAATTAATTAAACCGCATATCATCTGTAATTATGTTCTTATAGTCATCGATTTTATTTTTAAATATCATTATTCATGTATGTAGTTAGACTGATCAAAAGATGAGAATACAATAATTAATGGATGACTGTGGTTATGAAAGAGTTTTCTTTGGGTATAAAAAAAGTATTAATAAAAAATAAGGATATAATTTAGTTATTTTTAGTTTTTTAATCAAATTATATGATATTTTTATAAATAATAATAATCTTTTTAAATAATGAGATATGTTACTTACTGTTGGTAGATGTCTGCACAACCCACAATCAAAGATTTCTTTTCTCAATGAATGAAAATTAAAGAAGGAGGATTGTAATTTTCCTTTTAATAATAATAATTATTATTTTACATATGTTACAGTTATTCTTTTATTTATCTTTATAAAAACTAAATAGAGGTGGTAGTGTAAATCAGAAGATGTCCCTTCATGAGGGATTTAGTCTATAGAATCCCATATCCAATACAATTTTGTAATTATAAGTGATTATGATAGAGTAGAAAAAAAATTTCAATTAATATAATAAATATTTACTATATTAATGATGAATAGTTATTTATAATAATATGGTTAGGATATAATTAGAGTATAATTATTATGAGTAAAAGTTAAGTATTATGTTATACTCATGTTGGGAACTTAAGCATTCTACAAAAAGTCCCTTTGGAAATGGAATGATTTGGTTTACTATTTTATTCTAGAGGATTTAAAATAAGGGATAGGATTATAAGTGGAAAAAAAATTGAGTTTAAATATGAAATTATAATGGATTGGTGTTTCATGAAGTGTTGGATGTTTTCCCCTTTTATAATGATGAAAATGGATGTTTAATGAATACCCATAATTTTTAAATGATTGAATGATGTTATTCAATAGTAAATGGTTCTAAAAGTTAGATATGATAGAGTTTGGGGCTGTTTAAGTACATTAATGTTTCCCATTCTTATTTTAACATAGGTATTAATCATATGTAAAGATATATATCACATTATATATACAATTTACTATTTTGGTTTTACCATTGTAACTATTTTTACCCAAGAAATTTATATTTTATAAAAAATATAAGGCATAACATCATTTCCAAATTTGGAATGATAATAATATATATTTATCATATAAATTAAACCTTCATGATCCCCTCACCAAAAGGATATTGGAAGTATGTGATAGATATAGTGACTACCTGAGTCCCACAATGAATAGGACCCCGTGTTTGTGACTAGAATCAATGGTATTGAAAACGTGCATATGGGAGGCATTACCCTCAAAGAGAACATAGGGAAGATAGGTAAAAGAAATATACAACAATCAACACCTAATCACCCATATATATAATTAAATAACAATTATGAACATGTAGTCCTATATAGTACTATATCAACTTAATGGAAAACTACAAATACCAAAAATGTTAATATGTAAGCGACCATAATGCCCAAATTGATCCCACAAAAATATGAGCTAGTAATATCCAGATAAATATATAACCTACATCGACTGACCTAAAATTTGTATATATATATATTGGGTAAGAATAGATGTATACTCGATATTACCCCCCCCCCACCCTAGAGCATCTTAAGACAAGGTAGACAAAGAATACTAAAGCACACATAACATTATTGAAACTATCCCATCACATAAACATGTGTACTAAGTTACCATCATCACCATAGATAACTCTGACATAGTGTTACATGCAATGGAGCATATATTATTATAATAAAAAACAATTGTACCCTACTCCTACTTCCCCGATATTTTTCTGTATGGCCACAACATCGCATGCCCATTTCCATATCTCTCTAAAATAACCCAGCCTAAGAACACATTGGTAGGGAGTCACAACATACACCTTATGGTTCACATCCTCACATTATCCCAAATCACATCACCAAATAAATAAACCAAGTAGTTTCTTGGAGCCACCACAGTCTGTATGAAATGTATCATACATCAGATATTATACCTCAGGCCTTTACAACACATTCACGGAGTAAGGAACCTTATTCCATAATAGTCTACACACAACATACCTATAATAATCCACAAGATACTATATCTACTAATACATGTCTGTTAAATAACCATAATCCATCACATCCCTCTACAAAAATATATTTGATAAATAAATTCCATGCTAACTATCATAAGTAACTACCAGAGAATAGTGTGGGACCAAATGGGGTAGTCATCCATCCATCCCTCACTAGGATGTTAGGGAAAACACCATTCTAGAGTCCACTAGGATTTAGTTTCTATAACAGACATGGGTAGGGTTTTTTCAGATATCATAGAATACACATGATATAATATATCTCGCAACCACGTTATGGGAATATCAATTTAATATTCTCAACTACATCGAGCATTAGTCAAACTCCTCAATTCCACTGTTAAGACTAGATATCCACTAAGCACCCAAGTATTTAATATATTTTCATAAATTAAAAACATACTCATTATAATTTCTTTATTTAATTATTTAATTATACATTATTTAACAATAAGCATTATTATTACATACATAACATAAATTATTAGATTAAAGTCTATTCCCTTGAGCCATCATCCAAACCATGCCCATGGTTTATCATGATAATAATCTTTTCAAAATTAAAATTCTATCATCCCTAAGCCCGTGATTTAATTATTATATACTCATTATTATTATTATTTTATAATCCAGGTACTCTAGAAAAAATATTCTATTATTTCACAAAAAGGAATCATATAACCAAGAACACACATCCCCCTCAAAAAGTGGGAAAAGGAATATAGATAACACAAGTATCACAACCATTAACCATCAACTATATTCACAATTGAGAATCTCATATCTCAACATCACATAAATTGGTAAACCCATCTTCATCGAATTAAATAATCTTTATTTCCATCCCCAACATTCACATGCAAATACTGATGCATTTCACCATCATATAATGTAACATCAGACACATCCTCCTGGCCTCCATGCCTACATATCACCCCATCAATCCCAATGACAAACATCCCAGGATTATATCACAATTAATCCTCCCTACCCCATATCAGATAATGTAAATAATCTCACGTCTAGATCAAATCAATATTAATAAAAAATAAACAGTCAATAGTTCAATCTAAGCCCTAAACAAGGCATCTAACAATCAGATATATGGGTTCTCTCACTGTAACAACCCCGACCATAGAATCCCTGAGTTAGTGGTAATATTATTACACTAAAAAATATACAACTCATCAAATTACCAATTATTAATTAGTTTATTATTTTAGAAAATCTACATACGTACATGTTTCCCTTATTACAAAATTAATTAAACATAGATCGTAAAAATTGAAAATAAACTTCTTCCTTGAAATTTATTTAATGATTTCAAATTAATAAAATGGGGAAGGGAAAAAATAAAAGTGTGAAATAAAATGCTCAGTAAGGGTTACATGAATCAATAAAAAACTAAAAAATGTTAATAAAGAGTAATCATTATGAAAAGGTAAATAATAGAAAAACATGTTCCATAAATAAAATGAGAATGAAATCGCATCCATATATTTTTTTCATTGTGAAAATATCATAGAAAGTAATAAATTGAAAAAAAAATGAGGAAAATGATTTATTAATGGATTTAATTTTTCTAGAACATTAACTATTATACCCTCAAGATAGTTTATGTTTGTTCTTAGAAACCCATTTTATTCTTTAGGGAAACAGACACGAAGGGTTTTTAACTAAATGGGCTGTCTCATAAGATTTTTCGATAAATCGAGGGGCTCTATACTACCAGGTTACACCCATAAATGTGAGTAAAAATCATTCCTTATAAATATATTTATTTCAATAAGAATATTCCTTATAAAAATATTTGTATTGAGAAAAACATATGGATTCGTCAATATTTCCCAAGTTAAAACAACATTCAAAATAAACACCGTATGTAACAATATTGTTCGACTAATACAATAATCATATCCCTTGTCACGACCCGTCCTCGGGGCCCGTGCCGTGACTACCCCAAGCCCGCCTTCCATAGGCTAGGGGCTGGCGACTAGCACCAAAGGCATAAATCCCGATAACTGGGAAGGCATTGCCTTTATAAAAGTAAACAAAACACCACCGAGTAAGTAAGCGGAAAAAGTAAACACTAAGTACAAGAGAAGTGCTGAAAAGTAAATGGGCTAGAATTAAAACCCAAAAGAAAGTACAAATACAACTGAATGAAAGTACAACAGAAAAAGGCAACAGCTGGAAGAAGAAAGCAGCTTTGGGGTCGTCCTCCTCGGATCCTACCTAAAGGGTAGGTACAGAGAGCGCAACTCCTGGATCGTCCGCCACAGATCCTACCAGAAGGGTAGATACAGATAGACTCCACAATGCTCTCTCCCGTCAACCACCTCCATGTGTCGTCTCGCCATTAATTCCTCCTCCAGATACTGACTCGTCGTGTGGTCCACCTCCGGGTACTGTCCAGTCCTCGAACACTCGGCCTCTGTCAGCAATGCCCGTCGTCTGCAACCAACACAACGAGCTGAGGGCATAGCCCGTGCAGGGGTGAGTATAACGATACTCAGTAGAGACCCTGAGACCCTCAAGGTCTCTCTAAAACCAACAAGGATAACCACAAAGAAGATCTCAACAGATAACCTCTACTTAGGTATATGCCCATACATATCCCTAAGTTATCAAGTAACCCATCTCAATCATGAGGAAACACAAGGATCATGAAATCAACGGATAACCACTACCCAGGTATATGGCCATACATATACCTAATTTATCAAGTGACCCATCCAATCATGAGGTAAACACAAAGGTCAAAAGTCTCAGCTCAAACCAGGATTTTCATTATCGAAACCGTAACTGTTGAAGAGCTTTGTCTCTGGAGTGTACAGTGGACCTGTCACGACTCCGAGGTACTGCCTACTAACCTAAGAATGCTGAGTTACTCCTCCTGTCGAGTACCGCGGGTCAGCCACCCAGACACAGTAGTTCATCCCTCTGAGGTATGTCACCCAAACACAGTAGTGCACACCCCCTAGTAGCCTGCTGAGGTACTCTCCGGACGAGTACCGCGGGTCTGCACTGTCACACAGGTAGTGCTCCGTCCGCCATGGGTCTTCACCTCACAAAGTAGTGCTCTGTCCACTGGGCTAGTCGACTCACTACAAGTCGAGTCGGTCAAGCAGTCGTCAGGTCTCAGCCAGCTACACGGTCTCCGTACTCCGTACGCTCGTCTCTGGGAGGGTCTGTTCCACGAGCTACTGGTTGATACTCCAAGTATCTCAAAGTCCCACGAAGAAGTATCTCAAGGACCGCCTCGTCATAGGGGTCTCAACGCAACAGACAGCGTGTCAATCGGACGCCCGGTCTGTGAGTTTCTAGCCTTTTCATCCCAGGGGCCCGGTTGGTTTTGTGAGCGAACCAATCCCAGCTGTATCTCAATTGTACCCTGAACTCTCATAGGGTATACTCATTGGGACCATTTCTCAACGTGATCAACAATGCCGCTGACGATTCGTCAAACGAACGTTCTGTCAGAAAGATATCAGCTTTTCCGTTCCAGGGGCCCAAATTGATTTCGGGTGCGATCCAACCCGGTCACTATCCAACTGTATCCAAATCTCTGGTGAAGTATGCCAAAAGTTCCTTCTCATTAAGAGGAAAACAACGAGACAGACGGTGCGTCAATCGGACGCCCGGTCTGTGAGTTATTGTCTTTTTCGTTCCAGGGGCCCGGTTGGTTTCGTGAGCGAACCAACCCGACCGCACTCTGACGGCATCCAAACCTCGAGCGGAGTAAGCCAAAAGATCTGTCTCACCTAGAGGAATCCATCAAAGTCTACGACATGTCAATAGAAGGTCCGGAACTCATGTTACGAGCGTTTCCTCTCCGAGGGCCCGGTTGGTTTCGCGTACGAACCAACCCGGACGAACCCAAAGTTCTCCGAAACCTTGAGTGTAATATACCGAATCGACCGTCTCGATCCAAGGATCATGTTGTCACTGACGACGCGTCAATAGGAGGTATACAGCTCAAGATATGGGCATTTGACTGAAATTGGTTCAGAAACGGGGGTCTGGGCCCGGGCCGACCCGGCCCGACCCCCCCCTGGGTCGGCCGCACCGGGTCGACCCGACCCGGGTCTGACCCGGCTCGGTCCGGCTCGGTCTGGCCCGACCGGCCGGCCGCAGCTCGGCCAGCGTGGTCTAGCCGATTCGTGGAGCAGAGTGCGCGACTCCCCCGTCCGCCGCTAATTGAGGTCAGCGGCGGATCCGCTGGCCGCCAACCCTCCGGCGGCGCGCCGCCGCCGCCTTCCGCGGACCACTGGACGCACTCCGGTGGTCCGTTCCTCCTGTTGTCTTCGCCTATGGTCCCCCTGTGGCCCCACCTTCACTACGAAGGGATTCAAATGCCAAAACAGCATGCTTCGTCGTCGCCCGTCAATCCATATGTAAAAACGAAAAGTGTCGCCTTTGTAGTTTTCCAATGCGACCCGATGGCACCGCGCCCCTTCGCCGCGGCCCGACTCCGACCGTGGTTCTTTGGTTTTTTTCAACGCGGCATGACGTCGTCGCGTTCTTAAACTTCCTTCCACGACGCGGCGTGACGGCGTCACGTAATACTTGTCGTGTGATTCCCGCATGGTGCGACGACAGCTCGTCGTTCTGTTCCATCCACAAAGAATCGAACATGAACATAGGAGGGGGGTTCGACCGTGTTTGTGTGGTTCGGCCCCCTCTCGTTAAACGATATCGTCTAGTCGAAAATCCATGATAATCGATAAACTAGATTCATGAACGGAAAATAATTAAATAAAATAATTCCCTACCTCGGTTCAGGAAATGTTGTTCGTCAACGAGCCACGAAAGACGAGCGTCGCGGAGGTCGGGCGTCGCGGGAAAAGAAAGTCGACGTCGCGAAGCGACGATTCGAAGTCGTTGACGGCGATTTCGTCGCGGAAAACCATCGTGGAAGAGACGACGTGGAATAAGAACGCCGCGTCGCGGATACGGCGTCGCGGAAGAACCGTGTTCTTCGACGGAGAAGTTCTTCGTTGAAGAACGGTGTTCTTCGCGTTCTTCGTCAAGGTTGAAGAAGAAGAAGACCGCTTCCCCAATCCTCTCAAGGTTTCAAAACTCTAACAATAATAAAATAAGACCATGTCGTATTTTATTAACACAACCTAACCATTTGAATTTCAAGAGTTTGAAAATTCAAAACCCACATTTAACTCACTTAAGTTATTAACATAAGATGTTATAAAATTAATGAGGTGATAAGTTAACAAAACATAAATGGGGGTTTTAGAAGGGTTAGGAAAGTGAGGGGTTAAGAGGGTTAGGGAGTTTAAGGAATTTGAAAAGGTGGGGGGTTCGTGTGGGCCCCACCCTTTCAAATATCCACACATGGGAAGTTGGATGGATGTGGGCCCACCACCAACTTCCCATGGGAGAAGTTAACCACATAACATGAAATAAAATTAATTCAACAATTTTATTCAATTTTTTTAATTAATCCCCAAAAATTAACTTCTTCTCCCGCACAAACGCAACTACGGTAAAGGTTCCCTTAAGCAATTACCGGCTTTGCGAGTTCATCGGTGCCATCAGATTTCAATTCCGAGCACCGGTTCAAAATATACGAAAACCCGCTCGTTCGTTCACTAAACGTACCCGAGCCAAACTTCGAAAATTGATTCCGGGCACTCCGGGGCTCGGAATCAAGTGCCTTCAGAAACCGTGTTCTTGTAAAATCCCAAAGAAAATTTAGAAAAAAATTTCCTTGAATTTTATGGGTCTTTAAATTACTCCAACCTCAGGGCATTACGTCCTCGTAAAGTTTTAACACAAACTAAGGTTACAAAAGCGGTACAGAGCACACATCTGAGCCTTCTGCTCCCATGTGCACACCCGGAGTTTTCTGTACTGCCAGAGAAAGTGCACCCGAGGAATCGATCATCCTCGTAGGATCCGCTCCTGTCGATCCTTGATCCCCACTAGAACCTCTGTGGAAAACACCTCATCGACATCGTCCATATCCTCATGGTTAATGATATGCGAAGGGTCGAGCACGTATATCTTCAGTTGAGATACGTGGAAGTCTTCATCCACCTGGTGCAACTGAGGTGGATGGGTCAAGCGGTAAACCACCTCGCCTACCCAGTTGTGGACCTAGAAAGGTCTGTTGAACCTCAGAGTTTACTTTCCGCCTTGGCCAAAACTTCGTATACTTCGTCGAGGTGAGTCTCATATAAGGACGTGATCTTCATCCTCGAACTCTAGAGGTCTCCAATTTCTGTTAGAACTGGAACTCTAAACAACTGCCACCACGAGGGTAAGGTTGGCCGACTCAAGAGTGATCAGTCGCACCCTCCCGTGCATGAGTTTAACTTCTGCTGCCCAGGGTTTCCTTTTCACCGACAAAGGAAAACCCATCCCGACGTTTTCCTAAAACCGTCAATTTGAGTATGAACATCTGTTGCCCATTCCATACTCAAACTAATGTCGTAAGGCCTCGATGCTGCCACCAAGATATTTCCAATCGGAACTATCACCTCGAGGGTCTGACCACACCGTCGGTGTATGTGTGATTATCGAGTCTCCTCCCAAGGTATCTCCAAACGTGAGGGTCAAGTCCACGGCTTACCAGAAACTCTAGGTCTGGAACAAGATTTGTGAAAGCAAGGAATGATTCATATCGACGTCCGTTACTACAGCAGCTAGTAGTGGACATAGACTGTCCCTTGAATCACTTCTAGAGCCACTGGGTCACACTCTTTGACCGCATGCAGCCGCATTCTTCCTCCGCCTTCCAGCTCCCTGAGCCTGGTGTAAATAACTAAGGCTAGTGGTTGTACCATGTTAGGATGTACACCACCTCATGCTACTCTCATAGCTCTGCC
Organism: Viscum album; assembly: GCA_963277665.1. Taxonomy (NCBI): domain Eukaryota; kingdom Viridiplantae; phylum Streptophyta; class Magnoliopsida; order Santalales; family Viscaceae; genus Viscum; species Viscum album. The sequence continues at coordinate 1,295,285,874 of OY728142.1, read as the reverse complement.
TCCATGTCTGCTGCTTCATAGACTCATATCTCCTTTAAGATTCCTCTTCTTTAACATTTATCACGCTCGAGTCTCTAAGACTGGAGCCGGTTTCCTATTTCTTACTGCACTGTGCAGTCTTCATCCGCTCCTGGATGATCTGTACCTTCTTTGCATAAGATCTGAAAGAGATGCTAAAATTTCTCCTTTGCCGAAAAGAGAAACTCAGTCTCATCCCCTGGATGAACAACGCCCATTACCTAATACAGTCAATCCTGACATGAATGATGCATTCATGCCATGGATGACGTCGTAAGGCCTCGACGTAACTACTAAGAGATCCAACTGTCACTCTCGCCTCCAAGGGTCGAGTCACACTGTCGGCATCAGTGTGAGGTCACTGGGTCTCCTCTAGTAGAAATCTCGAAATTGAGGGTCAAGTCAACAGTTTAATCGGGACCACTCAGTATCAACCAAGCAAAAGGACAGGAAAGCAAACAAAGATAAGTGCCTTTTCAATATTGCAGCTCATAGTACAAAGACACGAATACAACAGCGACATGGAACTAGAAGTACAAGGGACGTATCCACTACTTCCGCTCATATCCACCTGCTCCCGAAGCTCTACTGCCTTGTCCACTGCTCGGCTGTTGCTCAAGAACCTGCCGCTGCTTCTGCCTGGGTGGCTCCTCCAAAGCCTGCGGATCAACTGTACGAGGAGTTAGACAGTCATGTGCCAGGTGACCCTTTCCACCGCATGAGTAACACTGTCTGTTTCTGGCACGCCTAGCTCTGACCCCACCCCGGGTGCCCCGCACCACCGGTCCTAAAACCCGAGATCGTCCAACTGTTGGTCTGGTCCTCCTGGACCTCTGCATCATCTTTCTACTACCCACAGATGACTCGGCTACTAATCTAAAAACATGCGGCAAAGGCAGCGGCTCCTGTACATGCTCGGGGTGTAGAGCTACTGGCACAAACTCCACCCTGAAGAAGGTCTCGAAGTCTTCACATGCGAAAGTCATCCCGTCGCAAAACTGAAACAAGTGGCTCCACCACCTGCCTGCTGTTGCCTGAAGGAGGCTGGCAGCAAAGATCACCATGAAGTCCGTCGGCGTCCCAACTAGCCTGAAGACTCTCACCATAGCCTCTAGCCAATCCTCATCCGCCTGCGGGTCCATCCCTCCGTGGAACCTGGGTGGCCTCTAGCGTTGGAACTCGTGTAGTGCGCTCAAGCGACATGCACCCTCTGCTGCTGGGGCTGGTGGCATCGGTGGCCCAACGGGTAGTAGTACCGCTGGTGCCTCCGATGGTGCCTCAACTGGAAAAGGCCCCGGTACTGAGGCCACGTCGCTCGGCGGGCTGTCAGTACGAACCACTCTCGGGGCTCTAGCAGGTCGTCCGAGAAAAGGCATCCTGAAAGAAACAACGTAACACGGTCAACCGATTATACCTGGTGAGCTGACCTGGTTTGAGTTGTTTTAAGGTAAAACCTTTGAAAACACACATGCAATCAGTGTTTTCATGCACAAAGTAGAAAATCAGCAGTCAGGGTCCTGGTGTATAGATACGTCAGCCGCCCGCACCAACACTGGACTCCCTGAACTGAAAACCACACTCGGTACTCTTAACACTATTGCTTCACAGAAAGAAAATATCAGAGTTATAAGTTCTGTGGTAGAACCGACTCCTTTGATACCAATTTTTCACGACCCATCCTCGGGGCCCGTGTCGTGACAACCCCAAGCCCGCCTTCCATAGGCCAGGGGCTGGCGACTAGCACCAAAGGCATAAATCCCGATAACTAGGAAGGCATTTCCTTTATAAAAGTAAACAAAACACCAAAGAGTAACCAAGCGGAAAAAGTAAACACTAAGTACAAGAGAAGTGCTGAAAAGTAAATGGGCCAGAATACAAACCCAAAAGAAAGTACAACTACAACTGAACGAAAGTACAACAGAAAAAGGAAACAGCTGGAAGAAGGAAGCAGCTCCTGGGTCGTCCTCCTCGGATCCTACCTAAAGGGTATATATAGATAGCGCAGCTCCTAGATCGTCCGCCACGGATCCTACCTAAAGGGTAGGTACATATAGCCTCCACAAAGCTCTCTCCCGCCAACCAGATCCGTGTGTCGTCTCGCCGTGAAGTCCTCCTCCAGATACTGACTCGTCATGTGGTCTACCTCCGGGTACCATCTAGTCCTCGAACACTCGGCCTCTGTCAGTACTGCCCGTCGTCTACAACCAACACAACGAGGTGCGGGCATAGCCCGTGCAGGGGTGAGTATAACGATTCTCAGTAGGGACCCCGAGACCCTCAAGGTATCTCTAAAACCAACAAGGATAACCTCAAAGAAGATCTCAACAGATAACCTCTACTTAGGTATATGCCCATACATATACCTAAGTTATCAAGTAACCCATCTCAATCATGATGAAACACAAGGATCATGAAATCAATGGATAACCACTACCCATGTATATTCCCATACATGTACCTAAGTTATCAAGTGACCCATCTCAATCATGAGGTAAACACAAAGGTCAAAAGTCTCAGCTCAAACCTGGATTTTCATTATCGAAACCGTAACTGCTGAAGAGCTCCGTCTCTGGAGTGTACAGTGGACCTGTCATGACTCTGAGGTACTGCTCACTAACCTAAGACTGCTGAGGTACTCCTCCTGTCGAGTACCGCGGGTCATCCACCCAGACATAGTAGTGCTTCCCGCAAAGGTATGTCACCCAAACACAATAGTGCACACCACCTAGTAGCCTGCTGAGGTACTCTTCGGATGAGTACCGCGGGTCTGCACTGTCACATAGTTAGTGCTCCATACGCCATGGGTCTGCACCTCACAAAGTAGTGCTCCGCCCACTGGGCTAGTCGAATCACTCCAAGTCGAGTCGGTCAAGCAGTCGTCAGGTCTCAGCCAGCTACACGGTTTTCGTACTCCGTACGCTCGTCTTTGGGAGGGTCCGCTCCACGAGCTACTGGTTGATACTCCAAGTATCTCAAAGTCCCACTAAGAAGTATCTCAAGGACCGCCTCATCATAGGGGTCTCAACGCAACAGACGGCGCGTCAATCGGACGCCCGGTCTGTGAGTTTCTAGCCTTTTCATCTCAGGGGCCCGGTTGGTTTTGTGAGCGAACCAATCCCAACCGTATCTCAACTATACCCCGAACTCTCATAGGGTATACTCATTGGGACCGTTTCTCAATGTGATGAACAACGCCGCTGACGGTTCGCCAAACGGACGTCCTGTCTGAAAGATATCAGCTTTTTCGTTCTAGGGGCCCGGTTGGATTTCGGGTGCGATCCAACCCGGCCACTATCCAAATGGATTCAAATCTCGGGCGAAGTATGCCGAAAGTTCCGTCTCATCAAGACAAAAACAACGATACAGACGGTGCGTCAATCGGACGCCCGGTCTATGAGTTATTGGCTTTTTCGTTCCAGGGGCCCGGTTGGTTTCGTGAGCGAACCTACCCGACCACACTCCGACGGCATCCAATCCTTGAGCGGAGTAATCCAAAAGATTTGTCTCACGTAGAGTAATCCATCAAAGTCGACAGCACGTCAATCGGATGTCCGGAACTCAAGTTACGAGTTTTTTCGCTCCGAGGGCCCGGTTGGTTTCGCGTACGAACCAACCCGGCTGAACCCAAAGTTCTCCGAAACCTTGAGTGTAATATACCAAAATGACCGTCTTGGTCCAAGGATCGCGTTGTCACTGACGACGCCTCAATCGGAGGTCTACAGCTCAAGATATTGGCATTTGACCGAAAGTGGTCCGGAAACGGGGGTCTGGTCCCGAGCCGACCCGGCCCGCCCCCCTGGGTCGGCCGAACTGGGTCGACCCGGCCCAGGTCCAACCCGGTGGGACCCGGCCCTGCCCGGCCCAACCGGCCAGCCGCGGCTCGGCCAGCGTGGCCGAGCCGATTCGCGGAGTGGGGTGCGCCACTCCCCCGCCCGCTGCTAATTGAGGTCGGCGGCGGATCCGCCGGCCGCCTACCCTCCGGCGGCGCACCGCCGCCGCTGGTCGCCACCACTGCCTCCTTCCGCGGACCACCGGACGTGCTCCGGTGGTCCATTCCTCCTGCCGTCTTCGCCTATGGTCCCCCCGGGACCCCACCTTCACTGCGAAGGGATTCAAATGCCAAAACGGCTTGCTTCGTCATTGCCCGTCAATCCGCATGTCAAAACGAAAAGCGTCGTCTTTGTAGTTTTCCAGCGCGACCCGATGGCGCCGCGCCCCTTCACCGCGGCCCGACTCTGACCGTGGTTCATTGGTTTTCTTCGACGCGGCACGACGGCGTCGCGTTCTTAAACTTCCTTCCACGACGCGGCGCGACAGCGTCGTGTAATACTTTTCGTGTGATTCCCGTGTGGTGCGACGGCACCTCGCCATTCCGTTCCATCCACAAAGAATCAAACATGAACATAGGAGAGGGGTTCAGCCGTGTTTGTGCGGTCCATCCCCCCTCTCGTTAAATGATATCATCTAGTCGAAAATCCACGATAATCGATAAACTAGATTCATGAATGGAAAATAATTAAATAAAAGAATCCCCAACCTCGGTTCAGGAACGGTGTTCGTCAACAAGCCGCGGAAGATGAGCGTCGCGGAGGTCGGGACTCGCGGGAAAAGAACATCGACGTCGCGAAGCGAGGATTCGAAGTCGTTGATGGCGATTTCATCGCGGAAAACTGTCGCGGAAGAGACGACGCGGAAGAAGAACGTCGCGTCGCGGATACGGTGTCACGGAAGAACCGTGCTCTTCGGTGGAGAAGTTCTTCATTGAAGAACGGTGTTCTTCGCGTTCTTCGTCGAGGTTGAAGAAGAAGAAGACCGCTTCCCCAATCCTCTCAAGGTTGCAAAACTCTAACAATAATAAAATAAGACCAAGTCTTATTTTATTAACACAACCTAACCATTTGAATTTCAAGAGTTTGAAAATTCAAAACCCACATTTAACTCACTTAAGTTATTAACATAATATGTTATAAAATTAATGAGGTGATAAGTTAAGAAAAATTAAATGGGGGGGGGGTTAGAAGGGTTAGGAATGTGAGGGGTTAAGAGGGTTAGGGAGTTTAAGGAATTTGAAAAGGTGGGGTGTTCGTGTGGGCACCACCCTTTCAAATATCCACACATGGGAAGATGGTTGGATGAGGGCCCACCACCAACTTCCCATGGGAGAAGTTAACCACATAACATGAAATAAAATTGATTCAACAATTTTATTCACTTTTTTTAATTAATCCCCAAAAATTAACTTCTTCTCCCGCACAAACGTAACTACGGTAAAGGTTCCCTTAAGTGATTACCGGCGTTGCGAGTTCATCGGTGCCATCAGATATCAATCCCGAGCACCAGTTCAAAAGATAGGAAAACCCGCTTGTTCGTTCACTGAACGTACCCGAGCCAAACATCGGAAATTGATTCCGGGCACTCCGAGCCTCAGAATCAAGTGCCGTCAGAAACCGTGTTCTTGTAAAAACTCAAAAAAAAATTAGAAAACATTTCCCTTGAATTTTACGGGTCTTTACATCCCTAGTACAAGAAATGTGGATATTTACTAAAAGCATTAATTAATTATTATCATAAGTAAAAAAGGTTAGTATATATAAACCACACACATGTAATAAGTAGTGAAAAATTTATTTTTCAAAGAAATAAAAGTGATATGAGTAATCCATTACAAATATCATATCATTGGAGTGAAAGTAAAAAATTTAAACAATTATCTGTAAAAAATGTAAATCAACAAAATAAAATTTGAAATACATTATAAAAAATCAGATTTCATTTAATATATTTTCATTTCATAATGTAACCAATGACATATAACTGTAACTTAATGATTGAAAATTGAGTTAAGAAATCTATTAACCTATGTATGAAAGCGTTCTCACTTGTACTTAATGTCTGATATAGACAAATTATATTTTTTAATTACATAAATAATCAGTATTTATATATATATATTGGATTTAGTATAATTTTCTTAATTTTTTTTATGTCATTTTTAATGAGTTATAAGATTAAATTTTGTCATTATAATAGTGTTTGTTTTCTTGGTTTTTCATGATTGGTTCACTTGTCTACAAGTATGAAAGTTAACAGAAATGAGGATAATACTAAATAAATAAAATTATATGTTATTAATAAAAATATGTTATTTATAATGATATTATATGTTATTTGGTTATATTTTATGAACGTTATTAATTAGATAAAACTTTAATGAAAATCATTTAATTTATTTTGGTTATTTTTAAGACCATATGGATCGTATATCATTTTTTTAATATCATGTTTATATATAAGTATCAAAAAATTATTTAACATATAATATATATAATAAAATATTATTTAACCATAAGAATTATTTTATGACTAGTCTTGATGGTGGTAATGGGAAATGAAAATGAATTAACAATGACGGTGATAAATGAACACATCAAGGATACTGTATTTATTTTTATTATAAAATAAACATGAGATGTGGCTTTCTGATCGATATTTAATTAACATTACAAAATTAAAATATAAATAAGGTACTAAAGTTATCATGAATTCCTTGGATAGAGGTGGTAAGGATAGAATAAAATACAAAAAAAAATAAAAAAATTAATGAAAATGAAAGAGGATTTTACCTATTGTATAGAGTCTCCATGAGATCCTCCTCAAAGAACATCATATTTCCCTTCTTTTGAAACCAAAAAGGCAAGGAAATTGGGATGTTTTTTAGTAGTGAAATTGGAAAAAATATAAGTAATCTACAATTCTTATAATGTGTGAGAAGGGGTGGTGGGGGTATCTATTATAGAGGAGAGTAGTGTTTTCTGATTATTTTAGTCATTTGTTTATTATTTTGGCTCAAGACAAACAAAAAATATTATTATTTTGAACAAGTAGAGTAACTAGTTCATGTAAGATCAAAAAAATTGATCTTAAATAATCCATACATAATGAATGACTCAATAATTCATGTATTTAGTTAATACCGTAAATTTTCATATCTCATTATTCACAAAAAATTGAACTATTATTTAAAAATAATGAATATTGACCCTAACCCTTTTTCAACATATAGATTTAAAAAATGGACTCTATTTTTGGGTAATATTTTTCTAAATATGATTAATTTAATTTTCAATTAATATCATAATTTATTGAAAAAATATTGATATTAACATTATAAATGATTTTATGATACATTATAAATTAATTAAGGTCTCATATAAATATATTATAATCATAATAAAACAAAATTATTGATTATGATCCTATTTTATGAAAATATTTTTTATTTTAAATCATTAGATTAATAATAAAATTATAAATAAACATTTACAATTCACAAAAGTAAAAACAATTAATTTATGATTTTAATAAAAATATTTTCTTACTCAATGAAATAAATATATTATATTCTCATTTATAATATACTATAATTTTAAGAATACATTCATTGGTTACTTCATTATTATAATGGTAGCATTACTATTTATATTTTTCAAATTATTATTCCAATAATTATGTTAATGTTTAATAGTTTATAATGGTTCGTTTAATCTTTCTGTTGCATGAATCATAAGATATCAGATAAATTAAATTTATTTATGTAGATACATTCCTTAAATCATGGTGTATTATATTACTTCCTCCATCATAAATTGTTTCCTTAATTTACTTTTATGAATATTACCCTCTAAACAGATGAGGGTGGTTCTTCATCAAAACATTCTTAGGTTCCCACATTGCTTCTTCCATTTTATGGTTTCTCAAAAGAACATTTACCAGTCGAGTCATTGAATTCTTAAGTAAATTCTCTCTAGTTTCAATAATATAAATAGGATATTCACATTATTATATGTTATGTTCTCATTCTATTTCATCATAGGTGAGTACATGCATTGGGTCTGATATATTTTTTTTAACAATGATATATATAACGCATCATGAATTTTGTTGAGACTTGGATGCATTTATTACTATTAAACTACAGCCCCAATTCTTTCTAAAATTTTAAATAGTCCAATGTACCTAGGGCTAAATTTACCTTTCTAACCAAACATAATGTCAACCATCCATAGATATACTTTCATAAAGACACGATCTACTACATAAAATTAAAAAACCTTTTTCAGTTTGACAAAATAACTATTTTCCCTACTTTTAGATACTTTAATATGAGCCGAAATAGTCATTACCTTTTTAATTTTCTCTTCAATAATTTTTTTGGCCATAAGTATCCTCTCACAAACAGTTTCCCCACAATTTGGTGTATGAAATATCTTTCCATAGAATTCTTCATATAAATCCACTTGAATACTATATAGGAAGTAATTATTGAATGAAAAATATACCAAATTTAAATATTGATCCCAAATACATTTAATATTATGTCAGAATTATCTCATCTTGTATTATAACTTTTAAATAGTCCTTTAAGACTATCTATCAGTTTGAGGGTTATAAGAAGTACTCAAATGAAGTGGAGAATCCAAATATTTCTATGGACTCTTCCAAAAAATTTATTTAAATAAAGAATATAGATCATAAAAAAATACAGAGGTGCTCCATGAATTCTTAAAACAACATTATTATAGAGTCTTTATAGTCTTTCAAGTTGTAATTCTACCTGTATATCAATAAAATGTGCTTATTTTTTAAGAAGATCAACAATTACACATATTGCATCATTATTTTTGTGCATATTTGGTAATCCACTAAATAAGTTCATAGTAATGTCATCCCACATCCATAAAAGAGTTGGTTGAGTTTTTTTGAATCTTCTCGGATGTTTTCTCTAAACATTCACTTGTATACAAACTAGGAATATTGATACATAATCAGAAATTTTCAGCTTCTTATTATCCCACCAAAAATGTTCCTTCAAATTTCTATACATCTTGGTACTACCTAGGTGTATAGGGAAATTTGAACTAAGAGACTCATCGAATTTTTCCCATTTTAGCTTAGGTATTGATAAAATACATAAAATATTTCTATATTTTGGAATTATATCCCCATACATGCATTCATCCAATTTTCCATCATTTACAGATTTAATTTAATTTTGAAAATTCTCAACATGATATTGAAAACTTTTAAACTTCTACATAAACAATGGTTTGAAATAATTTGAAAAAGGAGTGATGTTTCCCAATATTTAACAATTCCCATATATATATTTACTAAATCCTTGAATATATGATCTTTCTCAACCCTCATTTGTGTCATATGTCCATGATTTTTCCTACATAATTCATCATCTACCTTATTTTATTTTCCTTGGAGATAATGTATCGAAAAATAATAATAATTATGTAACTAAATAAGTAATATTTGCCTCATGTTGACTTATATATATGCAAATTTTTATTTAAAACACTTTTATCCTCATATATATCACATATTTCACTATAAATACTGTTTCTTTGTATCTTCAGTGAAAATATTTCATCTGCAAATTCCAGTTCAGGAGTTGGATAATTTTATTTATGAATCCTCAACATCCTTGATGAATATACAATAACATTATCATTTTTTATAATGAAAAATTCCAGTCATTTCATCGATGCATCACTATATATTACAATCCCATCATTTTATAATGGTAAAATAAAAAATAGATCACTGAATAGTCTTGTATTCATTTCATCAAAACATTTTACACACTCTTTTGTCCATACGAACTTAACCTCTTTAAGTGTGATCATTATTAATGGGTTAGACAATGAGGAAAAATTATAAAGGAAACTCTAATAGTGACCTTATAAACCAATAAAGCTGTGTACCTCAATTATATTAATTTGTGTAGGCTATTCTTGGATTTACTTTGTATTTATAGTATCAACTGAGAATCCATCCTTAGAGATAATATGGCTAGAAAAAGAAATTTCTTAAATCCAGAATTCACACTTACTAAATTTACTATATAACTATTCCTTTCTAAGTGTCTTGAGAATGAACTATATGATATTATCATGGAATTTATAGATTTTATAATACATAATAATATCTGTAATGAATATTACAAAAATACTATGAATATATTCCTTGAATATTATGTTTAATATATCCATGAAAATAGAGGATGCATTAATCAATCCAAATGGATTTATTGTGAACTCATAATTTCTAATCCTCTTACAAAAAGAAATATTTTTAATATCTTCATTATTTACATGTAATTTGTGATACCCACAATAAATTTTAATCTTTTATGATTATTGATCTATGATAACTTGATCAAATAAATTATAAATTTTCAGCAGTTGATACTTTTTATTTATTCAAATAGAATTTATTTCTCTATAGTCAATGAATATCCTAAAGGATCTATCATTCTTCTTAACAAGGATTATATAGTCTCCCGTTTTAGAAACACTATAGAGAACAAATCTGGTATTACACAACTCCTCCATTTATTTCATCAAATCCACCAACTGCACATTTTCTAATTTATGATGATTCTTTGGTATTGGTATTTCATCAAGGATTAAATAAATGGTAAACTCAACTTCATGTTCTGGGTGGTGTCCTAGTAATTCCTTAGGAAATACTTCAATTTATTCTTGTAAAATTTACACATCCTCAATTTGAATATATCATTTTTCATCCCAAGATGTTGTTTTCTCTTCCTCCCCCGGAATTTCATTTAGTAGGGATACTAGGGGTGGATCTAGATAATAATTAGATAATAATGTTTCTTTTATAAATATAAGGGAGTATACATCTTCATAAAAAATAAAAATTTCCTTCTTCTTGTAAAATTTTTTTGCATCATATTTAAAAAATTGTCTATACTGACGATTATATAAAAATAAATAATATTTATGATGATAAATTTAGTAACTAAAACATTTATATGTGTTATAAATGGGACTGGAGAATGAAGGAATCCTCACACGCCTAGAAAGAGGGTCTCTAGATTCCTAGAGTCTAAGAGGATGTTTAGGGAATAAGGAAAACCTGGGTGATGTATACATTAATGACATGATACCCATGAAATTTAATTGGCATGTGAATATTACACATGTAGATGTAATTTTCATTACATATTTAAAAAAATTCCCTTGAAATAATTCATTCCAAAAATATTTCACATCATGTAACATCATATGAATTAGCCTTAACAATCCATCAAACTTTTCAAGTCCATAATGGTCTCTTACTCAAGATTTGAAGTTTGAATATCCAATAAAAAAATAATTTAAACTTCGTTGACTCTCTATTCATTTATATTTTTACAGCATAACCTATCCAGAATCACTCCAGGCCTCCTCCCAGCACTGTGATCCTTAGAAGCACAAAAAAGAATTACACAAAAAGGATCTAGGGTCTTACATTATATACCTCTAAAAAAATTACCATCATAAATAATCCAAAACCAACCAAGATAGTTGAAAAGGATCATCCAAGAAACCACCCCAAGAGATACCTCTAACGGTTATCAAAATCATAGGAATTTGAAAACCTCATTTGAGGAAGTAGCATTATACCTTATAATCCACACCAAATTAACACATAAACTCTCTCATAGGGGAGACACATCTAAAATTAGAGTCAATACAAAAAGAATAAACAAAATTAACCCATCTCATAAACTAGAATAGTCAACATGAACACTGGGAAAATGTTACAATAGTAGTAACAAACATCATATAACTCAAGGTACTATGTGTAAATCCATGACTAGTGCCCCTATGTACTCTCTTCCATCCCACCGTGCTTCCACAATAAATGCACCAAGTAAATAGAATGACCATGTAACCTTTTCTTTAGGTGGTCCTAGATCTCCATAAGATGCACTTTGAAAGTATCATCACCATGAACATCAATCCCACACCAATAGATGAAAGTAGAGTCATCATAATGATAATTATGGATTTTTGACATGTTAAAACCCATTTTGTATCAAGATCATCATCAGGGACTGTTTTATCTAATATTCCACAACTCTAATGAAATATAATACATTTAAATCCCCCAAAAAAATAAATAGAAAGTCTACTACCACAACTGAACCTCCACTACCAACAATGAATAGCTGCCTTCAGAAACACATGACCTCTAATTCGAAACTATAGACGTCTCATCCTATGGTGATCTAAGGATTTCAGATGGTCATGCACTTCCATTATTTTCTCATAAATTACAATTACCATATTCTTTGTATATTTTACAAGTTATTTTTTGAGAATTATTGATTCTCCAACCCTAGTCCATCACAGTAGAGAATGGAATGGTTAGAATTACAGATCATTAAAATTCACAACACCAATGGTGGAGTGGAAACTATTATTTAAATCAAACTCGACCCTAGGTTGGTTTCTGATCAATGAACATCTAATATCTAGAATTCACGATTGAAAAAAGTCGTTAATATTCTAGCTAGTAAGCTTTCTATGATTATTCATTTGTATAATAAACAATTGTCGTAAGGCATATCTAAGAAGAACAATAATGTTGGAGACCTCTTTACACACTATAGGTATAATGAGGATCTCTATCAGAGATTACTATCATTGAAAATAGATGGATTTCTACCACTATATCTAGATACTACTATATATTAGCTGATATAATTTCTTATGCTTCAAGGAAAAAATTAATTCAAACACTCTCCTTCCTGTTGCTCTGGTGCCTCCGGGGGTTTACTCAGCGTCTGGATCTCCAACGACCGACGTAGTCTCGGTTCGTTATCTGGGGTTCTATTTCAAGGAAGCTCTTATGCGGCAGCCCCCAAGTTTAAAACTATTTTAGGATGGCTCGTCGGCCAGTCTTGAGGTCGCATCTTCTTTCTTGGAAAAATGTTCCCCCATGCTCGAGGTCTCAGCGGTGTCCTTTGTGGTAGTGACCGTGAATCACAAATGGACTCTGGTTGCGAGGTTTGGGGAGGAAAATGCTCACATTACTCTCTTTCATGACTTTTTTGGGATATGAAGATTAGATCTATCGGCCTTGGTGTCTATTCTGGATTCCAAATCTTTTTGTATCATGCTGGCTTCTTGGGCAGTTTCCATTTCAGCTTGGAGTAGGTGTTCGCGTTCTATGGGGAGTTGGAGGTTCTCCCTCTTGTGGTGGTCGATGGATGCACATTTTGGTATGGAGTGAATCAGCGTAACGGTGTGGGTTTCTCTCCCAGGGCTACCCCTTCCACTCATGAACGAACCATTTCGTAAGGTTACTGTGGATTTGCTGGGGAGCTTCTTATGCACGGATGATCGAACCTGCCGTCTAGTGGAGGCTTCGGTTGCTACGATCTGCTTCATGGTGGATATCTCTTGTACAATTCAAGATAATCTTGTGATCATAATTGAAGGGATGAAGAAAATTTGTCAACATCTAGTTTACCCAGTCTAACCCAGGTTTTGTTCCTCTTGTCATCTCTCGGGCCATATATTTCAGGTATGTCGTAAGGCTTGATCGAAGGGTGTCGTGCATCGGGAGACTTCGATGTCCTATGCTCAGCACCATCATTCACATTCTCCCGATGGTCTGAATGGTTGCATTTGTAGAGAAGTAGTTCCTTCTATTTCCTCTGTGCAGGCCTCTGAGTCTTCGTCTTCCATTCTTAAGGATGGCAGGATTGTGCCTCTCAGTCGCACCTTGGTTTCTACTTTTCGATGTTTGAGGATAGAAGCTATGGTGAAGTCTTTGGAGTAAGGTCCCTCCCTCATGGGTGTGTCTTTCAGAAATATTCTCAAACACCAGAATGTGTTTGTATAGATTTGGTTTCCCATGTCAGTGCGCATTTCGTACATATCCATGGTGACTTCAGACTTGGGAGCTCTAGAGGATTTTCTGTCATCTGAAGGTCTTCCAACATTACTATTGGAATCCAGTCCAGTGGTTCCTAAACCTCACCACCGACCTCTTTACCTTCTTCGCCCTCTCTTCCATGCTCTCTCCTAGAGTCCCTGCTGCCAGACCAGGGTATGTTGGGGAATCTATGTTTTTTGTCTCCTAAACATCTTTTTAGTGAGCGTACGAGCAGTGGGGTTTCTTTAGTGGCAGTGTTCTCTCTTTTGTAATAATGGTTCACACTCATTCAATGGTAAAGATCATGGCGTCAGTAGGTGATTTCTATTTGCTTCATTATATTGTCCAAGTGTCTGGGTCCAAAGCCAGACATGATCGGATCTATGTGTAGATTTTATATTTGGAACGGTCGAGGCCTTGGAGCCAGGGTCAAGGCAAACTTTATCATTAGTGAGATGAGTAATAGTCATGTTTCGTTGGTGTCTATTCGAGTGCCAAAACAATACTCTATCAAGATTCAAGAATATGCTCTTCACCTTAGAATGCAGGGTTTCATGCATGGGGACCCACCAAACTCTCATATATGGATCTTTTGGAAGGATCATATTAGTGTCAATCTTCTGAGTTCGTCAGATCAAGCTCTGAATACTAGGATCATGTTGGATATTCATGTGTTCCTTTTCTCCTTCATATATGCGAAGTGTACAACACAGGGTAGGGAGGCCTTATAGAGTGTTCTATAGGATTTTAATCCTCGAAGTACCCCTTGGATCATTGGTGGAGATTTCAACATCATTACGAGTCCAGAAGAGAAGAAAGGAGGTGGGTGTTTCCCAGGAATGACAGCCAAGCCTTTGTCTCATTCATTGCAAGGAATGGTCTTATGGATTCCAGTTATGAGGGAAGTATCATTACCTTGTGTCATAATAAATGTGGTGGGAGACACTCATATTCTCGGCGCGATCGATGCTTGATGAATACTGCTGTAATTTCTATGTTTTCGAGCACCATGGTCTATCACCTAACCAGAGGGCTGTCTGATCACTCTCTAATTCATATTATTTTTGGTGAAGGGTTGTTGAGTGGGGATCCTGCCCAGTTTTAAAAATCATAGATCAAGGGACCCAACTTCGTTGAGGTGGTTTGTGAGGCTTGGTTCTTGCATCACCAGGGGAACCCGTGGAGTGTTCTGCACAGAATGTTGAGGAGGCTCAAGACTCATCTTCAGACTTGGAGGAAGACGATTATTTCTCACGATCAGGAGGTTTCTGAGCTAAGTATGGAGGTGGATGGCATGGAGGGTTTCCTGAAATAGGGTTGGGATGAAAATCTATTTTCTATTCTAAGGAATAAAAATGATAAATTAACAGATAGCTTTCTGAAGTAGGAAAGGATCTCTATGGAAGGATCTCAGGTGAAATGGATATGTGAGGGGGACCGAAACTCGGGGTACTTCCACGCCTGTATCAGAGAACACCTCCATGTTCAAAGGACTAATAACCTAAGGGAGGATGGATCCTTATCTTTTGATATTGATGAGGTGGGGGCCATGGTCAATAGAGCTCTTCAGGCTCTTCTGGCGGCTCCCAACCCTGTGATGGTTGGGGGTAATCTAAGAGATGGTGTTGTGATCTTTGAGGGTATTCCATGCATAGTTACTAAGGTCACTGATGAGGTCCAGAAGAGATCACCAAAAGAGGATGAGGTCCAAGAGGCTGTTTGGTCTATGAACCCAGAGAGTGCATCAGGGCCTGATGGTTTTCCTGGATCCTTTTATAGGGTGACTTGGGACATTATTAAGGGGGATATGATTGGTGTTGTCCAGGATTTATTTCAAGGAGGGGACTTACCGCATATATCATGTGAAAAAAATGGATCTTATTCCCAAGGGGAGTAATCCCAAGTCCATTGATCATTACCGTCCCATTAGTATGTGAAATATTCCGTACAAGTTTTTTGTCTAGCATTCTTAACAAGCATCTGGATGAACATCTGGATTCTTGGATGAACCCTGAGCAGCATGGTTTCATCAGAGGGAGGTCTATTCAGGGGGCGATGGGATTGGTTCAAGAAATTATTAGTGGCATAAATAAAAAATCTTGTGGGGGTAATTTGGTTGTTAAATTAAACATGAACAAAGCATATTACATGTTGGAGTGGGGATTTTTCCAAAGAGTCATGGCTAGCATGGGGTTCCTTAATTGGACCAGAGATATTCTCTTCCACTGTTTCAGTTCGGAATGGATCTCTACTTCTTTCATGGGTAAACAATTTAGTTTCTTTAAGGCCTATTGGGGCCTCAGGAAGGGTGATCCTCTGTCCCCTACTTTATTCATTCTTGCACAAAATGCTTTTAGCCTATATATTAATCAGGGTCTTAGTAGGAGTATTATTATGCCTTATCATAAAAGGCATGGAAAAAGGGGAGTCACTCACATGATGTTCTCAGATGACACTATTATTTTTACCAATGGAAGTAGGCAGTCAGTGCATGGATTGAATAAAATCATAGGGTAATACTACAAGTGGAGTGCTCAAGTGGTGAATAAAGAGAAGATTCTCTTCTTTACATCCAGGAAAACCTCTGACATAAGCGAGAGGTCCATGGGTGCCAGTTTGAGTATGGACAGGGGATCATTTCCCATGGAGTATATTTGAGATTAGTCAGCCCTCTTACTCTTAGGGTGCACCATTTTGATAAACTCATAGGTAAAATCAAGGGCCGCATTTATAAGTGAAAAAACAAGTTCTTATCCTTCGGAGGTCACATTAATCTGGTAAAAAGTGTTTTAGTTTCCATCACTATGCATATCCTCTCCACTCTTAAGGTCCCGAAGTGTGAGGTTTTCAACCTGGAAAATATTATGGTGTATTTATATGGGATGGGAAATTGGAAGGTAGATATCATTGGGCCTCATAAAAATGGTTGGCCAGACCTCTATCAGAAGGGGGAATTAATATGTGGAGTGTCTCCTCAACCAGTCAAGGGTTACATGGGATGCTGGCATGGGAAGCTCTGGAGGGTAGGTTTCTTTAGGGTAGAACAATTCAAGGTGTTTATGGTATGAATGTGAATGATCAAAGGAGTTGTCCCTCTATAATATAGAACTTTATCCATCCATACCTTGAGAATACACAACAACATTCTTAATGGATCTTGGGAAAGGTAAATATCAATTTTGGAAACAAGACTAGGGGGTGGGTAAGCTATGGTTTCTAAGCTACCCCACCCTAGACATATCCTTTATGGAGGAAAGTAGTCACCCCATGTTTGTTCTGGTTGTTTTGGATGAGAGGCAATTAGAGTTTTTCAACAATATTTTTTCTATTGATAAGGATGATAAACTTGTCTTCACTGGCTCTGCGATGGGTGATTTCTCCATCAAGGACAATGTTCGGGTGGCAAGGGTCACCTCAGGTAATGATATTTGGGGGGAGGTTTTGTGGTGAAAGAAAATACCTTACAAATTTAACTTTTTGTGATATTTAATGAGGTATATTTCCTTACCTACCGATGAGGACCTGCAGCGAATGGGAGTTAATATGGCCTCAAGGTACTGGTGTTTCAGGTCCTTCAATCAGGAGTTAGTGGGGAATCTTTTTTATGATAGTGATTGGTCTAGGAGCGTTTCGTATACTTTTAGGTCCTTCTTTGGGTTGAGCAGTTTTGATGGTACGAATGGCGATTTTTTCAGTGCCTGATTAAGGGTAGATGGGAATCATGGAACTAAAAGAAAATACAGGACTATCATTTTACTTGTATGGTGTTGGACAATATGGAAATCTAGGAATGGAAGGCGTCACAACAACTCCTCTGGATCACTGGTCAGCATTCTGTTCAAGATGAAGGATACATTACTGGATTTGATTAGGTTGTGTCCCGAGTGCTATGATGCGTCATCTGTGCATGACATCACCTCCAACTTCCCTATTGTGTTTCGAGATGGATCTTCAAGGTAGGTTCATTGGGTTCACTGGAGTCCGTGAGCATGGGGCTCAAGCTCAACACGGATGGGTCGGTGATCCAAAGGGAGATGCATGGTGGGGGTGTCATCCACGACCAGTCATGGTCTATTATTTCTACATTAGATGGGTGGCTCGAGAGAGGAGACATGATACAGGAAGAAGCCTTGGAATTCTTTCTAGTTTTCATAAGTGCATGCTCAGGTAGTTTCACCTGGGTTGGGCGGAGATAGACTCCAAAGTGGTATACAATGTGCTACAAGGCAAGGGAATGATTTTGTGGGCTATTTCAGACACGGTTAGGCACTTCAATCTATTAATGGGGGATCACACGGAGGACTTTCACACATGGTAGGAGGGTAATATGGTTGCTGGATTTTTGGCATCTATAGAAACTCCAGATCAAAGTATATTATCCTTCTCTGACATGGGTTCCTTTCCTATTGAGGGGTTGAGACTTTTTTTCAATGATGTGTTTGGCTTGAAGTACATTAGACCACCATAATGTGGTTTGTTGTCTATGGTTTGTGTTTTCATATCAATAAAAATGGTAATTTTCAGTAGAAACTGCCTTGACGAATCCTCTACTAATATTGGATCCCTGATCACTATAATGTTGGTTGGTTTAATCAAATGATCAACTATAACCCAAATAGAATCATAGACTACCTAATATTGAGTTAAACTATTAATTAAGTCCACAGATATGTCTTCCTACTTTTACTATGTAATATTTAATGAATGGATAAATCAACATGGAACAGATTTCTAATCCTTCAAATTCCGGCACACAAAACATTGATAATAAAATCTAGGACTACACACTTCATCCAAGGCCTTTAAAATGACAAAAAAAAGTTCATTACATCTTTTTCATCACCTGATGTAAAACCATAGGTAATCCATGGAACTCAAGGTGAACCATCTCACACATTGCTAAAGGAATAAAAAACAATCCCTATAACAATATTCAATGTTTTCCATAATTATACCAATTATTAAGGGAATCACCAAAAACTAGTCAGTCTCTAAAGACCATCATCTTAGGATCCCCAAACTAGGAATCCACTTCCTACTAGACCAAATAAAACTATATTCTACTCTATAAAAAGAAAAAAAATTCCTACAACCTCACTCATATTTAGATGCTTCACTAAGATCTCATCCATCAATCTTAGTGAATATCTAGATTCACCCAATGAACTACTATGTGACTTCTTTCTTAGTCGATCATCTACCAAATTTCCATTTCATTCTGTATATGAAATCTTTAAGTCATAATGCTATAATAATTCAATGAAATTATGCCGATGAATGTGAAATTCATATTATGATAATATATTTCATAGGATCTTATGGTTGTTAAAAACCAAAAAATTATAACTAATGAGATATTGTTTCAACTACATAATAGAAATAAAAATTAATTCCTACTGAAGATCATGTGTGGAATTGTTACTCTCATAGGGAAAAAACATATAACACCAACAAGAAAAAAACATTATCAGTTTCATTAGTATATAGGAAAATCTATGATGTGTAGCATCATTAAAAACCTCAAACTAAACTCCATCCACTAGAATACAAAGGACTTGAGCACTAATTTTTTTCATAAGGTACTGAAAAGATACCTGGCATAGGTCAGCCCATATGAATGCTTGATACATAGAGTTCTAGGTTTTTAATGGAGTTTCAACCTTAGATAAATAATCTTTGAATCTCCTGTAACAGTCTACATGGCCAGGAAAACTCATTGACTATGCTACTACCTTTTGGGAATCGAAAGACACAACCACCACTATCTAACAAGGATTAATAGATACTCCCTCCTGTGACACAATATTTTCTAATAAAAGAATTCATCATACCAGAAATCACACTTTGATAACTTCATGATTAGTTGATCATGATGTAGAACTTCCAAAATGTCATGCAGATGCTCTACAAGAATATCCTCACATGCGTAGTATATCAGTATTTTTTTAATGAAAACCACCATGAACTTATCCAAGAACACTCCGATCAATATGTTCTTCATGGCCATGAATATGGCTGAGGAATTCATCCCACCAAATGTAATCACAAGGAAGTTCTAGTTCCCATGATGACAATAAAAGCATCATCTAATGTATCATCATCCTTTCCCCTCATCTATTGATATAGTGGGTGATAATTGATATTTGAGAACCTACTTGGCCCATTTAACTAATCTAGTAAAATTTTAATCCAGATAATATGATATTGGTTCATAACTATCAATAGGTTCATGCGATGATAATAAATAAAAAGATAAAAACTAACCTTAGACTTAATCACATACAAAACTAGTTCACCCCATGGTGACACTCATGGTTGATCAGAACCTCACTAAAATGAATCATCGAGTTGTACTTGCATATATCTCAACTCAAAAGGTACCATCCTAACCAGAGACATCAAGATAAGATACATGCCTCTGAAAAATACCAGGATATTGCTCACTAAAAAAACTACTATCTCTCCATCAACATCATAAAACAAAAACTCTTTCCTTAAGAAATATACAATATGCCATAATGAATAAAACCAATCTCTGTTGAGGATGGTTCATTGTGCCTTTATATTCAAACATAAGAAATCCCCTAAATAGTGGTGATACCGTAGCACTAGCTTAGAGTTTTTACATACTTCATGAAATAAAACTCCACCAAATACAAGAGTATTCAACACCAAGGGAATGGGAAGCCTCCTTATGTCAATTACCATATCACAAAAAGTGTAGTTTTTATAATGGATTTTGTCACTCCTGAATCAAATAAGGAATGATCCTTGATATTAAATAAGAAAATGGATCATTAGACATTTGTCGGGATTGAGTATACCTGGAAATTCTAATGTATTAAGCTGACAATGACCCACTACGTGACCTCCCTGACCTTTCTTAAGGCCACTTACATAGTTGTTATTTACTCTTGGAGTATAAGGATAATATTGAGGTTATAATATGAATACCCCATCTACTATTTATGAATCCCATACTTGAATATCAAACTAATCTGGCCTTATCTAAAAATTCCCCTAAATATAATTCTGATGTGGAACACTTGTAACATACTGACTACTCAGAATGGTTAGGAACTATCTCTTTGGATGACCTTGTTATCCATAAAAAACATGTTCTTATTCACTGGGAATGGGTCTAAAAAAATCACCCTTAGAGAAGATAGATGATGAGGGCTGACACCTGTCCTCAACTAACCAAAAGTATTTTCATCTAGGATACTAGTAACTCCATTCCATATCGTGAATCTATGATAAATCATGATGAATCCCCTCTCTTGATGATCTATTTCGAGTTATCATCTTCTCAATAATCAATTTTCTCACCAGAACGTCAAGATACATATTCAGTATAAATGGGGTGACCTAGAACTGTATCAAGGGATTAAAAGCCCCCTATAAATGCTAAATCCTTTCCTCCCCATATGGAAATTGTGATGAATCATATCACCAAAGGGTCTTTAATAGTATCCATAACCCATTAACATTGTAACTCACATGTCGAAGGGTAAGCATCTCTTGATGAAAGGCTATCTTTATAGTTGAATAATGAGACTATCACATACATTTATTTCTTTTCAGGTATTTTCCTCATCTATTATTGTCCTATTTTCATTCCCTGGGTTCCCCCTAGGCCCCCTTCAAATTTGGTAGAAATGATTGTTTTTTGGTGTCCTGAACCGGCCACACGAGTTAGTAAACCATGCAGACAAACGCTACCCAAGTGTCCCGGTCATTAAAAATATTTTTTTATTACAAATTTTCCCATACAATATTAATCATATCTCCCCAATTTCTTCCTATAGTCGACCTTAGTAGCCATGGAAGGATCCCAAGGTTACTCAACCCCTCCTGGAGGTCGTTACTGAAGTGTATTTTGGTGGAGAAACTTCAGGATTCTTCATGTCAGTGATGTCTACATTGTTTTCCTTCCATTTTATAGGGTTTCTTCCCACTCATTATGTTCCAAATGTCCATTTACTAGGTTTTCATACCTAGGGAATAAGGTTCTGTTTCTTGGTTTAATTTTGTGGATTAGGGTTTATTTTCATCCCTTGGTTGTGGGGCGAAGGTGCGGTGGAAGTTTCCCACATTGATTTAGGGATTTTTAAATCTAACGTAGGTGTTTCCATGTGTAATATTATTTGATCAGTTAGATTTATTATTTTACTTTCCTATCATGTTTTTTACCTGTTGTGTGTGGTGTGAAAATTATTTTTGATAAAATTGGATATGTGTTTGATTCTATAGTTTCATTTTTGTTTTAAAATTTTTTATTTATCATGTATAACACCTATTGAATCATTTGAGGGAATTTAATAATATATGAAAAATGGTTTATTAAATGTCCATTGGGAATATAATTCTATTATTTTATGGTATTGGGGTTTATTAGTCCTTGAAAGTGTGTTTTGAAATGCATTTTGTGTGAAAAGATTTGTTTTTTTAATTGTTTAATGAAATTTTTAAATTGTTTATTGAGTTACACAAAGGGTGAATAAACATGTTGCATAATATTTGGTATCATTATGATTTATAAATTGTATTCTTTATGTTAAAATGGTATTTTATATCATGTGGATCTTTTTTAGCACAATAAATGAAAATGAGTATCTAGGTTGGCGAACTAGGAGTAGTATGTGAGTGATCCGGTAGTGTAGCATCCATGTTTCACATAGATTGTTTGTTGATAAAAACACTAACTAAAGATTGATGATGTTGGGGAACACTAATAAATTAGTGTTTCCCCATATACTGTCTCATTAAAAATAAGGATGTAGTTTATAGTAACTTATTCAATGACATAGAATGTACCTAGGGCCCCGTAGCTAGATAGTGCCTAGGGATGTTCCCTTGACTAGTGCTCATTGGATATACTATACTTACCATCAGAATATGGTTTTTCTTTTGGAAAAAGTTAGTATCATTTGTGTTTTATTTAAAAGTATTCCTTCTCCAATGTTACCCTCTTGAAAAATCATTTCATTTAAAGTTGGGCCATTTATAAATATTTCAAGCATTTGTTGTTTATAAAAATGTGTAATCTTTGTGTCTTAAAATTTATATCACGTGGAATATTTTGGGTGGAATATTTTTGGTGTTATTCTAACATCCTACTTACACATTTGGGTTTAATTAGACTTGATAATGTTTGACACATGTAAGGGAAAGGTCTGTGGAGATGGAGATTTGGGTTGTTAGCTTCTTTTCTAGGTGCGGTATTGTAGAGAAGTTATGCGGCTGATGTCCCCTTGATGTTTGGTGGTTAATAAGTCATACTTATTTCTAATTTTTAGTTGTGACCCTCTTGGGGATTTTTTAAAACTATTTATTTTATATTTTAAACTTTATTAATGTCATTTTTGGATTAAATTTTTAGATTTAGTTTATTTGTTGTTATTTATTGTTTAATGCTTCTAAACATAGGTAAGTCATTACTAAACTATTATTTATGATACCTAAGAAATTGTGCCTGCCCAAAGGGATATGGAACATTCTTTGGTACTTTCCATGAACTGGTTTAGGTGCAATTTTGGACAAATACTTGCTCTAGTTAATGAAAAAAATGGTATGAGATTCAGTTAATCTCTTTGGGTCAGATTATTTTGGATGATTCTGGTTAAACCAGAACTATGACTATTGGGACTTAGTGTTTTGGATGTATTTAGCATGCCTGGATGGGACCTCTCATGATAGAACTTGAGTCACCATGGGATGTTGGGTTTGTCTATATTACTTCTCTCCTTGGTGGTACGTGTGGGCTACAGACTATACGTGGAAATTGGTTGAGGTGAAGCAGCTGTTTATTTCATTATTGAAATGAGTTTGATTTATTTATATTTGATTTTATTACTGAACTTTTCCTGAATTAATTTACTAATTATTTATCTTATGACTGTTGCCTTTTTTAGTAACATGAATCCCTTTAAATCTACCATGAACCCACAAGAGGAATCCAGAGATAGTTATTCCTCACAACTTTATTAGAGGATGGTAGAAATTGTGGTCGGAGATATACAAGAACTAGTATAGAGAGAGACTCCTACCCTTGATCCTTCCCCAGCTAGAGAAGATAATTTTGGTCTTTGGAAGGAAAAATTCATGGACTTTCGGAAGAACAAGCCTCCTACTTTTTGAGGTAGCATGGAACCCCGTGAAGAATATTAGTGTCTTAAAAAGATCAAGCACATGTTCGAGTTCCTTGAAATGCTTGAGGTGGTAAGGGTGAAATGTGCCTCATTTCTGTTAGAGGGTCCCAGCCGCATGTGGGGATAATTAGGGCTTCAAGCTAGAAGCATGAGTCGATGAGATAGAAGGTCTTTAAGGTTACTTTAATTTACAAGTACTATCTTGAATTATTGTCTTATTCTAATGATCAAGAGTTTATAGAACTCATCCAGGGGGATCAGTCAATGATATAGTATGCCAATCTCTTCACAAATTTAGTTTGATATGACCCCGAAATTGTCCCCAATGAAAAGATAAAGACCTAGAAGTTCAAGAGGGGTTTGTGGTTGGAGATCTAATCACATTTATTCATGTTCAAGCAGAACACCTTTGTGAAGGTGGTTGCTCAGGCTTGTATGGTAGAGATTGATTGAAAAAAAGGTTTTCCTTCTCAGGAATGATATCAGTGATGGGAAGTGGTAGTTCATTAAGTAATGTAAGTTAGAGGAGTATGGGAAAAAGGGAGGTCGTATTTCAGGACATCCTCTAAGGCTATTATCTTTTGTGGATTTTATTGTTATTTCTGTCATGTGCCAGTAGTTTGGGATTCTAGGGAACACTTGACCTATATATACTTCTCTTCCAAAAACATTTTTATTGGTGTGGAGCTATGGAGAACATGCAATGCTTTTCTATGGTGATGCATCCACAATATGGTGGCGTAGGATCAGTGGCATCCATGGGGGTGCCCAGTCAACTAGATCAATTTAGGATAGTGGGGTTTATTTTTGGTGGTCATGTAAGTTGGGACAGATCATCTTCAAGGAAGATACAGTTCAGGGAAAATCCACATAAGAGTGGTTTCTCTCAATTAGAGATGATTCATCTTCATGTTCTGGACCAGTCACCAGTAAGATTGGATTCCTGTCTTTCTACAGTTTAAGGCACAATTTTGATTGAAACTTATTTAGATATTGTTCTCTTTGAAATTGGAGATAATATTTCATTTATTTATTCCTGTATTGTGATCCTCAATGATTAAGCAACAGTTTTTTTATATTTGTGATGGTGTTGGTGATGTCGTTGAGTAAGAGGAAAGAGCATGGTCTCAGGTGTCCGTTATGTGTAATTTTTCATGTCAGGGGTCGAGATGGAGTGGGACATTCTGGTCTTCTATGTGGACATTTTCAACATAATCCATGGTATGTATTTTTTAGTGCACATTCTATGAAAATTGATTGTTACAGGCGGTGGGTGAGTTTCATGGGACTTAATGGGAGTCCATAGGCTTTTCATGGGGAGTGGGATCCTTGGTCAGGTACTATGGTACCTCCACTCCCAGATTTGGGTAATATTGTCTTTCAGTTAGTGCCTTTCACACTAGATTACGATGGATATTCTCTTGAGGTTTGATTTCCACATGTAGTGGATGAGTGCCCAGAGTTATTTCCAGATTATTTTTCAGGATTTCCCTTGGAGTATGACATGGAGTTATCGATTGATTTGGTGTCTGGGACATAAATAATATCTCATTCCCTATATCATATGTCCCCCACCGAGTTGACGGAATTTAAGATATAGTTGGATTATTTGGAATCCATAGGATTAATTAACCCGATCATATCACGTAGGGCCACTCGTATTCTTTTTGTGAATAAGTCCGATGGATCCCTCTGGTTGTGCATTGATTATCCGAAAATGAATGACTTAACCATAGAAAAATAACTTTTTCCTGGAATAGATGACTATTCTATCCAGCTAAAATGGAGAAATAGGTTTTCCAAGATAGACATGAATTCAGATTACCACCATGTCATAGTGAGAGAGGTGGATATACCGAAGATAGTCTTACGAAGAAGGTATAACAACTTTGAGGACTTTTTCATGTCATTTAGATTACCCAATGCTCTTGTGGGTTTTATGGAACTCATGAATAAGGTGTTCCACCAGTATATTGAATTCTTTTTCATTGTATTTGTGGATGACATCCTGGTTTGTTATGGATCCTAGCTGAACTTGAGCATCATTCAATGATCGCGTAGGGAATTCCGCAGGACCATCTACTTTATGCATAGATTTTCATGTGCACCTTATGGATCAGGGGAGTGATGTCTCTAGGTCATTTCATCTAAAAATATAGGGTTTTGGAGGACCCAAAAAAGATTAATGTGGTCATGTCATGGGAGTAGTCAATGAATGTGTTTGGGATCAGGGGTTTCCACGACCTAGTATGTTATTATAGGTGGTTTTTTCAGGATTTCTCTTGGAATTATTCACCCATTTTCATGCTCACCCAAAAGGGGTTATGTTTGAATGGGGCCCTAAATGGAAGGAATCCTTCGAGGACATAAAGTGGAAATTAACTACTTCCCCTGATTTGATCATTTTAGAAAATATAAATGCTTATGTGGTTTATTTAAATGCTTCACATATGGTTCTCTGGTGTGTGCTTATGCAGGAATATCATGTGGTTCCAAATTCATCTCACCATCTCCGACCACATGAAAAGAATTAACTAACCCATTTCATGGAGTTGGAAATTTTGATGCATGATTTGAATAATTGGTGTCAATACCTTCTTGGGGATATGTTTTTGGTCTACTCTGATCATAATAGCAAAGCCTAAATCATCTCATAGAAGATCTTAATATGAGGTAGCATAGTTGAATTGAGTATTTTTTGGGGTTCGACTTTGATATCATCTATTCATTGGGAAAGGTTTTGTGGTGGCTGATACCTTTAAAAATAAACTACTTATGCAGGCTTTGAATACGTCTAAAGATTAATCAAATATGATGCACCTTTTTTCCCAGATGCATGTAGAGACCAGGGAGTACAATGGAGGCACTTTTTAGAATGTGTGTAGTTCACTACTTCTCTTTTATAGTTGATTCAGTAGGAAAATATCATTGATGGGCTATATTAGTGATCAATGATGATTTTTCATGGTGGGGACACATCTTTTGATTGGATTTCATCTTTTGAGGGCATCTTATTCTTCATGGGTCATTCAATGGTGTCATTGTATCTGAGAAAGGTGGTGATGTAGGACATCCACAAATCATATTGGTCAGTTCGTCCTAGAGTGACCAAAATGTATTATGATTTTCACTTGCAGTTTTGGATTCTATTTATGAGGTTGGCTATAGTTTATTTTTTATCGAGGTGTTACGCATGTTTGCAGGTGAAATAAGAGCATCAATGGACCTCTGGTTTTCTTCATCCATTACCCATTCCTACCTGGATGTGGAATGAGGTTGCCTTGGAATTTATTGTTTGAATTCCTCATACATCCTAACGAAAGAGTGCTTTTTTCATAGTGATTGATCGTCTGACCAAATAATCTCACTTCATTCTAATCAAACATACTACCAAAGTGGATGAGTTTGGCCGATTATATAATCAGCAGGTTGTAAGGAATCAGGGAGTTCCATTAGTTATTGTCTCATATAGAGACCCATGTATTACCTGTCTGCTTTAGGATGGCCTTCATAAGGATTTGGGTCACATATTAAGATGATCACCACATACCATCCTTAAATGGATATTCAGACGGTGCCAGAAAATCAGACTCTGGAGGACATGATTCGTTCATTCATTTTGGACTTTGGAGGTTCATGGGATCACCATTTGGGATTGATTTAGTCTTCGTATAATAATAGTTACCAATCCTTGATTCGAATGGATCCTTTGGAGTCACTCTATTGTTGACCTTGTCAGTCCCCCTTTGTTTGGCTGATTCGGTGAGACCACATTTTTCGGGCTGATCCTTATGCAAGAGACATCTGAGAAGGTCATGTTGATTAAGAATATGTTATTGATAGCTCAGATTCTTAAAAAATATTATTCTAACCAGAGGAATCAATACATTATGTTCCCTACGGGTGATCATGAATTCTTGAAGGTGGCCCCACGTTTAGGTCATCATCATTTTGGAATGCATGTAAAGCTAATGCCAAGGTATGTCAGAACCTTTGAGATCACTTATCTCATTAGAAGTCTTGAATACAGGTTATCTTTTCCCTCCCAATTGACATCCATTCATGATGTATTCTTTGTATCCAAATTGAATAAGTAAAATCTGGATATGTCCCATGTGTTGAAATGGGAAGTGTTGGAGATATTGCCCTATTTATCAGTGTTTGAGTGCCCAGTGCAAATAGTGGATTTCCAAGAGAAGATTCTTTGTAGAATGTCTACTCCACTAGCATTATTCCTTTGGTATCATGGGAATGATATACATGATACATGGGAGTAGAAGTTATGTGTTGATCCAGAGTACCCATTCTTGTTTTCTGATCAAGTTTTAGGTTGAATTTAAAAGGAATAATGTTTTCATGGTGGGGATAATTGTAACATCCATTTAATTATTTTTAGGTATTTTTCTTTTCAATTATTGGCCAATATATCCCCTAGGTTTTCTATAGGCCGAAATTGAAATTCAGAAGAAAAAAGAGGGTTTTGGGGTGGCAAGAATACTCCGTGCAGTTTTTCCGCATGGTTTATTAAACCATGCCGACAAATCGTGCATAGGTGTCCATGTCGTAAAAAATCTTTTTTTATTCTATGTTTTCACTTATTTGATTAATCATATCTCACCCCTTTCTTTCCCCATTTGACCTTAGAATCCATGGAAGGCATCCAAGACCCCTCAACCCCACTTGGAACTCATTTATTAATGGTATGTTTGTTGGAAAACTTCAATATTCATCAAGTAAGTTATTCGTTATTTTTTTCTTTCATTTCATTTTAGATTATCCACTCCTTATTAAATTTACAACTATTTGTCAACTAGGGTTTTGGACCTAGAGTATAATATTTTTTCTTATTTCAATATTGTGTATTAGAGATGGTTTTAACCCCCTTGTGGTGCGGTAGTGGTGCGGTTGAAATTTCTCACAATAATTTGGGGGTTTTGACCTATAATATAAATTTTTCTATCTATATGAATTAATTTATGAGTTATATTTATTGTTAGGACTTATAGAATTCTTCTTACCTATTTTGTGTGGTGAGAAAATTATTTTTGTAAGAATTTTTAAAGTGTTTGATTCTAAAGTTGCATTTTTTTCTTCAAATTGTGTTTTTTCCCATGTGTAACTCATGTGGTATCATTTGATAGATTTTTATAATATATGAAAATTTTTAATTAAATTATAATACAGATTCAAATTCTATTTTGGTATGATATTGGGGTGTATATATCCTTTAAAGTGTGTTTGGAAATTTATTTTTGGTGAAAAGCATTGTTTTATCCCATAAAATTGTTTTATGAACATTTTTAATGGTTTATTGTGTTACAAAAAGGGTGAAAAAACATGTTGGGTGCTGTTTGGTGTATATATGATTATAAATGGTATTCTTATGTGAAAATGGTATTTTATTACATGTGGAACTTCTTTGAGAACAAAAAGGGAATCCTGGGTATCTAGGTGGGTAGACTAGGACTTGTATGCTAGTGATCTGATAGTCTTATCATCCCAACTTCACATAAAATGTTTGATGATGACAACACTAACTAAACATTGAAGATGTTGGGGAATAATAGCAAAAATTGGTTTTCACCTCCTAGTGGCTCATGAGCAGGAACGATATTGGTTGTGGATACTTATACAATGAAATACGATGTACCTAGGGCCTCATAGTTTTCATGTTCTGAGGGGTGTTCCCCTAACTAGTGATCATTATCTATATTATACATACCCCCGGTATACGGTGGGTTTTGTTGAAAAATTAAATAGCATGTCTGTTTTATTTAATATTTTACTCTCTTTAATGTTTCCCTCTAAATAACTATTTTCATTAAAAATTGCTCCTTTTTGAAATTGTTCTATCATTTTATATTTATAAAAACATGCAATTTTATTTAAAAATATTTTAACCATGAAATATTTTTTTAGGAATACTATTGGGATTAATATCTCACCCTACATACACCATTGGGTGTATGTAGACATTATAATGTTTGACACAGGTAAGGGAAAGGTCATAGGAGATGGTGGTTTGGGTTGTTATCATCTTTTCTGGCTGCAATGTTATGGAGAAGGTTTGGGGGTGATGTCCCCAAACCATGTGGTGGTTATTAAGTCTGATGTTAAACTCTATTTTAGTTGTGTCCCTCTTGAGGTTTTTTTAATATATATATTTTAAATTCTGAACTTTTTTAAATGCGTGTTGGACTTAAATTTTCATATTAGGTTTATTTTAGGTTGTGGGTTTTTAATTCTTTTAAACTCAGTTAAATCACAACCAAAACATTATTTATGATACTCGGGCACTTATTCCATCCCTTGGTGATATGGAATACCCTTTAGACCTTCCAATGTACCAGGTCAGGGGCATATTTGGATGGCAACGAGATCTAGTTCTTGATAAAGACTCCTCTCGGAACTAGTTTAAAAAATTCTCCCATGAGACATCCAATACATCACGAAGACTAAAAAATATGAACCACCACATACACACTGCTACATAAAACATAATAATTTATAAAAACTCTACTTCTACTTCCAATAACGGATCAAAAAATATAACTCAACCTCCTCCAACATATCTTCTATGAATGAATCTGAATTGGATCCATCATACTTCTACAAACTCTGTTGGTGAAATTCGTGTCCTCCTCTATGATTATTCACCATCGACATCCACACTGATGTGAAATACTATCACATCTTGATCATCATATTCATTTAAAAACTAACATGGAAATTCATCATTATCCATGCTTTCAAAACAAAAAACTGTTAGATCTCTTAAACATAGAATATAAAATACATCACATTAATTAATTAATTAATTGTTATCATTTTTATGGTTTTAACCTATCACAAGGTCTATCCATTTCAAACACATGTGAAAAGAATAATTATTCACGATCATTTCTTATGTATTAACCCTAAAATTAGTATCACGTCATTTAGAAGGATTAGAAAAATTAATGGTCCATGAATTAGATCACATGGGGGCCTAAATACCCATTTTCAACTGATATCCTAGGTTTAAATCACATACTAAACTTCATTGAAACTATTTCCCTACCAACCATTGCAACCTCACTAATTCCTAAAATCAAACTCTATCTTATCCCTCAATAATAACATGTAATATGACTACTTCATACACCCCTCACCACAATGATAATACAATGAATTGAGGGAGATAGTTAATGTTTGAGTCACACCTCATATTGGCCCTAAGTTGGAGACTATAATCGAAGAAATAATAAATATCCTTATGGGAGGCATTAACATCTTTTAAAACTTGTGAAAGACAAAGATAGTATAGATACAAAAATTATAAGCTTATCATACATATATATAATGAAATCCTATGTAAAAACATGAAAATCTATATAGTACTATAACAACGTGAATGAAAACTACAAGTATCAAAAATGTAAAGACAACAGTGATAATTAATCCCAAACAGCTCTTGAAAAACCATTTTATCCCAATATCAATCTTTATCTATATGACATGAAATAATTATATATACATAGGGTTAACACATAATTATACTTGGTAGGATCCTACCCAAAGACACTCGGGTAAAATATAATTAAATCATGATAAATAATAATGATCGATAGAAAAACAATCTCATTATCTAAACAGTTCTACTACGTTCCCAACCTCACCCTTGATAACTCTAACCATGTATCACCTAAAATAGATCATTTAATAGAGTAATAAAACATCAATGATACGTATATCCCACTTCCCACTAGTTTCCCATGCCACCCCAACATCCCACACCCCAAGACACTTCTCTCTAAAATAAGCCTTCTCGAAGACACTGGGGATTAGTGTCTCAACATAAAACTCATGAATATATTCATCACATCATCCCATGTCAAGTCATTATATATAGAAACACATTAGTTTTTAAGATTCAACATATTATATCTGATATTTATCATACATCAAGTATTATACCTCAAATAATTAGACCTGGTACATAGAGTGAGGTACCTCAAGCCATCACATACCATACCCATCATACCTAAAATAATTTATTGGATAATACATATGGTAATAAAGTTTTTTAAAAGATAATAAATATATCTTTTACCTTTATATGAATGTTTATGAATGAAAATAATTTTTCATATTGGAAAATGTAACCACCAAGAGAGTAGAGTAGGGCCAGAGTGAGTAGTCATCCATCCATCTTCCCAGTAGTATGATGAGGAAAATCATTCTAGATTCTACTAGGTGTCAGTTTCCCTATCCAATGTGATTGGAGAAAAATATTAAATAAAAAAATATACATTATATAATATAATCCATAACTACCCTATGGGCATAACATATTATTATGTTCAACTACAGATAACATAATGTATACTCTAGGATCCAAAAAATAAGACAACATATCTTATAGAAACATTAGTATTTAAAGAAAATAAATCAATTAATTCTTTTATTTTAATCATTTTGTTCCATTAATTAATTCATTAGACATTAATTAACCTCTAACATTATTCCACATTACATTACTTAAAACATGAGTTTCTATTTCATACCCTCCAAGAATAATCCAAATTGAGTCCATAGTTTACAATGATTATCATCTATTTAGTTTTCTCATCCCATCCTCATCAATTACATGGTTTATGAATTATTTTTTCATTATTATAGTCATTACATAATCCATGTACTCTAGGAAAATTATCTTAAGATACCACCAAACAGAAATATGTAGCCATGCACACCAATCTACCTCAAATAATGGGAAAAGGAATGAAGATAAAACAATTTACTCATCCATCATCCATTATACGTTTTCATGTTTGAGCATCATAGATGATAAAATCACATCAATGGGAAAGAAAATATGAAATCCCTTTCATTAGGTTCCATCCATGAAACCCACATGCATATAATGATGCGTCTCTCCATTATAGGCATCAACTACAACCATATCATATGGGCCACCCTATAAACATATCACACATACTATCATAGGCTCAGCATCCCCGACTCATGTCACATCTTGTCCTCCCTGTACTATCTCACATCACATAGGAAACCACACACCTATGAAATATGATAAGGTAGTAAGAAGAATGTCGTTAACATGGAAATCTGGACCCAATAACAGAGAATCCATATTTTTCATATAAATGATCTCCCATGACTTTAACATCAAGGAAGTCTCCAATATAAAGTGGATAATAGAGTCAATTTCATCACACAAATAGTTCGTATTCTATTTTTAATTGACCAATTCCTTATTCACATGTTTAAACTTTGGGAGACCTAAATAATCAATCCATAGAAAGCATAAAAATTAATTAAAAATTATTTTAATCATGATTCTAAAATTCCAACCATTCATATTTATCAATCCTTTCCAATTTAGCCACAAAAGGCATAAACATGATTCAAATTATTTATAAATTCCCTTAATCACGTGAAATATTTCATTTAATAATACATGTATACTCGAATAAATCTTGATGTCATCAAACTAAAACAACCACCAGATTGAAAATGTACATCTTCTTTAATTACACTTATTCTAATTAACTATAAAATAATTTTTTATTTTCATTATTTAAAAATTTTAACATACTACTCCAATAATAATAACATGATAATAAACCATAACATAGATATCATGTTATCTAGAAATAAAATAAGAAAACTGTTATCATGGTATAAGAGACAACATCATGATTTTAGTAACCAATTCTTTATCAGTATTGTTTAATAATTATAAGGTTAATTATATTATAATACCAATGGATAAATATTATAAATTTTTTCTTGCATGTAAATAAAATAATAGAAGTAATCAATACTCTACCTCATTGGTGTCGATGTTTTTTTAACTAGAACTAAACAATGTTATAGATATCTGATCACCTCTCCCATGAGGAAACTGCAATCTCCTAAAGATGTCATTCCAAAAAACACTAAAAAACAACAAAAAAATCATTAGAAAAGAGAATATGGAGAACCATTACATGGTGAGAATAAAAAAGATTAAATGGGAATAATCAAGGGGAACCCTTCAGAAAATGAAGAATGAATTCAACTTGGATCACCATGTATCAGATATGGAAGGCCAAGAATCAATCATCAATGAATGAATCCCAAAAAAACTAGAAATTGGGTCACAAAATTTTTGGAGTTAGAGAGTAATAATATGATTTTAGGAATAATATAGAGCCCCAGCCTTTGATTGAGTGTTGCACAAGGCATTTACATGTCATGTAAAGTGTACACATTATCTAAATAATAGTTTTTCAATTTCATCAAAAAAACACATCACCTCAAAATATTTAATCATGAAAAATTATACATTGTGTTAAACCCCATGAACTTGAATTAACATGATGTGAACCACATCCATGTCATGAATGACTCTCACCCATGATGTGACCATTGAATACATGTCGTGGAACAAATTTACACAGCATATATTCTCCATTCTTTCATATTTTCAAAGTCAAAACCCTCTCAACTAACTCTAGGCCTCTTCTAAGAACCAAGATCCTCATATACATTAAAAAGTGTTTGTCTATAGGGATATAGGACCATAGATAAGTTTAATATAAAATAATATAATTTTATGTATTAAATTAGAATCTAAAATATAACGAAAAATAGTATTATTAAAAAAAATTCAATCACCATTAAGTGTTTTTAGACTAATTTAACACTAATTACTAATTATATGAGTGATTAAATACTTTAGTACATTTGAAAAAATCATATATATTTCATCATATAAAATATACCATTTATATTTATAAGATATAAATTAAAAACATTAATAAGACTATTCATAAATAATAAACATCTCACCATTGTCATAGTCACTAAAATTGATAATAATAATCTTAAGAGGTATTCCTAAAATGAAATTTAAAATATTATAAAACATTAAATCATTTATATAAATTATTCAATTATTTTTTTATATAGTATTCATAAGTGATAAAAAATTCTTTTATATATAAGTGGATAAATTATTTTTGAGTAAATTATTATTCAAGTTCCCCATATATTCAAGACGGTTTTTAAAAATCCAAAATATTTATTTAATATTATAAAAATATATTTTTATTGAATAAGAAATCAAAAAAAATCTTCATTATTATAATATGATTATATAAAAAATTGATGGTATTAGCACAATCAATAATTTTATAAATTTTATCATAAATTATATTATTTTAGGAAGATACTAAAAGATTATCATAAGATAATATTATTATTATATATTAATTAATTAAGTAAATTAAGTCAGATTAAAATTATAATATTTTATCATTTATCTTTTAATAAAATCTTATATTTATATTGAATATCATTTTTATGTGAAATTAGCTTTTAAAAAATTATTTATTATTATATTAATTTTCATTAAATTAAAATAAAGTTCATCGCAAATTATTCTTATATAAAATATATATTACCTATAATATATTGAATTCCATTAAATTAAGTGTATAAAAATAAAATTTTATAATGAAAATATATTTTTAATAAT
Source organism: Viscum album (assembly GCA_963277665.1). Lineage (NCBI taxonomy): Eukaryota > Viridiplantae > Streptophyta > Magnoliopsida > Santalales > Viscaceae > Viscum > Viscum album. Next base: position 1,295,250,438 of record OY728142.1, on the reverse strand, counting down.
AAAATGATCTTGTTTATTTAATCAGCGAATTATAAAATAGTGATTTATTTTAATTAAAAGTTATAATGAGAAATTTATATATTTATTGTCATAAATAAAATATAACATTAATAATTAATTGTTTATTTTATCCCACTATCTAGGCACATAACACCTAAATGTCTCTACAAAGGATCTAATCATAAGGTATGATCCAGTGGTAATTTTGTGTGGCGACTCAACCATCCTGGATCTCATAGAAATATATATGAGATTAATATTAACTCGCATAATATTTATATCAACCCATAAATTTTCAATTTCACAATAGGCATACTCTGAAGAAATCTCCAGCAGAGAATCCTCCTTCTAGGGCTCAGAAAAATGATCTTTATATGGATGAATCATTCTACCTAAAACTATTTCTTATCATTAAATTTATAATAAGGATTTATTTTTCATATAGCATTACATAATAACTATTTTATAATGGTAATATTGAAAAAATAATTTCATTGTTTTTGTAGTTGAATGTTAAATTTAAACAAATTGATCAAATACATTTGGATTTAAAGGAAAAAACATAGAATCTCATTTTGTAATATTATCCCCCCTGAATAAATTGCATCCCCCATTTTTAATTATCACTTACTACTATAATTAGATAAGGGTATCTAAATGACAAGAATTACTGGTGATATAATAACATATTTTGTGTCAACCATAATTTCTTATGTTCAATTAGGAAATACATAATTTCACCATGTCATGTCAAACAATTGTGTTGTCTTTCTTTTGAAAATTTTTATTCCACACCATCCATTTCAAGCAATATAAATTTTGAAATTACATTGAAAAATTTACAATGGTTATTATGACAAGATGTTCAACATTAAAGGAAATTATCCATCATACCTTCTCCATCGTTATCACTTTCACTTATATGATACTCCATATTTCTCTCTTTTAGTGTTTTTGAAAACTCAAATTAGTTCATATAGTTAATCATAATTATGATAGAAAATAAGGAATGACCATAATATTTCTCATTCTAGTGATGCCCCTATAGTTTTTCCATATAAAAATATATTTATTATGTATGGAATCCATTTTATGGTTAATTCCTTGGCGATTTATCCATTATAAAATCCAAAAAGGGATGATAAATATTTCTGAATAATTAACACAATAATGAAACTATTTTATGAAATATTAAACCTCAAAATGTATTATTTATAAAATTATCTCATTTTTAATCAGATCAACCTAAATCACTATTTGATCAGTCTATGTTTTTATTTTAAATTCCCTCATATTCTTTACCATAATTCTATGAGATAATAAATAAATAATAATTCATTGTAAAAAAAAAATTATTAACCATAATTATATCCCAAGAGAGTGCTTATCAATGTGTGTAGTCTTGTGAATAGTCATCATAGAATAGAGTGAATATTGGGTTAATATCCAACCAACATTTCATGGTTAATCACTAGTAGGTGGAAATATACTTCAATTTAATTAATTTATTTGTATAAATATTGGGATTTAATTTATAGGAAACCACACAATCTCTCCATTACATTTTCATAATGTTATCCTATACATATAATTATACCTAAAACTTATCCATGTAGTTCTATATAAAATTGTATTATTTTAATCTTCAAATAACATAACATATTCAATATTACCTCAACTACAATAATGATTTATATATAACTTTTTAAATTATTATGAACTGTTAATTATCAACATTATTGAAATTTATAACTATAAAATTATCCAAAATTGATAACATTCTAATCTATAGAGGTATTTAAACCCTCAATTGATTTAAATTGTGACACCCCAGTCTCATGCTCCTAAGATCTAGTGAGAATAAGCACATACTTCAATTAACATCATTGAAGTGATATAAAGCAACCCAATTTTAACCACTAATAAATAAAATATCAATAATTATTATTGATCCACGTAAAATTTTAATGGCCGTGTCAGTTTGGAGTTATAGAGTGTTATAATAGATATACAACTAACAAATATCATTTCTTTCCCATCAAATTTATATTTTTAACATAATATAAAATATTTCATGATACAAAATAATTCTTAATCATATAACAAATTTTATCATATGTTACTCGTCATGAAATATCATGTGTAATATATTTCAAAATATCTGAGGGATTTAAAAACCTAATATGCGTGCCCTAAAAATATTATTATAGTAAAACATATACTTAAATATTTAACAGAATTAATATCATGCTAAGAATAAGTATGGATAAAAAATAATTATATATAATTAAAAACATCATGACATAAAAATATAATAAATTACAAGGATAAAAATATAAAAAAATCATGGTGATGGAATTCATAATGTCATATGTGTTCATATTTACCATAAAAGCATTAAATATTTAATTATTATAATCATCAGGGTTGAAGTGATGGCATAATTTTCTGTTACTATGATTAAAACTACATAATAATAATTTCATTGTGTAGGTTGACATCAAATACAAAAACATTTTATACAATGATACCAACTGACTCACCAGGGGACAATATAATACCTCCCCCACCTATCACATCAATAAGTCTAAGGAATTCGTCATTTTAGTTATATGAATATCAATAAAATTCATAATAAATAGGTCGTAGGAATCAAAAAACCCCATTACTGATCTTTATATAATGTGTCAAAGAGGTAGTATATAAAGTATATAAAAATATACTTTGATAATTCAATACATGTCCCAAATAAAGAAATTTTGAAACAGAAGCCTTATGATTTTGGTAATTCTTGAATCCAAAGTCCAATTAAATATTAAACATAAAAGAGAATATTGAATATATTAAATTCAAAATTAGTAATACTATAATACATTAAAGAGGGAGTTATTCAATCATAATAAAAGATGATAGTTCACATTAATAAACATATCTCATTGAAGTCAAAAATTGAGGCAATGAACCCTGAAAATAAAGGAAACATATTAATAAAAGCAATATGAGATTAATATCATGAAAATAATATATAATTAAAAGATATATATATTATATTATAAATGAAATATGTATGTTAATGCACATATAAAAGAAATTATGTTGTGTAATATTAATTATATCTCTAGGAATTGATAAAATTGACCAATAACACATATAGATTTATAAACACTCAAATAAAAAACCATGAATGACACAATTTAAAATTCAAAATAAAATAAAATAAAAAATTATAGATTCATGACATAAAATAACAATGTGGTAGTAAGTAAACTCTATAAAATAAAACATTCTGTATAATACACACTTGTCACAATTAATTGAAATTCAAGGGAAAACCCCCTTATAACATCATTATCATTTGAATTAAAAATATATGTAAGTTGGTACATGTGATGGATTGGTAAATATCATATACTTCAGGGAAGAATATGATAAAATAAATCTATATTATATTCATATATAAAATATATATTATTGGTGAAAAATAACAATATCTCTATGAATCAAATTTGATATCCAATAACCCGTAAGATAAGTTATAACTTTCATTGAAGAAATTGAATACCAAGTAAAAATAATAACTATATTAATTACTTACCAATAAACTATATTGAAAAATATAACATTTTCTAATATCCTTTTATACTTATTCTCTATAAGTAAATTAGTTAGTTATTATCAACATTCAATGTTATGGGTCATATATCTTGATCATTTTGTAATAGTTACATAATATCAATGTTTTTTTTCAATATTTTCAAAATATAATCATTCATAGATAAGAAAAATTACTTTAATATCTGTTTTATGATTTTTTATACTCTTTTAATTCCACTTATTGTGTTTTTTAGTTAATTTTCAAGAAAAAAGATTGGCGACAAGCATGTTTCTGTGATTACTAACAAACAGACAATAATATCTTAATTAATGAGGTTAATGATAAATTTGACATAAAAATTTAAAAATTACTTTAATTACTATAATTATATAATATAATATAACATTATTTGTTTTTCTTTCATAGTCATCTATACCAATATTTTATAGGATTGTTCAAGTAGTTGTTGAAAATAAGTTCGACATGAACATACCATAATTAATGAATGTGTATTGATATTACAGTTTTTTCCATAGGAATAATATAATTATTATTTAATAATACTAGTAATATTTAGGTATCTTTTATGTTTTTATTTATATTTTATGAAAATATACTGAATAATTCTGAAACTACCTGGAATGTGGGATACGTCACATTGTGGAGGCGTTAGTTAGCAGAATGCATGGTTAATGTTTTCAATTATCAGTGAATGAGTGGGAAAGAAGATTTCTTATAATTATTAAAATAATAATTATAATAATCATAGTATATATGTAACTATTATTCTTTAAATTCATTCATATAACCAATTAATAAAGGAGGTGGTGAATAATAGGAGACCTCACTTGGTATAGGTGGTAGTCAACAACAACATACAATCAATGTTCCATTGTATTTTAAGTGCATGTTAAGAAATAAAAAATGTTTATCACATTAATATAATAAAACATAATAATATAAATAATAATTATTTAATTATTTTAAAATTTATATTATAGTTTTAGAAACAAATATTTAGAATAAAATTATAAGTATTACGTTATACTCATGTGAATACATTTAACATTATATTGAATGTTTATATAAGCATGAGATTAAACAAAATAATTGATACCATATTCATATTAACGTCTGATATAATTTTTGGAGGATATAATATTATTTTTTTATTACTATATTTGAAGAGATAAGTGTGGAATTATTTTTTGAAATATTTGCACCTTTATATGTGATAAAACTGGATCTTTTTTAATACAAAATATTTTTTAATAATGTCATGATATAATTCAAGGATTATTTACTCAAAAAGTTAGAAATAATTGTTTTGGTGTTCTATTGTTTAAAGAACCATGTACCACTCATTTTCATTATTTTTTTAAACAAGATTCATTCTTTTTTCCCGTATATTTTAAATTTTTATTTTTCAGTTTTACGTTTGTAACTAGTTTTTTGTTATGTAATGCAATTTTTATAAAATTATATGGAAAAAATACATAGGAAATTAATGTTTGATAATAATACATATATTCCAAATGTTATAAAAATTAGTTTGAAAATAAGATAAAATTTGTAACGTCCCAACCTGGGTGCCACACACTGGTGCCCTGAGATGGTTCTCTACGTGACCTCGAGCATGTATCCCTATACATAAAAGGTTACCAAATAGCAACAAGGTTAAATTTTTTATCATAAAGACAATATTCCATCATTATCAAAGTAACAATTCAATGTACATAAATAAAACAACCATGTGACATTACCATAACCAACACAATATCACAAGATAACAAAAACAAGGAAATTCAATATCAAAATTGAATAGTATATATTCCATGGAAATGTTTGTGTCCAATGTCTAAATGAAAACCAAAAATTAAACACATTGTCACCTCCCAAGAGGGCCCTAAAACCTAAAATGGTTCCCTCATCTATGCTCCATCCCGATTAATCCATGTAACATAGGGTTGTCTCCCTTAACCAATCATAAAACTATGAAATATATTCGGCTACAAATTAGGAATCCCAATTAGGGTGTGAGTATTACATAGTAGGCCACAACCAACAGTGTTTAAATCAATATCCAGTCAATAATAGTGTATGAAATTTTATAAAGAATAGTGTAATGCTTATAAGTTAATATTTATCACATAGTTAATCTTTTAATAATCAATATGAACTCATGTGTTTTTGAGGACACCAGAACTCTAAATACTTGATTTAGACCATGCTAGAGTCTGACCTGTCATGACCCAGTCTGCGGAGGACAGGCCTGTGACAACCCCCAGGCCACCTCTAATAGGCCTGGGGATAGAGACTAGTTCCGATTAGACAAATCCAAAAAATGGGAGGAATTAGCCTAAAGTAGATATACAAACCCATACATATTTTATCCCACCAATAGCTGAAATTTAAAACATCTAAAATAATGCATGCATATATATAAGATCCTACAACAGAGTCCGATAGTAAAATCAGTGAAAGAAGAAAAGTTAGAAAAATACAACTCCAAACAAAAACACTAAAAGTATAACATACTCTAAGTGTGATGACCTAGTAAACAATAAGTTCTCTGTAAAAATACCTCAGTCTGTCAAGATCTTGCTATGATCTATCAATTCTATATCCTCCCAAGACACCCTAAAAAAGGGCTTCTGTTTACATAAGACATGATAGGTATGGCAATTTCCCAAGAATGGGTGAGTATAATGATACCTAGTAAGACACCTTGGAAACACTAAATATTTTTTACCAAGTATAGTCAGAACAATACCAGATATAACAATAATTTGATAACCAAAACACCAATATATACTCCAGAAATGTACCACGCCATCAAGAAGTTATAACCAACTACCAGCCACATGATTTCTCTCAAATCAATGCTCGTTCTAGGATAAATCACTATAATAACCATTATATCATTAATGACACATGATAGAGAGGTCTAGATCATTGGTCCACTACCAGGAAATCTCATTGGTCTAAGAAAAACATGAAACATAGATAGGGGAAATGCCCATGATATATGCGGGAAAACATAAACCCGATATTAATAAACATTCTATATAACGGGTTATTTTCTAATGATTACCGAAAGCCTACCAATACAGGCTGCTAGATGGAGTATCAACATCTTTCTCAGGGTGGTCATGAAGATTCCAAAAACTATAAATAGGGAACAAAGGATCATATATAATCTCACTCTAGTCTCATGAAGTGGAACTATTATTTTATCTCAGATTCATCCTTTAGAAGGGATCATAGTCTAGCGATTTGAATTTAATTTCACATTTTACCTTAGAGGAATTGTCCAAGAGACAATACTAAACCTATAGCAGTATACTCTAAAAAAAACAAGATCCATAAGAAATCTTAAAGGGAGTACATGGCATGTACCATGGGGAACATAACAATTCCAACTATATGGGTAATCTCATTTACACTTGTCTGAGTCATTATGGTTGTGTCCACGTAGTAGTGCATGGTGTGTGACTACCCGTATACTCAAACCATGTAATGCTATATAGGTAATATCATTTACACTTGACCAGTCATATCAATGCGGGTGTACACAGCATGCCATATGGCTATGTACTTCAAACCTTTTCCATGTACCCACTGAGGTACATGTCGTATCAACAGGGGAGGGAAACCTGCCGGGTAACCAAGGTCATGTGATGTGTGGTCCTAAATTACGGCTGGATCCCCACTGCCATAGTTAGGGGGACCACACTACATGTAATTACGAATTATACATCACATTGTTCTTGATTTTCTAGATTCACTCTATATTTCCCCCTACCTCACTGAAGGCCCCTCCCTTCTCAGAACCTGCATATCGGTGTTTTACCAAAACATTTCAAAAATGATTTATAGAAGATAGGGTTCGAATAAAATTTGAAAATGGATCAAAAAGTCGTTTCTCATTGTGTACTGAATTAGATTAAATAGAATGAAATTGGGTTTGCAAAACCATCCAATTCTTTTTTTTCCTTACTTCATCACACCACTATCATGTGATGTCGAACCTAGATATGTGATATCAAATCATTGCACCATGAGACAGGTTCACAATGATTGACTGATCAAGATTTTTTCAAACCACAATCCAAATGATGAATTGTCCTGGAGAATGAATAATCTGGGAATAGAATCACAAAAAAACAATAGGAACAAACCTTGATCAATATTTTTGTCGATATCAATTAATTTTCATGATAATAATAATGATGAAATGAATAATCAAAATCAATTCTTCCAAAATCACCCCACAATAAACACGCCCCAAAAATATACACAATCCATGGATCAATATAATAGTTCATTGATATGTGTTCATCATGGGAATCATGAATGAGATGGGAAACAGTTAAAACCACTACCCTACATCAATTTAGTTAAATCACTTTTGAAGAATGATGGGGCATGTTTTCACTAGGTAGATCCTTATAATCCATGATGTTTCAATTTTCAATCCATGATATGGTTTTCGTTCACCTAAAATAATTCATCCAATGTTCTCTTGAAAAACTATCCCACATTTCTAGGGTTATGTGGATAAATTAGGGGTATCTACAAAACTATATTTTTAAATATGCTTAAATTGAAATGTAGGAAAAATTGAACTAAAATTATTTTATTAACTATTTTATTCATTTTCATTTCTATAATAAATTTTTCACATGAAAATCATACCAGATATGGTTTATTCTATAACAGGGTATATTCGGTATTTTTAACTCAATAGTACCGTCAGAATGCCGATTGGGGAACCCTCTTAGATGTTATTTCACTATTTCAAAAAAATTGTGTGTCTGCGTTATTTAATGTATTTAAAACATTTATTCTGGGCACACTGGGTGTCGGAATTGAATGTCATTTTAGCACATGGAATAGAAAATAGTTTCTATAAAATATCAAATAATACATCTAATATCTAAGACATTACATAGACCATATGAAATAATAAAATCACAAAACATTATAACACATGATATTTCATAATCTATTCATTTCAAGTCATCATCATGGTTAACTGGAACCATGTTCTAATGCCAAAATATTGGGTCTAGATTTCCATGCTAGGAGCTAATGGATATTTTATGTAAAAGAACCTATCCCTCGATTCATTTATCAATATTTATCAGTATGGGATTTTCATGCCGTAGACTATGTCACACACATGAATATTTTTATTTATCACTGTGGGAAATTGATACAGCATACAGTGTCCCACACATAAATATAATTATATATTAATATGTGATTTTGATGTGACAGACCATTTCCAACACACATATATCATTATTTTTTAAAATGTTCGTTTGATGCACCAGAACATTTCCCCTTAACAAATATCATTATGGATCACTATGGGAGTTTGAGGTAGTATACCATGTACTACACACAAATATCACTATTTTAATATTCCACATGTATCAAAATATCACCAGTACTATTATATCAAATTATTTAATAATGAAATTAGATAAACTAACTCAAGAATTTCATATCCACCTAATTCCATTAAATAACACAACAACTAATTGACCACATCAATTCCAATAATTAATTTAAGAATTAATTAATCATGTAAAAAATATTATAATAAAAATAATCTCCATTATGTATTTAAAATTGTAATTTTTCTTATTCAATCCATTATATAATAACAACATTCTAAATTAAATAATTCTATAATTAATTAAATCCTATTTTACAATACTAATATCCCAATAATTAGTTCAATAATTATATATTCATCTTCAATCAATTCAATATCCCTAATTTATCTTTCACTAAGTTAATTAATTCACCGAATTAATTAATTTAATTTATGAAACTGAATTTCTAATAATCCAATATAATTTATACAATTACATATATTCAATTAAAATAAATTTTTTTATTTGAATAATATACCATCTACCTAAAATCATTGATGAGCGATAACCTAATAGAAATTCTCCAAATTTAAGAAGAAAGGTCAAACCCATGATGAAGAATGAGATCATGAATCAAATACAAGAAATAAGATAAAATGGACTACGATCCATCATTCCTAGATACATATATAACACTAATAAAGAAAAAACATACCTTCAATGTATGTGAGAAGAATAGGAAGAGGACAAAATCTAATCAGGATGAGGTTCACTTACTGGGAGAGGTGTAGATCGTAAATCTGGTCTTCAAATCACTAATAATGGACATAAGGAGCCCTATAAATTCATTTGGGATCCTCTAAATATGAGGGGAATCAATTAGGCCTGAGTTAGGGTTGGTTTTAGGTTATAATGGGTAGTCTGAGAATATTATTACATAAATTTTGTGTTATTTAAAAACTCATACTTTCTTTATCTACGTATGGGTGCATGGTTTTCCCAACTGTGATCTATAACTACGTACATCTTTTATAGGGTGGGTTGTTTTTTCTAAGAGGGTGAATGGATTGAAAAACTACGATCCATCTATTAAATCCTTCAATGTGATAGGTTGCATTGTTTTCTAGTCCAGGACACATGGTTTGGGAAAACTATGCACCAACAACGCACTACCATTCTTCCTTACAAATTTCTCAAATTTCAGACAAAACTCAACAAGAAATACCACATAAAAGTACTCAAAATACGAAAAAATAGTACATATAATCGATACCAATACATCTTTATAAAATTTTAAGATCTTACAATCTCCCTAGCTTATAACTACTTTTCAATGAGTTACTCTCCATGGAAATTCATTGATTTTGATTAAATATTATTGGCCACTGAGCCTGTATATTGAATTCTCTCTCCCATATTTCCTCATATACACATCCATGATTCCACAATACATGAACTATCAAAGTAGTATTTCCCCATAAAAAATTATCACTTTGATCCAACACAGTTATTAGATGCTTCTTATATGGCCAGTCTATCTTAATCTCAATTTTATCGACATTGATCACATGATAATGGTCAGGGAGATACTGATGAAGGTTTGACACATAGAAAGTATCATGCATAGCACTATATCTTTATGGAATATCCAATCGGTATTCCACTAGCCATATTTTCTCTAAAACCTATAATATACCAAAGAACTTGGGGTCCAGGTTATCCTACCTAAATTTCCAACGGTTACCCAATCTAGAAAACACCTAATGGAATGCATGATCACCCTCTAAAAAAATAGGGGTTCATCATCATCTATTAGTATAAAACTTATTTCTAGTATGTTTTGTATCCATACACTTCTGAATAAATTCATCCTCCTCCAATGTCTCAGGCGTGATACTTGTTCCCCATATTTCTGACTCACAAGATTTCATCCATCATAGAGGTTATCTACAGAGCCTAATATAATGAGTCAAAAAATGGTTCTATCTAAATATTTTCCTAATAACTATAGTTATAGGAAAACTCCACCAAATGTAGGTTCTTTCCCCAATATCCACAAAAATAAATGACACATTCTTGTATCATATCATATAGTACCTAAATTTATGCTCCAACATCTCTTGGGTTTGTGGGTGGAATGATGTACTCTATAAAACCTGTGTACTAAGTGCCTTCTACAAACCCTTCCAGACAGGAAAATAAAAATATGATTCACAATCTGAATTGATACACTGTGTAACCCCTGGTATACGGAAAATTTCTTATACATACAAGCCTCACAAATTCTCCACTAAGAAAGTATCCCGTATAGGCCTTAAATTCACTACCTTTTTCAAGTGTTACACAACCAACCAAATGTCATCATTCTTCCAAGTGTCCTTTAGGTAACCACCACAAAATCCATGCTACGGGTTCCCAACATCCATTACGAAATGGAAAATGGCTATAGTATATCTCCAAGCCATTGATGCTCAAACTTCACTAATTGAAAGGTATGGAATCATTTCACCAACCTTGAAATCTCATTTTACATACCCAAAAACAAAAATGGTCATCTAAGACCTGTTACATTTTTGTAACACTGAGATTCACCAAACACTTTGAGCTAGGAAATTCCGACATCATATCTCCTCGTATACTTGTAGGTACAAAAACTACATTCTTTACATAGATGATATAATCCTCATCTATAGTTTAATATTAATGTGACTCTGCACCTTCAAGGATATCATTAATTGACTAAAATTCCATACCATTATATTTTCTATCCTTGATACTCCTCATGAGTGTAGAATCCACTAAAATAAATATGATAGTCACATTCTCTCAGCTCTCTTTAATCACTTAATGCATCTTTTCCAGAAAATTCATCTTCATCCATGCATTACTAGACTCTTGAGCTTTTAGAGTCTGGTTTTTCTTTTTTAAAGCTTTAGAAACACTGTTTCTTTTCCTGGGTGTATACTCTAGATCAAAAGAAAATTAAGACATATACTCAACCCATATCCAATGAAAAATATTAAAATCTCATCGTGAAAAGATATACTTTAAGATCTTGTGATCACTATTCATAGTAAACTTCCTTCCCCACAGTTAGTGTCTCCAATACATCAAAGCATAAAGAAATACAACCAACCTAAGGTCATGCATAGGGTAATTCTACTCAATTTTACTCAACTGTCAAGAACCATATTCCTTGACATGATCTCCCTACATTAACACTTCTCCAAGACCAATCACAAAAGCATCCCAAACACCATATATTACCCACCTTTCTTGGGTAGGATAATGATAGGTTTCATTTTAAAATGCTTTTCCCACCCCAGGATGATATTCTAACATGGGTCCATCCATTAAAAATATATCCCCTTCTTGGGTATTCCTAAAAGTTGTTCTTCCAAATAGTAAAAGTCATTAATGAACCTTCAATAATATCGTGTTAATATGAGAAATCTATTGATATCAAATAAATTTTTGGATTATACAAAGAAACAAATCTTTGAACCTTCTATGGGTCCACTGACACACCTTCCTAGGAGATGATGTGACCCCCAAATTTTACCTAATTAATCTAAAATGGACACCAATATATAGTCGTGTATATTCGATGCACTCTCACTATACTATAGATTATTTAAAGATTTTGGGAATAATATTTATCATTATTTTAGTACATCGTGATATCATCCAATGACATTAATGCAAATTGATTGACGTACTAATACAATTTTGTTTTTAATCAAGGCCATAAACACTTTTAGTGAATTCATTAACACAAAAAACAATAAAAATAACTCATAAATTCCATACCTACATATGAATGCATCCCATTATATATTATAAGGTAAAAATATCAAATACGGATAATCATATCTCATGTTTTCCTTGGAGAAAAAACATTCTCCCCTATGTTGGTCAAAACGACCATCGATATGTTTAATTGGATACCGATTCTTCATAGTCCTCATTTTAATCATCTGGTAATCAACAAATATGTGTGGATTCTCATTCACCTTCATAGAAAAAAATGGTAGATCCCAAATGTGAAATACTCAGATGGATAAAACCTTTATCCATCAACTTTTCAATATGATTCATGAGCTCTTGACGTTATGTCAATTCCATTCTATATGGTGGAATAGGAAACGGAAAAAACCCTAGTATGATCTTAATTATAAATTCCACACCTCTCTCATGTGGTGGCCCTGAGAAATCCTCAGGAAACATGTCCTATAACATGTCCACTATAGGTGGAAGGACATCCTACATTACACCCTATTTATCTAAAAATATATTGTAAACCTTGGTAGTGAGCTCCCTGAGTTGCTGATGAACTATCATTGCATGTCCCACCTAGATATCCCACTGTCCTCGGTGAATATAGTTTACCCACTTATGAAAAGTAAAATTAAACCTCTTATAGTAATAATATTTTTTAGCTTGGTATTGCACTAACCATTACATAACCAAAAATATTTCAAACCTGATATGGTATGAATATAAATATCCAACATGAAATCATACTACTGATGCTTGATAGAACACCATTTTCATAGAATATGCCTTTCAATCATACTCTTAATGGTGTATATATCATCACATTACCACTGATGAACTCCACCTCTAGTATAAAATCATTGACAAGTTGTGTAGATATAATGGAATGCAAGGCACGAGTATAAAATAAGTGACTTGATAGCATTTCATATAGAAGAACAATACCTCTTACTATCGATGGGCCATCCTCGCTATTCGCATGTGTATGATAAATAGAATATAATAATCCTCTATATATTCCATGAGCTCCAGTGTGATTCTATTGAGCTATACAACTCTGCGGATACAGGATCACTTACGTTGAAGCTGCATGTCCGCTACCTCTACTATTGGGGCCAGTAGAACTCCAGCTGCCATACTGATACGGTGCAGAATAATCCCTTGTCATTCACTATTTCTATCTAGTTTCTCCATCATTAACCATAATTCATGTGTTCTTATAGAACAACTATAGATTATCCATCCTACCGTAGGCTCAAAACTCTATCGGTGTCTAGGGGAACTATATCTAGATGTTTCCCGACCTACCACACTGATGATAGATCTCATGGGTAAGGTATTATGTCACCGACCATTCTCTGAATAATATTTGTGTTATCACCCTAGCTAATATTCTCATACAAAATCTTCCAAATTTTGGAATTAGTAACTGTTAACCATCCATTAGAAACAACCTCTTCCCCTCTGGAAGGCTAGTTCATCTTCCTCTCAGATATGAGATCTAGATCCACCAATTTGATAAATTATTATGCTAAAAGATATTAACATGATACTTAATCTAACATTTATGTTCATCCAATAAATGCCTTTCCATAGCTACCTTGTATCTTTACAGAGATGAATAAAAGTGTTTTAGTTTGATAATGTGACCAACATAGTCTATTATGAACATATTCCTCTAAGTAAATTGGATAAAATCAGACACTCCCTCATATCTCAGGATCTCAAGATAATTGTGATCTAGGAAAATCTATGAACGTTTTTTCCGTACCATGACCTTATCCTTCCCCGTATGATTATGAAAATCCTACCAATGATTTATTGATACTCATTTTTATGTTAAAATTATCTTTTTACTTTTTTAATTCATTCTATTTTTTTGAAATCACAAACTCTATTCTTAAAAAATTAATTACTAACCATTTCTTATCTAAAGTGTTTTAAGAATATGTTTTGAAAAAATATATGTTTTACCATTATTATATATATTTTACATGTACTTAAGAATATAAACAAAATTTATTTATTAAAATAATCGTAATGAGTATGGAAACGATAATGAATAGAATAGCCTATATTAAACTAGATTAAAAGAATTTATATCTTTTTTTTCATGGATTTTTTTATAATCATACAAGACTTTAGAAATGAAAGCATTAGAATATTTCTAATAAAGAAAATCATAATAAAATTATATAAGGAAATCTATCTGATTTATCTATGTTTAAATTATTAATATGGATAACCATGTTTTATTGTAACATAGTATATTTTACACTACAAATTGTGTAAAAAAACAAGGCCAGACATTCTATTAAAATAAAACCATTGAAGTTCCAGGTGTCCAAGACATCATAAAAAACTAGGCAAAATATGCCCGTTAGATAACCAATATATCTATTGAAATAAAGTCTAGAAATACCAATCCATTACAAGAGTTCGAAAAAAGGTACTGAGCATTTTCATTTGTAAAAATATCAGTGCGCAAGAGATATGAATCTTAAAAGAGTGAACTACTTGATCCTTGTACTTGTAATGTTTCCGAGTTTGTTTATTAATCATATCCACCAATAAAATGAATACAATTGGGGGCTTGTGGGGATAGTGAGACATACCAATCATCATATCTAGGGATTGTAGAAATAATCAGACAGAATCCGATCCATTGGATCGAGGGTTTTTTATGATAGGAAGATAGAGAAACTGATATTCATATTAATAGATTTTCACGGAAAGGGAATGAATGATTTTCTTATAAGTAAAAAATAAAGTACTTTTATCCTGGGTGATTGGGTGTAACACCTCAAGCTTCCACAGTACACTTCCCTTTGAATAATATAGTAGTGTGTGTTGTACGCAACTTCGAGTTCTAACACACACACCACAACCAATCAATGTAGACTTTTTGAATAGTAATACCCACTTTTTAAAATTTTATAATTTTTTTCTCTCAAAATGGACTTCATTTTTGGATTTGGAATATTTAAATTAGCCTAGGGTAAAATTTTGTTACTTTTCAGATAACTTTTATATATTGATGAATAGTAAAAATTACTGATTTTTTTTTAGAAACAACTTTTTTAATCGAAATAATTAATAGTGATAAATTATGAATTTGAGTGGTTTTGAAGTATATTTAGAATATATTTTACCATTTAATACAATTATGTTCATTGGACATAATTACACATTTAAATCAGACATAAACAACTGTCAATCTTTTGATAGTTATTATCTCTTAAAAACAAGTTTTTTGTTTTAACAAGAGGAATTAATTTTAAATTAATTTCTGCCACTTCTGTGTTTTGAATTTGAAAATGGATTCCATATTTGGAATCAGGATGTCCATATTGTGTAAATAGGTAACTTTTATTTTTAGTCATTTTGAATAATTACTTCGGTAAATATTTTATTTACCCTGGTTAAAGGATAAATCTTGTAAATAAGGGTAAAAAATTAATATTATAATATTAATAAATTACCCTAAAACTTGTCCTAACCTTATTGGTTGATACATGTCTGACCATGGGCATATTTGGGTCGATTTTGAGACCCCATGGTTCCACTTGTAAGTGATAAGGAAACTTTATATTAAATAAGTTAAAATAAATACAAAAATCACAAAAGAATATATCTTTTAGAAAAACAATTTTTACATAGGGTTATATTTGTTGGATTTTAGACTATAAATATTCATTAGAAATATAAAAATATTTCCTACGTAATGGTATTTTATTTATAAATTTTATACATTTAATAATTAATATTATTTCTGACACAATATAATGCAATATTTTACTTATTAATGAAAGAATCAAATAATTGGTATTATAAATGTTAAAATAAATATAAATTTAACGTTTTGATGAAATCCAGGAATTTTATTGGATAATATGACATTATATGATTGCTTTAATGAATTTGGATCGAATTTAAAAAGTTCTTAAGACTTTAAAAAAAATCAATTATTGAATAGTGTCAAAATTGACATAAATGAGGTTTTAAAACAAATATTATATTATTAATTAGTATTCTATTCCTAAAATCCTAAGAATCACCCAAAGGACTTATATCATGATAGTTTTATCAATAGTGGACCACTTGGGGGTCTCTTGTATGTATATAGTAAGTTTATTGACAATATAATATAAAAATACAAAGTGTTATGGTAAATGTCAAACTAATTGACTAAGTGTTAAAACTAAAAGATAAGGTTAATATAATGACCCAAACTTGTCTAAATTATTTTGGTTGAAATTATTTCGACCCATCCCCACCTTATACTTTTAATAATCTACTTTATAGACATTATAAAATGAATATGAATTTATTATAAAATAATATATCTAGCTTTTCCAAAGGTTCCTCTCACCCCTCTTATAAAAGGGCACTCCCCCGTCTCACTAATTCACACATTAAATGCCTTTTGGTTCGTCCAACCCCTGCCCAAATACTCTATCAACTTCCTTCATTTCAATCTAGAGGCCTTATTTTGATCATAAATCCATCCTAAGGAGCCCTTTTGATCAAATAAAAATGAAGAACCCGAAGAAGAGGTAATGTTTTCACCACCCTCTTTCATGTTCCTTTATTCTTCAACTTCTTCTTTCATTGTCATTCCCATTCTAAAATAATAAACCTAGTATCTCCTATATACTATGATATTATTATAAATATGGTACAAACATATTCAGTATTCTATCCATCCTTTGAATGACATGTCAACATACGTGCGTACGTACGGATTACCGTCTCCACATCATGGTGTAATTTTTATTCAATATATTATTATTTGGATGGGTATAATAATGATGATTAATTCATTTATATAATAAATATAACATGATAATGATTCTGTATATATGATATACCATCTAATTCTCATTTTATGATTAAAATTAATTTTTAAGAACTTTATATCATTCTGGATATGAATAATATACAACCTATCCATAACAAACATGTCTTATGTTACTAAACATATACAAGAAAACGAGTAAGTTAGCACCTAAAACTACGAGAATACTAAAGTATTATTAACAAATCATTATTAGAAGATAATATATGATATCATAATTATGTGTATGGTTCTTGTATAATTTAATAACAATGTTTTAACTAATATACTGGAGGTTAACATACCATCAACTAAGTAAAAGTACAAGATAAGGGTTATTTCAAAATCTCTTCATTATCCGAGGTTGTTTATACGTAATTATCTACTAGGACCTCTTTATCACCCACATCCATGTTTCTTAAAAATGTATTTCAAAACATTCTTTCTATTTTATAGAATATGGGTTAAAGTCATTTATACCCTTGTTTGACTTTTTATAAGAGGTTTATCAAGGAATATTTCTGTCGTTTTCCAAACAAGGTCCTTTTTAACCTTTTCTACAGAACTAAGGTAAGAATGTCTCTTTTTAACTTATATAGAGGGTTGCGGCTATTTTTCGCCATTATAAAATCTTAGAAGCTTCCCTTACAAGCTTATAAGAATATTTTTGAAGTAAATTTTTTATTTTATAATTATGTGACATTTAAATGATTTAAAAAAATAGATATTTCTCTTAAATAGTTTTGATTTCATCTATGTCAACATCCTTTGATGGATTTTAAGCTTATTTGAAGTTGATTTATTATGATACAAAACATTCATATTGTATTGAAGGTTTTGTGATATGTTTGACTGTTGATGTGTTATTTTTATACCATTTATGGTTTATGGTGAAACTATTGACATTTCATATGCTATTTATAATACGAATGCTAATGTTATGTTGAAACATGATCATATGAGGAATTAATTGGACTTAATAAGTGAAGGGTGGAGCCCGATATAGCTCCTCGATGCATCGGTAGATCTCATGAGACAAACTAGTGTCTTGGCACGTGGCCTTGAAAAAATATTATTTGTATTCTGGGCACGAGGCCTTGGCTACGTGGTTATGATAGTCTATCATTATGCATTCCATCATTATTAAAGTGGTTATTGATATTGCATGTGATTATTCGACTAGTAGAATATCCATGTGAATAAGTAAATGGAATTATTTCATTTTATATTTTCCATATTATTATGAAGTTCAAGTTTAAAAGGCTTTTGTTTTAGCTATACATTGCCTTAAATGTTTATGCTTATTTATGAATGTTTCCTCTATATTGTTATCCTTACTGAGCATCTGAGCTCACCCATTTCAATGATTTATTTTTCCCAAGATGTGAAGAAGTAATTTATGAATGACCTGTATGGATAATATGAGGGGATATGAAGACAATAGGTTGTTGTAGTAGTTTTTCACTTTATGATGTAATGTAAACTTTATGAATGTGTCTAGTTATTCCATGGCTAGTAAACTAATTGGTCTTTCGAGGCATGATCTTTTGAGATCATGCCAATGTTATGTAATAATGCACCGACTCTGGGTAACTGGGGTCGGGGCATTACAGTTGGTATCAGAGGAAGTTTAGTACAAACCTTGGAAGCTAGATTTAGCTAAACTCGGATTAGAGCACATATACCTAAGATAGACTTTGAGGATTATTATAAAAGAACTTCCTTGAATTTTGGTATTGCAGACATTTTTCAAGTATTCCAAGAAATACATCCTTGTCTGGATACGAGCATGTAGAGGAGGCTCTGGCATAGATGTACCTAGAGGTAAAACCTGAAAACACCGCTTTGAGGTAGACTCGAACTGGGACTCATGCACGACAACGGGTCTTGATGCACTCTTGGTTACGACAATCTTGGGGGATATGCTTAGGATAATTCTAATTTTCTTTATGAACCATTATGAAGGGTTTCTAAGTATATACTTCCTCAATGAAAACATTTTTATGATTATGGATTATATCCATAAACTGTTCAATTTATGTTAAGTGTTTTACAAGTATGGAATTATGTATTTTGATTCATAAACTGATCTAGTTTATGCCATTGTTTAAAAATGGAGCCTAGTGGAAGAAATAGACACTGAATCAATGCATTCACTCAATTTAGGGATTTCCCTCCTGCTTAAGATAATTATAGTCAAGCTGGTGATGTAACTGGTTCTGATCAGCTTATCACCATACTGGGACAACTCACTCAGGTTATGAATAATAACCTTACATGTATGGAGAACCCTGATCCACAGCGTGGAGGATCAATGTTAGATCGCTTCATGATGCAACAACCACAAAAATTCTATGAGAGTACAAATCCATTGGTAGCTGAGCAATGGGTAAGTTCCCTAGAAAATATATCTGGCTTTGGGGAGTAGTGAAAGGGAAAAATTTATCATGGCAGTTTACTACCTCACTGAAGATGCTGATCAATGGCGGTCATTAATTCAAAACATGAATTCAGATGATGAAGTATCAATTATGGAATGGAGGGAGTCCAAGGATCTGTTTTTAGAAAAATACATTCCTCGTGACCCTCGAGCAGATATGGAAAGGCAATTTCTGAGTCTGATTCAAAAGGAGGATGAGAATGTCGCAAAGTATGAGGCTAACTTTACAAGGATAGCAAGGTATGCTGGTGATTATATACGTAACCCAAAAAGTAAGATTGCTCATTTCTTTGATTGGTTAAAACCATTTCTTCATCAAGAATTAGTCTCAAAAACCTTCTCTTCGTACGAAGACATTGTCTCATGTGCTATCAAAACAGAAAAATAATTCTCTAAGTCATATGAATTTTAAGCAAATGAAGAGAATAAGAGATCTGCTGATCAATCTGGAAATGGAAATAAGTGGAATAAGGGAAAAGTTGAAAATCCATCCTGCAGTAAATGGGGGAAGAAACGCCCTGGTACTTGCTCAAAAGAAATGGGAGTCTGTTACAACTGTGGTGAAAAAGGCCACCAAGCTCACGATTTCAATGGAAAGAGAGATGTTGTCAACGTAGAATGATATAATTGTAGAGATATGGTACATTATGTAAATGAATGAACTAAGCGTCAGAGGAACATGCCTCAGTAATGGCCAAGGGATTAAGGCCAAGCATATGATATCACTACTGCTGAGGTAGAAGCTCCCAAAGATGTGGTGGCAGGTAATTTAATGGTTTCCTCATGTTTAGAAAATGATTTATTTGATTCTGGATCATTGCATTGTTTCATATCATTTCCAGTTTGTTAAGAAAATTAGATATTTCCAATTCGATTTAATAAAGGAGTTGTCAGTTAAAACTCCCAAGGGAAGTATCATTGCAACAAAGTTTTTTGATTCAGTCCCCATTACAGAACATAAATGTTTGTATCCGCAGATCTCATTGTCATACCTATTATTGAGTTTGATATAATCCTCGGTATGGATTGGAATTTGGACCATGATGTGAAGATTTATTGTAAGAAGAAGGATGTTACGATTTTTTATGATGATGATGAAGAAAATCTTATTTTTAGAGAAGAATCTTCACCACCTAATTCTTATCTAGATCAACACCCAATAGCTCAACTAAATTTAATTATCGGGCATGAAGAGAATGAAATGATTGGGTGTGAGGAAAGGAATGTTCAAATAGAGGATGTAACTATTGTGAAATAATATGTAGATGTGTTTTCGTAAGTTTTACCTGGACATCCTCCAGAACGAGAAGTTGAGTTTTCCATTGATTTAATTCCTGGATCCAGGCCTATATCGAAGACCCCTTATAGAATGCCACTGTGGAATTAGTTGTTATAAATAAACAACTAGAGGTATTGAGTAATAAGGGATTTATTCTCCCTGGTGTTTCTCCATGGGGAACCCCTGTTCTTTTTGTTGAAAATAAAGATGGATCTATGAGGTTATGTATCGACAATAGAGAGATCAATGCTATAACAATAAAGAACATGTATCCCCTACCCTGCATTAATGACTTATTTGACCAACTGCTTGGAGCTCAATACTTTTTAAAGATTGACCTTCGATCTGGATACCATCAGTTGTGTGTGAAGAAGGAAGACATTCCAAAGACAACATTTCAAACTACGTACGGGCATTATGAGTTTACAGTAATGCCTTTTGGGCTGATTAATGTGCCCTTTGTATTCATGGATCTAATGAATGGTGTTTTCACGGAATATCTAGATGAATTTGTGGTGGTATTTATTGATATCTTGGTATACTCTAAAATCTATGAAGATCATGAAAATCACTTGAACATTATCCTGAAGACTCTGAGAAGACATGAATTATATGGGATGTTTAGTAAGTGTGTATTCTGGATTCAGGAGATTTCTTTTCTTGGAAATATTGTCTCTAAAGATGGAATATTTGTTAATCCTTCTAAGACCAAGGCAATCCAAGAATTTCTTGCACTGACAAGTATAACTGAGGTACGCAGTTTTATTGGTTTATAGGTTATTATCGACTTTTTTTCTAGAACTTTGCCCGATTGGATAACCCATTAACAAAGCTCACACGCAAAGGGGTTAAATTTGTTTGGGAAAAAGAGTGTGAAGAATGATTCGATGAACTAAAGAGAAGATTAGTCAATGCTCCTATATTGACTCTACCATCGGGGAATGATGGGTTTGTTATTTACAGTGATGCATCGAAGAAAGGACTTGGTTGTGTCCTTATGCAGAATGATAGGGTTATTGCCTATGCATCATGACAGATGAAAATTCATGAGAAAAACTACCCTACTCATGATCTCGAGTTAGAAGTTGTGATCATTGCTTTGAAGTTATGGAGACACTACCTCTGGTGAAAAATGTGAGATTTATACTTATCACAAGAGTTTGAGGTATATTTTCTCACAAAAATAACTCAACATGAGGCAAAGGAGATGGCTTGAATTACTCAAAGATTATGACTGTATGATACACTACCACCCGGGGAAGGCAAATAAAGTGGCAGATGCTTTGAGTAGAAAAGATCACGGAGTTTTGAACAATATCATAATTGAAAGGGATCCAATTTTCATGGATCTAGTTAAGATGGACATGGGAATTACCATGGAAGGTGAAACATCAGTGCTTTTTCAAATGGTTGCCAAACCATCTATACTAGAAAGGATTAAGAGTTCTCATACTGATGATGAAGAATTTCAAAAGAAGATTAATGTTGTGAATGATGGGAGCTTGAGAGACATTGTGTATAAAGAAGGAATTTTGAAATTCGGGAAGAGGCTTTGTGTTCCCTATAAACCTGATTTAAAAAGGGAATTGTTAGACGTTGCTCATAGTTCCAATTTCTCTATACACCCTGGGAACACCAAAATGTATAGAGATTTAATGGAACATTTTTGGTGGGACAACATAAAGAGGGAGATTTCTGATTTTTTGTCAAGATGTATGGTTTGTCAACAAGTGAAAGCTGGAAGGAAACAACCTAGAGGAGTCATGCAACCTCTTCCCATACTTGAGTGGAAATGGGATAATATCACAATGGACTTTGTCATGGGACTACCAAAGACTCCTAGAAGGAACGATGCAATATGGGTCATTTTTTATCATCTTACCAAGTTAGCACATTTTCTTGCTATAAGGGAAGATTTACTATTTTAACGTCTAGTAAAACTATATATTAATGAAGTTGTGAGACTTCATGGAGTACCCCTATTGATTGTTTCAGATCGAGATCCCCGTTTTACTTTGAGATTCTGGAAGAGTCTTCAGAAGGCCTTGGATACTGAACTTCATTTGAGCACTACTTTCCACCCTCAAACCGATAGACAATCGGAACAGACTAGTCCAACCTTAGAAGACATGTTGAGATCTTGCTCACTTGACTTTCAGGGTATATGGGAACAACATTTACCTCTGTTAGAATTTTCCTATTACAATAGCTTCCATTCAAATATTCAGATGGCACCATATAAAGCGTTATACAGAAAGAGATGTCGCACACCAACCTGTTAGGGTGACGTTGGCGAAAGAAAACTTGTAGGCCCAGAACTGGTGGAGGAAATGATGGAAAAAGTGAAGGTAATCCAAAACCACATCAAAGCATCTCAAAGTAGGCCGAAGAGCTACGCTGACAACTAAAGAAAGGATTTGGAATTTTATGTGGGATATCATGTTTTCTTGAAGGTATCTCCATTGAAGGGAGTTATACATTTTTTTAAATAAAGGTAAATTGAGTCCCAGGTACATAGGATATTTCTAAATTCTAGAAGGAATTGGGGTTGTAGCTTACCGTTTGAAATGCCACCAAGTCTTTCCAAAGTTCACGATGTGTTCCATGTATCACTATTGAGGAAATACATTCCTAAACAAACGCATGTACTCACCTATGAGGAATTAGAACTAGAACCCGATCTATCTTATTGCGAAGATCCCGTTAGGATTATTGATACGATATAATAAGTATTGTGAAATCGGACGACTCATCTGGTAAATGTTTTGTGGAGAAACCATAAGATGGAAGAGTCAACATGGGAACCCGAGGAACTTATGATGAAGAACCACCTGAGTCTTTTCATGTAGTATTATTCTATAAATTTTGTGGATGAAATTATTTAAAGGTGGGGAGAATATAACACCCCAATCTTCCACGTTATGCTTCCCTTTGAATAATATAGTAGCGTGTGTTGTACGCAACTTCGTGTTCTAACATACACACCATAACCAATCAAAGTAGTCGTTATGAATAAAAATACCCACTTTTTAAAATTTTATAAATTTTATCTCTCAAAATGGACTGCATTTTTGTATTCAGAATATCGAAATTAGCCTAGGGTGAAATTTTGGTACTTTTCAGATAACTTTTATATTTTGATGAATAGTGAAAATTACTAAATTTTAATTAAAACATCTTTTTTAATCGAAATAATTAATAGGGATAAATTATGAATTTGAGTGGTTTTAAAGTATATATAGAATATATTTCTACCATTTAATACAATTTTGGTCATTGGACATAATTTCACATTTAAATCGGACATAAACAACTATCAATCTTTTGATAGTTATTATCTCTTAAAAATATGCTTTTTGTTTTAACAACATGAATTAATTTTAAGTTAATTTCTGCCACTTCTGTGTTTTGAATTTGGAAATATAGATTCCATATTTTTAATCAGGATGTAAAAATTGTGTAAATAGGTTACTTTTATTTTTAGACATTTTGAATAATTACTTCGGTAAATATTTTATTTACCATGGTTAAAGGGTAAATCCGGTAAATAAGGGTAAACAAATAATATTATAATAATAATAAATTACCCTAAAACGTGTCCTAACCTTATTGGTTGATAAATTTCCGACCATGGGTATCATTGGGTCTATTTTGGGACCCCATGGATCCACTTGTAAGTGATAAAGACACTTTATATTAAATAAGTTAAAATAAATACAAAAATGACATAAGTATATATCTTTTAGAAAAACAATTTTTACATAGGGTTATATATGTTGGGTTTTTGACTATAAATATTCATTAGAAATATAAAAATATTTCCTAAATAATTTTATTTTATTTATAATTTTTATACCTATAATAATTAATACTATTTATGACACAATAATAATGTAGTATTTTTCTTATTAATGAAAGAATCAATTAATTAGTATTATAAATGTTAAAATAAATATAATTTGAAAGTTTTGATGAAATACATAAATTTTATTGGTTAATATGACATTATAGGATTGCTTAAATGATTTTTTTAATTAATAATGTTGTTATGACTTTAACAGAAATAAATTATTGAATAGTGTCATAATTGACATAAATGAGGTTTTAAAACAAATATTGCATTGTTAATTGATATTCAATTCCTAAAATTCTAAGGGTCAACCAAAGGACTTATATCATGATATTTGTATCATTAATGGACCACTTGGGGGTCTCTTGGATGTATATAATATGTTTATTAACTATATAATATAAAAATACAAAGTGACATGGTAAATGTCTAACTAATTAACTAAGAGTTAAAACTAAAATATAAGGATAATATAATGACCCAAACCTATCTAAATTATATTGGTTGGAATTATTTCGACCCATACCCAAAATAGAATTTTAATAATCCACTTTCGAGCCATTAGAAAACGAATATTATTTTATTATAAAATAATATATCTAGCTTTTCCAAAGGTGCCCTTCACCCCTCTTATAAAAGGGCACTGTCCCTTCTCACTAATTCACACATTCAAAGCCTTTTAGTTTTGCCAAACCCTGCTCAAATACTCTCTAAACATACATCCAATCATCATAGAGTCCATAGTTTGATCATAAATCCATCCTATGTAGCCCTTTTGATCAAATTAAAAGGAAGAACACGAAGAAGATGTAATGTTTTCACCACCCTCTTTCAAGTTCCTTTCTTCTTCAACTTCTTATTTCTTTGTTTTTCCCATTCTAAAATAATAACTCCCGTATCTCCTATATACTATGATATTATTATAAATATGGTACAACCATATTATGTATTCTATCCATCCTTTGAATGACATGTCACCATACGTGCGTACATACGGGTTACCGTCTC
Source organism: Viscum album (assembly GCA_963277665.1). Lineage (NCBI taxonomy): Eukaryota > Viridiplantae > Streptophyta > Magnoliopsida > Santalales > Viscaceae > Viscum > Viscum album. The sequence goes on along the minus strand of OY728142.1, from coordinate 1,295,224,265 downwards.
CACGTCGTGGTGTAATTGTTATTCAATATATTTTTATTTTGATGGGTATAATAATGATGTGTAATTAATTTAAATAATAAATATAACATGATAATGATTCTGTATATATGATATAACATCCAATTATATATTATTTTAATATCAAAAGGTTGATATTGTCGCTCGTGCGTACGTACGGACTATTGTCTCCACGAACACGATGAGATTCAATCCCCATCGTATCCATTCAAGACAAATTTTAATTTGATGATTAAAAGTAATGTTTAAGAACATTATATAATTGTGGATGTGAATAATATACAACCTATCCGTAACAAAAATTACTTATGTAACCTAAGATATAAAAGAAACCGAGTAAGTTAACACCCAAAACGACGATAATACTAAAGTATTATTAACAAAGCATTATTAGAAGATCATATATGATATCATAATTATGTATATGGTTCTTGTATAATTTAATAACAATTTTTTAACTATTATACAGGTGTTAAAATACAATCGACTAAGGAATAGTACAAGGTAAGGGTTATTTTACAATCTCTTCATTATCCGAGGTTGTTTATAGGTAATTATCTACTGGGAACTCTTTATCATCCACATCCATGTTTCTTAAAAATGAATTTCAAAACATTCTTGCTATTTTACATAATATGGGTGAAATTAATTTATACCCTTGTTTGATTTTTTATATTTGGTTTATAAATGAATCATTCCGTCATTTTCCAAACACGGCCCCTTTTAACCTTTTCGACAGAATTAAGGTAAGAATGAATTTTTTTTATCTTATACGGCGGGTGCGACTATTTTCCGCCATTATAAAATATTATAAGCTTCCATTACAAGCTTATAAGGATATTTTCAAAGTAAATGTTTTATTTTATTAATATGTGACTTTTAAATGATTTCAAAAAAATAGATATTTCTCTCAAATAGTTTTCATTTAATCTATGTCCACATCCTTTGATGGATTTCAAGCTTATTTGAAGTTGATTTATTATGAAACAAAACATTCCATTTTATATGAAGGTTTTGTGATATGTTTGAATATGGATGTTTTATTTTTATACCATTCGTGTTTTATGGTGAATGTATTGACATTTTGTATGCTACTTTTAATTTGAATGTTTATGTTATATTGAAACCTGTTCATATGAGGAATGCATTGGACTTAATAAGTGACTGGTGGAGCCTGCTACAGCTCCTCGATGCATAGGTAGGTATCATGAGACAAACTAGTGTCTTGGAATTAGGCCTTGACAAAATCCTATTTGTAGTCTTGGCATGGGGCCTTGGCTACGTGGTTATGATAGTCTGGCATTATGCATTCCATCATTATAAAAGTGGTTATTGATATTGCATGTGATTATTCGACTAGTAGAATATCCATGTGAATAAGTAAATGGAATTATTTCATTTTTTATTTTCTATATTATGCTGAAGATCAAGTTTAAAAGGCATTTTTTTAGCTATACATTTCCTTAAATGTTTATGCTTATTTATGAATGATTCTGCTATATTGTTATCCTTACTTAGCATCTAAGCTCACCCCTTTCAATGTTTTATTTTTCCCAGGATGTGAAGGAGTAATTTATGAATGACTTTTAGGGATAATATGAGGGGATATGAAGACAATATGTTGTTTTAGTAGTTTTTCACTTTATGATGTAATGTAATCATTATGAATGTATCTAGTTATTCCATGGATACTAAACTAATCGGTCATTCGAGACATGATCTTTTCTGATCATGCCAATGTTATGTTATAATGAACTGACCCTGGGTAACTGGGGTCGGGGCGTTACATTGGATACCATTCTCTTTGGGTTAAAATAATTGTATTTATTTGTATTACCTGTTTTATTAGAAGGCATTTATTTTAGCTGATTATAATAAAAAGTGATATTTTATATTTATCTCTCTATTTTTATCTTGTTTATTATAATAGATTTAATTACTGTATATTTTATTATGCTAATTACGATTCTATAACCATTAAGATAGAATAAATACATTCTTAATTACTATGAGATATCATAATTATTGTGATTACGATAATTTTTTGGAATAATATAATAAATCTTTTTCTTCAATGAATATGATTAAACTCTAATTACTTTAATATTGTTTACTGATTAAGAATATATTCTTTGTAATTATAGAATCTCATTACAACTTATAGACTTACATATCACAATTAACCTGATTACAATATCTTCATTATCTGACCCAACGGCCATGTATGATTATCTTTCAATTACTATAGAGGTTTTGTGAACAATATTTATTTAAATTTGTTAAACTATGTTTCTTTTAATGTTAAAAATATAAGTATTTAACCATAAAATTCTCCCCCCTATTGTAGTATGTCATCTTGATATACATTACTATCCAACACTCATAACATGTATGAATCTAACATTACCCTCTTCTCGGCCAGAGTTTTAAAATGGTCACGTATAGTCTAGATTGACTCAATCTAGAACTCTTCTACCTCATGTCCACCCTCTCTAGTGAAATTTAGAGTGTGCTGTATATAAAACTTGCATCTCAGTTTAGACATACACTTAAAATCCCTATTTTTATCTCTTTCCATAAACTTCATGAAGCGAGGATATTTCTCATGGAACTGTTCTCTAACTCCTTCTACTAGAATAATTAGTGTCTTAGGATCTACTCCGGGAGTTTAATCTATAACCATATCCTTCCATAATCCTTTCAACAAGTGTCTTCATAGAGGAATGTCTCTGTAATTCCAAACATGTGTCTGAGGACACATAAGAAACATTAACACAAGTATGGGGATTCAAATAAATCAATACCAATTCATCCCCCAAAAACCATAGATGATCAAAATGGAGGTGTCATAATTACACATGATCATCCTACATCTTGGTCATTGTTAAAAAATGGTAAACTCATTATCATTTTCATGTCTCATTATACAATAATTTATTTAAATATTTCATCATTTAAAAATTATCAATTTCATATTAGAATAATATTCCATTATAATATCAAAAGTAATGAAAAACATATCATGTTAAACAACTTACTAAAAACATATTTTCCTATGTGTTCCAAGAATTATGAATGTCAAAAAAATAATCCTGATTTTCTAGAATGATTCATTCATACTCAAATCTCATGCCATATTGGGCTATGAGACAAATCATATTAAATCACAACATCTATAATAATCGCATCCATCAATAAGTGCATCACACATGGTGAAATAACTTCCAACTATAAAAACACACATCAATAATAGTAATCCCACACTAGGTAATTGTGTTTCCCCCCAAACAAGGGTAAGCTAGTCTCATACATGAGATCATGTCCAATGCATGACTCCTCTTTGTCTCATGTCTACCTTTACTAAAATAGTAATAAGAAGAAAAATAAAATAGCGCCCCTCTGTTACTTCTCTATAACGTCCTGAACCATGTTCCACATAATGCTTCCCCGAGCAAGTTCACTATTTGACCTTAAGTGAGCCTCTCTATATTTCGTAGCCTACCAACTAGAAAAGAGGTTAAAAAATTAACAGTGGGGAGAATACACCAACCTTATCAGTGTAACAATCGAATAGAAATAAATAAAACTACCAATTGATATAACTATAACCATCCCAATAACAAAAATGACCAAAACAAGAAAATACAATATTGAAACTGAAAAGTAGATATTCCACACCAAAGTACCTATCATGTGTCCAAATAAACACCCAAATATAGACACAATGACAACAACTAATAGGGCCATTAAACCTAGTCAGGTTCCCTCATCCATTTACCATCCCAACTTACAGATCTAACATAGGACCCATTGACTTAACCTACCCTTCATCCATAAAATCTATTCACGTGCTGATTAGGACACCCAAGTAGGGTGTCATTACAACATAGGAGGCCACATCCAATGAAATCTAAATCAATATCCAGTAAATAATAGTGTATCCAGTTTTGTAAAGAATAACATAAAATTCATAATTAAATAGTTATCAAATTCATTATTCTTTAAATTAACCACATAAACTCCTAGGGTCCTAAAGACACCCAAAATATCAATATAGGCATTTTCCTGTGCTGGACTTTGAATAATATCAAATATTTAATTCAAAATTTTTTATAACACATGATCTTTGATTATCCATTCCTTTATGGTCATTATCATGGCCAAATAGAACCATATTCCAGTGCCAACATTTTGGGCCTATATTTCCATGCATATGACCTCATGGGTAGCAATAGTCCCAGAACAATAACTAATTTACCATTATTTATCATTATAGGGTTTTAATATAGAATACCATATCCTTTAAATAAATATCATTATTTATCACTATGGTATTTTGAAGAATAATTCTATGCTCATACAAGAATATAATTATTTACTACTATAGGATCTTGATGTTTTAGACTTTGTCCCACACATGAATATCATTATTTATTACTCTGGGATTTTGATGCAGATAACCATTTCCCATATATGAATATCAAAAAATCACATGTATCACAATATCAATATTACACATGTATCAAAATATCACATGCACCACAATAACCCATTAATTATTTCCAAAATTAATTAATACAAAAAATAATTGTATATTAACATCATTAATTTATTAAATTCAACTATTAATAAATCACATAAATTCCATTAGTTAATTAAAAAATTATTTAGTCCAATCAATAATTGTATAATCCCAATAATATACATTAATTAATTCAACAATAAATTAATACAGATTAATCAATTATATAATCACAAAATTCCTCATTAAGTAATCAAACAAATAATTAAATTCAATTTCTCAATAATAATATACCCATTAATAATTCAACAATTAATTATTCCAATTAAATCAATTAAATATCACTAATTTCATCATCCCTTAATTATTTAATTCTCAAAATTAATTAATAGAACATAAGTAACTCAACACTTAATTATCTAATAGAAACTATAGAATATAAAATATGTAATTTTAATTAATACATTGAGATTTTAATAATATTCCACTTACCATAAATATTTGATGACTGCTCACCGAACAAAAATTCCCTAAATTGAAGTGGAAATTGCAAGCCCACAATGTAGAATGGTTTCATGAATCAAATCCAAGAAGCAATATCATAATGATCAGGATAAATTAAACCTAGATCAAGATCTAATCCCAATTGGGGAAAATATTCATTCATAGGATGGTAGAATATTGATATGAGGATAGTCACTTATCAAGATGGTATTCACTTATCATGAGATTTTCATATCTCCAATTCTGGATTTCGAATAACCCTGTATGAAGTTGAGAACCCCATGAATTATTCCAGGTACCTAAAAAATGATATAAATGAATTAGTTATTATTCGGGATAGATTTTTGTTTAAAATTAGGGGTTTGGAAAATTTAAATCTAAATTTCAAATAATTCAAAACTCCATGATGGTTTCATAGGAAGGGACGCTTTGTTTTCCAAACTATGCGCCTTTACCTTGATACTCTTTGGGGGGCACCATAGTATTTCCAAAGAGGGTGCACAATTCAAAAAACTATCCTCTAACCATGAAATCACTCTCTGTGATGGGTTTTTTTGTTTTCTTGGCCATGAAACAAATTTTGGTAAAACTATGTGCCCACCGTGCACTTCCCTTATTCTTTCCAAATTTCTCAAATTTTACAATAAAACTCTACCAGAAATAACCCAAACAAATATTACTCAAAATAGGGAAAATATACCCAATTTGTTTTCCAAAACATCTCTTGAAAAAGGTTATTACCTTAAAAAATAACTTTCAAAATTAATACAATTAATATATTGAATAATTTTTTGGAAGAAAAATACTTCTTTCACCATTATGTGTTCTTAGTAATAGTAATAAACATTAAGTTCTTATTATATGTGTGATAAAATGTTTTATTCCCGTGAAAAAATCATACTAGAATGTTTATATAAATTATAATATTTTATTTTATTATATAAAATCAAGATAACATTAATGAAAAAATTCTCAAAAAATAATTCTTTCATCATTTTAATGTTCATTAGCTTTAATATTAGTACTTATTCATTTATTATGAAAATATGATTTACCTTACTAGATAACAAGAACATGTTGATATAAAATATAAAACAATTTTATTATTTTTAGTTTCTATATTTAATAAAAACTGTTTTTTAATAAAAAATAAAAATAGTTTTTAGAGTAAAAAATTACTTAATTTTTGAAAATGATAAAAATGGGATATATAAATTAAAAATATTGTTTTTAAAACAATTAATTTAATTAAAATATATATATTTTTATTTAAAAGGTTTTAAAAAATTGTTAAGTTATTTTTTATGATAATGACATAAAAGTGACAAAAATAATAAAAATTTTCTTTTTTACAATTCATTTAAAAATAAATTATATCATAAAATTTTAAAAAAATATTAAGATAATATTATTATAATAATTAAAGAAATTATTTCATTTCTTCAAATTAAAATTTTATAATTTTAGAATATAAATATTCATAAATAATATTGATACATAATGAGGATCATTTTCATTGGAAAATATGCTTTATAAATAATATCAATTATTATTATTATTTGAAATCAATTACTAATGAAATTTTGTGTTAACATGTTATACGTAACACCAATATAACATCCCATTAATATATATTTTTTATTTATAGAAGGTGTATAAAAATAAAAATATAGAAGGAAAATACATTTTTATGAATAAAATGATATAAGTAATTTTGTCAAATATTTTTTATATAATCATATTTTCCCTTATTAAAATAATGAGATATATATAATACTATCTTTGGTAAATAAAAAATTGAATTAAAAATTTCTTTTTTATTTAATCATAATTCCTTGAATGATAACCCCTCATTTTCATTATGTTAGATCTATGATTAATGTAAGCTCCGGTGGAAGTATAAGAGAGTAATTTTACTAACATGAATCTCTTGGAAATTTCAATAGCTTTATCTTCTATCGATTTTGATTATTATAATGTAATAATTGTTTGAGTTTTGCGTGTGAATAGTGTTGGGAAACCCCTAGTGAAAATAACTTCTTCCCAATGATTGAGATTTATCTTTATTGGACTTTATCTTTCTCATTCCATTTATAATAACTTGTTTTTCAATATTGGACATATATTTATTTCACCATTATCAATGACTGTTTTATGACTATCATATTATACAATTTCTTATTACAGCTTCATTTTAGTTTTTATTTAATTATGAAGAAAGATTTCAAAATCAATCATTTTTAATGGAAAATTTTATATAAATCAATAGGTGTTACAAAAGATAATTAACTAAAGTCAGTAGTTATAAAGTAAGAGTTTATCTTCTCAAATTTCATCCTTTGATACATATACCATATTCACCACATTTAGATTCTTTTTGTTGTATATAATTTTCCATGGAAACCTTTTATCATTACTTTCATCAAATCTAAAGTATTTAAACATTTATCTCATGTTCTATCATTCACTTATATTTGATTCAAATGTTACCAAAGTCATATGTATTTCATTCAAATATAATTTTTCATTATAGATTAATATATATGAATTTTAATTTAGAGAACATTTTAATGAACATTATCTAAAAAAACACATTTTATTCGCCACTAGATATTATATGTGGTTTTATATTTACTCCCTCATTTTCATTTCCCATGATAAAGAATTATCCCTATGTGACCCTTCAAAGTGAAACCAATCCCACCCATTATTATCTATCATCAATCATCCACCCCTATTTTTATTTTCATTGGATGATTAATTTGATATTTTTTTCTATACATAATTAATTAATTAATTTAATATTATAATATTTGGAATATCTTTAACAAAATAAATATTTATTTTATTGTTTTACACATTGGTTGTTTTTTCAAATGTGTGAAAGGAATCCATTGTTGAAATTTTCCATGTGAACACATATTTAATGACCATTATACTCTTAGAATCATTTGTTCGATGTTTTAAAAAATGTTATAAGTAAAATTTATCATTATTTTTTATTAAAATAGTTGGATTATTTAAAATATATATCATGAAGATTTATCCAATATTCATTAAATTGTGTTTCTAATCTAAAGAAATATCAATTGAAGTTCATCATGTTATACTGGGCATATGTTCTTATGAAATAAACCACATTTATTTTGGATTCAAACATAATTGTTTAATGAATTTATTCTATTAATGGTGTAACGAACCAATATTTCATGGAAATTTTTTCCTTAATTTATTTGGAATTTTACGAGTACGCAGTTTTTGACGGGACCTGATTCTGAGGCCCGGTGTGCCCGGAATAATTTTCTAAAAATTTTTAAGCTTAAATTAACACGTAAGAAGTTTTACTGAAAAATTTTAATATCTCTTAAACGGTTACTTGAATTAGAAATCCGAGGGCACCTTTGTGCTCAGGATGGTGGGTTCACCATAGGTGCGACTTAACTTTAGTCGGCGCGGGCCTCCTGTAAGAAATTCCAAAAATGGCATAACTATAAATACAATAATTAAATAAATTACTTTATTTTTCAAATGCTTATAACTCACAAATGGTTGCTCAGATTAAAAATCTGATACCAGCGATGAACTCTTGAGGGCATGGTTTATTTAAGTATACACTAACATTGGCTGGCGCGGGCCACCAGAAAAAGTTAGTTTTTGGCCGCAAATAAAATAATTAAATGACAATTATTTTATGTAAAATTCATAACTTTTAAACGGTAACTCGGATTGAAAATCCGAGAGTACCGTTGGGTTCTTTGGGGTGTGTTTTACTTAGGCAGGGCCTATCCTCAACCAGTGCGGGTCGAGGGTGACTGATAATAATTTCCCAAACATTTTTTCGGGTACGTTTAGTAAACGTACGTTTGGGATTTTATAACTTTTGAACTGTTGCTCGGAATTGAAATCTGAGGACACTAATGAACTCACAGCGCCGGTATTCACTTAAGAAGACCTTTACCGCTGTTGCGTTTTATTCGGGCTAAAAGTAAATTTTTGGGGATTTGTAATAAATATGTTTGTGCACCATTTTATTTATTTGGGTGGTTATATCCTCTAAGAGGATGTTAGGGGTGGGGCCCACACCCCACATAACCTCCCATGAGAGGATATTTTTGAGGTGGTCCCACATGAGGCCTAACTCTCCACCTCCCTTAATCCCCCCTTTAACACTCCCTTGCATTTAAATGTTCCAACTCCCCCCTAATTATGAGACCTCTTCACATTCTCCACTCCCATTAATTATTCCCACACTTTATTTAATTATAGTGGATTGAATTTTGAATTACATGGGTTAATAAAATAATATCCATAGTCTATTATTTTAGTTTGGGACTTTCATTGTGTTAAGAAGATTTGGGAGAGAGCTCTTGAGAAGGAGAGAAAAGTTTTCCCCTCTTCAACGAAGAACGACTTTCTACCTCGACGAAGAACGCTCTGCGATTCGAAGAACATGAAGTCACCAACGCTGATTCCTCCTTGGATGCACCCTGACGTCCATGGAATCGATGACCGATCTCCGCGACGCCCGACGTGCGACGACAATTATCGAGGTAGGGGAATATTGTTTTTTTCACATATAAGTGGTTTTATCTCACGAGCATGAGCATTTATTTATATGATGTTTGTATAATTTTTTCTAGAATAAATTTTACCCTTGTCGTAGTTGAAAGAAAGTTTTTGATTATTTCCAATTGATAATGCCTGACACGGAGAGCGCGGGCCGAAAAAACACGGCCCGACGACCCTCTGCTGGTTGTTTGTTTGTGCATAGAGTCGGGGCGGCTGATGCGAGGGCGAGGTTGGGATAACGACACGAGCAGGACATCGCAGGTAGGCAGATGGTACGATGGTCTAGTGATATGATCAAGCAGATAGGAGGCACAGCTGTTCGGAGGTGGCGGGTACGAAAGACCCTTGGCAGGTTGGGTTTCATCCGCGGATGAATATTTGGGTTGAGGAGGTGTGATTTTGTGGAGGGAGTTTTATTTATTTATTTTTGAGCATGAGGAATCGAGATGAATGAAATAAGATTAGAGAGAGGATAGAAAATAATGGAAATAAATTAAAAGGAAAATGAAAAGAGAAGGAAGAAGACATGTTTAAATGGAGGCGTAACCCACATGCACCAAAACGTTAAGCGTGAATTTCAAATGAGATTGGAGAGAAAATTTCCAATCAAATGAAATAATAATAATAATATATTATTATTATTATTATTATTTATGGTTGTCGAAACCATAATTCGACCGTATCTTCTTCGTGAAATCTCGGTTTCATGAACCGTTAGTGACAGTGCGACCCTGAATTCGAGACAGAATTTATGAGCCCAATATTAGATGTTTTTTGGGTTTTTGGATCGGGTACCCAAAGCGCTCGAAAAATAATTGATTTAATATTATTATTAAATATTTGACCTGCCACAACTCATGCGTGCGACTCCCAATTGGCTTTCTGTCAGTGGTGATTGAATCCTATCTTTAATACGGTCGGTTCAAGTCTAATGTTGGATACTAAATTCTGGTTCCTGGCTCGGGCCCACGAAACACCGAATAATATTATTATTATTATTAATACGGAATCTTGTATCAGACATATCTCTCTCATACAGTGTCGGAATGAAGAACCGTCTGTGACGTTGTGACACTGGAATTAAGACGGATGTTTCAAATCCAATTTTGGATATTTATGTCCAGGTCGAGGCATGGGACCCACGAGGCCTGGTTCGCGCATGTTGGGGTGAAATGAAACATTTTCACCGGCTATCCGTTTTGGTCTAATGGGTAGTCCATGTCATGTGTTATTCAGTATGGATCACAATGGTGTGACCGGTTTGGTTAACTGGTGTACTTTGAAGTACGGATGGGTTGGTTCGAACCAGAAACCAACTGGGCCCTTGGAGCGGAAACGCTTATGACATTAGGACCGGACATCCGATTGAGGTTTCATCAACTCTGTTGGATTCCACTTGATGAGAAGGTTCTTTTTTTATACATCAACTGAGATTTGGACGCAGTTGGAATATGGCTGGGTTGGACTGTACCCAAAATCCAACCGAGCCCCTAGAATGGAAAAGCCGATAACATTCAGACCAGACGTCTGTTTGACGAACCGTCAGCAGCGTTGGTGATCACGTTGTGAAATGGTCCCTATGATTATACCCTATGTGAGTTCGGGGTACAATTGAGATATGGTCAGGTAGGTTCGTACACGAAACCAACCGGGCCCCTGGGACGAAAAGGCTAATAACTCATAGACCGGGTGTCTGATTGACGCGTCGTCTGTTACGTTGAGACCCCTATGATGAGGCGGTCTTTTGAGATACTTCTTCATGGTACTTTCTGATACTTGGAGTATCGACATGTAGCTCGTGGAGCGGACCCTCCCAGAGATGAGCTTGTGGAGTACGGAGACTGTGTAGCTGGATGAGACCTAAAGACTTCTTGTTCGATTCGAGTCGGAGTGACTTGTATAGCTCAATGGGGAGCACTAATGTGTTTGGGTGGCAGACCCATGGTGGGGAGCACTACTGTGTTTGGGTGGCAGTCCCGCGGTACTCGACAGGAGGAGTACCTCTGCAGGCTATTAGGGGGGTGTACTACTGTTTTGGGTGGCAGGCCCCGACGGGAGCACTACTGTGTTTGGGTGGCTGACTTGCAGTACTCAACAGGAGAAGTACCTCAGCAGTCATAGGTTAGTGAGCAGTGCCTTGGAGTCGTGACAGGATCATTTTACTCATCAGAGATAGAGCTCTTCAGCAGTTGCAGTTTCGATAAAAAAAATCCTGGTATGACCTGAGACAATGACCTTTGTGTTTTCCTCATGATTGAGATGGGTTACTAGATAACTTACGTATATGTATGGGCATATACCTAAGTGGTGGTTATCCATTGACATCATATATATGTGATACCTCATGGATGAGATGGGTTACATGATAACTTAGGTATAAGTATGGGCTTATACCTAAGTAAGGGTTATCTGTTGAGAACATTCATTGTGATTATCCTTGTTGGATTTAATGAGACTTTGAGGGTCTTGGGTTCCCTACTGAGTATCGTATACTCACCCCTGCTGGGGCTTTGCCCGCACCTCATCATGTTGGTTGCAGACGACGGACATCACTGATCGTGGTTGAGGATTGTAGAGCTGGACGGTACCCAGAGGTGGATCTCATGACGAGTCAGTGCCCGGAGGTGGATCTCACGATGAGTTGGTACCCGGAGGTGGATCTCACGACGAGTCGGTACCCGGAGGAGACGGATGGACGTGGAGTACCGAGGAGGAAATCTGTACCTACCCTTCAAGTAGGAAGCCGGAAGACGATCCAAGAGCTGCTTGTCACCTTTCAGCTGTTGTCCTTTGAGTTGTACTTTATTTTAAGTTGTAGTTGTACCTTTCTTTTGGGCTTGTATTTCCATCCCCTTGTACTTTTCAGCACGTTTGTTTTACTGCTTACTTAGTGTATCTTTTTCTTGTACTCTGTTTGTGTGTGCTTTCATTTCATAAAGGCAATGCCTTCCCTTTTTTTGGGATTTACGCCTTTGGTGCTAGTTTCTAGGCCCTGTCATATGGAAGGCGGGCTTGGGGTAGTCACAGCATGGGCCCCGAGGATGGGTCGTGACAAATTGGTATCAGAGGAGTCGGTTCTACCGCAGAACTCAGAACTCTGATCACTCCTTTCTGTGAAGCAATAATGTTAAGGGTACTTTGTGTGGTCTTCAGTCCAGGGAGTCCAGTGTTGGTGCGGTGGCCGACGTATCCATAGACCAAGACCCTAAATACTGATTTCCAACTTAGTGCACGAAAACACTGATTGCATGTGTGTTTCCAAAAAATTTTAAATTCATCTCAAACCTGGTCAGCTCACCAGGTATAAATCGTTGACCATGTCGCATCTGTTCAGGATGTCTCCACACAGACAGTCATTTGGAGTTCTGAGATAGTATACGATGACGGCCCACCGAGCGACGAGGCTCTGGGGTGGAGCCCTTTTTACTATATTGGCACCCTCGGGTGGTGTACCAACAGCACCACCACCTGTTGGGAAATAGATGCCACTTTCCATACTAGCAGACGGTGCATGCCGATAGAGCACATTGCACGAGTTCCAGCAGTAAAGGCCTCCGAGGTTACGAGGTGAGGCAGATTCCCGGACAGCAGAGGACTGGCTGGAGGTGATTACTAGAGTATTCCTCCAAGTTGAGACATCAGTAGAGTGGATGGTGGACTTGGCTACTAGTGTTTTCCATTGAGTGACCATGAGGATGATCTGGTACGTGGACCGATGCTTGGGATAGTACCTTCGAGTAGTGTGTCAGCTATATATCACTACTAGTTGGCATGCAGTTTTAATCGACGGTACCGATAGGTGACACATGTAGGATTAGTGCCCTAAACGTGTTGCAACATCTGATATCCTTTAGGTTATGAGGTGTGCCCAACTCACAGGCGGATGAGGACTGGCCTGAGGAGGTGGCTGAGAGTTTTCTAGAGCTTATATATCTTCGAAAAGATGACATGTCAATAGCTGAGTATTCTTCGAGGTGTACCGATTGTTCTTGGTACTTGATGACTGTGATATGATTAGTGCTTTAGAGCTCGGACCTCTGATCAAGGTGTGTTTAAGGATATCCGAGTGAGAACTCTTTTATCTATGCATTTCTACTTATGTTAGGGTGCTAGAGATAACCTTTGTGGTTGAATGTTATTTGGATGATCGGTTATAGCCAGTGAATGTTAGCTGTGGGAAGATGCGAATCGGCGCCAGTATCAGAGACATGGGTGTGTAAAATGTTTCAAGAAGAGGAAGTGTTAAGGACAGATGAATCTGCAGAGCAGGAAACGTGGAAGCAGAGCTTGGAGAGCTGCATGAGGTGGTGTACATTTCGACATGTTACAACCACCCACCATTGTAGTCTCTGCCAGGCTCAGGGAGATGAAGGGCAGGGGAAGAGAATAGCTGCATGTAGTCACGGATTGTGACCCAAGGGATCTAAGAATGATTTGAAGTACGGTCTGTGTCTACTACGGGCAGCCATATCAATAGACAAAGGTAACAATCATTCCTTCCTTTCACGAATCTTGTCCCATACCTAGAGTTTCTGGTTAAAACCGTTGACTTGACCCTCACGTTTGGAGATACCTTTGAGAGGAGTCTCGATAAACACACTTACGCCGACATGTGCGAGCTAACCCTTGAGGCGAGAGGTTCGGTTAAAATCTCTTGGTGTCAGCATCGAGGCCTTATTATGCTAGTTTGGGTATGGACTGGGAAACCACATTTCATACACGGATTGATGGTATTAGGAAAAAAGGTTGTGGTTTACTTATAATGATGGGATGGGTTTTCCTTTGGTTGGCGAAAAGGAAACCCCAAGCAGCACAGGAAACTCTAGGAGAGCACATGGGATCGGAAGGCTCAGATGCGTGCTCAGTACCACTTTTGTTTCCCCTAGTGTGTGTTGAAGCTTTACGGGGACGTAAATCCCAGAGGTGGGAGTAATTTAACGACCCGGAAATTTCAAGGAAATTTTTTCCATAACTTCTTTGTAATTTTACAAGTACGCAGTTTCTAACGGCACCTGATTCTGAGGCCCGGTGTGCCCGAAATAATTTTCTAAAGTTTTGTTAAGCTTAAATTAACGCGTGTAAGATGTTTTACTGAAAAAGTGGAATAACTCTTAAATGGTTACTCGGATCAGAAAACTGAGGGCACTGTTGTGCTCAGGATGGTGGGTTTACCCTAGGCGTGACTTAAGATTACTCAGCGCGGGTCTCTTCTGAGAAATTCCAAAAATGGCATAACCGTAAATAAAATAAATAAAGATATTATTTTATTGTTCAAATGCTTATAACTCACAAACGGTTTCTCAGATTAAAAATCTGAGACCACCGATAAACATGTGAGGGCATGGTTTATTTAAGAAGATACTAACTTTGGCTGGCGCGGGCCACCAGAAAAATTTAGTTTTTGGCCGCAAATAATATAATTAAATGAAAGTTTTTTTATTGTAAAATACATAACTTCTAAAAGATAAAACAGATTGAAAATCCAAGAGTACCATTGGGTTCTTTGGTGTGTGTTTTACTTAGGCAGAGGCTATCCTCGACCAGTGCGGGTCGAGGGTGATTGATAATAATTTTACAAATCTTCTTTTCGGATACTTTCAGTAAACATACGTTCGTAATTTTATAACTTTTGAACCGGTGCTCGGAATTGAAATCCGAGGACACCGCTAAACTCGCAACGCCAGTATTCGCTCAAGGGGACCTTTACCGTTGTTGCGTTTTATACGGGCTAAAAGTTGATTTTTGGGGATTTGTAAAATAAATAAATAAAATGGTTGTGCAGTGTTTAATTTATTTGGGTGGTTATATCCTCTAAGAGAAAGTTAGGGGTGGGGATCACACCCCACATAACCTCCCATGAGAGGATATTATTGAGGTAGGGCCCACACAAGGCCTAACACTCTACCTCCCTTAAACCCCCCTTTAACACTCCCTTGAATTTAAATGTGCCAACTCCCCCCTAATTAAGCGACCTCTTCACATTCTCCACTCCCATTAATTATGCCAACACTTTATGTATTTAAATTGGTTTGAATTTTGAATTACATGGGTTGATAAAATAATTTCCATAGTCTATTATTTTAGTTTGGGACTTCCTTTGTGTTAAGAAGAGTTGAGAGAGATCTCTTGAGAAGGAGAGAAAAGTGTTCCTCTCTTCAACGAAGAACGACTTTCTACCTCAACGAAGAACGATCTGCGATTCAAAGAACATGAAGTCACCAACGCCGATTCCTCCTTGGAAGCACCCTGACGTCCATGGAATCGACGTCCGATCTCCGCAATGCCCGAGGTGCGACGACAATTATCGAGGTAGGGGAATATCGTTTGTTTCACATTTAAGTGGTTCTATCTCATGAGCATGAGCGTTTATTTATATGATGTTTGTATAATTAATTCTTGAATAAATTATACCCTTTTCGTAGTTGAAAGCAAGTGATTGATTATTGCCCATTGATAATGCCTAAAACGGAGAGCGCGGGCCAAACAAACATGGCTCGACGACCCTCCACCGGTTGTTTTTTTGTGCGTGGAGTCGGGGCGGCCGATGTGAGGGAGAGGCAGGGATAACGACACGAGCAGGACATCGCAGGTGGGCGGCTCGTACCGCGGTCCAATGATATGATCGAGCGGACAGGAGGCACAACTGTCCAGAGGCGGCGGGTGTGCAAGACCCTTGGCAGGTTGGGTTTCATCCGCAGCTGAATATTTGGGTTGAAGAGGCGTGATTTTGGGGAAGGAGTTTTATTTATTTATTTTTGAGCGTGAGGAATCGAGATGAATGAAATAATATTGGAGAGAGGATAGAAAATAAGAGAAATAAATTAAAAGGAAAATAAAAATAGAAGGAAGAAGATATGTATAAAGGGAGGCATTACCCACATGCACCAAAACCTTAAGCATGAATCTCAAATGAGATTGGAGAGAGAATTTTCAATCAAATGAAATAATAATAATAATAATATATTATTATTATTATTATTATATATGGTTGTCAAAACCATAATTCGACTGTAACTTCTTCGTGCGATCTCGGTTTCACGAACCATCAGTGACAGTGCGACCCTGACTTTGAGACGGAATTTATGAGCCTAATATTGGATGTTTTTTTTCGGGTTTTTGGATCGGGTACTCGAAGCACTCGGAAAATAATAGATTTAATATTATTATTAAATCTTTGACCCGCCATAACTCATGTGTGCGACGTCCGATTAGCATGACGTCAGTGGCGATGTAATCCTGTCTTTAATACGGTCGGTTCAAGTATAATGTTGGATACTAAATTCTGGTTCGTGGTTCGGGCCCATGAAACACTGAATAATAATATTATTATTATTATTACGAAATCTTGTATTAGACATAACTCTCTCATATGGTGTCGGAATGATGAACTGTCTGCGACGTTGCGACCCTGGAATTAAGATGGATGTTTCAAAACCAATTATGGATATTTATGTCCAGGTCGAGGCGCGGGCCCCACGAGGCCCAGTTCGCGCATGTTGTGGTGAAATGAAACTTTTTCACTGGTTATCCATTTTGGACTAATGGGTAGTCCATCTCGTGTGTTTTTCGTATGGATCACAATGGTGTGATCGGTTTGGTTAACTGGTGTCATTTGAATTACGAACGGGTTGGTTCGAACCAGAAACCAACCGGGCCATCGTAGCGGAAACGCTTATAACATAAGGACCAGACTTTCGATTGGTGTGTTGTCAATTTTTTTGGAAATCTCTTGATGAGATGGTTCTTTTGGTATACTTCACATGGGGTTTGGACATAGTTGGAATATGGACGGGTTGGATTGTACCCAAAATTCAACCGAGCCCCTGGAATAGAAAAGCTGATAACTTTCAGACCGGACGTCCGTTTGATGAACTGTCAGCGGTGTTGGTGATCACGTTGAGAAATGATCCCTATGATTATACCCTATGTGAGTTCGGGGTATAGTTGAGATATGGTCGGGTTGGGTCGTACACGAAACCAACCGGGCCCCGCGGATGAAAAGGCTAATAACTCAGAGACCGGGCGTCCAATTGACGCGTCGTCTGTTGCGTTGAGACCCCTATGTCGAGGTGGTACATTGAGATACTTTTTCATGGGACTTTGTGATACTTGGAGTATCGACATGTAGCTCGTGTAGCGGACCCTCCAGTAGATGAGTGTGCGGAGTACGGAGACCATGTAGCTGACTGAGACCTGAAAACTGCTTGTCCGATTCGAGTCGGAGTGACTTGTATAGCTTTGTGGGGAGCACTATTGTGTTTGGTTGGCAGACCCATGGCGGGGAGCACTACTGTGTTTGGGTGGCTGACCCGCGGTACTCGACAGGAGGAGTACCTCTACAGGCTATTAGGGGGGGTGCACTACTGTGATTGGGTGGCAGACCTCGGCGGGAGCACTATTGTGTTTGGGTGGCTGACCCACGGTACTCGACAAGAGGAGTACATCAACAGTCTTAGGTTAGTGATAAGTGCCTCAGAGTCGTGACAGGATCACTGTACTCCTTAGAGACGGAGCTCTTCAGCAGTTGTGGATTCAATAAATAAAATCTTGGTTTGAGCTGAGTTAATGACCTTTGTGTTTTCCTCATGATTGAGATTGGTTACTAGATAACTTACGTATATGTATGGGCATATACCTAAGTGGTGTTTATCCATCAACTTCATATATTTGTGATAACTTGTGGCTGATATGGGTTACCTGATAACTTAGGTATAAGTATGGGCTTATTCCTAATTAAGGGTTATCTTTAGAGAACATTCTTTGTGATTATCCTTGTTGGATTTAGTGAGACCTTGAGGGTCTTGGAGTCCCTACTGAGTATCATATACTCACCCCTTCACGGGCTTTGCCCACACCTTGTTGTGTTGGTTGCAGACGATGGACATCACTGATCGTGGTTGAGGCTTGTAAAGCTGGACGGTACCCGGAGGTGGATCTCACGACGAGTCAGTGCCCAGAGGTGGATCTCACGATGAGTCGTTACCCGTAGGTGTATATCACGACGAGTCGGTACCCGGAGGAGACGGACGGACGTGGAGTACCGAGGAGGACATCTGTACCTACCCTTCAGGTAGGAATCCAAAGGACGATCCAGGAGCTTCTTGTCACCTTTAAGCTATTGTCCTTTGAGTTGTACTTTATTTTCAGTTGTAGTTGTACCTTTCTTTTAGGCTTGTATTTCCGACCCCTTGTACTTTTCAGCACGTTTTTTTACTACTTATTTAGTGTAGCTTTTTCTTGTACTCTGTTTGTGTGTGTTTTCGTTTCATAAAGGCAATGCCTTTCCTTTTTGATGGGATTTACACCTTTGGTGGTAGTCGCCAGCCCCTGGCCTATGGAAGGTGGCCTTGGGGTAGTCACGGCACGGGACCCAAGGATGGGTCGTGACAAAAGGATTCACTTTTCCATGAGTTATTCAACTAATTTTTTAAAAATGAATGTTTTCATATTTTTTGGATTTAAATTGTATAGCTTTAATTATGGCACAGGTGGTCCCAAAGTTATATATCACTTAGATGATTTCATTAATGTTTTAATCTCATTTTATAATTATATGAATCAAGTATTGTTATTCACTTCACTATGTTAATTAGGAAGTTATTATTTCTCCATTATGTTATGGGAATCTGTTAGCTATGTCTTGTCCATTGTATTATGGGAAATTTGTAGTGATGGATTATCCACTATTTTTTTATTTATAAGATTATTTTTGTATGATATTCATATTCTTTTTATCATTATCATATAATAATATCTTATATTTTTTAATATTTTGATATCCTAGATTTATGACATACAATCCATAGTTATTTGGGTATGATCTCATAAAATTATACGCTTTGATTTTGATTATGTTCTAACAAACAAATTGGTTACTTATGCTCACTTGTGTTATTTGTTTTTTTATTACTGGGTGTCTAAGATCCTATAATGTGATGAATCATTGAGAAGAATTATTGACATATATTTTTTTATATATTGTAGAATAAATAATTTATGTATCTAGTCCCAAAATAGACTGGTCCAATGTGATTTAGGGTGTTATTAAATGTGTAATTTAATAAAAAACCATGTAATGGGATTTATTTTATGTGGATTTTTATCTTAGGCCACCTCAACTAGACATGGTCTGAACTCATAGGTTATGGTGTGACCACTTGGGACACAGTTTGAAATAACTTCCACCATGAGAACAAAATTTACAAGGTCACTATATTCATGTTTTTTTAATAATCTCTATATTAAATTCCATCCCATCATAATTCTCACTCTGCGATCCACAGTGCAGTATTTATTAATCACATTTTAACACCTATATGGAACAATGATACATTTCACGACCTCAATGTTCACTATATAACAAAAAATCTCAATGAAAAACAAAAATGGAGAAATGATGGGTCCCCTGAATCTATTTTAAGGGTAATTTTCTTCTGCAAATATCCAATGTGTAGATAAAACCACAGCTTTAATTACTCCACCATGTTGTAACACCTACTAAAACTTTATAAGATTAATTTCCTTAGTGAAAAAAATTTCCCAACAAAAAACTTATTAGTCATTTAATAACCTTCATTCTTATGATCTCTTACCTCCAAATCCAAGGAATGGTTCCTCAATCATGCCCCTTCTATATTAGAACAATCCCATATATTGACATGAAAAATAATCTACAAAAAAATTAGAAAAGTGGTCACCATCTCCAAATATAAAAATTTACTTGAGCATCTTGAAAAAAATAAATAGACACTAAGAAACAAAAAATAACTCCTTTTTATTTTAGAAGATTTGTAATTCTAGTTTGAGTTCAAAATATGAAAATGTCCCTTGATTCATGAAAAAAAATCAAATTCCCCCAAATTTTCAGAAATCTCAAGGAGTATGATTCATTACCTGTTGGTATCATTTTTGTTTATAATGATATTTTTTTATTTATTCTATATATTATGTGGTGTTATACATTCCATATGACATGATTCATTTATATCCCATTGATACCAGAAAACATTATTTTCATTGTCTATCAATACTATCTTGCATCTTGATTTATATGATTGTTTTTTCTACAGTTAAATAAATCATTTTATTATTGGTTTATATGTTGAATAATTTTTTTTTGGAATTATATAACAAAAAAATGATGATAAGTAACTTTTCAATTACAATGTATAAGATAAAAAATATAGTGAATTATACAATTTGATTTTATTTATACCATACAACATGGAGTAGAAATATTTTATAATTTTTTTTCTAAATGATTGTAAATTATAATATGGTTTCATCACTATATGTGACATAAATACAAAATATTCATATAATATAATAATTTCTGTAACACCCCATGCTTCCATGGCATGTTTCTCTTTGAATAATTCAATAGCTTGTGTTGTATGCAAGTTCGAGTTCTAGCACACCATGAACAAAAAAACTAGCTATGATAAATAGAAATACCCACTTTATGAAATTTTATAAATATTATTTTTTAAAATTGAGGTCATTTTTGGATTTAGAATATCAAAATTAGCTTAGGGTGAATTTTTAGTATTTTTCTGAATACCTTCAATTTTTAATGTATAGTAAAAATACTACGTTATTGTTTAAAACTGACTTTTTATTTAAATAATCATTTATTTTCTTTACAGTTATTTTTAGTAAAATTAGATAATTAATACCTATATATGTTCAATTTAATTCAATGGAGTCATTTTATAAAAAATATTATATGTGTAAAATTTTATTTAACATTTTAACGTCTTTTACCCACCATTTTGGGACATTTGCGAATTTTTAAAAAATGTAATTTTAACGCTTCTGTGAATTGAATTTAAAAAATCCTAGAGAAAAAGTTGAAATTGGTAAGTAAAATTTTGTTCAATAAGATGAAAATAATTTTTTGTGAATAGTACCTTTTGAATTTTATTTGCTATGGTTAAATGTAAATAGGGTAATTAAAGGTAAAAAATGATATTATAATTACCCTAACACATGTAATAATTCAACTGGATAAGTGTCTTTAGGGCAAAATCAACCTTAATAATAAAATATTATCCTCTTTGATCAACATAGATTAGATTATAACATTTATTATTATTTTATTTAAAGAAGATTTAAAAGTGTGAAATTTAAATTTTCATAACTAAAACATTTTTATTATATAGTTATATATATTATAAATTAGACTATAAATATTAATTAGAAATATAATAATTTTTTCTAAATATTTTTACTTTATTTATAATTTTTAGACATTAAATAATTAAATTTATTTATAACACATTAATGATGCTGTAATTACCTTATTAATGAATGATTAAAATAATTAATATTATAAATATCCAAATAAATGTAAATTGAAACTTTTGATGAATTACACTAATTTAATAGTTTAATATGACATGTTAGTATTGATTTAATTTTTTTTCAAAGTAATCCTCTTTTTTTGACTTTAAAAAAAACTAAAATACTAAATAGTGTCAAAATTAACATAAATGACTTTTAAAAATAAATACTATATTATTAATTGGATATAATATTCTTAAAAAATGGTTTCAGAAAAAAGACGTATATTAAGTTAGATATGTCAATAATTAACAACAAGGGTTTATCATGGATTTTTATAGTATGTTTATTAACAATTTATTATAATAATACAAGAATAAATGGTAAAAGTTAAACTATTTATCAAATAGTTAAATCTAAAAGATAAGGTTAATATGGAGAACTAACTTGTCTAAAACCTATTGGTTGAGAGGCTTTAGACCCATTGCCTCTTTATCTTTGAAATAAATCATTTTTTAGCCGTTATAAACCGAATATGTTGGAATAATATTTTACTATTTCAATGATTTCCTAATGTGACCCTCACCACTCTTATAAAAGGGTACTTCCCCTAATCTAAAAATCACACATCCAATGCCATTTGGTTTATCCAAACCATACTCCAATATCCTCCTAACAACTCTCATATCAACCTAGATTCCTTACATCGACCATAAATCCAACCTAATGGGCTCTTTTGATCAAATCAAAATGAAGCACCCAAGGAAGAGGAAATAATTTCATCACCTCTTCAAATGTTCTTTTCTTCTTCTACATCCTCTTTCATTTTTTATTCTATAAAAAATTAATAAATCCAGTAACTTCTACAAACAATGATGTTATTATAAATATGGTAGAACCATATTCATTATTCTATCCATCCAATGAATGAAAAATCCCCCATACGTGAGTACGTAATGTTTACCGTCTCCACTTCGTGGTGTAGTTTTTTATTCAACACTTTATTATTTGGATGGGTATAACAATGAGTATAACTGATGCAAATAACAAATATAACCTATTCATGATTCTTTATATATGATATATTGTCTTATTACATATGATTTTACCATCAATATAATGATATTGTCGCTTATGTATACGTACGGATTACCGTATCCACGAACGCGATGAGATTCATCCCCCATCGTAACCATTCAAAAATATTTTCCATTTTATTGTGATTTTTTTAAACAAACATAATATAATTCATTATATGAATAAAAAAACCCTATCAATAAAAAACATGCCTTACGTAATAATTCATATAATGGAAAATGAGTCATTAACACCAAAAACAATGATACTTTTGAAATATTATTA
The DNA here is from genome assembly GCA_963277665.1 of Viscum album. NCBI lineage: Eukaryota > Viridiplantae > Streptophyta > Magnoliopsida > Santalales > Viscaceae > Viscum > Viscum album. The sequence continues at coordinate 1,295,201,008 of OY728142.1, read as the reverse complement.
ACAAAGAAATATTAGAAGATTATATATAATATCATCTTTATGTGTGTGGTTCTTTTATAATTTAATAACATAAATTTAACTATTATACAAGAGGATAAATTACACTTGAATAAGGGAAATTACAAGGTAAGGGTTAATGTTAAAATCTCTTTATTATCCGAGGATGTCTATATGTAAGCATCTACTAAGAATTATTTATCATCCTCATCTGTGTTTCAAAAAAATGTATTTCAAAAAACATTTACTATTTCCTATAATATGGGTTAATCTCATTTAAATCATTTTTTGATTTTTTTTATTTTTTTGAACGGAAACTTTCCATAGTTTTCCAATCAATGTACTTTATGAGCATTTCGACAAATTAAAGTAATAATGTTTTTAACTTATACGGCGGGTGATGCTATATTCCCCCTTTATAACCCCTTAGATACTTCCCTTACCAGCTTATAAAAATATTTTCAAAATAACATTTTTCTTTTATAAATATTTCAATATTAAATTAATTCAAAATTAAAAGAGAAATTACTCTCAAATAGTATTGATTTCATCTATTCCAATATCCATCATTGGATATTACTTTTCTTTGATGTAGATTTATTATGATACAATCTTCCATATTGTATTGATGGTTTTGGGATATGTTTGACTATGGATATGATATTTTTATACCATTCATGGTTTATCGTTAATGTATTGACATTATGTATTCTAGTCTTAATGAGAATTTTTATGATATGTTTCTACCCTTTCATATGATGAATGAATTGCACTTAGTAAGTGGCAAGTAGAGCCCTCTATAGCCTCTTGATTAATTAGAAGGTTTCATAAGATAGACTAGTGTCCTTGCATAAGGTCTTAACAAAATATTCTTTGTATTTTTGGCACGAGGCCTTGACAATGTGGTTATGATGTCTGGCATTATGCATTCCATCATTATGAAATTAGATATTGATATTACAAGTGATTATTCGATATTTAGAATATCTATGTGAATAAGTTAGTGGAATTATTTTATTTATCTTTTACATATTATGCTGAAGATTAATTTTAAAAGGCTTGTGTTTTTCTCTAATACATTTCCTTCAAAGTTTATGCTTATTTATGAATGTTTCCACTTCATTGTTATACTTACAGGCATCTAAGCTCACCACATTCTTTTGTTTTATTTTTTTAATGATGTGATAAAGAATATTATGATTGACCTACAGGGATAAGCTATGGGATATTAGTGTGTTCAAATGAGACATAATTTTTTTCATAATGTATTGTAAAACTTATGTATCTATATAGTACTTCCATGGCTAATAAACTAATACGTCTTTCAATAATTTATATCTTATGATCATGCCAATGTTTTTTAATAATACAAAACCTCTAGGTAACTAGGGTTGGGGTGTTACAGTTACTATGACAGTAAGTTTATTACTAATCATGGAAACTCGATTTAAAAAAACATTTATTATATAACATTAACTTAAGATAAACATTAAGGATTAGTATAGAATAACATCCTAGAATTTTGGTAATATAGATATTTTGTGATTTTTCAATGAAAAACATTCATGTTGGGATACGAGCAGGTACATACGACTCTGGAGGAAATATACCTTGGAGTGAAAACTCTGACAAGGAGTTTCGATCTTGACCTGGGGTATCCTGGTACATTAAAATGAGCTCTGCTTCCCTCTTTATTATGACACTCTTTGGAAATATTCTTAGGATAATTCCAATTTTCTATATAAACCATTATGATAAAATACCTCTTCAATGAAACTTTTTTTTATAGTTAGGGATTATATGCATAAATTGTTCAATTTATGTTAGGTATTTTTCTACTTTGGAATTATGTATTACGATTCATATAATAATCTAGTGTATTTCATTGTTTATAAATGACACATAATGGAAGGAATGGAAATCATATCTATACATGTAATCCATGTAGGGATTTCCCTCCTACTCAAGATAGTTATATTGAAACAGGTGATGCAACCAATACTGAACAAACTATAACCAAAATGGGACAACTCACTAAAGTTATGAATAATAACCTTACCCATATAGAACACCCAAGACACAATGTAGATGATCATTGTTAGACCGCTTCATGAGGAAATAACCACCAACATTCAATTAGACTAAAAATCCATTTGTATCTGAGAAATGGATAAGTTCCTTAGAGAAAATATGTCATGTTATAGGGTGTAGCGAAAGAGAAGAAGTTGTCATGGCAGTTTATCACCTCATAGGAGATGCAAATCAATAGTGGTCATTAATTGAAATCCCAGAAAATTATGATGAAGTATCACATATGGAATGGGGGGTTTTAAAGTAATTTTCATAAAAAATACATTCCTCATGGCCATTGAGCAGATGTGGAAAGATGATTTCTGATTCTGAGGAAAAAAGAGGATGATAATGTTGCAATGTATGATGCAAACATTTCATGGTTGGCAAGGCATGAAACAGATTATATACATAACCCATGGAATAAGATTGATCTATTGTTTGATAGTTTTAAACCATTTCTCCATCAAGCATTAGTCTCATAATCCATCTCATCATACGAAGATATTTTTTCATGTGCTATCAAGACAAAAAAGAAATTATCTAATTATATGACTTTAAATAAATGAAAGAGAAGAATATATCTGTTGAACACTCTAGAGATGAAAATAATGAGAAGAAGGGAGAAGTTTAATTTCAATCCTTTTGTAAATGTGGGAAAAGACACCCTGATACATTCGTGAAGGGAATGGGAGTCTGTTACAAGTGTGGTAAAAAAGACCACTATGATCGTGACTGCAAGGGAAATAAAGAGGTTTTCAATGTTGAATGCTACAATTCTAGAGAAATGTGGAATTATGAAAATGAATTTTCAAACCACTAAGGAAAATTACCTCCTAAAAGGCCAGGTGAGAAAGCCCAAGATTTTTTGATCACTACTGATGAGGTTAATGCTTATAATGACGTAGTGGTAGGTAATTTAATGGTTGCCTCCAATTTAGACAATGCATTATTTGATTATGGATGATTTCATTATTTTATATCTTCTCCATTTTTCAAATAAATTAAATATTTTAAATTTGATTTAACAAGGGATTTGTCAATCAAAACTTCTAATGGTATTAGCATTTCACAATGTTTTGTGAATCAGTTCCCATTAGGGAATATAAATGTGCTTCATCTGTTGATCTCATCATCATACCCACGATTGAATTACATATAATCTTCTATATAGATTGGATTTATAACTATGATTCGAATTTCTATTGTAAGAAAAAAAAGGTTACAATATTTTACGATTATAAGGATTACCTTATCTTTAGAGCAGAAATTTCACCATCTTATTCTTATTTGTATCCATGCCAAGTAGATATAATAAATTCAATTATTGGGGAGGAATATAATGAAATAAATATGGGTGAGGAAACAAATGCTCAAATATATGAAGTACCTATTGTGCAATAATATGTTGATGTGTTTCTAGATGATTTTGTTGGACATCCTCCAGAACGATAAATTGAGTTTTACATTAATTTAATTTCATGTTCAAAGCCCATATCAATGGCCCTTTATAGAATGGACTCTATGGAATTTGAGGAACTAAAGAAACAACTAGATTATTTGTGTAATAAGAGATTTATTCTCACTAGTGTTTCTACATGGGTGTCCCCTATTAATTTTGTTAAGAAGAAAGATGGATCAATGAGGTTGTGAATTTACTACAGGGAGATCAATGCTACAACAATAAATATCAAGTATCTCCTACCTCGCATTAGTGATTTATTCGATCAACTTCATGGAGCTCAATATTTTTCAAATATTGTCCTTCGATCTGGATATCATAATTTTTCTATGAAGAAGGTTGACATTCTGAAAACATCATTTCGAACAATGTACGGGCATTATGAGTTTACAATAATACCTTTTGGACTGACTAATGCACCCTCTGCTTTCATTGATCTAATGAATAAAATTTTAAATGAATATATTGATGACTTTGTAGTGGAATTTATTAATGATATATTATTATACTCAGAAATCAATGAAGATCATGAAAATAACTTGCGCACTATTTTGAAAACCCTCATAATAAATGAATTATATGGGATATTTAGAATGTCTGAATTATGGGTTAAGGAAATTAGTTTTCATGGTCATATTGCCTCTAAGGATGGAATATATTTCTATCATTCAAAGGATAAGGCAATCCATGAATGTCCAGAACCGACAAGTATAACTGAGGTACATAGTTTTATTGGTTGTGTAGGTTATTATCGACCTTTCATCCGGAATTTTTCCTGATTTTCTAACCCATTAACCAAGATCACACGTAAAGGGTTAAATTTGATTAAACAAAATAGTGTAAATAATATTTTTAATAACTGAATAGAAGATTAATAAATGATCCTATCTTGAATCTACTATTAAGGAATGATGGGTTTTTTATTTATAGTTATGATTCAATGAAAAGACATGGTTGTGTCCTTATGCAGAATGATAGAGTTATTTCCTATGCATCATGACAACTAAAAATTTATGAACAAAACTATAATAATAATTATCTTGAATTAGCATTTGTAATATTTTCTTTGATGATATGGATATACTATCTCTATGGTTAAAATTTGATATTTATACTGATCACAAGAGTTTGAAGTATATTTTCTCACAAAAATTACTCAACATGAATCAAAGGTGATGGCTTGATCAACTCAAGGATTATTACTTCACTATACACTACCACCCGGGGAAGGAATATTAGGTGGAAGATGATTCGAGATGAAATGATCATGTAGTTCTGAACAAGATGAGAGTTGAGAGGGATACTATGTTCATGGATCTTGTATAAATGGATATAGGAATAATAATGGAAGGAGAAACATTAATACATTTTCAAATGGATGTAAAAACATCTATACTAGAAGATAAAATCTTCTGAGACTGATGATGTGGAGTTTCAAAAGAAAATTAAAGTTTGAATGATTGGATACTGATTGAATTAGTATAATAATACATAAGCATGAAGTTTGGGAAGAGACATTGTGTTCCTGACAAAAATGATCTAAAAAGGTAATTGTTGGATGATTCTCATAGCTCAAATTTCTCTATACACCCTTGTAGAAATAAGATGTATAGATATTTGAATGAATATTTTAGGTGGGAAAACATGAAGAGGGAGATTACAGATTATGTGTCACGATGTATGGCTTGTCAACATGAAAAATCTAGAAGACAACATCCTAGAGTATTCATGCAATATCTTCCCCTAACTGAGTGGAAATGAGATGATATTACAATGGAAATTTTAATGGGGTACCATAGACTCTTATAAGGAATGATTCAATATGGGTCTTTTTTGATAGTCTTACCATGTCAACACATTTTAATGCTATAAGATATGATTTACCACTTGAACGTTTAGCAAATACTATATATTGATGATGTATTTGGACTTCATGGTTTCCCCTATTGATTGTTTTTTATTATGATCCCCATTTTACATCATGATTCGGGAAAAGTCTTCAGAATTCCCTGGGTACTGAACATCGTTTGAGGAGTGCCTACAACCATCAAACTGATGGAAATTAAACCAGACTATTCAAACCTTAGAAGACATGTTGAGATCATTCTCACTTGACTTTAATGGTATGTGGGATCAATATTTAACTGTGGTAAAATTTTCCTATATTAATAGATTCCATTCAAGTATTTAGAAGGTACCATATGAAGCGTTATGTGGAAAGAGATGTTGTACATCAACTTGTAGGGTTGATGTTGGTGAAAGAAAACATGTATGCCCATAACATGTTGAGGAAACAATGGAAAAGGTCATTATTATCTAAACCCACATCAAAGAAGATCAATGTAGGAAAAACCGCTATGCTGATAACTGAAGGAAGTATTTGGAATTTCAAGTAGGATATCATGTTTTCTTAAAGGTATCTCAATAGAAGGGTGTTATATTATTCGGTAAGAAGGGTAAATTATTTCCTAGGTACACCAGACCTTCTGAAATTCTAGAATGAATTGGAGATGTAGCTTACTATTTGGAAATGCCTCCAAGTCTCTCAAAAGTTTATGATGTGTTCCATGTATCACTGCTAAGAAAAAACATGCCTAGCCCAATGCAAGTACTCACTTATTAAGAAACAGAAATGGAACGCGATCTGTCTTATTGTTAAGAGCCTCTAAAGATTCATGATACCTGAGAACAAGTGTTGAGAAAACTAGATGATTTGTTTGGTAAAATTTCTATGGAGAATCCAAAAGACAGAAGAGGAAACGTGAGAAAATGAAGAACTTTTGATGAAGAACTTCCAAAATAATTAAATGTATTAATATTCATTAAATTCCAAGGACGAAATTATTTTAAGTATGGTATAATGTAACACCCCAAGCTTCCACGATACGTTTCCCTTTGAATAATACAATAGTTTTTGTGGTACGCAAATTCGAGTACTACCACACCATGACCAATCAAACTAGCCATTATGAATAGTAATACCCAATTTTTTAAATTTTATAAATATTATTTTTCAAAGTGGACTTTATTATTGGATTCATAATATCGAATGTATCATAGGGTGAATTTTTGGTATTTTTCTTAACACTTTCAATTTTTGATGGATAGTGAAAAACACTGCCTTTTTGTTTAAAACCGAATTTTTATTTAAATAATTATTTATTTAATATAACTTTTTTTAAATAAAAAAAGATACATACTACCCATATATGTTCAATGTAATTAATTGGATTCATTTAATAAAAAAATTATATGAATAAAATTTTATTGAACATTTTAACGTCTTTTACCCACCATCCAGGCACATTGGAAACATTTCATAAAATGTAATTTTACCAATTATGTGAATTGAATTACAAAATTTTAGAGACAAATTTGATATCAATATGTAATATGTAGTTCAATAAGATGAATTTATTGTGAATAGTAACTACTAAATTTTATTTACAATTGTTAAAAGTAAATAGGGTAGTTAATGGTAAAAATAATATTATAATTAGCCTAACACATGTCTTAATTATATTGGATACGATTTTTTTAAAAAAACATAAACCTTATGTATAAAATATGATCCTCTTTTTTTCACATGGATTATATTAGGACATTTATTGTTATTTTATATATAGAATTGTTAAACGTGTTAAATTCAAATTTTTATAACTAAGAAATTTTTAATATAAGGTTGTACATAAGATAAATTAGGCTATAAATATTAATTATAAATATAAACATATTTCCTAAATAATTTTATTTTATTTTTAATTTTAATACATTAAATAATTACATTTATTTAGGATACATTGGTGATGCAGTAATTACCTTATTAAATAATGTTCAAAATAATTGATATTATAAATATCCAAATAAATGTAAATTGTGACTTTTGATTCATTCAACTAATTTTATAGGTTAATATGACATGTTATTATTTATTTCATTTATTTTTTCAAAGTAATTACAATTTTTGGATTTCACAAAATCCAAATACTAAATAGTGACACAATTGACATAAATGAGTTTTCAAAACAAATATTATAGTATTAATTGATATAATATTACTAAAAATATATGATCTAGCCAAAGGACATAGATAAAGTTAGATATTTTAATAATGACCCACTTGGTGCTCTCTTGTCATTTATAGTATGTTTATTAATCATTTATTATAATAATACAATAATACATGGTAAATGGTATACTATTTAACTAAGAGTTAAATCTATAAGATAAGATTAATATGGTTACCAAAACCTATCTAAAATAAATTTGTGGAGAGTTTTTCGACCCAGACACACCTTATTCTCAAAATAAATCCTTTTAAATCCATTTTAAACCTTATATGATTGTATAATAAATTAATATTTCAATCTTTTCCTAATGTGACCCTCCCCTCTCTTATAAAAGGGTACTTCCCCTTCTCTCAAAATCACACCTCAAAGTCCATTTGTCTCATCCAAAACCAGCTCAAATACCCTCAAATCTACCTTCACTTAAACCTAGATTCCATACATTGATCATAAATCTATCCCATGGAGCCCTTTTTATAAAATCAAAAGGGAGCACCCGAAGAAGAGGTAATAATTTCATCACATCTTTCAAAGTTATTTTCATCTTCAACTTCCTCTTTCTTTCTTGTTTATAAACCATAGTAAAAAATTTATTACATTACAAATACTAATATGTCATTATAAATATGGTACAACCAAATTCATTATTCTATCCATCCTATGAATGACAATTTCACCATGGGTGTGTGCGTACGGCTTACCGACGCCACGTCATTGTGTAGATTTGTGTTCAACACATAATTTTTTGGATAGGTATAATAATGAATATAAGTGATGTAAATAATAAATAAAAAAAGTTAATAATTTTATATATATTATATAACATCCAATAATAGAGTATTACACCGTCAATAGAATGATATTTTCACTCGTGCGTACGTACGGATTACCCTTTCCACGAACGCCAGGAGATTCATCACCCATCGTAACGATTCAAGAATAATATTTATTTTGTTAAAAATAATTATTAATAACTCTCATAATTATTTATATTAATCAAATACATACTATCCATAAAAATAATTTATTACATAACAAATAATATAATGGAAAATGAATTAGTTAACATCTAAAACAATGATACTTTAGAAATACTATTAACAAAGCAATATTATAAGATCATATATGACATCATATTTATATATGTGGTTTTTGTATAATTTAATAACAATGATTTAAATATTATATAAGAGGTTAATATACCCTCAAATAATTAAATTTACAAGGTATTGTTTAATTTTACAATATCTTTATTATCTGAGGTTTTCTATACCTAAGCATCTACTAAGAATTATTTATCATCCTCATATTTGTTTCTCAAAAAAATATTTTGAAACATTTTTACTACTTCCTAGAATATGGGGTAAATTAATTTATACCCTTGTTTGAATTTATATAAAATGTTTTGAATGGAATCATTCTATCATTTTCCAAACAAAGTAATTAATTTCCTTTTTGACAAATTAAGGTAATAATCTTTTTTAACTTATACGGTGGGTGTGGATATTTTCTACCGTTATAACACATTGAAAGCTTCCCTTACAATATTATAATAATATTTTTCAAAATAAATTTTTCTTTTATATTTATTTGAATTTTAAATGATTTGAAAATATAATGAGATATTTTCTCAAACAGTTTTGATTTCATCTGTGTCAACATTCTTCGTTGGATTTTACATTTGTTTGAAGTAGATTTTTTATGATAAAATCTTACATATTGTATTGAAGTATTTGTGATATGTTTGACTGTGGATTTCTATTTTTATATCATTCATGGTTTATGGTTAATTTATTTATTTTTCGTATGCTATTTTTAATATGAATGTTTATTTTTTGTTTCAACCCTTTCATAAGAGGAATTAATAGGACTTAGTAAGTGATGGGTGGGGCTTACTATAGCATGTCGATGCATCAGTACGTCTCATGAGAAAAACTAGTGTATTTTCACAAGTCCTTGACAAAATCTTATTTGTATTAATGGCACGAGGTCTTGAGTATGTGGTTATGATGTCTGGAATTATGCACTACATCATTATGAAATTAGAAATTGATATTACCGGTGATTATTTGACTGGTTAAATATCCATGTGAATATGTAAATGATGTTATTTGATTTATCTTTTCCATATTATATTGATGCTTAATTTTAAAAAGCTTTTGTTTTAGTCTTATACATTTCTTTCAATGTTTATGCTTATTTGTGAAAGTTTCCTCTATATTGTTATCCTTATTGAGCATCTGAGCTCAACCATTTCTTATGTTTTATTTTTTCCAAGATGTGAAGTAGTATATTATGATTGACCTACAGGTATAGACTATGGGATATGAGTGTGTTCAAAAAATACACAATGTTGTTTTTTTAATTTATAATGTAATGTAAAACTTTTGCATGTATCTAGTACTTCCAAGGATAATAAACTAATCGGTCCTTCAAGACATGATCTCTTTTGATCATGCCAGTGTTATGTAATAATGCACCGACTCTGGTTAACATTGGTCGGGGTGTTACAATTTCAATTTATATTTTCAGAAATATTTTTTATGTTAATTTTAAATGAATTTATTTATTTTTATTTGAATTAATTTATTAAAATTAATGTATTCTAGTGTGTCTAAAAAAGTATTATTCTTTTTTAACGGTAAAATAAAAAAAATAGAAGATGGAATAATGTTATTTTCCTTCATTGTTGTACTATAAATCAGCTAAAAAAATATACATAATAACAACAATTATTAGTAATTACATATAATGTTTAAAATAAACACATTAATATTTAAAATAATAAAATTTATAATTGTAGTACATTTAAAAATATATCTAGAATTTGATATTATTGTGTGCATTATCCCCCAATAAACCAATGGCATGTGAATAACACTGTTGAATATAAACAAAAGATTTGAAATAATATTTTCATTTTATACATTACTTATAATGAACTATGATAGATAATTTAGGGAACGAATATTATAATGGTATGTGCCTTCCCAACCCATTAATTTCCCATTTTTTTATTGGAGGTGTTTGGGGGAGGTTATTGGGAGTTTAATTTGGAGGATGCAACTATAGGAGTTCTACAACAAGAAATTCATTTTGTGTAATGTTTACACAATAAAAACAGATAGTACATGGCTGTTGTATCCAAATAGTTCATATATTGTCTGTGGATAAAGGTAATCCTAGGATACGAGTACATGTTGTGGAAGTGTAACTCACTACATGTAAAAACATAAAGGCTAAGGAATCACTTGTTTGATAAAATATATATTTTTTATATTTCACATGGATTACACACTTTTTAATGTTTAAAAAAATGTGAAACTAGCTAGATTTCATGCATTATGTCATTTTCAAGGATGATTATTTTTATTTGGCCATTGATTCTTATCCTATGATTCCATAAAATCCCTAGGTTCCCGTATGAGATATTACAACCCATTTCTTGTCCCGTCGATTTGTTGGATCTGGTGGGTGCCCGTTGGCGATCGACGATGACCCCTTCTCTCCCTTTTGGTTATTTTATTTCATTTTTCTCTTAATAAACGAGTATAGTGGTGTGATTTTTGTTTTTTTATGAGTTGGGATGAATTTTTATGATCATTTAATTCAATTTAGGTTGATCAATGTTTTTTGTGTTCATTTTTGGTTTTCTTGCATTTTTTATTTTCCATATGGTGCATTGTGAGTCAGAAAATCTTTATTAAGGTACGTAAACCCTTGATTCTTATTATTTTGTATCATGTGGGATTGGATTACTCTTTTTACTCAATGGGATATGGTTAGTCTAGTTTAATAAAATATAATGAAATTCCTAATTGAATTTTAAGGGGGAAGGGTAATGATTCACATGTTTTTTCATCATTGATATTGTTGTGATATGATGGATTGTACGGTCTTGATGACCTGTTGAAAATTGTGGCAATTGGGGGATTCTTTTAAACTAGAATATTTTTTTGTGACTAATGTGTCTTTTTTTATATCACCCTATAATAGAAATTTTCTAACCACATATATTTGGATAATTATATGTCTTTGATAATATTATGTCTTGACTATTAACAACCCTAAAACAATTTGAAATGTTTTAGAGGATTTTTTTATATCGTTAAAATGGATATTTATTAGTTGAGACGTGTATTAATTCTTCTGGGGTGTTTATGTGTGATTTCAATGTGATTTGGGGACAATAGGTGAGATGGGTCCCTGCATTTTTTATGGCATCGTGGTGGTTGTTTTGTCGCACCATTTGGTAGGTGTGATAGTGGTTGTTTGGTCATGATTTTAGAGAGGCAAGGAAGTGTTTGTTTGGCTATGATTATAGATTAGTGTCCTGGTGTTTTTTTCACTCCTATGGGGTGAAAATGTGTAGGATTTTTTGTTCATGATTTTTTGTGGAAAGGATATTGTTCAATTGGAATAATGAGTTATTTGTGATATTTGGTCTCATTGTGAATCAAGAACGGGTAGTTATTTAATAACTTTTTAATAATGATTGAAATGGTTGAGGTTTGGTTTTCTCAACAAGATTGAAATGATTAATGAATAAATAATTGACGTACTCTATGGTTAGATGGGGATGATTCTTAATATTGATATGAATAGACAGGATATTGGGATTGGATGTAAATGTGAATTGGGGATTGTTTCTCTTTGTGTGGTGTTAGGAATTTAGAAGTTGTAGAATTAGTGGGGATGTTGTGAGTAGGTTAGTGTTTTGTTATGAACCCATGAGATGGGATTTTTTGTGGTCATGTACATACTTTTATATTACTTTATATTTTTATACACAACCCACCTACGCCGAGCACTATGTGTTGACACCTATATATTCACACAAGGTTTTTTTTCCAATAACGTGATGATGAGGATGGATATATGGATACCCACTCTTTCCCATTATCTCTTACATACAAGTAGATATGCATATTTTATGATGGAATGAGGTCTCTTTGTGCACTAGGTGGTGGATCAGGTGTTTTTGCGCGATTTATGATGTGACTAAGTTGTGGGGTTATGGTCCAGGTGTTTTGGGAAATATGTGATATGACCATGCAATGGTGTGGTAACCCATGTGATTTTGGGTGCGATATGGATTATTGTGGGGGTTGTTCTTAGTAGGAAGAAGGCCCGAGGTTGATGGTTGACCTGTTCATCATACCCTAATACTTTGTTTATGGTTGTGATATTATTGAACCTGTGTTTTTTAGTGAGATTTGTTGTCACCATGTTGTGGGGAGGTGACCAAGGTGTCTACGGGAGTGATGTGATATGATTTTACTTTGGTGCGGTGTTATATGTTACTCATAGGACATAGGAACCCCAATCTCTACAACATTATGGCATGAGAGTGAAAAATCAATGGGAAACCTATGTAGGGTACCCTTTATATATATTCTTCCTATCATTTTGTTGTACATGGATTTTGTTATTTAGTGATCATTCCTTAGTGAGGTTGGTATTGATAGTTGAACTGTTTTGGTGATATTGATTCTACTTTTTTCCCATGGGTGTATTAGTATGCTTCCTTCAAATGTTCACATGGGACATTTGTTTCCTTACTGAGTATTTTTTTATGATCACAATGCATATATAAACTGATTTTCCAATATCCAGGAGCAATAGATGGATCATACTAGACATCACTAGATATGATCTTGGGATATCTACTTTTTCCACTTTATCTTTAATTTCATTTATTTTACTTTTAGAGACTATTATCTATAACAGTTTCATTTATACGATAATATTTAATGGTTTTGTATTTATATTATATTATGTCAAGGAGTTTATTTATATATGACTTATCTTATCTCAAGATACAATAATAATATAGATATTAATGCCTCCAAATTTATTGGATTTTTATATATTTGGAATTTTTTTCTAACCTATGTCATATATGAGGAGAGACTTTGGAGTCATTTTTTCTCTCCCCACATTATAGTATCTTTACAGGGAGGGGATAATTAATGAGTGGTATTAGAGGTGATAGTTTAGCGATAGGATGAATTTTGTCATTAATAGCAGTGGAAAATTCATGTTCTAGTATGGTATATGTTCTAATTGACATTTTCTTGGGACATATTCTAGGTATACTGTCTTGTACATTGGATTGTTTCATCCATGTGATCTAGTTAATGGTCTTTAAGCTTATTTAATTGCCTAGTGTGGTCGGCCCATTTTTAGAGTGGAGACCTAGGATAGGTACATTCATCATTATGCCTTGTTTTCTTAAATAAATTAGGGGGTTTTAAGGTTAAAATGAATAATGTTAATTAAAATGTATCTAAATTAAATTCCATACTATCAGGCTTAAAAAATTATGATTTTCTTTTCAACTATGGATCTATTAAAATTTATGGATGTTGTTCCGGTGGTATATGATCAGCAAGATGATCTAGATGATCTCGAGATTGTAGATATTCTTAAGCATTGGTGATTAGTGGAAGATGATGTTTCACTATATATAATGGAATTATTTTTTGGACAATGAGGTTAGTGTTTCAAATATAGAGATAGAGAGCTTGAAAGATGATCTCAGGGTCTCTTTTTATTTGATTTGGGACCCAATGGGATTCTGGGACTAGGTGGAAATATGTCATATGTATAGATAATTCATTCAGAGGTGGGAACTATATCTGGTTGACTCGAAGGTTGAAGATGTTTCATGGGTTTGATATCATAAAGAGTTATAGAATAATTCCATTCATATTTTATGACGCCAGTAATGATACATGCGCTTATTTATTTTTAGTAGGGTAGTATGTCAGTGTGATAATTAGCAATCGAGTTTAAGGAAATTCAATGATTTCCCATATCTTGTTCCCAATGAGGATTCTCGTGTCATACATCTTGTAGAGGCACTCCACCATTTTATCTAGTATATGGTCACTTCTTTTACTTTTCCAACAAATCTAAAGATTCATAAGAAGGTGGAAGTGATGGAATGAATAAACTCTATAGGAGGGTTTTCATAACAGGGGAACAATAAGGGATACATGATGAGTGGGGTTTTCAATGGAATGTATCAAACACGAGGACCCTTGAATTTTTGATTGGAAGAGATTAAAACGTTGTTGTTTCCATTTTGGCCATTTGGGTCCAATGTTTTCTGTTCCTCTCTTGGAGATATTAATTTCAATTCCCTGGTCCTAGTTACCCAGATTCGGTGCATCATTAAATAATATTGGCATGATACAAAAAATCATTTCCAGAATGACTGATCAGTTTAATAGCCTTGTAAGTAGTAGATACATTCATAAGATTTACATTACATCATGAAATAAAAACATCAAAAACATTTTGTCCCCTTTTGAACACTCTTATATGCATACATTATCCTTGCAGTTCAACCATAATGTACATCTTCAAATCCTAAAAAAGTAAAACATAGAAAGGGGTGGGCTCAGATGCTCAGTAAGGACAAAAATATGGCGGAAACATTCATAAATAATAAAAAACAATTATGGAAATTTATAATAAGAAAAAAAAAGTTCTATTAAACATAAACTTCAGTATAACATGGAAAAGATAAAATAAAATAATTCCACTTACATAATCACATGGATATTCTACTAGTCGAACAATCACATGCAATATCAATAGCCACTTTCATAATGATGGAATTCATAATGCCAGACATCATCACCAAATAGTCAAGGCCTTTTTCCAAGACTACAAATAATATTTTTCCAAATCCTTGTGCCAAGACATTAGTTTGTCTCATGAGACCTACCGATGCATCGAGGAGCTAAAGTGGCTCTACCCATCACTTACTAAGTCCAATGAATTACTCCTATAAAAAGGGTTAAACATAACATAAACATTCGTATTAAAAATAACATATGAAATTTCAATAATTTATCCATAAACCATGAATGGTATAAGAATATCACATCCACAGTCAAACATATCAAAAAACCTTCATACAATATGGATGATTTTTTTCATAAAAAATTAACTTCAAATAAGCATAAAATCACACAAAATAATGTTATCATAGATGAAATCAAAACATTTTTTAGAGAAATATCTCTCTCTATTTTGAAATCATTTAAAATCCAAATAATTATAAAATAAAATTTTTATTTTGAAAATATTCTTATTATCTTGTAAGGGATGATTCGACGGTGTTATAATGGTATAAAATAGATGCACTCACTGTATAAGTTAAAAAACATTCATACATTAATTTTGTCAAAAGGTCACAAAGTACCTTGTTTGGGAAACGAATGAATGATTCCTTTAAAAATATATAAGGTCAAATAAGGATTTAAATTACTTTAAACTAATGTCTAGTAAAAATTAAAAATATTTTGAAATAAATTTTTACGAAAACACAGATGTTGATGATAATGAGTGCACAGTACATACTTACGTAAAAACAGTCTCAGATAATAAAGAGATTGTGGATCTAACCCTTACCATGTAATTTTTCATTGGTTTAGGGTAAATTAACCTCTTTATAATAGTTAAATAATTTTTATTAAATTATATAAGAACTATATACATAAATATTATATCATATATGATCCGCTAATATTTCTTTGTTAATAATATTTTAGTAGTATCATCGTTTCAGGAGTTAACTGATCTGGTTTCTTTTATATACTCGGTTACGTAAGCCATGTTTGTTTTGGATAGAATTTATTTTATTCATATCCAGAATGATATTATGTTCTTAGATATAATATTAATTATAAAATGAAAATTATTCTTGAATGATTATGATGAGGAATGAATTTCATCGCGTATGTGGAGACATTAATGTGTACGTACGCATGAGAAAAAATATCATTATATTGATTGTAAAATTGTATGTAAGTGGATGGTATATAATATATACGTAATAATTAACATGTTATATTTATTATTTATATTAGTAATAATAATTATTATACCCATCCATATAATGAAGTGTTTGAATAACAATCTACACCACGACGTCGAGACAGTAAGCTGTAAATATGCACGTATGGGGACTTTTTCATTCATATGACAAATAGAATAATGAATATGGTTTTACCATAATAAGATAAAAATATATAGAAGATAATGGAGTTATTATTTTAAAATATAAACAACAAAGAAAGAGGATGTGGAAGGAGAAAAGAACCTGAAAGAGGTCATGAAATATTTACCTCTTCTTCGGGTTCTTCCTTTTGATTTGATCAAAAGGGCTCCATAGGATGACTTTATGACCAATGTAAGATCACTTGGATGAAGGGAGTAATTTTTTAAGGATATTTGGGTAGGTTATGGACGATAAAAAAGGCTTTGGAGGTGTGAAATTAAGAATAGGGGAAGTGGAATTTTATAAGAGTGGTGAGGGTCACTAAGAAAATCGTGAAAAAGTATTTTATAATAAAATCATTTTCGGTTTCTAATGGCCCCAAAATAATTTATTTAGAATATAAAATGGTTATGGGTCGAAAAAATCTCATCCAATAGGTTTTAGATAGGTTTAGGTCACCATATTAACCTTATATTTTTTATTTAACTCTTAGTTAAATAGTTTGAAATTTACCATGTCCCTTTGTATTTTTCTATTATATGTTTAATAAACATTCTATAACAAGACAAGAGAACCCCAAGTGGTTAATAATTAATATATATATGTTTGTATAAGTCCTTTGGCCTATCCTTAGATATTTAGGAATATTATATCAATTAATAATATAATATTTGTTTTAAAAACTCAATTTTGTCAATTCTGACACTATTTAGTATTTGGTTTTTGTGAAAATCATAACGTCATTATTAGTTCGAAAAAAAATTATTTAATCACCCCTTAAATGTCATATTGACCTATAAAATTAGTTTAATTCATCAAAAGTCTAGAAATTAATTTATTTGCATATTTATAATATCAATTATTTCAATATTTCATTAATAAAGTAATTACTTCATCCACATTGTGTCATAAATAAATTAATTTATATAATGTATAAAAATTATAAATAAAATAAAATTATTTAGGAAATATTTTTAGATTTCTAATGAATATTTATAGACTAATTTATCTAATTTATAACCTTAGATTAAAATGGATTAGTTATTAAACATTGAATTTAACTCTTTGAACACTTCTTGAAATAAAATAATAATAAATGTATTAATCTAATCCAAGTGGACCAATGAAGATAATATTTTTTTTCCTAAGGTTTTTTTGGTCGAATTGTACATATCTAATAGAATTAGGACATATTTTAGGGTAATTATGGTATCATTTTTACCCATAATTACCTTATTTACTTTTAACTGTGGTAAATAAAAGCCAAAAGTTACAATTCACCAAATATTATTTTCATCATAATGAACCACATTTTACTTACTAGTATTAACTATGTCTCTTATATTTTTTAAATTCAAGACATAAAATCAGTAATATTATGTTTTATGAAAATTTGGAAATTCTCCTATGGGGTGGGTAAAAGACGGTAAAATGTTCATTTAAATTTTTATATAACAAAACATATTATAAAATTAATCTAATTAATTACATTGAACATATTTGGTATTATGTATCTACTTTGAACTAAATTAAATTTAAATAAAATAAATAATAATTAAAATTAAAATTCAGATTTAAACAATAACTCAGTGTTTTTCACAATTCATCAAAAATTGAAAGTTTTCAAAAAAAAATACCAAAAAATTACCATAAGTTAATTTCTATATTCCGAATACCAAAATGAAGTCCATTTTTAACTATAAAATATATAAAATTTCAATAATTGGGTATTAAAATTCATAATGTCTTGTTTGATTGGTTGTGGTTTGTTTGAACTTGAAGTTATGTACACCACAAGTTATTGAATTATTCAAAGGGAAACGTACTGTGGATGCCTGGGGGGTTACATTCCCCCCTCCTTAAAATAAATTTTTCCTTGAAATTTCTATAATATGATTGCCCAAAAAAATTGAGGTAGTTCTTCATCATATGTTCCTTAGGTTCCCAAATTTCCCTTTCAATCATATGGTTTCTCCATAGAACTTTTACCAGACGAGTCGTCTCATTTCTCAGCACTAGTTCCCTTGTATCAAGAATTTTGACTGGTTCTTCACAATAACACAGATCAGGTACTAGTTCAATTTCATCATAGGTGAGTATATGCATTGGTCCAGGCATGTATTTTATCAATAGTTGTACGTGGAAAACATCAAGAACTTGGGAGAGACTTGGGTAATTATCAAACGATAAACTACAACTCCAATTTATTCTAGAATTTCAAAAGGTCCGATGTATCGGGGACTCAATATACCGTTATTACTAAAGCATATAATATCATTCCATGAATATACCTTCACGAAAACATGATCTCCTACCTAAAATTTCAAATCATTCTTTATATTATCGACATAGCACTTTTTCTGACATTGAGCTGCTTTGACGTGGGGTTGGATAAACTTCACCTTTTCCATTATTTCCTCAACATGTTATGGGCCTATGAGTTTTTTTCACCAACATCATCTCAACAAGTTGGTTTGTGACATCTCTTTCAGTATAACACTTCATATGGTGTCATATGAATACTTTAATGGAAGCTATTGTTATAGGAAAATTCTACCATAGTTAAATATTGATCCCAAGTACCTTGAATGTCATGTGCGCAACATATCAACATGTCTTTTAAGGTTTGAATAGTCTATTATAATATTCCATCAGTTTGAGGGTGGTAGGTAGTGCTAAAACGAAGTTCAGTATCCATGGATTTCTGAAGACTTTCCCTAAATCATGATGTAAAATAGGGATCAAGATCAGAAACAATCTATAGGGGTATTCCATGATGTCTTACAATTTCTTTAATATACAGTCTTGTAAAATGTTCAAGTGGTAAATCTTCTCTTATAGCAAGGAAATATGCTAACTTGGTAGGATGATCAACAATGACCCATATTGCATCATTCCTTCTTAGATTCTTTGGATATCCCATTACAAATTCTATAGTAATATTATCTGATTTCCACTCAGGTTAGGGGAGAGGTTACATGACTCCTCTAGGATGTCGTCTTCCTGCTTTCACTTGTTGACAAACCATACACCTTGACACAATATCACAAATATCACTCTTCATGTTTCCCCACCAAAAATGTTCCTTCAAATCTCTATACATGTTGGTTCTCCCAGTGTCTATAGAAAAATTGGAGCTATAAGCATCATCCAACAATTCCATTTTTAGATTAGGTATATTAGGAACAAAAAGTATCTTCGCAAATTTCAGAATTCCATCTTCATATATGATTTCACTCAATCTATCATCATTCACAGCTGTAATCTTCTTTTGAAATTTCTTATTATCAGTCTATGAACATTTTATCCTTTATAGTAAATATTTTTTTGAAACCATTTGAAAAAGTATTGATGTCTCACCTTCCATGGTTATTCCCATATCCATATTTAATAAATCCAAGTAATAGGAACCCCTTCATCTCTCATCTTGTCCAAAAATCCATGATCATTTTTGCTTAAAGAATATACCACCTTATATTCCTTCCCCAAGTGGTAGTGTATTGTGCAATCATAATAATTTAGTAGTCCAAGCCATCTCCTTTCCCTTATATTTAGTTATTTCTGCGAAAAAAAATATTTCAAACTTTTTTGATCAGTATAAATCTTACAATTTTTACCATAGAGATAGTGTCTTCATATTTTTAATGCAATGATTAGAGCTGCTAACTCAATATCCTGAGTGGGATAGTTTTTTTCATGAATATTTAGCTGTTTTGATGCATAGGATACAACTCTATCATTCTACATAAGGACTCAACTGAGTCCTTTAATTGAAGGATCACTATAAATAACAAACCTAGCATTCCCTGATGGTAGATTCAATATAGGAGAATTGACTAATCTTCTCTTCAGTTCATCAAAACATTTTTCAAATTAATTTTTTCAAACAAATTTAGCCCCCTTGTGTTTGAGTTGGGTTAATGGGTATGACAATCAGGTATAATTTAGGAAAAAACACCGATAATAACCTGTTAAACCAATAAAACTGCGTACCATAGTTATACTCATTGGTGCTGGCCATTCTAGGACTGCCTTGGTCTTTGAAGGATCAACAGAGATTCATTCCTTAGAGACAATATGGAAAAGAAAAGAAATCTATTAAATGCAGAATTCACATTTTCTAAACATACCATATAATTCATTTCTTCTAAGAGTCTTTAAAATAATGGGTAGATGATTTTTATGATCTTCATAGCTTTTAGAGTATACTAATATATCATCAATAAATACATCTACAATGTCATCCTGATATTCCTTAAAAACTCCATTCATTTTATCCATGAAGATAGAGGGTGCCTTAGTTAATCCAAAAGGCATTGTTGTAAACTCATAATGCTCGTACCTGGTTCAAAATTATGTTTTCAGAATGTATTCCTTCTTTAACCATAATTGATGATATCCATATCGATGGTTAATCTTTGAAATATATTTAGCTCCCCAAGAAGTTGGTCGAATAAATCATCAATGCGAGGTAAGGGATGCTTGTTCTTTACTGTTATAGCATTGATCTCCCTGTAGTCAATGCACAACCTCATAGATCTGTATTTATTATTAACAAAAAGGACATGGCTCCCCTTGGAGAAACACTAGGGAGAATAAATTCCCTGTTACTCAATTCCTCTAGTTGTTTCTTTAGTTCAACTAATTCCACAGTGGTCATTCTATAAGGGGTCTTCGTTATGGGCCTTGAACCAGGAATTAAATCAATGGAAAACTCAATTTCTCATTCTAGAGGATGTCTAGGTAAACCCTATGAAAACACATCAACATATTCTTTCACAATAGGTACATCCTTTATGTGAACATTCCTTTTCTCACCCATAGTTATTTCATTCTATTCCTCCCCAAAAATTGAAATTAGTTTAGCTACTGGGGTTGGATCTAGATAAGAATTAGGTGGTGATGTTTATTCTCTAATGATAAGGTACTTATTATCATCATTGAAAATTTTATCCTCCTTCATACAATAATTTTCGCATCATGGTCTGAATGAAAATCCATTCTGATGATTTTATCAAATTCAATCATGGGTATGAAGATGATATTATCAGATAAAGAACATTTATATGTCCTATTAGGACCTGATTCAAAAAACAATGTAGAAATGGTACTTCCCATAAGAGTTTTGACTGACAACTCCGTTGTTAAATCAAATAGGAAATATATAATTTTCTTAGAAAAATAGGAATATATGAAACAATGTGATGATCCAGAATCAAAAAAATCTTTTTCTAAACATGAGGAAACCATTAAATTATCTACCACCACATCTTTTAGAGCATCAAGCTCAGTAGTAGAAATCACATAAGCTTTGAATTTCTCCCTTTTACTTTTCTAAGCTATCTTCCCTTGGTGCTTAGAAAATTCTTTTGCACAATTCCCCTTTTCCCTACAATTGTATCATTCAACATTGAGAGCCTCTTTTTTCCCCTTGCAATCACGAGCTTGGTGGCCTTTTCACCACACTTGTAACAGAATCCCATTCCCTTCAGGAATGTATCGGGGTGTGTCGTCCCACATTTACCATAGGATAGATATTTATCTTTTCCCTTCTTCCCCTTATTTCCATTTCTAGATTGTTCAGCAGATCTCTTTCTCTCTTTCATTGCTTTAAAGTCATAAGACATAGAGAACACTTTGGCTGTCTTGATAGTGCATGAGAAAATATCTTAGTAGGATGAGAAGGATTTTGAGAATAATGCTTGACATAGAAATGGTTTTAACCCACAAAATAATCGATCAATATTACTCTTTGGGTTACATATATAATCTGCTTAATGCCTTGCTATCCATGTAAATATAGCCTCATACATTGTGACATTATCATCTTTTTTTCCTCAGACATAAAAATTGTTGTTTCATATCTGGTCAATGGTCACGAGGAAGGTATTTTTCTAAGAAAATGTCTTTGAACTCCTCCATTCCATGTTCAATAATTCATCAACTTTTTTTTTGTTTTGGATTAATGACCACAATTGATCTGCATCTCCTGTGAGGTGATAAACTGCCATGACAACATTTTCTGTTTCGCTACACCCCAAAGCATGAAATATTTTCTCTAAAGAATTTATCCATTTTTCAGCTACTAATGGATTTGAACTCCCATTTAATGTTGGTGGTTGTTTCATCATGAAGCGGTTTTACATTTATCCTCCGTGTTGTGGATCAGGGTGCTCTATACGGGTATGGTTATTTTTCATAACTTGAGTGAGTTGTCCTAGTATGGTGAAAAGCTAATCAGCACCAGTTGTGTCACCAGCTTCACTATAATTATATTTAGTAGGAGGAAAATTCATAAATAAATAACATGCATTTATATGGTTTCCATTCCATCCACTAGGTTCCATTTCTAAACAATGGCATATAGTGGATTAGTTTATGAACCACAATACGTAATTCCAAACTTGTAAAACAGTAATCATAAACTGAACAGTTTATGGATATAATCCATAATAATAAAAATGTTTTCTTTGATTTAGTATATACTCATAAACCCTTCATAATTGTTCTTAAATAAAATTATCAATATCTTAAGAATATCCCCTTGGGAGTGTCATAACCAAGAGTGAAACAAGGTCCATTGTCGTGCACCAGTTCTCATTCGAGTATAGCTCAAAGTGGTGTTTTCTGGTTTTACCACTAGGTACATCTGTGCCAGATCCGCCTCTACCTGCTCATATCTAGAGAAAGATTTATGGATTGGGAAACTCAAAAAATCCCTATAGTACCAAAATTCTAGGATGTTCTTATATACTAATCCTCAAATTCTATCTCATGGTAGTGTTTTCTAATCATAGTTTTTCTAAATCTGGTTTCCAAAGTTTCTAATAAACTTCCACGTATACCAACTGTAGTGCCCCAACCCGAATTACCCAGAGATGGTTCATTATTACATAACATTGGAATGATACAAGTAATTATGTCCTGGAAGACTTATCAATTTAGTCGCCTTAGAAGTTCAAGATACATTCATAAGTATTACATTACATCATGAAATAAAATCATTAACAACATTTTTTCCCCATTTTAACACACTTATATACATTTCATATCCTTGTAGGATAACCATAAAATACTTCTTCCCATCCTAGAAAATGTAAAACAATGAAATGGGTGAGCTCAAATGCTTATTAAAGTAAACAATATATCGAAAACTTTCATAAATAAGCATAAACATTTAAGGAAATCTATCAGAATAAAAAAATACTTTAAAACATAAATATTAGCATAATATGGAGAAGATAAAATCAAAAAATTCCATTTACTTATTCACATGGATATTCTACTAGTCAAATAATCACATGCAATATCAATAGCCACATTCATAATGATGGAATTCATAATGCCACACTTTATAACAAAATAGTCAAGTCATTGTACCAATACTACAAATAATAATTTGTCAAGGACTTATGCCAAGACACAAGTTTGACTCATGAGACATACCGATTCATCGAGGAGCTATTGTGGGCTCCACCCATCACTTACTATGTCCAATGCATTCCTCATATGAAAAGGATTAAACATAACATAAACATTCGTATTAATACTAGCATATGAAATGTCAATACATTATCCATAAACCATGAATTGTATAAGAATAAAACATCCACCTAAAAACATATCACAAAACCTTCAATACAATATGGAAGATTTGTATCCTAATAAATAAACTTCAA
This sequence comes from Viscum album, assembly GCA_963277665.1. Classification (NCBI taxonomy): domain Eukaryota; kingdom Viridiplantae; phylum Streptophyta; class Magnoliopsida; order Santalales; family Viscaceae; genus Viscum; species Viscum album. The sequence continues at coordinate 1,295,176,717 of OY728142.1, read as the reverse complement.
AAAAATCATAAAACCAATCAAAAAGATGTTGACATAGATGAAATCAAAACTTTATTTAGAGAAATATCTCTTTCTATTTTGAAATAATTTAAAATTCATATAATTATAAAAGAAAATTTTCATGTTGAAAATATTCTTACAAGATTTTAATGGAATCATCAACGATGTTATAATGGCATAAAAAAGTTGCACTCATCGTATATGTTAAGAAAACATTCTTACCTTAATTTTGTCGAAATGGTCATAAAGTACCTTGTTTGGAAAACAATGGAAAGATTCCTTTAAAAACATATGAGGTCAAATAAGGGTATAAATTAAATTAACTCATTGTTTAGTAACTAGTAAAAATGTTTTAAAATGCATTTTTACGGAAACACGGAGGTGGATGATAAATATTTCTCAGTAGATACTTACATAAAAACAATCTATGATAATAAAGAGATTGTAGAATTAACCATTATATATTAATATTCCTTGGATGAGTATACGTTAAGCTCTTTTATAAGAGTTAAATCATTTTTATTAAATTATACATGAAATGTATACATAAATATGATATCATATATGATCCTATAATATTGCTTTGTTAATAATATTTTAGAAGTATCATCATTTCGGGGGTTAACTGATCCGTTTTCCTTTATATGCTCAGTTACGTAAGCCATGTTTGATATGGATAGGGTGAATTTTATACATATCCAAAATGATATTATGTTCTTATATATTATTTTTAATCATAAAAGGATAATTATTCTATAATGAGTACGATGGTGAATGAATCTCATCGCATTCGTGGAGATGGTAATCTGTACGTACACACGAGCGACAATATCATTATATTGATTAAGAAATTGTAAGTAATTGAATGTTATATAATATATACAGAATCATTAACATGTTATATTTTTTATCTACATCAGTTATGAAGTTCCCAGTCAGGATCCAAGTATCACGGAGAGGGGGAGGAGGTGAATCAGTGATATCTTTTTACCTTTTAAATTTCCCCTTTTTTAAACAACCTTCACCTCATTTTAAAGAGTTTCTTCCCTACTAAACACACACAACCACATTAACACAAGATTTACATGGTTCACTACTCAACAAGAGTAGCTACGTCCTTGGTATGGTACAGAAACAATCTGGTACCACACAATCCACTAGAAAACAATCCTTTGGTGTGGAATACAATAGGTAGAATATACCCTTACACTCGTGTAGCACTTATAAAACAATCCGCAAGTGCATGTGCACCCTATTAGAAATAATAAATAATAACAATATTTCAGTGCTTCATCACAGTTGAACTGTTGTATTCTCTAAATTATAGATCTTCACTTTCCTACCCAGAAGCTGGTAGGAACTCCCATATGCACAACTGAATATGTGCGAAGAAACCAAATTATTCGTGCAATCTTTATGATATCTTGTGCGCATTTTAATTGTCTTGCGCGTAAATATTCCATTTTAGTGCAAAAAACATTTTCACACAACTTCCCTTTTTCGCGCAACTTATTCTCTTTTCGCGCAGCAGTCCTCTTTTAGCACAAACTCCTTTCTTTTCATGCAACTCACTTGGCATATAATTTTATGCGCACCAGAGCTAGAGATTTATTCTAAGTGTCGAGCATAGACAAATGAGAGGGGTTCAGCTCATATTTATCATCATTTTTAACCCCGCGCGAAAAACACTAATCCACGTGTAAAACCTCCTTCATGCGTGTAAAATCTCTTTCACACAACTTCATATTTCGCACAATTCTCTTATATTTCACGCACCTCATGCCTTTTCCAATTTTCGAGCTTCTGATCTTGAAACACCTTTTGTGTGAAAAAATTCATTCCTCTATTTCGCGCATCCTGCTGATATTTCGCGGAACCCGCTACTATTTCGTGCATCAATTTATTTTTTTCGCGCAACCTACCTAAATTTTCACGCACTCCATGCCTTTGACATTATTCAATGTTCTGACCTCAAATCATGCTTTGTACGTAAAATTCTAATTCATCATCAATCTTTCACACAACATCCATTCCCAAAAACACATTCTTCAGCTTTCATCACGAACTCCACTATCGTGATATATATCCTTTGATAGATCTGCTTTAGCATCGTTAGAGTTACAATGGGAAGTAATGAAACATCCCATTTTCCAGCAGCATCATTCCTTCCAATCAAAACTGTATATGATTGGCATCATCATTTCTCCCCCTTTCCTTTATAAGGCATGCATCACAAGTTCTCTTAACTTATGATATTTGTGAAATACAAATCAGCAAATCATCGTCTGATTTTCAAGTTCTTTACAAAGTGAATTGATTTAGGATTTTGACAACAAATGATAACACTCTGTAAAATCAAACTTTTCATACTTTCTTATCCATCCAACATGGTCCAAAAAATTTATAATCATTATTATACCCATCCAAATAATGATGTTTTTAATAACAAACTACCCCACGATGTGGAGACGGTAAGCCATATGTACGCACGTATGGTGACTTTGTGAGTCATATGATAGATATAATAATGATTATGGTTGTACCATAATAACAAAACAGTATATAGAATATACTGGAGTTATTAATTTATAATGGAAACTACAATGAAAGAGGAAGTTGAAGAAAGAAATTACCTAAAAGAGGTGATGAAGTATTTGCCTCTTCATCAGGTTCTTCTTTTTGATTTGATAAAAAGGGATCCTTATAATGGCTTTCTGAAAAAATTAATGCCTTTAAGATGAAGGGTGGAAAGTTTGGAGGATATTTGGTAAGGGTTTGGCCAAGCCAAAAGGCTTTGGAGGTGTGAAATTAAGAGAAGGGGAAGTGGCCTTTTGTAAGAGAGGTGAGGGACACTTTAGGAAAACCATGAAATATTATTTTATAATAAAATAATTTTCTATTTCTAATGGCCCCAAAATGATTTATTTAGAGGCTAAGGTGGGTATGGGTCTAAAACCTCATCATCCAATAGGTTTTAGATGGGTTTAGATCACCATAATAACATTATCTTTTAGATTTAACTCTTAGTTAAATAGTTTTACATTTACCATGTCTCTTTATATTTGTTATATTATATGATTAATAAACACACTATAACATGCCAATAAAATCCTAATTGGTTCATTATTTATATATATAACCTTATCTATGTACTTTTTCCTTAACTTATATTATTATGAATATTATATCCATTAATAATATTTTATTTGTTTTTAAAACTCAATAATGTTAATTTTGACACTATTTAGTATTTGGTTTTTGTGAAAATCATAATTGCATGATTACATTGAAAAAAATTATTTAATCAACCCTAACATGTCATATTAACCTAAAAAATTAGTTCAATTCATCAAATGTCTCAAATTATATTTATGTGGATATTTATAATATCAAGTGTTTTAATCAAACATTAATAATGTAATTACGGAAATATCATTGTGTCATAATTAAATTAAATTATATAATGGCTAGAAATTATAAATAAAATAAAATTTTGTAGAAAATATTTTTAGATGTATAATGAATATATGTTGTCTAATTTATCGTGTGTAAAACCCTATATTAAAAATAGTTTACTTATTAAACATTGAATTAAACTCTTTTAACTCTTCATTAAATAAAAGAATAATAAATATCTGAATCAAATCCATGTGAACCAAAGAGGATCATATTTTATTCCTATGGTTGTTTTTGGTTGAATTATACTTATCGAATAGAATTAGAACATGTGTTAGGGAAATTATTATATCATTTTTCCCTTAATTGCACTATTTACTTTTAATCGTGGTAAATACAATTCAAAAATTACTCTTCCTGAAAAATTATTTTCATCTTATTGAACCACATTTTGATTACAGATATTAATCGTGTCTCTCATATTTTTAAAATTCAACTCATATAAGCGCTAAAATTATGTTTTACGCAAATTTGCAAATTCTCCATGTAGGTGTGTAAAAGACGGAAAAAATTCATTAAAATTTTTATAAATCTAAACATATTATAAAATTAATCCAATGAATTACATTGAATATATATTGGTATTATGTATCTATTTAGACCTAAAATAAATTTAAAAAGAATAAAAAAAATATTTAAATAAAAAAGTTGGCTTTAAATAATAACTCAATGTTTTTCACTATTTATCAAAAATTGAAAGTTTTCAGAAAAATCCCAACAATTCACTTTAATCTAATTTTGATTTTTCAAATCCAAAAATGAAGTCCATTTTAGATGATAAAATTTATAAAATTTCAAAAAGTGTGTATTACTATTTATAATGGCTAGTTTGATTGGTCGTGGTGTTTTTGAACTCGTATTGGCATACAACACAAGTTATTTTATTATTCAAAGGAAAACGTACCATGGAAGCTTGGGGTGTTACAATAATCTAGTGTGTTTTGGTTGTGGAGTTCATGGGCATCACCAGAACTAGTTCCTAGTGGTTCTATGTGCCCTATTTTGTGAATGTGGATAGGTTCAACATTTTCCTCAGTATAATATTCTAGTGATCGCTTTTTAGGAGAAGGGGAAACATGCTTATGCTCCATCAAGGGTTGATGGAATTGGTATAGGTCTACTATAGGATGGTCCTCCTATTCAAGGACCTTAACATGAATGTTTTCATGGATTTGGTCATCACTAATGAGGTATTGGAGATGGGAATGTTCAGCTTCATGTTGTGGAGGTCATTTTTACATAGTGTCCAAATACTAGTAGAGGTAAAATAAATTTTTTGTGGCCCCTTGTTTGTTTCTTGTTTGTTCAGGATCTTCATGCTATTTTGGGACACTCACTTTAGTCTGTGTTATGGGGATAGATGTATTGAGTCTTCCCATTCCACTATTGTTGAATTTATTAGTTGGAGGAAAACCCTTATTTTTAATGTGTTCTAGGGGTGTGGAATTATAATGGGTCTACATCAATCTAATGGGGATATTTTTTTGTTATAGAGGCAGCTATATGATGTTATCCTAGGTATGTATTGGTTGTATTTCATGTTTGTTGTTATCAAATTCTTCAGGAGGATATTTTATTATTCGAATATGGATATCTATGTTTTTTGTTTTCATTGGTGATATAATTTGATTAATAGTAATTTTTCATGTGGAGCCCCTGTTTAATTAATGTCTATGTTATTGGTGGAGTTAGTGGATATTGGGAAATTATAGGTTCATTAGGTCATTGGGGTGTATCAATATGTCCTTCCAAGGAGGTTATGATTTTATCCCTAGAAATGATATTTAGTTTAGGATAGGCCCATTACATGGTGATTCTCTATTTTCGATAGATCGTCATCAGATAGAATATTCTGAGTTGCAGTGATTGAGGAATAAGATTTATAATCAAATTAAGAAGGGATTTGTCAATCCCATTGTATTCATGTGTTGTTAACTATTGTTTTTCTTCAATAAGGATGGTGGTATTATTTGGTTGTTATTTTACTACTATAAGTAGAATAATTTGATGGTCAAGAACTATTACCCTATTCTATGAATATAATATATTTTCAAGAAACTAAGAGTGTTGAGTTTTTATTCTATGATCAATGTCTGTTTGGGGTATCACAAGTTGAGGGTGAGAGAGGGTGATATTATGAATACTTCCTTCATATGGAGCTATGGGAACATAGAGTTTGTATTCATGCCATTTTTTGTTACTAATATAGCAGTCATGTTCATGGGGATTATTAACCCTATGTTTTTTAGTTCATATACTAGTCTATGATCCTATTCATCAATGATAACTTGGTCTAATATAGGTCAGAGGATTACCATGTTGACAATATCAAAGTTGAATTATAGACCGTTAATGCAACCAACATTATGATATTTTTTCATGGTTGATTTATGGATGTGATAGGTGCATTTCTTTGGAAATTTGGCATCTCTTCAAGGTGTCATAGTTGAACCATTGAATGTTGAGAAAGTTGATTCATAGGAATCACCAATGAATGTATAATGGGTTCACAATTTTCATATTCTCAGAGGTAATTATGAAAATTATATCCTCGATTTCTCTCAAGTTATAAACATATTGATATAATTGATTTGGAAGGATTTTCATTTTTTGGGATAATTACTTTTAGGAAGTATTGGGTTACCAAAAGGTGAATTTTTCCAGTGCTCCACATCACTAGTTTCTAATTGACTATGTGATGTTTGAATTTTTTTTATGATTACTCTTAGAGAATATGATCTATTTTAACTTACAAGAGGGAATTGATCTCTAATTGATAAAGGTTGTTAAATCCCCACAATGCTAATATTTCCATACAATATCTAGAGCTATTAACTATTATGTTTTCATTAAAATTTTTGTGTACATACCTCATTGGGAAATTCATTATAATATTAGAAGATCACAAGATCTTGAGGTACATATTTTCCCAGCCTGATTTTAATTTTCATCGGTGGAGGTGGATGGAGTTTCTTATAGATTATGATGTTTAGATCACTTATAGCTCTTAAAAATTTTATTTTGTGGCCAATGATTTGACTAGGAATTCGGGGAAATATGTTTTTTTAGAGTGTAAAGATACTTATAGAGAAATAGAGGATTCAAATACCTCACACAATTTTGAAAGGATGGATTATGGTAGAATATATTTAATTTAGATGAGTCTATAGTCATATTTGATGAAACAGGGGGAGGAGTATCTGTGGTGAGACTCATAAGAAGATATAATGCGTGATCATTTTTTCCATAGTGATGATTCAGAGGGTTTATTGGACAATATTCAGAACTGAATGTTGTTTCAAGATAGGTTTTTTTCCCTAGTAGTGATGTAAAAGGGGTACCTTTTTTATTTTTGTAACTCACCTTTGGATGTATAACACATATTTACCAAGATTTAATAAGGATTGAAAATGCATTTTTGGTTGTTTGGGATGAAATGGGAAGTGGCAGAGTTTGTGGAAAAGTGATTTATTTTGTAGTAGGTAAAGACCAAGATTTGAATTCCTAGTAAATTGTTAAAAGTTTTTTATTTTCACAACTTGAAATGGTTTGAAATCATGATGTATTTTATCATAGTGAAACCCTAATAATAGAAAGGTTGTGACGCTATCTAGGTGATCGTGAATTTTTTGATGAAATCAGACAACTTCTTAGTGATCAGAGAGTCAAGCGTGTTGGATGGTCTGGCTAATATGAATGTATATGGAGTGGTGTGGTTTTCTGGAGTTGTAAAATATGTCATATTAGATCGGGATTCATATTTTATGCCCGGATTTTGGAGGGTTTTCTAGTATAATTTTGGAACCCAGTTATGCTTCAACACTTCTTTCCACCCATATACAGATAGACATACGGTGAAAAATATCCATATATTGGAGTGTATGATGGAGGTGTGCAACATATACTTTGAAGGATATTGAGAATGAAACATTCCTTTTGTCAAATCTCTGTATTAATATAACTTCCACTCATCTGTTAATATAGATCTGTTTGAGGCGATGAATGGGTGGCCATGTCATTATCTGTTATATTGAATGGAGGATAGGGAGGTAGTAATTCATGGACTCGATGTAGTGTATAGAACAGTAGGTAAGTTTCAAATTGTTCATGAGATAATGAAAGAAGTATATTACTAAGAAAACTCTTGAGCCAATTGTTGGTGGAGTCACATGGATTTTGATGTTGAGGACTATGTAATCTTAAATTTTTCCCATTAATGTCGGTAACAGAGTTTTGGCAGGGGGAATTATACATCACTCGGGTTTTTTAGGCCCTTTTAGTATCAAGGATAGTTTGTAAGTGTGGAATATCAGATGGCGTGTCCACCATGGTTAGAGAAGAACCATGGTGTCTTTTACATGACCCTTATATGTTGATATCATCATGATAAATTCCATATTATTGATTGTACAGAGATTCATATTAAGGATGATGTGATGTTTGTGGAGCATCTAGTATATATATAGGATCATCATGAGAGAATAATTCATGGATAAGCCATCCCATTAGTTCACATATTTTGAATTCATGAAGACCATGAGGAGAGTTCTTTATAGAGAGAGATGTGGACTCTTACCCAGTATGTAGGTTGTTTTGAGTTTTTCGATTCTGTATTTTTCTTAGATATGTTATTTTTTGATCCAACTATTTTATGAGTGATCAATTTTAATGAATTTTTAATTTATGATACATGAAAAAGTTCACAATTATGAAAATATAAGGACAATTTTTCTAATTGATATGAATTATACTATGTTGATGTTTAACCAATGTGGGTGAGTCATTTCCACATATAAAAGATTGTATCTTGTATAGATGTTGGAATATATTGAATTTTATGTTTTTGGTGGTGTGGTTTATTGGTTGGGGTGGTTATTGGATTGTTATTCATGGAGGTTGGATGGTTATGGTGATGTGGATTTTTGGTGATGAGGTTGTGAATGATATTTTGGGGCTATTTAGTTTGGTGTGTTTTTATAGTGGTGGAATTTTAGGTACAGTTATATACTTGAGAGGTATCTTGCGGGGTGGATGAATGGAAACATTTACTTACAAGCATGATTTGAGATTCTCGTGGTTGAAAATAATTGGAGAGTTATCTTATGTAGTTTACTATGCCTTCAAATCTGGTTAATTTTATAGATTTGGTTATTTAATGTGTTTAGAGGAGGTTCCATATGTTTCTAGTGGAGTTTGGGGATGGAGGACTATTGTAATAGGAAATTCAGTTCGTGCTAAGTTTAGATGATGCGAACTGATTGATTACGTCTGGTATAGACGGTTAGTTCATTGAATGTAAGACTATATATATTTTCCAATGAAATTATTATACATCATGTAATATTAATTCATGAAATGTAATAAATAAAGTGTGAGGTGATTGTTTTTTAGTGAAAGATGTATATTTCTGGAACCCTTAGATTACATGCCTTGTAAAGTTTTAATGATATTAAATCAGTAGTATTATATGATTTAAGTCATTTTATGAATTGATTATATTCATTTTATCATTTATCATTCCCTTTTTATTTTATTTATACCATAGGATCCCCAAATAAGACATACAACCCCATTCTCTCCCCATTGATTCATTGTATCAGGTGGGTGATTGTTGGGAACTGGTGGTGATACTTTCTCTTACATTTGGTTATTTTATTTCATTCATCTCTTAAAGAACTACTTTGGGGGTGTGGTTTTGGTTTAGGGAATGAGTTGTTCAATACTTCTGTGATCCTTTTGTGTGGTGAATGTTGATCTGTCATTTTTTCATGCAATTGTGTTTTTCTGAAATTTATTCTTCACCTTACGGTGCGTAACCAGCTGAAAAGTATTCATTGAGGTATGGAATCCCTCATTTCTATTTATTTTTTATCATGTAGGAGGGGTTTACTCTTATTAATCTATCTAATATGTTTTTTTTGTAAAAATAAAAGATAAAAAATTGGATAATTTAAAATTCAAGGGGAAGGGAAATTATTCGCATGTTTTTATGGCTTTGATATTATTATGATATGATGGATTATATGGGAATTATGACCTACTTAAAATTATGCTTGTTGGGGGATTTTTTTTGTGCTAGATTATATGGGATGTGAATTGTGTATCTATTGTTATTATTATATAAAAAAATTTGAAATTGTTAACCACATATATTTATCAAAATGAATCTTTTCTCCATTATTATGGGTCATGTGATAACACCCCCAAAATAAAGTGAAATGTGATTAATTACCCTTTGATAAACCTATAAATTGTTCATTGATGTATTTTGATGATTGGTCTTGCTTATAGGGTGGTGATGCGTGATTGGGACACACTGTGTGGATGATGGAAGACCTGTGTTCGTGATTTTGGGATAGAAAGGTGGTGGATATTTTCATGATTATTTTTAATGGTGAGTTGTTGGTTTTTTTCATGCTTTTGTGGAAGTGAGGTACTGGTTGTTTGTTAATTATTTTGGGGATGCGAGTTGTTTTTTGACATGCTTTTGGAGTGGTGATTTGGTGTATATTCTATTCGTAATTTTTGAGTGGAATAGAAATGGATTAAAGGGATCGATGATATTATTGTTATGCGTCAGTGAGTTGTGATATAATCCTTGGAAGTGATTGAAATAATATTATATAGTGGTTTAAATTGATGGGGTTTAGTTTGGATAATTGGATGGAAATGATTAATGAAAATATAAATTATAGATTTGGTGGTGATATGTGGATTATTCTTTATAAGGAAATTAATATTTATGATATTGGAATTGGTTAGAAATATGAATAAGAGTTTGTGGATTGTTGTTTGGTGTTATGAATATAGAGGTTTAATTTTATGTGGTTATTTTTTAATTGGTTATTTTTTGGTTGTGAACCAATAGGTTGGTTTTGTGTAAGGCTGCATTTATATTCATTTGTATTTTCATATGGAGCCACCCATGTCGAGTATTATGTGATGACACCCAAATATTCAAATGAGGTGTGTTTTTTCCATCATATAAGGATGATGATAGCCGGATTGTTACCCACACTTTCTTTCTCTCTCTTCCAAACAAGTCGATATACATAGTATGTGATGGATAGAGGTATGTTAGTGAACTAGGTGATGGCCCATGAATTTTTTTGTATGATTTTATGAAACTGTGTTGTGGGGTGCTGTCCCATGTGTTTTTATATGAGAAGTGGATTATGGTGTTGGTCAACTGTGGTAGGAGGAGGGAATAAGGCTAATTTTATTCAGGTTCATGATATCATATTACTTTGGTTATGGTTATGATGTGATGGATCAAGTGTTTTTGGGAGATATGGATTGTGTTCCTGATGTGGTGGGGTGGATTAATAGTTTGCGAGTATGATGTGATGTGACTCTATTGTGGGGTGATGGTATATCTTATTTATAGGAGATGGGATTAGTATGAAGTATGATGTTGGGGTGTGACAGAAATAAATTAGTCGGAAAGCAATGCAGAGTAACCTTTATCAGAATGATTTATTTGATTTTATTATACATGGATATTGTTATTTATTATAAATACCTTGGTGATGTTAGGCTTGGTAGTTGTCCAATTTATGTTTTTTATTCTTCTATTTTCTCTTGTGTGAATTAGTTTTGTTTTTTAAGAATTACACGAGGGACATTGGTTTTCCAACTGAGTATAATTGTATGCTCACCGTTTGAATATAAACTAATTTTCATGTTTTCAAGTGGACTATGTGGATTGTGTTGGACATTACTATCTTTAATATTTTCATAGTTTATGTGTCACTTATTTATATTGAATTTTTTATATATTACTTTTGTATAATTTCATCTATATCAGTATCATCTATATATTATTTTACGGTGGTTTTATCTTTCTTTTATATTATTTCATTGAGTTTATTTTGGATTATTCATCTTATATCCAAATACAATATTATTAAAAAAATATTTCCACCAATTTCCTGAGATTTTCATACCCTTACTGCTAGATTCCATCCCGAGGTCTACTAGAGGCAGGACTCAAGGGATCATTATCCCCCCCCCCCCTCATTCTAGTATCTTTAGAGGGAGGGGGTTGTGAAAAATAATTATTGATATAATAGTTATTTCATATATTATTAAAATTAATTTACAATTGTAATTATAAATGTTATTATATAAACTTAAACATTTAAATAATATTATGGATGTTATATTACTAACATGGTCATTTGAAATGTTAATTTTCCCTTCAGGTATATGATGAATTAAACTAATAAAGAAATAAAATAAATTAAAAAATAAAATATAAGATTCAAAATATTTTGAAATAATTATTCAATTAATGTATCATTATGTAGCTACAGATGTATATTTTTAGTGAAACGTGTTTTACATTATTTGATTTGATGTAATTTTTGATAACATGAAATAAATCTTAAAAAATTATTATATTAACATTTATTCTATAGAAAAAAATATAATTTTATTTATTAACAAATAGAAATTATATAAAGTCAAGGATTTGATATTTTTTAAAAATAGTGAAATATATATGTGAATCCTACAATATTAAAAAAATTTGTTCTTTTCAATATATGTTCAACACATAATTAATTGCCTCATAAATGGTATGAAACCATTAACTCATCCTCCAATTCCCCATTTTTAATATTTATCCTTAAGAATCAATACTATTAATAGTCATCAGTAAAAATAATAAATCATTACATATGATATTTTAAAACATCCCACCCTCCACCTAAAAATCCTCAAAAATTCCAATATTTTCTCACCATAACTAAAAATCCTTCTATAGTCTTTTATCTTAAAATATCCTTCATAACCTCCCATAAAAATCATTAATGGCCTAGTCTAACCAAAATACCACCCTTTGAATCCTTAAATTGAATACCAAATGAGGTGTATAAAGGAGAAAGGAAAGTCTTAAAAATTCCAATATAATGTTTTTATTTATTATATTATCAATTATATATATCAAGGTATCATTAAAAATATTAAAACACTAGTATAATCCTTGTTTATAGTATTAAAGAAATATATTTATTCATTTGTCTTTATTTCTTCATAAAACACTCTTAAAAACATACATCATTCCATGGAATGTTCTTATAAAAATGTGAATGATGATGGTTTTAATTAATAATTTATAATTATTGTTCTTAAATAAATTTCACATGTTTATATAATATAAATAAAATTATTTATTAAGAAATTATAGTCTAATATAATTTTTTGTAAATTAATAAATATTTAAATGTTAATTTAATCTTCTATAAACAGGACTTCTAAAAAATGTTTCTATATGTGAATACTTGTATGCTATCACATAAAAATATTAAATCTGTAATGTTGGATTGAAATGAACATAAAAAAATTATTTTTTATATATAATGTAACTATTTTTTAAAATACACCAACCATTACAACTATAATACTATGATTATCGTATAACATACTGAATAGATTGTAATAAATAATAAAAAAAATTATATACTAAATTAATTACAAGTAGTAATAAATTATTGATACATTGAAACTATTAAAAAATTTATAATAAAATAATACCCAATTCATATTTTAATTATTTTTTTGAGTTTACAACTTAGCCTTAACTTGGTGTAAGTTTTCCTAATCCTACCATGATTTTTTAAAATTAACTTATTTTAATCTCTTCAAAATAAAATTTTTATGAATTAACATAATTTAAATAACAATTTATTCTAAATACATTTATGTAGCATATATTTCTTATTGTTCTTTCTCTCTCATGTACCATCATTTTAAAGTTGTTAATCTATTGTAGTGAGGGTTTCTAATAAAATCACATTCATTGGAAATTATTTGGTTACAAAATCATTGAAATTAAATCATGATCTAATATAATAAATATATTAAAACATTACACAAATTTCTTTGATATGTTACTTATGTATAGTTATTTTACCCATATCATCATGCCCTTTTTATAAGTTGTTTCAATGTTAATACAAGGGTTCATAATCTTTCATATTTTTTTTGAAACACATTTTCATAAACACCAATTATAAATTATCGTTTATATTATTCCATTATTATAATTCCACTGAATTTTCATCATTTAAGTCTTTTATTTGTAGAATATTTCTCATTTTTACTCCATGAACCAATAGCTTGAGATATTATTAAGTCATAGTAATTTTTTCAGTTCGAATCCCTCATCTATCTATCCATTATTTATTTAATTTCAATCATCTATCCAACATCTAATAATATATTAAAAATAGCACTCTTTACTAGATTTATTATATTGTGTACTTTTTCTTATCTCAATAACTCTATTTTTGATTTATGAGCTTCCTCCCTCTCTATGGTATATTCTTATGATTATTCTCTCTATCCTTGTTTATATTTCTCATTTTAATCCATATTTTCATCCATTATCCATAATAATTAAACTATAGTTTTATTACATGTCTTCTTAACAATTAATATTGAATTTAATTTATACCATTTACTTTATAGGTTTTTTACACTCATTATTTCACAATTTATATTGACTTCTATTTATATAGAATGTTATACCTATCATTTAACATTAAATATATGGAAAATAATTATTCCCTAAATTTCAATGTTACAAATTATTTAATTTTTATCCCTATGTATGTAACATATTCAATATAAAAAATTATTTATTGTATTATATATCAATTTATTCTTTTGATATGATGAAAACATTGGACAAAGTATTTGATGGGTGGGGGCTAGATTTATTTATCCCATTAATTAAACTATAGGTATCGTTAGAGAAACTAGTTTGATTAATTGTTGTAGGTCTACCATTTATGTATGATTTCTTGGTTGAGGGATTTGGTTAATGGGTTTGATGTTCAGTATTATGAATTATATCACTATTAGATAACTAGTTTTAGTAAATGTGATTACTAATACCCACTTCCATTTCATATATAGATATTTTATTCCAATTTTGTTAGTTATATGAAAGTATTTATTTATTTATTACTAAGATATTTTTTATTTGTTATCAACGTAATGATAGCATCCAGTGCATTCTACCCCTTACTAGCCATCCAAAATCACTCCATTATTATGTTTCTCTATTTTCCAAGTAATCCATGAAAAAAATTTGGTATGATTTAATTAACAAACAATAGTAATAAAAATGATTTATAGTTTATATGATCTCATTTTATTTTGTAATATTATGATCAAATATGTTTTTATCCTCCAATGAATATTATAATTTTGATTCTAAAATATTCTAATATAATAAATTACAAAAGACAATAATTGGGTAGATATTAGGATCTTGTTATAGGACTTACATATATCACTCTATATGATTGAATCAAATCATATGATATGGACTATTATCAAGTTTCATGTAGTTATATATTTAATATCATGAAATATTACATATATAATGATATAAAAACACAGTAATGAAATCTAACCATTATATGAATAAAATATTAATGCTATTTTGAAATAAATATTCAATGTATTATCATTTAGAAAATAATATGTATAAAAACACAACCAATGGTATTGATTTAATGGTATTGATGTTGTAATTCATTTAAAATGATTAAAATTTACAAAATTTATAAAATTTATATTTTAGAATTCAAAATATATTTGATAAAAAAATTATAAAACCTTTTTTCATTTATTGTATGAAATAAATTTATGTACTTTTATCACATGGATGTGTTCAAAATTTATGGATTGGATTATTGAATAATTTTAAATTATAATTTTAACATGTGTTATTATTTAATGATATATGATAATGTGCATTGAATTTGATATACATATTTGTCCACATGTGAGAAGGTGTTAGAGGTGGGAATATTATGAACGTAGTAGACATAGAAATCTTAGAAGACATAATTATTGAAATGTCATTAAAAACCCAATAAGAGGATTTGAAATCAAAATTACATGGAATAAAAAAGTATAATGAATATAAAAAAGAATAATTATAATCATCTATTAATACATGAAAAGTTTCATATATAAAATAAAACTTGAATTATCCATTTCATTTTTTCCCTGGGATTATTTAAACATAGAAAGTTGATTAAATATAAAAACATATTCTTTACATGGACAAGGTATTGTAATATATAATCATTCTTTGATCATGAAGGTATGATTTCAAGGAAATATCCAAAATAGAAAAATGGACAATATGATAACAAGTGTATTATTTGAATATCATTCATCCATTATGGAACATTTTTTATAAATATTTTATAATACATTTATTACAAGAAAAGTTATTGTTGAATATAATGACAGTTTTTATGCTTTTCTACTAAGGTTAACTAAGATATTCTCACACTAATGTTGATCATTTTATTACAAAGCCTCACTAAAAGGATATTTTATTAAACATATATGTTATATCATCTATATATTATAAACCATTTATGTTTAAGTGAATCTATAATTACTTTTATTTCACAATTTACAAATATTTTTATCCAATAGGTTGTTCAATTTTTACATTTTTGAATAAAAATGGTGCATTTTTTCCTCCAATATAAATGGATGTTTTTGTTTAATTTCCTATAAAATCAAGTTGTATAAAAGTTTTGAAAATTATAAAAAAAATTATTTTGGATTTAATGATGGGTGGATACTCCCTATAATTAATGTAATTTAGTATAATTATGGAAATCTACACATCTATTGGTATTTGATTGTATAAAAAAATGAAGGATTATGATTTCATTTCTTTTTATAACAATAGAAATTATGTCACCTAATTTTTTATTTCTTTTACTTGTTACTTGTTTTTTCATTCTTCCTTCCACATTACCCTACATTGGTGTTTCGTGAATATCTTTATACATTTACAATATTATTATATTAAAAAGTACTCACATTTCTTCACATAAATCCCAATAGTTATTAATTTCAAAATTCAACACTAATTGTCAATCTATATGACTCCAGTTAGATCCTGACATAAAATTTTTAATTCTTTTATTTCATAAGTAACACATTTGGTTAGATATGTTATTAGAAAAAATTTTGATTTAATGATAATGATCACCTTATCTTTATCTCATTATCCAACCATTATAACTATTTATTAATACAAATAATTCTTTAATTCATTATATTATTATTAAGATAATAATTTTTTTATTAACTAATAATATAATAATCACATGTTCAAAATTATTTAGGGAAAAACTAATATTACGATCCACATTATAGTGTTATTTGGATTTGTTTCTCATTTATATCCCTAAGTAAACTATTTGAAAATTAGGTGTAGTTTAAATAACTAACTTGTATATTTTATTTTGAATCCCATATTCTATAATATACATATCAGGATTTTTAAAACCACTAATTATATTCTTAATCCCAAAAAAATATAACTTATATTAATTAATAAATTTACTAAATATTATTATTAATGATGACTGAAAATATATTATAAAAAAATTATAGTAAAAATTTAAAATTATCTTATAGTAACAATATTCTAATTCAAAAAATAATAATTCAGAATGTTGTAAATCATATGTACCTACTATTAATGCGAAATCTATTATGAAATTTTAAATAAATTTATCTTGTTCATCCATAGAAAATTAGCTTCTATTCAATTTTCTTTTCACATCAACACGAAAGTATGATGCATGGGTGGTATCTATTAAATTGTGTTAGAAATAGAAAAATTTATTTCAATATCATTCAATGAACTACACTTACACAAACCTCCACATTAAAGGGCGCGAGAGTCCCTCTCATGCCTCTCTCATGCGGCTAACCTAGGGTTCGTCGATGGCGGATGCCGTGACCCCTCCTACGACTATGGGGGAGGGGGGTCTTCGCCCCATGCTCCTGGATATGAGAAGAGAATCAGGTGTGATGTCCATCGATCTCCGTCCGATGTAGAATTCTTCATCCTGGGAATCTATGTTGCGCCGAAGGTCCCAGGGTGCATCTCCTGTCAACCGGTCATCCCAGTTTCGGTCCAAGAATTCTCAGAAGCCTCCTCGATGCTCTCTAACACCCTGAATTCAATATTCATGAAATTGTGACCTTTAGAAGAAGATTTTGGTAAGTATGTGAATGAAAATTGGGGGCTGATAAATCGTGCTCTAGTTGGTATTCTTGGTCCATGATAGTTGCTCATTCTCTTTACGGATGAAGACGATATGAGTAGGGCGTGGTCCATAAGCATGAAGGATTCTTCTGGGTATCATCTGCTTCAGTGGTATTTCAAGTATCACATGAATCACGACTCCCCAAACATGGAAATCTGGTTGCTTCTGCCTTGGATCCCCATTCCGTTCCAAAACCCGGGATTGCTCAGGTACATAGGAAATTCAATTGGACAGTTTCTATGTTGCGATCAGAGGATGGATTCTATGACAAATCCAGCCACTGTGAGGATCTGTGTTGAGATGGACCTCTCAGATATTACACTTGAGATTATATGGGTCGTCATTGAGGGTGAGTACATGTATGCTCAGAAAATTATTTATGAATCCTGGACATTGTATTGCTCCAATTTTCATAAGCAGGGACATGAAACCGAAAGATGTCGCACGATTTTCATGGATGATAGGCTAGGTGTGGCCGCAGCTACAGGGGATGGTGTTGTCTTCCAATAAGGTTCTTTGCCTAGTATTGCTGCAAATGATCAGGCTCCAGTTCCAGATGCACTTAAAACCAATCCTGTCCAGACTGGTGTCATCCCTACAAACAAGGTGAATTCTCCTACTGTGGAGAGGGGGTGACATTAAGTGATATGTTGAATAGAGACTCCAAGTCAGTTGGGTCTATCGGCCATGAGGTTGTGGAGGAAGTTCGGCAGGTTAATGGAACCTCTATGAGCCCAACGGTGGCAGAGGGATAGGAGGGCTTAGATTAGTTTGAGAATAATATGAACTTCCAAGCCAATGGTTTGGGCATGGCGGTTGCAAGCTCAAATTTTCAGTTTATGATAAGGGGTCTTGAGAAGAAAAAGATCTCTTATGAACCATGGGACTCACAGTAGAATACACTTGTTATAATGGCACAAGTAGTTTCTAATGACTTGATAACTTGTTCATCAAATCGTTTTGCAGCTCTGGCGGATGTTGAGATAAAGAAAAATGAAGGGCTGGAAGAGGGGAGGACTCTCTGCTCTACAATTCATTAAATCACCATGAATAATGGCTTAGTGATAGATTTCCATGACGCTGGACAACAAGGTGCGGTGAGGACAGCCAGTCCTCTTGTTGGAAGGAATGGTCCAAATGATTGTGATCCTTGCAAGGAAATCCAACCAGGAAGCGTGCGGATGAACACGAAGAAAAGTAAATCTACCTCTCCACATGTGTCTCAACATAGGCAGTGGGGAGATGATTCTGATAGTGAGAAGGAATGTGGAAACAACAGATCATCCTATAGTGACATTGTGAAGAATTGAAGTAAATAGATGATGGGCAAGGAGATGAGAGAAAAAACAGAAGGCAGGAGAAGGCTGTGAAAGGACTATTCAGATCTCCCCAAACCAATGGCGACTATATTTGACTACATGAAGGGTGGTGGAGAGAGACCTGATTTGGAAAAAGGTAATGGAGCAAGGCGGACAATCAAGGATCAGCTCACCAAAGAGAAACTTTCCCGTAGGGACCAGTACCATGAACTTTTCAAGAGATACGAGTCCTCTGAATGGGAATTAGCTACACAGGATGATGAGGGACCTGATTATGGGTATGGAGATGGGAATGGGTTTTATGTGATGTAGTCACCTTGCTTTTCTTTTCTTGCACATTACTTTTTTTCTAATAATATTTTGGGAGATCAGACGTCTTTCTTATCTGAGCATTCCTGGTATTTCAATATCATTTAAATATTTATGCCAATAAATATTCACATCATATAAAATGACATTATTCATGTTATAATGCTTATTTATATGGTTGTAAAGAAAATTTAAAATATATATTTAACTGAAAGGGATTTTTATTCTATTTGAATCTAAAATGTAAAGTATTTTTTTATGTGGATGCCATGTTTTAGAAAATAATTATAATAAATAACTTATTAAATAAATATCCAGAAAATTGTAGAGTCTTTATGTAACCTATTAAATAATTATTTGTTTAAATTGTAAAAAATATTTTAAATAAGAATGTTAATGTTGAAAATCTATTAAAAATTAATTTTTTTTGGTTATTTAATCTAGGGTTATGTTTTACAATGTATTATAAGATTTAAGATACATGATTTGATTAATAAAGATTATTTATGTTGATAGGGTCATGTATTTTCATTTTATATGATGGAATGGATAGTCAAGGTTTATGTACAAGTCATCCGAGTAACATGTATATCACTGTCAGAAACTTGAGAATATATCAGGTGTGGCTATCCTAGAAATCTTCTCATATAGTTTCTGTAATGACAATAACTAATAGAAGACAACAAAATTCTGCATTCTTTATCCTTCATGCCTTTAACTATCAATATGTTTCTATCTATTGACTTCAAAACATATAATTAAAATTGAAAAAAACAACTTGATGAGAAATAAAAACATTCCTAAAGACCACTACCACAAAAGAAAACAGTATGATCCAGCTGAAACTAGGAATGAACACAATTTAATGACTAACAAACCATTATGGTTCATATATATATATATCATAGATTGTAATAGATAAATGATGATAGAATTGACAAGAGTGGTAAAATTCACCCAGAACAGTGTTTTTGTATAATACGTACGGTTGCATCACAATGGGGAATAAATGTTTTTCCATTATGTATAGATGAATTTTCTTTTATAGATATACTTTTTTTCAAAAAAATACTTCAGTTTTTTATTAAATAAATAATTTTTTTTATTATAAATAAATTATTTTGAATGTTATAGTTATATGAGTCATATATAAGTTATCTATATTTCTTTTTGTTTATCACCAATATAATTTTACATTGACAATATCAGTTTACTATAGAGTAACGCTATTTCCAAAAACATGATTTAGATGAGTTATCCAAAGGGTAATATTTCTTGGTCAGCTAAAACTCCTTGTGCTTTAATAATGTTTATCAATGATTCTCTATTATTGGATTAATCTACATAAATAAAATTTAAATCATGTTTTTTTAATATTTATTCACAGTTCACTACCACATATCTCACATTATGCATCACTAACCTTTAAGAGTTCTAGAAAAAATAAACTGATAGGTGGGTTGATAATTCTAATAAAAATCACTGATAAAATTACCTTTTATCAACTCTAAAAAATAACTGATAAATGGGTACCCTTTGTCAGTACCTTCTTCTAGCACGGATAAAAGCCTCACATTAATAAATTATTTTTTTAGCACTGATAAATTTAACATCTATGTCGGCACTTTTTTTGAGTGATGATAAATGTAGTAGTTAGTAATTTTATTTATATATAATTCATTATATATTTTTAGATAAGATTTATATTATAATTAGAATATATATATACCTAAATATGGTTTATATAACATCATATAAAAATGAATCTTTTTCTCATAATTATATTTATAAAAAATTATCAAATTTATATTAATCAAAATATTTAATAGTTTATTTGCATTAATCAATTACAAAAAGTGTATAAAAAATTAAATATATTAATATTATATTTAAATTATTATATAATATAGAAATAAAAATATTTATTTAAATATATATTTATATTCATATTAAATAATTTAAGATATATCATCACATATAACTATATGTATATTTTTTCATATGGGTACAAGTATATATATCTCTATGTGTCTGTGTGTGTGTGTGTTAGTAGATTTGTATGTGTATATATTTATGTCTATAATTCAAATAAATGGGTCAAATTTCATTTTTAATATTTCTGCAATTTATATAATTTCATTTATTCATTTATTATTATATATTATCTAATAATGTTAGATATATATCTACTCGTTTATTATTAATTATTTATAAATAGATTTATTTACTATACGAGTAACATTTTAAATATTTTAGTAATTTCTATGAATAATATTTATTTGTTTTTTATTAATTTTTACAACTTTATATATGTTTGATATTAATATAATTAATCTATTTTAATGAATTTTTTATATAATTATTTAATTTAATAAATTTAATTAAAAAATAACAAATATATATTATTTTCAAAAAATTGTTTATAAAATTACATATAAGTATATATATAATTAAATAATAACTAAATAATTATTAAATAATAATAAATATATTTAAATAGTAAATAGATTTATTTTATTTATAATTACATATATTTATATATCAATATATATATATATATATATTTGTATTAATATTTTAATAATTATATATACCCCAAAAGTCAGTCAGAGGCTAACCTCCGACCATTTATTAAAATAAAAGAAAAGATCAGTACACTAGAAAAAAGCACAAAAACATCAACTAGAAACCATCAGAACCATACTCATCACCACACCCATGATAGAAATCTTCCTCTGCAGTGGTTGATTCCTATTCTGAGCATTCATAATGCTTCAGTATTTTGGAATACATCATCCTCAAATTCAACCGCTCCAAAAAAATAAATGCATTAAGAGATTTCATACCATTATTTAGACCTTCCCTACCTCCCTTTATTATAAATGACCTAGTGGACATCGGCTTTGGAAAAATGGAGTAATCTTTCTTCGACCGCCTTCATGGTGAGGCAATCCCGGCCTCCTGGTTCTCAAATACCTTCACCTCCCCCCTGGAAAATGCTGTTATACGAGGTCCTCGCCAATCCACCATTATTTTCATTTTCACTCTCAGAAATCTCCCCCCATTTTCCAAGGATAACCACATTTTGATAAGGTGCTGACTAATTCTTCTGAAACTTAGCATTAGCATCAATTAATTCCAATCATTGTGATTGTTCTACCATTTCATGATCTTCATAAAACACCATCCTCATTTCTTCATTTTTAGTAGTAGCCTTTTATGTTCCATTGTCCGCATTGGAACCAGTATTTACTGGGTTAGTTAACTATACATCCTCTTGTTCCATACCCTGAAAATAGTTGCTTATAAGAACTATAATGAGGACCCCTCCATCATCCTTATTCCCACTAATTTTAACAGCACATCCTTCTGAAGCCCCCACTGAATGACCATCATGCACTGCAGGACCTATTTTCTCCGCTACCACAGGTTTCACCCCCTCAACCCTGCTACTAATAGCCAACTAACCTCCAACACTAGAGCCACACTTATCATCATTATACATCCCAACATTCCCAACCTGCAGATCACTCTTCAACCGATTAAAAACTGTAGTAACCCTCAGATTTAGGGAGACCTCTTCAACCTTTCCCACTGCCAAGGCAACCGTATTCACCAGGCCACCGCCCTTCCCAGGACCATTATCACACGCCCTCCTAGTTCCTTCACCAGGCCTCATCTGTCAGACCCGTCCTCGGGGCCCGTGCCATGACTACCCCAAGCCCTCCTTCCATAGGCCAGGGGTTGGCGACTAGCACCAAGGCGTAAATCCCGGTAAAAAGGGAAGGCATTGCCTTTATAAAGTAAACACTAAGTAAAAACTGAGTATAGCAGTAAGTGCGGAAAAGTATGTGGGCCAGTATACAAACCCAAACTGAAATTAAAGTACAACTGGAAAGGGAAAACAGCAACTGTAAAGTTGAGCCATAGCGTTGAGCCGTCCACTTAAAGTCCCACCTGAAGGGTGGGTACAGATAGCCTCCTCTGCTCCTTGGGTCCAACCAACCGCTCCGAGTACGTCCCGCCCAGTGGTCCACCTCCAAGTACCGTCCTGCTCCGCAATCCTCAACCATGATCAGCGTTGTCCGTCATCTGCAACCAACACAACGTAGTGCGGGCATAGCACGTGAATGGGTGAGTATAAGCTACTCATTAGGGATTCCAAGACCCCCGAAGGTCTCCCAAAATCCCCAAAGTATAATCCAGAAAGAAAAGATTCAATCACGAAGTAACATCCAACACTGCTTAGGTATATTCCCATACATATACCTAAGTCATCAATTCTCGTTCGGCTCCAACATTCGAGCTCATGTACAACCCAGTCCACACTGGAAAAAAAAATGTAAATCCACACATGATAGCACAACACAGTCCACATAGGAAAACAAAACATAATTCAACTCACATTGGTATACTTCTTCGTATGACGATAGGGATGATCAGATATTGCCACTGATTCATCTAAGTCGTCGGACCCACAATGGATCGATAGGTACTAACCCCCGCAATGACCCAAAAAGGATCTGACCCACACAGGATCGATAGATAACTGACCCCCGCAAAGACCCACACAGGATCGGACCCACACAGGATCTATAGGCGCTGGCTCATAGAGAATCGTTGAGCGCTGACCCACACAGGATCGGTAGCACTGATCCACGTAGGATCGCTGAGTGTTGTAGTCATCGCCATTGAATCCACTTAGGATCTCTATACAGTCGTCGTCATTGTCGTAGTCGCAACACAGCCAGCTCTAGGGTTCCCGCACACAGCAAGCTCGTTCGGGAGGGTTCGCTTCACGAGCCGAGAGGCTGATACATCAACTGAAACATAGTCCATATTTGATGTATCCAAAAGTTCTGTATCATCAACAGGAACTCAACATTGTAGACGGCGCGTCAATCGGATGCCCGGTCTGAGAGTTATTGGCTTTTTCGTCCCAGGGGCCCTCTTGGTTTTTAAGGAAAAACAAACCCGACCAAACTCCACCTGCATCCAAACCTTGGGCGGAGTAATCCAAAAGATCCGTCTCACTTAGAGGAATCCAACAAAGTCGACGGCACGTCAATCGGACGTCCGGAGCTTAAGTTATGAGCGTTTCCACTCCGAGGGCCTGGTTGGTTTCGTGTACGAACCAACTCGGATGAACCCAAAGTATTCCAAAACCTTGAGTGCGATATACCGAAACGACCGTCTCGATCCAAGGATCGCATCGCAACTAACGGTGCATCGATCGGAGGCTCGTAGCATAAGTTATGGGCGTCCGACCTGAAGAAATTCGGTATTAAGGGGTTCGGGCCGGGTCGGACCCGTCCTGATACCCCCAGGGTCGGCCCAAACTAGGTTGACCCGAACTGGGTCCGGTTTCGGCCCGCTTGGGCACGGCCCAGCTCGGCCAGGGTGGCCCGGCCTAGGCGCAGCGCGCTGGGCGCGCTGGCCAGGCGCTCGGCCAAACGGCCGAGCTGTTGAGGAGGGGGGCGCCTGCCCCCCCTTGTTTGTAACCATGGACCCCCTTAATGGGGGCCGCTCAGCTGGCTGGCTGGGGGTTTGAACCCCCAGCTTTCCCTTGCCTGGTCAGCCCACCCCGGCCGGACGGTTTCTGCCACCACGGGACCGGTGACGGCCGGTCCCCTCCCAGCTCCCACACCGGCGGCCCGCTTCCGGCCGCCGGTTCCCATGCTCCGCCGCAACCCGGTATCGGCCGCGGCCTTCATTCATCCAGTGCGGCACGACAGTGCCGCACCCCTCCACCGCGGCCCCACTCCGGTCGTGGTGCTTTTGTGGTTCTCCGGCCCGGCGCGACAGCGCCGCAACTTGGTTCAATTTCACGGCGCGGTGCGACAGCGCCGCGCATTACTTTCCGCATGATCTCACGCGGTGCGACGGCACCGCGCCATTCCCGTTCCAACCACATTAGAAACAATAACATGGATAAGGTAGGAGGGTCGGCTGTGTTTGTGCGGTCCGACCCCCTCTCGTTAATCGATAGCAATTCATCATATTTTCAAGAAGAACGAAAAGTTAGTGTTCATGAACAAAATAAACAAATAAACCCCTACTTGAGCGTAGCTTGAACAGAGGTTCGTCGAACGAGGATTCGTCGCGGAATATTCGTCGCGGGAAGAGGCGTCGCGGAAGGAGACGTTGACCTCCGAAGAATCCGGCGTTCTTTGCGTTTTTCGCGTTCTTCATGTTCTTCGACGAAGAGGATGAAGAAAATCAAGAATCCCTTAGATTTTTCTCCCAAAGCTCTCAAGGCAACAAGACTCCAACCAAAAAAATAAAATAAGACACTAACTTATTTTATTAACACATCAAAAGGTTTGAAATTCAAAAGTTTGAATTAAACCACAAAATTAAATTACACAAGTTGTCATAATTTATGAAGGGTTATGCAAGGTTAGGGAAGGTGAAGGGGTAGGGTTCGTGTGGGCCCCACCTCCTTCATAACCTACAAATGGAAGCTGGGTAGTTTTTCCCAACTTCCACCCAAATATTAATCCACTTAATGTAAAAATAAAAAAAAAATCGTAATTTTTATTTTTCCTTCCACATAAATTAACAACTTCTCTCGTGTAAACGCAACTCTGGAAAAAGGTGTTCGTAAGCAATTACCGACGATGCGGTTCCATCGGTGCCCTCGGAATTCGATTCCGATCACCGGTTCAAATGATAGAAATTCCTGCTCATTCGTTAAATGAACGTACCCAAGCTAAACTTCGGATAGAAATTCCAGGCACACCGGGCCTCGGAATCAAGTGCCGTCAGAAACTGTGTTCTTGTAAAATCCCAAAGAAAATTAAGAAAAAAATTTCCATGAATTTTACGGGTCTTTACATTACTCCCACCTCAGGGCTTTACGTCCACGTAAAGATACATCATACGCTAGGGAAACAAAAATGGTTACTGAGCACGCAACTGAGCCTCCCGCTCTCAAGTGCTCTCATGGAGATTCCCATGCTACCATCTGATGCGCAGTAGAGGAATTGACCATCCACGTAGGACCCGCTTCTGTCAATCCTCGATCTCCACTGGGACCTCCATAAAAGTCGCCCCATCATAAACGTCTAGCTCCCCATGGTCAATGATATGCATCGGGTCGTGCACGTATCTCCTCAATTGTGATACGTGGAAGACATTGTGCACCCGGTGCAATTGAGGTGGTAGAGCCAGGCGATATGCTACCTCGCCAATCCTGCTGAGGACTTGGAACGGTCTGATGAAGCGTGGAGACAACTTTCCACCTCGGCCAAATCTCTGTAATCCACGTCGAGGTGAGACACGCAAGAAGACGTGGTCACCATCCTCAAACTATAGTGGTCTCCGCCTCCTATCAGTATAGGACTTATGCCGGCTCTGAGCTGTCCTCATCCGCTCCAGGATGATCTGGACCTTCTTTGTCGTGGCCTGGACCATCTCTGGTCCCACAAGTGCTGACTCCCCAAGGTCTGTCCAGCACAAAGGAGATCTCCAAGGCCGGCCATACAACGCCTCGTATGGTGCCATCCCGATGGTGGAGTGGTAGCTGTTGTTATATGCGAACTCCACCAAGGGTAGGTGGTCCTCCCAGCTGCGACCAAAGTCGAGGACACATGCACGGAGAATGTCCTCGAGAGTCTGAATGGTCCTCTCCGTCTGACCATCCGTCTAAGGGTGAAAGGCTGTGCTCAGACGTAGCTGCATCCCAAACGCCTCCTCCAACCCCTTCCAAAGCCAGGAAGTAAATTGAGAATCTCGATCGGAGACGATAGATGATGTCACACCGTGAAGCTGTAAAATATCTTGAATGTAGAGAAATCCCAAGATCTCAACTATGCCCTGCTCTCTGATGGGTAAGAAGTGAGCCGACATGGTGAGTCGGCCGACAATCACCCAAATAGAGTCATGACCTCTGGAAGTGCGTGGAAGTCCTGTCACGAAGTCCATAGATATCCCGTTCCACTTCCACTCCGGGACCTCCAAGGGTTGTACCAATCCTACTGGTACCTGGTGCTCTGCCTTCACCTGCTGGCAGGTGAGGCATCGAGAAACGAACTCTGCCACAGCCTTCTTCATGCCCGGCCACCAGTGCTATCGTCTGAGGTCTTGGTACATCTTCGTCACTCCAGGATGTACCGCCAAGGGAGAAGTTTGAAACTCTCTCAGCACCTCCTCCCGTAATGTAACTGGTACCAAGTTACATCCTCTGAAAAGGATTTCGTGCACTGCCCTAAAGGAGAAACCATCAGGTGCATGTCCTGAGGATATCTGTGCACGCCGCGTCTCACAGTCAGCATCCCCACGCTGTGCCTATCTTACCCACTGAATTAGTGGAGGGGTGACTGTGAGAGACTGAAGGAAGGTTTCCCCATCTCTATCCACGAAGGATATATGCAAAGCGGCTAGCTTCTCCATCGCCTCCTCAAGTAGCTGAATGCCCGTCCTCCTGCTGAGAGCATCGGCTACTACGTTCCCCTTCCCAAGAGTATAGACTATCCCAAAGTCATAGTCCTGGAAGAACTCAAGCCATCTCCACTGTCTCAGATTCAGGTCCTTCTGAGAGAAGATGTTTCTGAGACTCTGATGGTTAGAAAAGACTGTAGAGCGCTCACCCATCAGGTAGTGTCACCATGTCTTCAGAGCGAAGACCACTACTGCTAACTCCAGGTCATGGGTAGCGTAGTTCTGCTCATTCGGCCTCAAATAACGTGATACATAGGTGATCACCGCCTTCTCCTGCATTAGGACACATCCGAGTCCGGTCCCTGATGCATCGCAGTAGACTATGTACCCTACTCCCTCCTCAGGCAACCTCACGATAGGGGCACTGGTCAATCTTTGTCTCAACTCCTGGAAGCTCTGTTGACATCTGTCTTACCACACAAAGGGTTTCCCCTTCTTCGTAAAAGATGAGAGTGGTGTCGCAACTCTGGAGAAGTCTGGCACAAATATCTGATAGTATCCATCTAGTCCCAAGAAACTTCGCACCTCAGTCACGCTCTTAGGTGGCTCCCAATCTAGCACGGCCTCGATTTTTGCAGGATCCACTACAACTCCCACCTCAGAGATGAAGTGCCCTAAGAAGTGGACCTCAAGTATCCAAAACTGACACTTCGAGAGCTTACCCTAAATATGGTGCTCTCGGAGTGTGGCTAGTACAACCCGCAAGTGGTAGGCGTGCCTCTCCTCAGTGGTCGAGTAAATCAAAATGCCGTTGATGAAGACCACAAAAAACCGATCGAGGTATGGCTGAAAGATCCTATTCATGAGGGCCATGAACACTACTGGAGCACTGGTTACACCGAACGACATAACCAAGAACTCATAGTGGCCATACTGACATCTGAAGGTTGTCTTCTGCACGTCCTCGTCCCAAACTCTGAGCTGATGATAGCCTGACCTGAGGTCTATCTTTGAGAACCACCATGGTCCCTTGAGCTGATCAAAGAGGTCATTAATCCTCGGTACCGGATACTTGTTCTTCATTGTCACCTGGTTCAGGCGACGATAGTCGACA
This sequence comes from Viscum album, assembly GCA_963277665.1. Lineage (NCBI taxonomy): Eukaryota > Viridiplantae > Streptophyta > Magnoliopsida > Santalales > Viscaceae > Viscum > Viscum album. Next base: position 1,295,148,032 of record OY728142.1, on the reverse strand, counting down.
CACAGTCGCAAGCTTACGTCCGCCTTCTTGGCGAACAATATCGGGGAATCCCAGGGTGAAACACTGGGTCGGATGAAACCATTGCCCTGCAAGTCCTCCAACTGTACCCGTAGCTGTCGAAGCTCGGCGGGAGCCATCCGATATGCTGGAGTGGATATCGGGGTTGTCCCGGGGTACATATGAATATAAAAGTCTACCTCTCTGCAAGGAGGTAGCCCTGGGACGTCGTCAGGAAAAACGTCCGTATACTGATCCACCACTACAGGAAAACTAGGACTCCGCACGTCAAATTATCCTAGGATTAGGCTAGCCAACTGATGGGTGATGGGTTGTCCTCTCCTCTACGGAAGACCATCCTGTGCTGCGAAGGCTCCCTTCTCGCTGATGAAGGTGAACCTGCTCCCGTCGGTGCATACACATCGTACCTTGCGCCTAATACAGTCAATCTGAGCATGGATTGTAGATAAGCAATCCATGCCCAAGATGATGTTGTAAGGCCTAGACACCGCTACAAGAAGATCCCAGCCGAAGCTATCGCCTCCTAGAGTAAGGTCACACTGCCGACACCAGTGCGTAATCGTAGAGTCTGCTCCCGTAGGAGTCTCTAGCCATAAGGATCGATCCAATGGCTCTGTCGGAATCTCTGAGCTCCGAACAAGGGCAGCAGTTATGAAAGAGTGACTCGCTCCTGTGTCTATAAGAACTACAGCAAGGGTGGAATAGACACAGATAGTACATTGAATCATCTCGGGCGCGCCGTGGTCGTAGGCCTCCGCTGCCTGGAGTTGAGACCGTCTCTGCCCACTAGCTTCATGTGGTTGGGGTGGACCTCCTGGTGGTGGTGGTGGTAGAGCCTCAAAGCATCGCCCACCACATGCTGCTCGGCCAGCTCCTCTGCCTCGTCCGCCCGCTCCCTGTGGACTTCCACGGTCGACCCTATGCCTCTGCCTGGGTGGCCCCTCAACCGTCTGCTGCTCCACAGCACGGCGGGTCGGGAAATCACGAGCCATGTGGCCCTGCCCGCCGCATCAGTAGCACTGCCTGTCTCTCGATAGACTGGCCCCCCGCTGTGTGCCCCGCACAGCTGAGCCAGTGTCTTGAGGTCGTCTACCTGACTGTCTGATCTACCTGGACCCATGAGTCATCCGTCGACTGCCTGCTACAGAAGACTCTGCTACGTACTGCCCCGCGGTAGGTCTCGCTACTGAAGAAGGCTCAGTAAGAAATATCTTGATCAAAAGGGATCTCTCCAGTACTCCTGCCTGAGTCGGAATACTGAGGGAGATCAGTGATGCCCTGATCTCATGTCTCAATCCCTGCTCAAAGGTATGGGCCCGGAAGAATGGGTCTCGTACCATGTCTGTCGAGTAGCGCGAGAGATCGGTAAATCTCGACGAGTAATGGGTGAATGTCAAGCTGCCTAGCCGCAGCTGAAGAAGCTCCTGGATGCGCACTGCATGGAGGTTGGATGGGACGAACTCCGAGTGGAAGAGGCTCTCAAAGTTCGTCCAGAGGAGAGCTGCCTCATCGTGCACCAGGAGCATCAAGCTCCACCATCTGCCTGCTGTCGCTGTAGTAGGCTCGCTGCGAGGATCACCATGAGGTCTGCTGGTGTCCTCACTAACCTAAAAACCCATACCACTGCTTCCAGCCAGTCCTCGACTGCCTGGGGGTCCGTCTCCCCGCGGAACCTGGGCGGTTGATGGCACTGAAACTCGTGTAGTGCACTAAGGAGACGTGCATCGTCAGCGGCTGAGGATGGTAGCATCGGTGGCTCGGCGGGTAGAGGTACCGCCAGTGCCTCAGCTGTCAAAGGGCCATGTACCAAGGCCTCATCGCTCGGTGGGCGGTCGTCACTCTCAACTCTCGGAACCCTAGCTGGTTGCCGTCATGGGTCCATCCTGAAAAGGAAATAGGTGCGCCACGGACAGAACATTATACCTGGTGAGCTGACACAATGTAATCACAAGTAAAACTTGAAACACACATGTAATCAATGTTTTCGTTCATTAAGTCGTAAATTAGAAGTCAGGGTCCTGGTGTATCGATACGTCGGTCGCCACACCAACACTGGACTCCCTGGACTTATAACCACACCCAATACGCTTAACATTATTTCTTCACATAGAAAAAAGATCAGAGTCCCATGTTCTATGGTAGAAATGAACTCCTCTGATACCAATTTGTCACGACCCATCCTCGAGGCCCGTGCCGTGACTACCCTAAGCCCGCCTTCCATAGGCCAGGGGCTGGCGACTAGCACTAAGGCGTAAATCCCAGTAAAAAGGGAAGCCATTGCCTTTATAAAGTAAACACTAAGTAAAAACTGAGTATAATAGTAAGTGTGGAAAAGTAAGTGGGCCAGTATACAAACCAAAACTGAAAGTAAAGTACAACTAGAAAGGGAAAACAAAAACTGTAAAGTAGAGTCGCAGCGTCGAGCCGTCCATTGGAAGTATCACCTGAAGGGTGGGTACAGATAGCCTCCTCTGCTCCTCGGGTCCATCCAACCACTCCGAGTACGTCCCGCCCAGTGGTTCACCTCCAGGTACCATCCTGCTCCGCAAGCCTCAACCACGATCAGCACTGTCCGTCGACTGCAACCAACACAACGTAGTGCAGGCATATCACGTGCAGGGGTGAGTATAAGCTACTCAGTAGGGACCCAGAGACCCCCGAAGGTCTCCCAAAATCTACAAAGGATAATCCACAAAGGAAAGATGCAATCACGAAGTAATATCCGACACTGCTTACGTATATGCCCATACATATACCTAAGTCATCAATTCTCGTTCAGCTCCAACATCCAAGCTCAAGTACAACCCAATCCACACAGGAAAGAAAAACATAAGTCCACACGGGATAGCACAACACAATCCACATAGGAAAGAAAAATAGGATTCAACTCACACAGTTATACTTCTTCGTATGACGATAGAGATGATCAGATATTTCTACTAATTCATCTAAGCCGTCGGACCCACAAAGGATCAATAGGAACTAACCCCCATAATGACCCACAAAGGATATGACCCACAAAGGATCGATAAGTAACTAACCCCCGTAAAGACCCACACAGGATTGCACCCACACAGGATCTGTAGGCGCTGGCTCACACAGAACCGCTGAGCGCTGACCCACACAGGATCGGACCCACACAGTATCGGCATCACTGATCCACATAGGATCACTAAGTGTTTTAGTCGTCGTCGTTGAATCCACTGACGATCTCTGTACAGTCGTCGTCGTCGTCGTCACAATCACAACGCAGCCAGCTCTAAGGTTCTCGCACACAGAAAGCTCGTTCAGGAGGGTCCGCTCCATGAGCCAAGAGGCTGATACATCAACTGACACATAGTCCAGAGTTGATGTATCCAAAAGTTCCGTATCGTCAACGAGAACTCAACTTCGCAGAAGACGCGTCAATTGAACGCCCGGTCTGAGTGTTATTGGCTTTTTCGTCCCAGGGGCCCGGTTGGTTTTTAAAGAAAAACCAACCCGACTGAACTCCACCGGCGTCCAAACCTCGGGTAGATTAAGCCAAAAGATCTTTCTCACTTAGAGGAATCTAACAAAGTCAACAACACATCAATCGGATGTCTGGGGCTTATGTTATGAGCGTTTCCGCTCTGAGGGCCCGATTGGTTTCGTCTACGAACCAACTCGGCTGAACCCAAATTATTCCGAAACCTTGAGTGTGATATACTGAAACTACCGTCTCGATCCAGGGATCGCATCGCAACTGACGGTGCATCAATCGGAGGCCCGTATCACAAGTTATGGGCATCTGACCTGAAGAGATTCGGTATTAAGGGGTTCGGGCCCGGTCTGACCCGGCCCGATACCCCCAGGGTCGGACGGAACCGGGTCTGGGTCCGGACCGCTTGGGCGCCGTCCGGCCCGGCTGGCACGGCCCGGCCCAGCACGCCCGGCCCAGCCCGGCCGGCGCGGCCCGGCCTGGGCGCGGCGCACTGGGCGTTCTGGCCAGGTGCTCGGCCAAACGGCCGAGCCGTTGAGGAGGGGGGTGCCTGCCCCCCTGATTTGTAACTGTGGCCCCCCTTAATGGGGGCCTCTCAGCTAGCCGGCTAGGGGTTTGAACCCCCGGCTTTCCCTTACCCGGCTGGCCCACCCCGGCCGGCCGGTTTCTGCCACCACAGGACCGGCGACGGCCGGTCCCCTCCCTTCTCCGACACCGGTGGCCCGCTTCTGGCCGCCGGTTCCCTTGCTCCACCGCGGCCTGGTATCGGTCGTGGCCTTCATTCATCCAGTGTGGCGCGACGGTTCCAGACACCTCCGCCGTGGCCATGCTCCGGCCGTGGTGCTTTTGAGGTTCTCCAGCGCGGCGCGACGATGCCGCGACTTGGTTCAATTTCACGGCGCGACGCGACGACGCCGCGCATTACTTGCCACACGATCCCGCGCGGTGCGACGGCACTGTACCATTCCCTTTCCAACCACATTAGAAACAATAACATGGATAAGGGAGGAGGGTCGGCCGTGTTTGTGTGGTCTGGCCCCCTCTCGTTAATCCATCGCAATTGGTCTTATTTTCCCGAAGAACGAAAAGTTAGTATTCACGAACAAAATAAATAAATAAACCCCTACTTGAGCGTAGCTTGAACGGAGGTTTGTCGAACGATGATTCATCGTAGAATATCCGTCGCTGGAAGAGGCGTCGCGGAAGGAGACGTCGACCTCTGAGGAATCCAGCATTCTTCGCGTTCTTTGCGTTCTTCGTGTTCTTCGATGAAGAGGATGAAGAAACTCAAGACTCCCTTAGCTTTTTTCTCCCAAAGCTCTCACAACAACAAGACTCCAACCAAAAAAATAAAATAAGACACTAACTTATTTTATTAACACAACAAAAGGTTTGAGATTCAAAAGTTTGAATTAAACCACAAAATTAAATTACACAAGTTTTCATAATTTATGAAGGGTTATAGAAGGTTAGGGAAGGTGAAGGGGTAGGGTTCGTGTGGGCCCCACCACCTTCATAACCTATAAATGAAGTTTGGGTGGTTTTTCCCAACATCTACCCAAAGAATAATCCACTTAAAGTAAAAATAAAAATTGTTGCATAATTTTTATTTTTCCTTCCACATAAATTAACAACTTCTCTCGTGTAAACGCAACTCCGGAAAAGGTGTTCCTAAGCAATTACCGGCGTTGTGGTTCCATCGGTGCCCTCAGAATTTGATTCCGAGCACCGGTTCAAATGTTAGAAATTCCCGCTCTTTAGTTCACTGAACGTACCTGAGCGAAACTTCGGATAGAAATTCTGGGCACACCGGGCATCAGAATCAAGTGCCGTCAAAAACTGCGTTCTTGTAAAATCCCAAAGAAAATTAAGAAAAAAAATTCCTTGAATTTTATGAGTCTTTACATCATCCTTGAATCCTAATTCCTCCTCTTTAAACCTTCAATATGACACTTAGACACTAAATGCCCCAATTGACAGCATTGCGAAGAGTAGTTGACCCATGACTCAAACACAACATTTTGTTTCCATATAAACTCTAAACCAACTCCAATCCAAAACCACTCCACTAGAGGATTTGACACATCTACCTCAATGTAGATGTGAGGATTGATCGGGTGGCTTACAGTGGAGGTGTGAATGTAAGAACAAAGAAAACGACCCACCATATTCCCAATCATATGAAGAATTGATAGATTCTGAAAGGGCATAGGAAGTTGAGGGAGTCTTACCCATATCACGATGGAGGATCTATCTTGGTTCATGCAAAGATCAAATGACCATATCAAAAAGGAGTATTTGAAATCATTGCATCGATGAAGGGAACTAGATCAGGCCCGAATCAGATCAGCTTCCGAAGAAAAACAAATCATGAAGTGTCGTCTATCCATAAGACCAACAATCGCACGATCATGTAAATCCCATTTACTGAAGACGAATTGATCAAAATCATCAACTGAGGGCCTTCTAATATTGAAACGCACGACCAGCGTTAGATGTTATGATACTGTTATTGTAACATTACTAAATGCACCTGAAAAAACGATGGATGGAATTAAGGTTAAGTTGGACATGATTGACATGGGAATATTAGAGGAGTTGGTACAAGTGAAGAGTGAAAAATTGAATTTTCTTCCTCTAGCTACATACACCGTTTTCTAGAAGATAGATATTAGTTTTTCAAATTCTTAAATGACATAATGGTTTTAGAGAGGTATTCTTCATATATCTAGAATAATATTTCAATGACTAATTTAATATTTAATGGTCTAAGAGCAAATGAATTTCATGTTTTTATGCAAGATATAATGTATTTAGCTATATATTGTATTGTTCCTAAGAATGTTCATCATACATTAAAAAATCCATTTTTCTTTTTTATATCTATATGCTACAAATTTATAAAATTTTGAACTATGGAAAATAAAATTGTTGTCGTATTATGTGTAGTTGATATTTTTGTCCCTAAAAGATTCACTAATATGATGGTTTCCTTGATGACTCACACGGCATGATATATTTGATGATGTGATCCTATAATTAATACAATGATTTACACTATTGAATAGTATTTTAATATTATCCAAGGGTATGTCAAAAATAAATGTCTTCTTAAAGGTTTTATTTAAGAGTGATGTATAGTTGAGGAGCTATTGAATTGTTTACCAACTAACTATCCCCTGAGAAAATCATTACTTGACTGAAATATTATCACACTAGGTGTATTATTAGTGAAATAATTTATAAAATATATGATATAACAATTTCTATTATAGATTTTTAGTAGTCACACCATTACATTTTACATAACAGTTAAGAGGTTTCTCCATTTTTTAAACCCACAATGAAGTTAATAGGCATTTGAATAAATGAGGAGTTGAAATCTAGATATCAAATGCATATAATAAACGGTTTATAGGATGGTTTTGACACCATATTTATATGGGGTCATCTAAAAATATGAATTCAATTTCAGAACAATTTTGACGCATATCCTAAGGAACAGATGTTCACGTATTATTTTATAAATGTTATTTAATTTATAGTTACACATTCTATACAAATGAACATGATGAATGCAATACCATGTAAAATAGTAGAGTAAAACTTATGGTTGAGGTTTTTCATATATATCGTACCATGATAAAAATCTAATTTAGATTAATATGTCATAATTTAGGGTCATCAAACAAATATGGGGTTTAGATTATAAAACACTCCAAGTCTTTTTTTTCAATTCTAGTAGGCTGATATCATTACGGTTGTAAAAATTTATGAATTGAGAATTTCTAAAGTGGAATTAGTTAAAGACGTTTATAAAGGAAAACAATTTCTAATGGAGACACAAGTAGTGAAATTATTTTATATTATTTATCACACAAACTAACAGTGGTCAATTGTTTAGTCATCAACCAAAACTATTGTAGGGTCTGATGTCATTTAAATTTATGTTAACCATATCATTGGTACATAATAATAATTTCACAATGGTCCTTATATAAATTTGTTATTGTATGTTAGAGAAGACCAAAATGAAAGGATTTGGATACTTGATATAATGTTCAAATAAATTCAACCTTTAAAAATCTGTTCAATAATCATGTAATATTTTTCTGTATTATAAATTGTGTTTGGTAATATTATTTTCTGTTAACTGCTACATTTACATAATATTAATAAAATTCTAAACCACTTTGATAGATGATGACTTATGTACATGTCGATGCTCCCAATCCAAAGTACCAATAGGGTTTTCAACATTCTCGTGATCACAGTGTTGATGAAAAATTAAATTATGCACATTCCAAAGCTACCAATATAAAAGAACAATGTATTGATGATTTTTATGCTGAGGAAATGGAAGAGGATAAAAACCTGGTGCCCTAGAAAAAAATGGTCACCATAGCGTTATAGTGTTTGAAAAAAATTATTAAGGTGATAAATGATGGCATCAAATTCATGGTTGGATAGAACGCATGTGGCCATCCTATTGACCCCCAACAATGTCTTGTTTAGTAGTTATATTGGGATCACCACTCACATGAACATGCTGATTGATATAGATTATAAGATTTTTTTTGTTCCCACCCTTAAGACATATATTTGGGAAGAGATTAAAGACAAAGTTTGTTATAATTTATTTACTTTAATAAAAAATAATGAAATATTGACTTACTCTTATTTATACCATGTAGAGTGAAGGTATAATATATGACTCCCGAATTAATTAAGTATTAATGATTTCAAAAATGTCTCAAATATGATTTCATAAAAATATTTCAAATAATCATCTTAAATATTCTTAAGGGAATGTAAACCCTTATCCATGAAATATGTATGTTCACCTGATAAACCAACAGGCATGAGATGCCATTATTGGTCATCCTAATGAGACATCTTATTATTTACATTGTGATAGATAATAAATTTCTTGAAAATAAATGTATTAATCATGTTGATTAATAATTTTTTATTTATGAAATGAAAACATAGTTCTGAAAAAAAGAATAAACCGAAAATATCAACACACGCACACCACTAATCAAGGATGGGGGTGGACTTTAAATGGAAAAATGGAATGTATTTTATATATTCCATAATAATTTTTTGTGCAATGAAATAATATCATAATTATATTTCCATTTTAATATGCATATTTATGAATCAAAATCCAATGATGCTTCCATCCCACACCGTGTTCTAGGGAAGTATGAATGTGTAAATAAATAAGGGATGCTAATAGATGAAAACAAACAAAAGTGTGGGAATAATGTGTATGTATGACATAAAAAATTCTCTAAATCAGTATTAAATTATCATGATTACTTATTTTCTTATATTTTATAGGAAATACAGATAAGAATCATCTTCATAAATACCCAATTAACAACTACAATGAGTGGCCTTGAAGTGGCCAGAACAGTATAGCCATGTCAGAGAGTGGGTTTTGGGTTTTCAACATGAAAATATTATGAGAAAATAAATGAATATGGTGGTAAAGATTAGAAAATGGAATATTTTTTCCATGACTATATAATATAGAATAAAAACATAATTGGAAGTCTATGTTGTTATAAAATGTTATGGAAATGAATAAAATAGAGAATATAATACAATAAAAACCATTATTTCATATCCACCCCCACCTACACCACACACACCACACCATCATTGAAATAATGAATTACCCTCAAATTTATATCTTATAATAGGTAATATATATGTTTATAATTAATTATATAAAATTTGAATTAAGTGTAAAATTATATCTTCCTTGTAATAATATTTTACAAGGTGAAAATGATTCTGATTTATATGTATCAACACCCACCGGTCACCCTATGGCGAGGGGTTTCCTGTATAATATCCAATGTGATATTATACACAAAAAAACTTCCAATAGGTCATTTGAGAGTAGGGATTTACATAGCTTAAGAACTGAGCACACAACTACCTGTAACACTTGATGATTCAATTATTAACATGATCAAGTGACCTACTATAAATTTCATAGAATGTAATATATATCATGTAAAAAACTTTTTGATAAAGAGTTATTAATTCTCAAAATATTTTTCATACAATACCTTTAACAATTACAGAAAAAAGTCATGCACTGATTAATGATATTACAGAAACACACTGGGAGGTGATTTAAGTGAAAGGTCAAATCAAAAAAAAATATAAAGGATAAACTAAGGAATCAAATAATATTCCTAAAGTACCTTTACCCCATCCCATCATCTTTTGAATTTACTATCATTAAAGTTCCATGAATATAAATTATTAAAAACTACAGATATCATCAATATTTATTTTGAATAAAACATATACTGAGAGGCCATTAAAGAATATATTGTTCTTGAGAATTTAAATGATGTCCTCACACATGAGTGCCTATATGTCTTAATTTTAAATGTATACATGAGGTTTTTTTTCATGATTTTTTTACTAATAATTGATTTACTATGTAAATTATAAATCATTTCAATTCATAAAGTTTGTAGAAGTATATATCGATAATATTTAAAGGGAAACCATTATGAATAGAAAATTGGAATCATTATACTTCACATAATTATTAAAAAACAAATCTTATAGGAACCAATAAAATATAATGGAAAAATGGAAAACTAGAATAAATTTTGGAAAGAAAACATATAGATGACAGAGTCTTTTTAATTACCTTGATGCAGGGATAAGACAAAACAATTTAATCATATAAAATATATTTTCAGTCATTTAATTAATTAATCCTTTTTTAGGAAGCATTGCTATCTCATTATAGTCAATTTATATACTCTAATGATTTATTTTCTAGATTTCGTGTATGGATACCCAACAAAGATGCCAAACATTAAAACATCATTCAATTTAATATACAATACGTGAATAATTTTACAACTGAGATTCAAATTATATATTTTATAATATGTTTTAATGAATATTATTTTATGATATGGTAGGGGATAAATTACTTCAAAATCATGAATTAGGACAACCCATGAATACATGGAGCCTATCTAATTTTACAAATGGATATGTTTTATGGTATATATAATAATATTTCACTGTCAAAACATATATAAAAAGAATTACTTATTTTTTACAATGTTTCAAAAGTGTTTGAAACAAACCAATGGAAAATATAGTGGTTTCTTGTGTTTGAAAATTCATGAAAGTTACTATATACCATAAATAAACTATCATCAACAATGATTTTTTTCAAGGACAAATAAAATTTCATATCAAATATTTCTAGTAAATTGTTTATTTGTATTTTCTCAATACTAATAAGATTATCGACAAACCTCATATTTGAAATCAGAAAAAGATTTCTTAGAAAATCAGGCATCATACCTGGTGGTAGAATATATATCGATATCGTGAAGAGGTGACTTTACACTACTCAATTAGAATATTCTCTAAACATCTTATCCTTATCATTACTCAAAAATTATAATTGAAGTTTAAAATTAATATTTTACTACAAAACACATGTCCCATACTTAATACTATAAAAATTAATTTTCATTGATTCGATACATTAGGAAAATGATCAATTACTCATATCTGATTTGTAGGAATTATTGACACCTCAACATGATACAATGTGTTCCGTGTATGGATCAGAGTATCTATTATCAGTTTAATATTGATATTTTAGTTCAAAACATGTGTCACTCACTAAAAAAATGAGAAACTACAATATTATTATTTTTATAATTTATGAAAATTATTCATAAGACTTTTTTGATGTTTGGGAATAACCCTCATGTCACAATAAATAATGATGTGACAAGTATGTCTCAAAGTGCATGATTTAAGTTGAAATTTCTATTTCAATAAAAACGATATGTGTGATACTCAAAAATAAGCTAATGTATTTATATTATTTTGATAATTCAAGATAATTATTCACAGTTTATTTGTGATATATTGGAATCACTCGCACCTCAATTTGACCCAAGGTGTAATGGGTATGACTCTATGTTTTCCTTTTTATTTTAATATGAAATTTTAGAAAAAAAGACATCTTACATTTTCAAAATCAATAATATGCATTTACTATAATTTTACACTGTTTGAAAATGATCCATATGTGAATTGTGACATGTATGAATCAACCACACCAAAATATGATACATAGTGTTCCCAGTATGAAAAAAACTATCCACTATTATTTTAAAATTTACATTTAAGTTTAAAACATATTTCGGTCACTAAATGAAAATAAAAATAGCTTTTATTGTCCTAATAGATTATGAAAATAGTTATTGTGTTATTTTTGATGTCTTGGAATCTTCCACAGATCAAACTAAAACATAATGTGAATGATGTTCCTCAAAGTGCATGTTTTGAGTTTAAAATGAAATTTAAGAAAACAAGAAAATTGAGATACAAAAAACTAATAAACTCATTATGATTCTCTTGATAATTTAAGAAAAAAAATTCTTAATTCATTTTGGATTTTTAGGAATTAGCCTCACCTCAATCTGAGGCATGGTGTGACCCATATGAATCCATGTGTTTCTTTTTATTTAAATTTACATTTTACTAAAAAATATAACGGGCATACACAAAATTATAAAAAACAATATTTTGGTACTTTATGAAAAAGATCCATGATTTTTAGGAATTTACCACATTCAATCTGATACAATGTGTTCCCAGTATTAATCCAAGTGTCTTTTATCAGTATACAATTCAAACATTAGATCAAAACATGTGTTACTCACTAAATACCAAAAAAATGAACTTGTATTTTCTTGATACATTAATAAATAGGATCATATGTCATTTTATGATATATATGAATTAGTGTCAAGTAAATCTAGTGCACAGTTTGGCTTGTCTGACTCCATGGGTGTGTTTTATTTAAAATTCAAATTTTATTGAAAAAAAACAAGTGACATGTAGAAAACTATTAAAAAATATTTGGAGTATTTTGAATCATTATGATAATTATCCATATTTCATTTTTGATTTGTAATAATCAGTTGTATATCATCTGATACATGGTGTGCCTGGTATGACTCAAAGTGATCATTATCATTTTAAAATTGAAATTTTAGTTAAAAACATGTGTCACTAACAGAAAATGAATAATATAAACATCGATTCTCATGATAATTTAGAAAAATGATTCCTATTTTATTTTTTTCAATAAGAATCTATCTTACTTAAATTCGACACATCACGTGACTTGTATGACTCAAAGTGCATGTTTTTAGTCTAAAATGTCATTTTAGTAACAAATTAAAGTAACAAACTTAAAAATGAGAAAATTCATTTTTATTTTTCCATAAATTAGGAGAAAAATTTATATTACATTTTTTATCTATATGAATTAATCGTACCTCAATCAGATGCATAGTATGGTCTGAATGGCTTTGAGTGTGTCTTTTTATTTAAAATATACATTTTAGTAAAAAATCAAAATGACGTACTTGAAACATAGAAAAAAATTTATATTTTTTGATAATTTTGGGAATCTATACATAAATAATCAAATACCAATAGGAATCATCCTATCCCAATTTTGAATCATGTTGTTCCTGGTATGACTCAACATGTCCATTATCAGTTAAAAATTGACATTTTTGTTCAAAACATGTGTCACTCATTGAAAACTTATCAAAACATGCACAAATTTTCATTATAATTTTGTAACGTAATTAATAAGTCAGTTTCATGTGTATGAATCAGTCTCACATCAAACTAACACATGATATTACTAGTATGACTCAAAGTGTGCATTTTTAGTTTAAAATGAAATTTTAGTAGAAAACACTTCTGACATAATCAATACTAATCAAACACATTTGGATTGATTTGATATATTAAGAAAACTATTCCTTTTTATTTTTTGATGTATAGGAATAAGCCTTGTATCAATCTGATTCATGGTGTGACTGCTATGACTCCATGTTTGTATTTTTATTTAAAATTGACATATTAGTACCAAAGAAAGGTGATGTACTCATAACTGAGTAAACATGTTCAAATTGTTTTGATACATTAGAAAAATGATCTATAATATATTTGGGATGTGTAGTAAATAGTTGACACTCTATTAGATACATGGTATTCCCAATAAGACACAATGTGTCAGTTATTAATTTAAAATTGACGTTTTATTTATCTGTTATTTCATATTTATGTTTAATTTATTTCATTATACTATTACTGACCTAATAATTATATATTTTGATTCTTTTTCTTTATTTTTGGTTGTTTTTTCAGAAATTGATACCATGATAGAAATTTTTTAGAGGTGGTGAGAAGCTAATTAAAATCAAACAATTGATGTTATTGAATTTTTATGATAAATGATACTACCTAATTTAATTGTAATTTTTTTAAAGTGTATAATATAGAGTTTTTTATATTTTATATTTAATTTTTCTTTCCATTAAATTATTAATTTTCCACATGTTTAATTAGAAATTTTTTTCTAATATTTATTTCATGTTCGTTGTTGTAGTGTGTTGTAATTTCAATATATCACTACAGTAGTATATAATTTATCAGTGTTATTTCTAGAATGGATAATGGTCACCCTTTATCATCACGTTTTGTAGAGTTGATAAAGGACACCCTCTATCAGGTAATTTTAGAACCGATAAAGGGGTCCCTTTTTATGATACAACAGATAATAATTTCTTTTCATGTAATGTTAAAGGGATCTTACCACTACCTTTAGCACAATCTATAATAATGATTAATATAATTAAATTAATACGATATATTAAATCTTTAGTTATTGTTAGGTTCTCTGAGTATGTTAAATTTTTCCTCTTATATTTTCATATTTCCATACTCATTTAATATTTCTATTTAAATTGTTACTATATTGATAATGCATATCAAATTATTATTATTCATAATTGGAACCCTATGTTTTTTATAAATTCTTTTTTATTTTAAAAAGATACAGTTGATGAGATGCAAAATTATTCCATTAGTTATATCTCAGGTATATTATATAATTATTTTAGAATGGTTATGGAGAAATTTTCCATTGTATACTTATTTATTATTATTATTTATTTGAATGTTCTATTTTACAATTTAATTGTGAAATAATTCTATTATATTGATAAACTAAATGAATTTTATTCTAGTGAAGAAAATATAATTTATTTATGATGATTAATTAATGGATATGTAATGGTAGAGTTTGGTGGATTATAGATGGATGATTGAGTTATTTAATTTTAAATATAATTTCTCTAGAATAAATACTTCTTTAAAAGGAAATTGTTTAAAATGTCAAACATCTAATTCCATTGTGTTGGTAGTTATGGTAGTGTCCATGATTTGGATAAATTGTTTGAAATTTTATCAAAATATGTGTCTTAGGATATCCTCTTTGATAAAAAAAATCCTTAAATTAACATATCTGGGTATATTTCCACTATATTGTTCCATATTTTTATTTGTTATTTTTTAATTTCTATTATATTATTAGAAACATCTTAGTAGATATCTATGTATTCGTAGGGTTATAATTAGTGTTATTTGGGACGTTTTTTCTAATTCATAATTTGGATTCTTTAAATGGACTTTTTATTTAGAAAATCAATTACCCTAGGGTATTCTAGTGTAGTATATATAGATTTGTTAAGAGTTTTTTTAAGATAACATATCATATTGATTTTTAGAAAGTGTAATTTGATAGTGGAAATTTTTTGTATGATGTTTTAGTATCCTGAAATATGTGGTCTAGTGAATTTTTGGACATATCCTTTTACCATTGGAGGTCTTAATGAGGATTTGTTGGACTTTAAATCCATGGGAATGATATATAAATTATTTTTAATGTTGATTAGGATAATGATAATGTTTGTATGTAATATATTGCAATTATTATATCATTTTCAAGGGATATTTATCTCAAATATATCAATTTAACAAATTTCATCAAGCTAGGTATGTTTCTAATCGTTAACCAATTTGTTTTTAGTTAAGGTAGATAATGCTGTGAAATGTGATATTTTTTTCTTCATAATTGTTATTACCAATGTAAATTTTTTGAAATTATATCTATATATCATATTATTAATTTTTAAGATGTTAAATTTAGCTATGTAGATTATCTTAAATATAGTTGAAAGTCATTGAGAATTCCTATCATTTACTTTGAATAGAAATATTTTTTATTTGACATCTTAACATGTATAATTTTTTATTTTTTATTTATGGTATACTTTTACACCCAAAAATCAAATTATATATTTGTTTTTGTGTATATAATGATATAATTTGCATCATTTTATAACATTGTATATTTTATCCATGATTGAGTGTTTTTATAAGGATATTTTACCTCAAATTGAACATGTTTATATTTTTTTCACATCCACTATTAGCATGGATGATATAATGTTTATTATGATTGGATTTATAACATGGTCTTAAATCTTGTATGGATCCTACAAATAGTTTTGGAGTTCGGATTCGGAATATTTTAACAAACAACTTCGGCATTTATTAGAGGGTTTCAATTTTATTTTGGAATAACTATTTATATTGGCATACAATGTGTATTATTTTTCATATATTTATAATAGGAAATAATTTTTTTGTTATGAATATTTATTTATTTTTCTTTTTTATATTAAAATTATTAAGACAACTAAATCATGAACATGTACAGACCTTGTTTTTTCCACTTTTTTGAGTTGAGGTATGTAGGTAGTGTATATCAGGGCACTAAACTCACACAATATTCATGCACCCATGTGATACATGAATCATTGTGTGTGTGTTTTTATTTTCAAGTAGTTATATTGATGATAATTTTATTATCATGTATTTTTTATAATATAAAATTAATCCACTAATACATTGAGTGTTGGTCACCAATATTGGTAGCAGATATATATTGTCAGTTATCCTAAGTTATTTTTTTATTTTTTATATTATATATTTTTATAAAAGATATATATTGTTTCTATACCTAAATGATTAATATTTTTTATATCCTCTATGTTATCCATTATCTTTTATACAATATTATAAGATTAGAAATTTTTCGTCCATTTATAGATTCCACATGTTATAAATTTTATGTATGCCCAATGTAATGAAGGTTCTTTCAATATTTTTTTATATAATTTTGTAAAAACTGTTTCATGTAACATAACATACCTTCCAGTCCGTTATATTAACAAAAATATAATTTTTTAGGTGTTTGAGGTAGTCTGGGGTGTTTTTGAGACATGTGAGTTATTACAATCATGACTCATTTAAATAGTTTTTCAATCTTTTAGTTTTCCAATAGTGACTCGTCCTAGATGTGGCTCATATAGAGATGATTTTTTTGATAGTGACTCTTTTGGAAATGAATCATATAGTAGTGACTCGTCTGGTGGTGACTCATCTTGGAGGTAACTTTTCTGGTGGTGACTCATCTGTTGGTGACTCGCATAGTGGTGAATCGTCTTGCGGTGACTCATCTAGTCATGAATCATCTCGAAAATGAATCATCTAGAACTAACCCATCTGGTGGTGACTCATCTATCAGTGAGACGTCTGACGGTTAATCATATGGTAGTAACTCATCTTGGCAGTGAATCATTTCAATAGTTTTTCCATTTTCTAGAATTTTGTAGTTTTTCTAGTTTTTCCCTTTTCATATCTATTTGTAAAAAATTATTTTGATGACTTAATTAATGATATTTAAGGTATTTTTAAAAGGGATCAATAATATATTTATTTTTTTCATAATTTTGGGATTTCTTCTAAATATTTAACACATGTGGTCTATATGAGATCTGCTTTAATGGAAATTCAGAACATTATCTAGTTATGAATGTTCAATATCATATATTTCTAAAGAAAAGATAATTCCATTTCTATTTTAGTATGTATTTCCCTCAAGACTAGATATCCCAAATCCTTCTTCATGGAGTAGAGTAAATTGGTTACTAAAGTTAGTTTGTGTTTTCCCTAGAGAGTTTTCTATTGTATACACATCTCTATTTATTGTGAAAATAGGCTGTATTGATCTTTTTTCTTCTGGGTAGGATTTTACTTCATTTATTTTTTTTTATCAGGCAGGATGATTTTATAAATTTTATACTTGTGGATATGGTTCGATTCAAACTATGGAAATAAATGAATTTTATTTAATTAAATATAATGGGATATGGGAATATGAATAATGATCATACAACTTCTTTATTATTTATTTATGGTAATAATTCTATGGGATAATTACCCACTAAAAATCATGTATGTTGGGGGCCTTTATTGATCATCTGTCTTGTGAACTATGAAATTCATGTTGTTTGTGGTTCCTGACAAATATGTAATATATAATTGGATAATTATGTTTACTCTGTTAATGAATTAAATCCCCCAAGATCTAATGGATTGTGGGCCAACACCCATATATAAGGAAGTAAAATTTAATAAGTTTGATTTCTTTTCTAAATCAAAAAATGATTTATGTTTTCGTATATGATGTGATGTGTGTAATGGTTATGGATTGTGTTCATGGGATAGATATGATGTATGGTATCTATTTGGTGATGTGTGTAGGGGTAATGGATGAGATATAATTGTGTTGGAGGGTTGTTATGGTCGTGATGTGGTTATGGAGTGTGGCTATGGTGGAACATGGATTTGGAGTTTGCTGTTTGGATTTTGTTTCACTATTCTTCATATTGTGTTTTGTGTTGTGTTAGCTTCCATGTTGGTATGGATGGTCATAACAATAAACATGAAAAAATATATCTATACATCTTTTATTGGAACATTTTGGTAAGGTATAATTTGTAAAATTGTTTGATATTAATTACAAAAAATTTAATTTGGATTGATTTATTCTGTTATGGGGTTGTTCATTTATTCTTAGTAGTGGATGTGGGGAACATTATGATTTTTTGGTGGTCTTCTTGTAAACCTATTGGTGGGTATTGTGCGTGTTCATATATATGTTTGTATACATTTTATTTTCCTTATGATTTTTATACTCACCCAACCCACATGGAGCACTTCATGGAAATACATGCATAGTCATGTGTGGGTTTCTTTCCAAACATCCTAATGGGAGGATTGATGGCGTGTCATGTACTCTTCCCTTCTCCCTCTTCCAGAAGATAGTGAACTAGGTGTATTTGGACGAGTTGTGATGTGTTTTCCCAAGTGTCTTCTCGAAGAGTTGTGATGTGTTATCCCATGTGTCACTGGGATGAGATGCATTGTGTGGCCTAGGTTTTTGCAGGTGGGATGAGATGTGGGATGTGTCATAGGTGTTTTTGGGTAGGATTTTATGTGATATATTTAGAATAGGTGGGATTATCAAGGCTTTTTCCTTGGTATATGATAGTTCATAATTAGAGGGATAGTGGTAAGTGAACCCCATCATCAATGTGATTTATATTATATCATATTACATGGTTGCATTATTTGGTGGGAGTTACATGTTGGAGATGGGGTTATGGTTAGATTTCATGTTATGTTCTATTGTTCTCTCATTGGTGAATTAGTATTCTCTTTCCACTTGTGCAAGAGATACATTGGATGTCCTACTGAGTATAATTTTATGCTCACCCTATACATATAAAAACTTTTTTCTGGGAGGATTATGTGGACCATGCTATGTGTTACTTGTTGTACCCATGGAAAGTTGTGTTGTTGGTACTCTATTTTTGTTTTTCTGAATTTACCTTGGAGACTTTTATTTGTATAATTTTGATTTACATATCCATTATGGAATGGTTTTCTTTTTTCTTATATATATATATATATATATATATATTTCTGTGTGAGTGAGTGTGTGTGTGTGTTTGTGTCTTGGAGTTGATTACGGTTGATGCATCCTATCTCAAAATCTTATTTCCTTATAAGTGGTAATTACTTCCACATTGTGATATTTTTACAGCATTGGTGCTAGTTTTTAACCCAGGGAATACTATAGGTGAGGCTCGGGGGCCATTATCTCTCTCCCCTCATTACAATATATTTGGTGGGATGGGGTCATGACAGAATGGTATCAATGAGAGATAGGGTGAAGTTTGATGTTCATAATAATGAGGAATGCATGAGTTTTTATGAAAACATTTTTAATTGAACTTGGGCGTGATGTAATCCAGGGATACTAGCTATGAAATTGGATTTTAGGGCCCACATGATCTAGTGTACGGACTTTGAGATTGTTGAGTTACCAAATGAGATGGGTATGCTTGTATACTAGAGACCTAAGAAAGGTGCATGAATCATGTTGACTAGTATTATTATTTTTTATGGAATGTTACAATAGATAAACTGAATTAAATGGATTAATTTTAACTAAAATATATCATAATAAAAATCTATATGATCAAACTCTGTAAATCCTAGTTTCTCTTCCAGTTATGGAACCTGCTCGTCCACTACATGTGGATCAGGCAGTGAAGCTTTTTCAGGCTGGCCAAGTTGATCGATGTAGGGTTGATCAAGGTGAGGATGATGATAAGTGGTAGAAGATGTTGTAAGATTTTATGTGTAAGGCTTTCGAAAAGCATTTGGGGTTCATTTCAGAAATAGAAACCTAAAGATAACAAGTGGATATAGAGATCCATTTCAATTTGATCTATTCCTCAATGGAGTCCAAGGTCCCATTGTAAATTAGTGAAATGCAATTATCTACACTGAAATGGTGGATGTTGTACCATGGAGATAAGATGGAGGCATATGTTTCATGGTTTGACATCCATAAATAATTTTAGTTAGGCTTCCTCTCTTCAACTCAGAAGGCATAGAAGAGGTATGAATTACTCTCCCTTTATTAGGGGTGTATTTTTATACAGGAGAATGGGATTATGTTCAAGGACTTTTTTGACATATCCCAAAATATTGAGGAGTCCTGAATGAGGTCTCTTGAGAAGGCAGTATGTCTATCGATCCAGTTCGTAGTTATACAATTCCTATTGACAACATAACTATAGGATCAAATGAATGCATAAGTGATATAGAAAATTAACTCATGAGGAGGTTTTCTATGAGAGGGGAATAAAAATGGTTCCATAAAGAGAGGAGTTTTTGGTGGAATGCCTTGGGTGTCATGGCATTTGAGGTTTCAACAAGTCTGGATTTGACCATAGCATCATTCCTTTTGAACCTATTGTTTTCATACATTTTCTATAGGCTTAGGACTGATGTGTTTCTTCTGTGGGGATTGAGTCCATCATCAAGACTAGTACCCAATGTATAGTTGAGCTCAATTTAGCCAAGTTGGAAAGGTTCAATGTCATCCTTAGTAGTAGTTTCCAACGAGGTCATTCCAACAGTAGGGGAATCTAGATCATGGATCAGCTAGAAAAGATTTGATAGGTAGAGGCTGAACATTGGATGTTCCCTGAGCTTAGGTACCTGGACCCGAGTGGTTCATGGAGGTAGTCATCAGTATAGAGGTAGGGGGTGTGTATCGTCAGTTTCATATAGCAGAGGTAGAAGCACCATATGGTCTAGAGATTATTATAGGTATGACCAGTTTATTGTCTACAACTGGCTATATTTTTTTATGGAGCTTCTCACTCCTTTTTGGAACACACTCTAGTTTATGTTTTAGTATTATATATAGAAAGGATTCATGTACCCCTAGTGTTTACTATGCTAGTTAAAGGCTAAATGAACTTGTTTGATGTGTGTTAGAGTTGTAGACTGCTCATAAGGTCACATAAATATTTTGGGGATCTTTTCTATGTTGAGACGCATCTATACGATGTCATAATTTGTGTTGAATGGTTTTATTATGTGCATTCTATTATTTAATAATTTCATAGGATAATCGTGTTTTCCAATTGGGATATTTAGCGCATGGATTTTGTCTGTGCATGATTTTTATGGTGGGAAGCCGACATTTTGGGACCTTATTACCTTATTGGCTATGTTTTCAGAGGAATCAGTGTATGCTAGGATTTCAGAGGTTCCTTGGGTTTTTGGGGAGTTCCTATGAATTTTTCTTGAGGAGTTTGTGACACCACCCCCTCGATGTGATGTTGAGCTTGTGGTAAACTTGCATCACGATTCTTCTCTGATTTCAATAGATCCTTATCAAATATAACCCTTTGAGTTGTGGGATTAATAGATTCAAATTTATGATCTGATGTAGATAGTATTAATCTGGCATAGTGTGTCACCATAGGGTGCTTCAACGTTGTTCTACAAGAAGGAAGATGGTAGTATGAGGTAATTCATAGACTATATGTGGCAAAATCATGTAGGAATTAAGAATAATTTCCCACTTCTAAGGATCGATGATCTTTTAAACTAGATGATAGGGTAAAATTGTATTTCTATGTATAACCTATGGTCTAGATATCACTAGTTACGAGTGAAGGAGTGTGATGTACTGATGAATGCCTTCAGATGCAGGTATGGGCATTTCAAATTCAAGGTCATGACTTTTGGTGTTACAAATGAACAGGTAATGTTAATGGTGAGTATGAATAGAGTGTTTCATGAGTCACTATATTGGTTTTTCATTATCTTAATAGATGAAATACTGAACTACTAAATGTTATAGAAGGATCATTCTACGTATATCAGAACTATTTTATAGGATCTTAATCACCACCAGATCCGTGGAAATATGTTGATGTGTAATTTTGGGACATGAAAGTTCCATTTCATTAGACATCTGTTGTCTCATCAGGGTGTCATAGTTGACCTAAAAATGGTCAAAGAATTTTTTTCTTGGGAAACACCTGATAACATGGTAGAATTTCATAGCTTCATTGGTATCATAGGCTTTTATTAGATGTTTGTTTCTGATTTCTCTTGAGTTTCATCCTCATTGAAAATATTGACCTGAAAAGTCCAATTTTTTTATAGACTAATCAATGACATGAAAAATTCCATTACCCTAAGGGGAAGTTGTTCAGTGCTCTAGTGCTCTAGTTTCATAGGGATCTGGTATTGTTTGAGGTTTTTTGTGATGTTTTCCATCTATAATTGGGAAGTGACTTGATGCACAAGAAGGCAATGATCTTTTATGGGTCAAGAAAATTACTCCCTTAAGAATGTAACTATTCCACTAGTGATCGTGGGCTTGAAGATGTTTTGTTTTCATGGAATTTTTACTGCCATTACCTAATTAGGGAGAGATTTGTGGTCTTCATGGATCAACAACATTTTAGGTATGTATTTTCTTAGCATTATGTGAATATGCGATAATAAAGGTGGATGGATTTCTTTTAGGAATATGATTTTGAGATCACCTACACCTCAGGAATAGGGAATTACAAGGCCGATGATTTGAGTAGAAAGTAATAGAACGATGTTTATTGGGAATTTGTTAATGGTTAGACTACAATGGATGAGTTGGAAGCCTTACAAATAGATTCTAGAGTGGATGGTGGAAGAGGATGTTTTTATAAATAATGATCAAGTCATCTATGATGATGTTTGTAGAGGAATATTAGAGATGAGACTCCGAGGTAGAGGTGATGCAAGATCGTTTTGGCCATAGTGATGCTCTGGAGGGATGGTTGGAGGATAGTCTGAAACGGAAGTTGTTTCCAGGAAGGCGGTTTGTACTAGTAGTAATGAAAAAGGATTTATTTGTTAGTTCCATAGCTCATCTTTGGTAGTATATCCCAGGAAATTCTATATTGTACTATGTCATGATATTATAGATTTGGTGTCCCAGGATGAAGTTTTAAGTGGCAGAGTTTATGGTAAGGTGCTTATTTTCACAGTGGGTAAAGGAAGAGCATTATGTTTGTGAGGATTTTATAAAACCCATTAATATCCTCAAGTGGAAATGGGTAAACATATCTATGGATTTTTTCATAGGGTTACCCATAGCCTTGGGATGTTGTAATTTAATCTAGATTATCATGGATTGGTTGTTGAAATCAGCATATTTCATAGCAATCAAAGAGTTGGGAATAGTGGATTCTTTTGCTTGGAGTTTTATGAATGAGGTGTTGTGGTTTCATGGAGTTATAAGGTCTATTGTCCTAGATAAAGATACCAATTTTACATCATGTGTCTAGAGGGAATTGCATCATACATTCAAAACCTAATTGTGCCACAACACTAATTTCCATCCTTAGATAGATGAAAACAAGCAGACAATCCAGATGATGGGGGATATGTTGTGGGAATGTGTCATTGATTTCTATAGATCATGGGCACAAAACCTTCCCTTATTTTAGTTTTCTTATAATAAT
Organism: Viscum album; assembly: GCA_963277665.1. NCBI lineage: Eukaryota > Viridiplantae > Streptophyta > Magnoliopsida > Santalales > Viscaceae > Viscum > Viscum album. The sequence continues at coordinate 1,295,124,383 of OY728142.1, read as the reverse complement.
AGTTCATAATTTTCCATTTGTATGCCTCTATTTGAGACATTGTATAGAATGTTGTGTTTGTAATGACCCAAAATATTATCATGGGAAATTCCCTTTATATAATTATATCATGTAGTATAATCAAATAAAATTACATTAAGAACACAACAAAAACATTACAAAGGAAATGAAATAATAAATATTTATATAAGTTAAGAAACCTTTACAAGTGTAATATTAACTTGACCTTTGGGATAGTAATAGAGCCCTTACGAATAGTAAGATGACCATAAAAATAGAAACATTTCTTGTAAAATTATAAATAAAATATAGGCATCCAATAAATGAATTAATGATATAATTATATCATATTATGAGTGAAACAAATTGGAAACTTTTTATTAAGTGGTGGAAAATTTTCAGTTATGGATATATAACTACAAATTGATCATTAATATAATGATTAAAAATAAAATTTATTTTCATAAAAAGTATTCATAAATTATCATTTAGTGGTATTATGATTTTAATATAATTTTATGAGACCATATTTAATTTTTCAATGGGTTATAATGTCCATTATAATTTTAATGTTTGTATTTTTCAAGTCAATGATGATTTTAATTAAAAACTAAATTCATGATATTTATAAAATTAATTTTATAAAATAAAGTTCTTTTTTGAATTATATATTTAAAATAATGATTTGGGTTAAATTTTATTATTTTTTTATAATACTTGACCATTTTAGTAAATAGTAAAATACGATAATTTATGATAAATGATAAATACATGAACTATTTAGCCATTGTATATGTAATGTTGTTGAAATAACAATTATTTCAAACTCACATGCACTAGTTGTTGTATTGTTTTCACAATAATCATAATTATTACTTGTTTAGAGACAAAATAATATAAAGATTATTAAAATAATGAAAAAATATCATTCTGCTCTACTATGAATACCACCCCTCACCACCTCTACTACTCACACCTCCACAACTTTATCCCAGTCCAAATTATTTAGAATATTCATTAAAATGTCCTACCCCAATTCCAATAACTCTTGGTCTCATCAGAATAATAAAACAATTTACCAATGAATTCTTTCAAAGAGGATAAATTGATGTGGAAAATTTATCTTTTCATTTCGTTTAAATTCTTTTCAAGTTCATTTCTTATTCTCTTATCAAATCTCATAATTCAAATGGTATGATAACACCAGTACCACATTTATACTCGAATATTATTATAATAATGTAATAATTCATTATTCAACCCCTCTTTTATCAATTTTATTCTAAAAATGAAAATGTTATTCCTGAGGTGTTTATTTATCACCTTCAATGATGGAAAATTTTTACTTTCCATTATCCCCATAAAATATGGAAATAAAAAAAATTCAATGGTTAAAAAAATAAGTATTAAATCCTATGTAATTTTTTGGAATCATTATATAACCGTGATGTTAAATAATAAAACAAAATAAGTTCATTGTGAGGGATAACCACCCAAAATAATCCAAACGATTGTCCGAAACATCTTTTCTATTGATACATACTCACCCAAAATTACTAAATGAACTATATAAACATTTTATCATTTTGTGTGCTCATTTATAACTTATAACATCAATTCTGGATTCTTATTTTAATTTTAAGAGAACATACATACTCCAAACAAGGAAACTGGTCATGAAAACTATGAAAAAGGAGCACTCTTGCATGATCAAATCGAACACTATAACTCATAAAAAGGACAATAAATGACCTTAATAAAATTATAATAAATAAATTACTTGTATAACAGGTTATTAATTTATTAATTAATGGATTTAACATTATTATCCATGATATTAAGATAATGTTTAGAACCATTTTGGACATATGGTAAGAGTTTCTTCCCAAACATCCTTTTTATCCCATTAACTTATGCTTTCTCTCTCTTTATCATATTATTACACATATTTATTTTAATATAAATATTCTGAATTATATTTATATTTTCAAAACTCATCTATCTATATCATTTCATCCATCTTTTTTAGTATATACTTGTCTTAATAAGGATCGCTTTTCAATTCTTCCCAATAATAAAGCCCGATTTAAATGAACTTCCACATTTCTTACCCATTTTCATGTACCGTTCGAAATCTATTTTGAGAAAGCAAAATTTTAGAAAACAGATCATATTATTATGAAAAAATATTTTTTTAATTTATTATTTTATGAAACAAATTTACCTTTTCCACTTTAAAATATATTTAATATTTCTACAATGAAATCACAAAAATGATTCATTCCTAATCTTCCTTAAACACTCTTATTACATTTTTCACTTCAATTGGACATCAATTATGATAATAAAATACTATTTTAACTTTTTAATTTTCATATATGTTTTGAATCAATTTTCTCATGGAATGATTTATGATTTGCTAATTTGTTTTCCCTTGTGGCAGGATTATGATACCCATTTTGTTCCATAAAAAACCTTTATGTTTATTCTTCACATGGCACACATATTAAATATCATGATATTATGGGTGTAGAATGATATTTATTAATTGCATTCGGTAATATTTAGTATCATGATACATCATGTTGGGATAGGGAGTGAACCTAATTTCTTAATGGGTCTTTTTCCACCATGTTATAAAGTCTTGGAAGTTAGCCATGAATTATGTATATGTCATGTCATATGTTATTTATATATTTCTATGAATTTATGATTATATAATACCATGTTTTAAATGTTGTTTTATGTTTATTCTTATTCATGATCTGCGCATTTATGCAATCTTGTTATTCCTTCTCACCCATGTACACTGTTTTGTTCCTATGTTTATTTACTTAATATTATTTTTAGATCATCCCTTTTTTCATGTATTCATTAGGTTTTCCTATGCTGATGTAAGAGCTTAATAGAATATAGGATCTCATTATGTAGATTAAATAAAACATGTTTATATTTTTATTGAGAATATGTTTAATTATGTACCAAATCATCCAATGAAAATATAATTTACAATCTTTGGATTGTACTTGTTAGTTAATTATGTAATACTATGTGAAAAGTGATAGGGTCTCTATAGACTTTGTTAGAGGAAAAGGTTTTTTTTTTGTGGGATTATGATTTGAAAACTCTATTGAAATCCGTAGGGATAATACTATGTATAAGAAAAAATCCCTAAATATTGGTAATTGTAGAGTAAGTGGTTTATCAAGAAAATAAATCCATCTATATATACTAAAAGTGGATGTGGTTATAGCCCATATGTATCTATGACTAATAACTCTCAAAAGGTGTTCTAGGCTAGCCTCGGGTTAACCTGGTACATGACAACAAGACTTAATATGAAACTGGTTTGAAAACATCGTTGATATTCGTTGGTAAATTCATAATCTTGTTAAAAATAATAATTAAGGGAAAATGAACATAATAATATATGTTAGTAAATATATCATGGATAACAAATATTGGAACCTAGGGAATCAAAAGATAGGATGCAATATTCCTATACAAGTTTATATTTTTATGTTTAAAGATTCCTTTTATATTCTTATTAACAATGTATTTAAGCCCTTAATTATACTAACTTTTTCTTATTTTATTACTACAAATAAAATAATAGATGTCAAAAATAATTATATAAAAATGTGATAATTTCTGTAATTATATTACAAATATTATTGGAATAGTTTCTCAAAACTTTATGATAGTACTTACTCGACTTGATCGAGTTATGAATAATAACTTGAATCACATGGAACTCCCACAATATCCAAATAAATATAATGTATCATTTTTATTCATTATGACGTAAAGGGATACAATTTTTGGTGGATCCTCTGATCCCCTCCTCAAAAAACGTTGGATTTTCTCCATTGAGAATATATTCTATATCCTCCAGTGCTCAGAAGAGGATAATGTTTTACTAATAGTTTTTTATTTTTATGGGGAATCTAATCAGTGGTGAACACTAATCAAGAACCCAAATTCCAATAAGAAAATTATTTCAACGGAATGGGTGTATTTCAAGAAAATATTTCTCAATAAATATTTTCCCAAAATCCTACATCGCCAAATGGGAAAATATGTCTTCTAAATAAAGAAAAAAGGATGACTCTATCAAGGCATCTGAAGAAAACATAAAAATTCCTTCATGATATGGCTCAGTATTTGTCATGAAAAATGAATTTAAGGTGACTCATTTCTTTAGATGATTAATGTCAAGTCTATGAACAGAATTTTTGATTCGTTACTTTGACAACTATCTGTTGATTTTCGATTTTTCCCTTTTGGTTGAAATAGTGATCAGATACTCTCAATGGTCTCATGGTCTTGGGGACAAAAAGAGTAAAATGTAGACTAATATGGGTTCATCGATAGATAAATACCATAGTGAAAATACTTCCCAACATCCCATATGAAAAAAGTTTGGGAAGAATCATCATGGAAACTACATAACGGGTACTAAGATTTTCTTCAAATGTGGTAGAGACGAGAATATGGATAATAAATTATAAAGGGATATAAAAAACCCCACTAATTCAAATGAATAAAAAAAATATTCATATTCACCCTCATCTTGTAGTTTAGTGTTTTAAATGATATAAGCATAATCATTATGAAAGTCATTGCCCTATGCCAAGGGTTATTGGAAGAAATCGACAACAAAAACCTCCATGGTATAAAGGGAGGGAATATGATATCACTACTTCTGAGGTGGATCCTAACAATGTTGTGGTGATAGGTACACTGTTTCTTAATTAATGAATAAGGAATATATTATTTGATTCTAGTTCTACACATTCTTTTATATTATTCTTGTTTATTATATCTATTCAAACACCACGTTGAAATATGGACATTGAGTTATATATGAGAACAAAAGATGGGTATATTATTACATATAATGTATATAACTCCCCGTAGTTAAATTTTTTCAACTAATTCTCCCATAAAATCTTTCTATACTATCATTGGTATATTTTATGCTATTTTGGGAATGGATTGGATATCTTTATATAAATCCAGTATCAACTGTCATGCAAGGGTTATCAATCTTCACATCCTAAATCATCCTCCAATTCTATTCATTTGTAAAGAGTACGATTAATGTTCTTTAGAATAATCATCTCAAGTGTGGATATTTTTTCCTAATTATGAATCATATCATACTCAAATATTTGAGAAAAAAGGGATAACCATTATTGAAGGCATGTCCATTATGAGGGACTATATTGATGTGTTCCATAAAGAGTTGTAGGGTCTTACTCCAAATAGATAAGTTGATTTATCAATTGAACATATTCTAGGAACTCTTCCTATGTCAAATACAATTTATAGAATGGCTACCATTGATCTGGAAGAATAAAAGTAGTAGTTACAGGTGAATCTGGAAAAGGGTTTTATACACCTAAGTGTTTCAGCATGGGGTGCACCAATCATATTTTTTCAAAATAATGTTATATAAATTCTGCTTAATATTTATTATTATGATCTCAAGAAAATCAAGATTATAGAAGCATTCCCAACCACATATAGATGAAATTTTCAATCAGCTAAGTGGGGCTATTTATTTCTCAAAGTTGGACCATTGGTCAAGATATTACCAATGAAAAGTTGGGAAGGAAGATATTCCCATGATTTCCTTTCAAACAAGGTATGGACACTGTGACTTCATAGTGATGCCCTTCAGACTCAAAAACGTTCCAAAAAATTTCATGGATTTAATGAATAGAGACATTAGATATTACCTTGAGAAATTTGTGGTAGTCTTTATGAATGATATTCTAATATACTCCAAGAGTAATGAAGAATATGAGGATCATTTAAATACAATGCTAATGGATTTCTGAATGGGGAAAATTTATGCAATGTATAGTAAAAGTGAGTTGTGTAAGGAGGATGTATCATTATTGTGGCATGATATCACTATCAATGGAATATTTTGGGACCCTTCCAATACAAAGACAATTGATGATTGGCCCAGGACAATGCATGTAATGAAGATTCTTATTTTTTATGGTTTATATGGGTATTACCAATGATTTTTAAAGAACATAACAAAATTTTAAAAGCCACTAATCAATCTTACTCGAGATAAAGAAATGTTTGTCTAGACAAGTGAATGTGAAATGTTCTTTAATGTGTTGACAAAGAGTCTCATCACTACATAAGAACTCACACCTATAAAAATATGGGAACCCTTTTTAGAGTTCAATTATTCTGTAAATATTGGCATAGGATATGTACTAATGAAAAAGGATAAATTGATAGACTACACTTCAAGGGAGTTGAAAATTAATGATCAATACTATCCCTCGCATGATATGGAGTTGGAATCTATGATCTTTTTGATTTAATTTGGATGAATTATCTCTATGTGGAGAAGTGTGAGATATATATTACTGATAAGATCTACAAATATATATTCCCACAAAATGATTTTAATATTCCCTAGTAATGATGGTTAGAGATGATCAAGGATTATGACTACACAATCTACTACCATCCTGGTATGGAATATAAGGTAGTAGATTCTCTATGTATAAAGGATCATTCATCATTAACAATGATGATAATTTATAAGCATTATAAGTACCCAACCTTATTACATTACAAAATCTTGAATTTTAGTCATGAAATAACCTCCTTTCCTTTGGATGAACGTTTCAAATTTATTATTTTAGATAATTTGGATATAATACATTTATAATATTCCACATTTATAGAGAGTAGATACCACAAAAACAGTAACTATTTCATCCAAAATACAAAACTTTTAAAAATAAAACATGTTTTCATTGACAAGCCTTCAGAACAACTAACATGGCTTCCTTATTTTTATTAATCATCCGTATAACCTTTAAAAATAATTTAATAACTTGGAGTGAGAAAAAAGTCATAGAAAGGGATATAAAAAAATAATTGAAACATTAGTCCATGAATACTTGTAATGTATGTAAACATTTTCAAAAAAGATATATGTGTTACTTATATAAGAATACATTGTAAAACATGATATTACCGTTAGATTTACACAAAATATATATAACATGAATTGAAAAAAAATTTATATTGGGTTATTACATACATAGTCGAGTTACCCTCTTGTATACCTTATAATTTCTAACCCCCACAGCTACCATACAATATAACCTTCATGACTACCTTATTGGGTAACCATCAGAGTTACACATGGTGTAACTATATAGCTGACCTACAACATACACATATCCAATGAATTGGTGGTAAATATAGGTCACACCCTTTATCATAAATAATTCCCATGAATTATAACCTAATCATACAACATTAATAATTGCATAATAATACTGCTTTTGAATTTCATAAAACCGAATTTTCAAAGAGGATTTTAAAAGAAAGGCCCCATACAAATATCATATATTTGAAGTGAGACTTAATAGAGTGGATGGAATATGTATATAAATTTTAAATAAACAAAGTTATACAAAATATAAACAAGATTTATAACACAATAAATTTTAATACCACAAAAATAATAATGTACAAGTTTAACCCGAAGAATGGAATTTGGTTAATAATTCCCTTACCTCGGGTTTATCTTACATAAAATTTTATTAAACCTCATATATAATGGCTAAAATAGTGTTATTAATATCTTATAGAATCATTTTCATGTATATAAGACATAATATGATCATTTCGTAACATCATTTCACCCGTTAATTATTAGTATTTTGTTTCATCCATTGTTTTGGATGGGTTCTTTACACGATTTCCATCGTCGGTTCATATTTGATATTCGTTTCATACAGAAATAAAATTCCATAATTAGAATGAAAGGGTATTAATAGGTTTCCAGAATATATAATGATACCATAAATTATTTTTTTATCATATATTATGATGGATCATTTTATAAAACGTCAATGATTTTTTTGAACATTTTTTGCGGTTCCTCAATAATCATGATTGTGTTGCACTATATAATATAATTTCATGAATATATGTTCATTATAGAACCTAAAATATGATAAAAAATAAATGTTAAATTATTATTCAACCATAAAAAGTTTTTTATCATCAGTTTTGAAGGAATTAATAGAATTTGAAAGCACATCATCCATGATTTTGGTAAATCGGCACATCGCTGATGGTGTTTTTATTATTAGGATTAGAGGGAGAGGGACTAAAGAAAGATGATGAATATTTTACATTAAAATGATAACATACTGAATATATAATACTCTAGAGATTTTTTACCTCATGGATAAGTGTAGGGAAAGAGATTATAAGAAATGAAATAATTTGGAAAGAAAATACGTGAAAAAGGAAGAGAAATCTTACTCTTTATCTCTTATTCTTGAGATCCTCTTTATGGCCTTTGGTTTGGAAATTTTGGTGAGACCCGTTGGTCATGGATGTAGGGAAGATCCTTGGGGATGTAATTTGGAAGAACATAGACAATTTTCAAGGCATGATTATAGTGAGAGGAAGAGGGGAATGAGGTTTGTTTTTATATTGGTGGAGAGGTGGGTTTTTACATTATATAATCATTATTATATCATTTTTTCTCAATGCTATGAATAAACAAGATTCATGTGACCCGAAATTTTTATAAGTTCATTTATGTTCAAACCATGTGGTATAACATACTTCATTCTTCACCTATGATGTAGTAAAACAATTATTCATCATTTATCGTAATTTGTCATATTTTACTTGTCATAAAAAATTAATGAATTTTAGAAAAATCACAAAAATCCACTCTAACCATTTTTCAACATGTGGAGTTAAATAATTAATCCCATTTTTTTAAATAATTTTATAAATATTATTAATTATTTTTAAAATAAAATCATTAAAAAATAACAACTTTAAGTCTATAACCCTTTTTTTTACCCCTTGAAAAATTAATCATCATATAATTATCTTATAACCTTAAGAAAATAAACTAATAATATTTTTTACTATTACAATGGATCAAATTACTATTCATATTAATATTTATAAGGGTATGATACTGTTCATCAAAATACAAGATTGTTCTATCAGACTCCAAATAACTTACTGTTCACAATCGTAGATGCCCATTTTTTAAAATTAAAATCATAGAAGAAGAAATATTGTGTTTAAATGATAGTTGTAAATATATACACAGAAAACGTTTCATTAATTTGAATCATGTTTTTTATAACCTTGGGGTGTTGCATTATCCCCACCTTATGGAAATTACACCCTCACTATATTTTTTACTTATTAAAGAATTGAGGGTACCTTTACCTCATAGAATTTTAAGATTCCCATGTTGCTTCTTCAACAGTGTGGTTTTTGAACAAAACCATTGACTCCCATAATACCTTATTTCACAATACATTTTCCTTTTGATCATTAATATGAACTATTTTCTCTTCAAAAGAAATTTTCTCTTCTAGCTGAACAACTTTTTTACTCAAGACATTATATGAATCTGGCACATACTTTCTCAACATCAGAACATGAAATACATTTATACCAGTGATAAACACGAAGGAAAAGATACTCTTTAGGCGACTGGTCCAACATTCTCCAGAATTTTATATGGTCCAATGAACTGCGTAATAAGATTTCATTTCTTACCAAAATACAAATCACTTATCCATGGTGAGATTATAAGAAAAACATAATCACCTACCTCAAAAGAAAAGTGTTTTATCTTATTGTTTTAATAAATTTTCTTCCAGGTCTGAGCTGTCCTTATGTGTTGCTGGATCATCATCACTTTCTCATCCCCTTACACTACTAATTCTGGTCTTATAAACATATCTCCATAACTTCATCCCAAAATCCAGAGTTTTATACCACTTCCCATACTATGCCTTGAAAAGTTCCATCTGTATATTGGAATGAAAACTATTATTATAAGAAAACTGAAATAAATAAATATGTCGATCCCCACTTCCAAGTTTGTTCATTGAACAAGAACAAAGAATATCCTCCAGAGACAAAATTGTTCGATCTGACTACCCATCTAATTGAAGACGAAATCTTGTACTGAAATTTAATTTTATGCCCAACGACTGATGAAGGCCCTTGAAAACGTTGTAAGTGATCTTGGGATCCCGATCATATATAATGGAAAGAGGAACTCCATGTAAACTGAATGTATCCTTAGGTACTATCTAGAAAGATGATCCTAATAAATTATATCTCGAATAGATGTAAAATGTGAAAATTTAGTTAGTCGGTCAAAAATAACCTATATTTCATTGTTTCTTCGAGATGTCTTTGGTAGTCCCACAATGAAGTCCATAGATATATTCTACTATTTCCACTATGGAAATGGAAAAGGTTGTAGCATCATCTTCAATAATTTCTACTCTACTTTATCCTATTTAAATTTCAAATATTTCAAAGTAAATTCTGAAATATCCCTTTTCATTCCCTCTGACTAGAAATACTCTTGAAGGCCTTTGTATATCTTAGTACAGCCAGTAAGAACTGAAAATAATGAACTATGAGATTCACACAACAATTATTTCTTCAATTAGGAATCACGAGGCACACACAACCTTTTAACAAATCATATAATACAATCATTATCATTGGGAAATTATGGAAACTTACCCATTTTAAACATTTCTACATTTTCTTGTAGCTCACAGCCTGCCTTCTGTGATTTTTTAATTTTTTAATAATGATGACTGTGCTAAAACCTGAAACCCAATCGAGTTATTTCTTACAACAATAACTTCTAATCCAAAAATCATCAAATCACTAATCAAGGGATCATGTTCCAAATGTAATTTTCTTAATGATGCATGATTTTCTTATCTCAAGGAATCCTTCACATTTTTTTCTTTTCTTGGGAGGTAATTGATCATCCAATCATAATCCTTTATCAGTTCATGAAAATTTCTCTTCCACATGTTTAATTTATTCTGTGTGAATATATAATTTTGAGTTTTTATATATTTGATATTTGGATCGGTATAAATGATGCCTTAAAATTTTCAATGAAAACACCATAGTATCCAATTCCAAATCATATGTGGAATGATTTTACTCATGAGATTTTACTTATCTTAAAGCATATGAAATTACCTAATCATTCAACATTAGAACAAAACCAAGTCCCTTTAATGATGTGTTACTATAAATAAAAAACTCACCATTTTGGGAATGCATGGACAAAACTAGAGCATTGACCAATCTATGATTTTATTCCTAGAAGAAAAAATCCCATTATTCTATCCAAATAAATTTATCCACTTTTCGTGTTAACTTATTTAGTGGGAAAGAAAACCATGTAATGTTTTTAACAAGATATCAGTAATAACCTTCTAATCCAATAGAACTACAAATCTCTGAATCATTCATACATCATGTCCATTCATCAACCACTTTTGTTTTGGCAGGATAAACTGTTATTCGATACATATTTATAATGTGCCCAAGAAAATAAATCTATTGAAACCAATAATCATACATTCTGAATTTTCCATAAAGTTTATTTTCAATTAATGTTTTTAAATCAACCCTTAAATGTTTTTCATATTCTATTTACTCTTAGAAAATACCTGAATTCCATCAATAAAAACAACCACAAAATTATCTAGGAACTCATGAAATAATCTATTCATAATATCCATAAATATATTAGGTGAATTGGTTAACCAAACAAAACATAACAAAAATTGTATAATGCCCATATATAACATGAAAAGATGTTTTTGGTATGTCATCCTCCTTCACCTTCAGATAATTGTATCAAAATATAATGTTGATCTTGGAAAAGAATTGACCTCACTAGAGCTGATCAAACAAGTCACCAATATGAGGAAAAGGATACTTGTTTTTAAATGTGATTATATTCATGATTTAAAATCAATTCAAATTCTCAAAGAACCATCTTTCTTTTTAACAAACAAAACAGGATCACCCCATGGTGAAGTGCTATGAAAAATTAATCCTTTTTCAAGAAACTCCTACAACTAAATTTTCAATTCAATATGTTCCATTTGAGACATTTTATATGGGGGTTTTGATATTGTATTATCATTAGAAACTAATTAAATTTTTAATTAGACATCCCAATCATGTTTGAATTGGGTAACTCAATAGAAAAAATATCAAGGTATTCATTTACCACTAGAAAATCATTAGTATGAATAGTTTTGTTGTTTTCAACAATGTGATAAAGATAACATTCATTTCTATCTTTAATAAATTTCTAAACATCCTAATATATTCTCAATTGTATTGGTTATTCCTTTTATACAAACGAAAATAATTTCTGAAAAACAACTTATTTAGCTTTATTATCAATATTATCTGGATAAATAGTAAGCCTGTCCATTCCCATAATGAAATCAAACTTTACTAAGTGAAAAAAACAAGGTTTGCAGGTAAAATATTTCCAAATACCACAACAGAAAGAATTTTATAATTCTTAATTTTAATTGTATTTCTTAGTGTTGTTTTAATAATATGTTCTAGTGTAATTTGTTGAGGTGATGATTCCAATTTACCTAAAAATTCCTCAAAAATAAAGGAATGTTTAGACCTCGTGTTGAACAGAACATACGAAAATTCTGATTAATCAAACAAGGAATCAGATTTAACCTCATTGGATGTCTTGACATCTAATGACGTAGTTTCAAAAGATCTCACTACACCTTTATTCTTATAGTCATGCTTCTTTGCATCATTTTGATCTTTCTTTGGGAATCCATTTTCATAATGACCCATCTCCAAATATTTATAACACATTATAGTTTTCTTATCAGGAATAGTATTATGATCATTTTCATTACAATCTTGGGCCCTATGTACATACTCATCACATTGAAAACACTTCCCAATTTTGGTACGGGATTCTCCAGGGTGATTTTGGAATCTCTTTTCACAATCTAGAAATGGGAATTTCTTACCATCAGATTTCTTTGATTGATTCTTACCAATTACTTTCCATATGGACCCTTCTTCTCTTTGTTGTCAATGTGCATGTGATCCTCAGAAAACTCTATCTATACTCAAATAATCGAACAATTTTCTCATTACTTTTTAACTCATAAGAGGAAAATTTCCTTCTATACCTTGGCATTAATTCTGTGTAAAAGCATTTGATTTTGCAATCGAGATCCAGAATATGATTTAGAGTATACCTTGCCAGTGAGGTGAAGTTTGATTCCTAACAAACAAATGAATCTTCCTCAATTTTCTTCAATTCAGTTAATTGCCTCTCCATCCTATGTCACATAACCTTTGGAAAAAACTTCAAGGAAAATAATTTTAAATTCATCCCACTCCAAGGAAACAATATCATCTATATCAGTGATATGTTTGACCATTGATCACCACTGATTAGCATCACCTTCAAAACAATAAATTTAAATACTTTCCTTTACATTATTAAACATCCCATAACATCGAATATATTTTCAAGGGATTCAATCCATCCTTCATCCACTACGAGGTTTGAAGATCCACTTAATGCTAGATGGTGGTGTCTCATAAAATGTTCTATTGTCATCATGTTCCATTGTTGAAGCTATGGTTGTTATCATTCAGGGATTCCACCACCCATTATTTCATATATTAGCTGAACCATTACTATCAAAACTACTCAATTCTAATCCCTACCATTTTGGGCTGCATATTCGGAAGGATATTGTTCTCTCGGTGCCTCTCATCTCCAGCTTCCCTGTTTCTTCTACTGAATATCATTCTGAACAAACATATCATAGTCAAATAATCATAGTAATATTTAAATGTTATAACATTTCAAATTAAAAATAGATGAAAAATCATTTATGGAATTATAATATCATTATCCTAACCCCTAAAGTTATCTTTGATACCAACTATAAGGACTCAACCTTATTACATTACATAATCCTAAATTTTAGACAAGAACTCACTTAGTTTCATATTGAGTGCGTTTTTATGTTTAGATTTTTATAGAATTAGGATATAATACATACATAACATTCCATATTCATATAGTGAAGATATCGAAACATTATTATCAATTTCTTCTAAAATATAAAACTTTTAAAATAAGACATGTTTTCTTTGAATGGTCTTCATAAAATTTAGGTTGAAATCGTATTTTGTATTACATATCCTCATAACCTGTGAAAATAAACTAAAAACATGGGGTGATAAAAAAAATATTATGAAGGGATATATATAATAATGTAAACATTAGTCCACGAATACCTGTAACAAATGAAATAGTTTTCTAAAAAGACAGACTTCTTACCCATATAAACTTACTTTGTGAAACTTTACATTTCCATGAGATTTCCCCAAAAATATTAAACATAAATATGACTATTAAGGTTTCATGGGTCATTACATACATAATATTATAACCCTCTCATCTACCTTATAATTTTTAACCCACATAACAACCCTACAATGTAACCCTCACACCTACCTTATTGTGTAACCATCACAGTTAGACTTCGAGTAACCATATGGCCGACCACTAACATACACATAACCAATGCATTAAAGGGAGATATAGGTCCCACACTTCATCATAAACAATTCCCATGAACCTAAAAACAATCATACAAAATGAATAATGGTATAAAAGCATTACTTTGGAATTTCGTTCAATTAGATTTTAAAAGAGGATTTTAAATGAAAAGCCCCTTACAAATGTCATATAATTGATGTGAGACATAATTGAGTTGATGTAATATGTATATAAACTTAAAATACACCTAATTAAACTTAATATAGGAAAATAAATTAAAAATAAATTTTAATACCACATAAATAATGATGTAGACTTGTAACCCAAAAAATGGAAATTGGGTTAAGAATTCCCTTATATCAGGGTTTTCTGGTGTAAAACATGTTTAAAACCCATATATAATGGTTAAAAAAGAGTTATTAATATCCCATAGATATATATTAATGTTTATAACACCTTTTATGATCATTCTCATACATAATTTTACCCTTTAATTATTAGTATTTTGTTCCTTCCATTGTATCAGATGATTTCTTTATAAGTTTTTCGTGGGCGGTTTGTATTAGATTTTCATGTTGTATGGAAATGAAATTATAGGATTGGAATGTTATGGAATAAATATTTTTCCAAAATATATTATAATATAATAAATTATTTTGTTATAATATATGATTATGGATCATTATATAAAACATTAATGATGTTTGTTTAGATCATTTTTGGTGGTTCCTCGATAATCATGAACTTGTTTCATTATATAATTTAATTACATTCATAAAAGATCTTTCCAGAAAATAAAATAAGATAAATAATAAACATTAAATTCTGATTCAACCATTAAAATATTATTATCATCAGTTTTTTAGGATACAATGGAAATTGGGAACACATGGTTCATGATTCTGGTAAATCGACACATCACAGACGGTGTTTTTATTTTATGAAAAGGATGGAAGGAAGATGAAGAAAGTTGATAAAAATTTTACATGATAATGATAACCTATAAAATATATATTATTATATAGATTTAAAACCTCCTAGAAAATTTTAAGGGATGATATTATTAGAAAATAACGGATATGGATAGAAAACACAAGAAAAATGAAGAGAATCCTTACTCTTGATATCTTCTCCTTGAGATCCTCCTTAATGCCTTTGGTTTTGGAATTTTTGTGAGACCATCAGGTCTTGGAAGTTGGGATGAGACTTGGGGAGGTTATTTGGTAGAACATATACAATTATCAACACTTGAGATGTGTGATAGGAAGAGGGGTATGAGGATTGTATTTATAGTGAAGGAGAAGAGATATTTTACATTATTTTAATCATTAATATAATATTTTTTGTCAAGAAATTGAATAGACATTATTAATGTGGCCCCAAATAGTAATAATTGCACGTGAGATATATAAAATTTGTCATACATCATCATTTCATCACCTATGATGCAATAAAACAAGTATTTAGAATATATCGTAGTTTATCGTATTTTTCTATTCCTCAAAAATTCAAAACTTTCAGAAAAATCACAAAAATTCACCCTAACCATTTTTTGATATGTATAATTAAAAAAATGAAGTCAATTTTTTAAAAATATTTGTCTAAATATAAGTAATTTAATTTTTAAATAAAATCACAATTAATTCCATAATAAAAAATTGAAATCTATAACTCATTTTTTACACCATGAAAAATTAATCTTTATATCATTATCTTATAACAGTAAGAAAATAAAATAATAATATGGGTTACTATTTATAAGGGTCATATAACTATTCATATTACAATTCATAAGGGTATGTTACTATTCACCAAAAAACAAGTTGGTTCTAACAGAATCCAAATAACTTACTGATCACAACCGTAAATGACCATTTTTTAAATTGAAATAAAACAAGTAGAAAAATTAGGTTTAGTGGATAGTTATAACAATATAATTAAAACAATGTTTCATGAGTTTCAATATACTTTAATAAATCCTTGGGTGGTTACAAGTATCCATTCTTCTTATACATAGAATAGATGGACACGAGAATCATTGAGGAAGGAACATCATTAATCCCTTATCAAATGATATTTAAACTATACCTTATGTATAAAAAAGGATACACAATGAAAAGATAAGAAAATTAATAAGAAGGTGGAATCATTGAGAAAAAGGAAATCCTCAGAGTTCAAAATGGATTAGGAATGAGTCATAAGATTTGGGTCGTGATTAGGTGTACCATATGATCGAGAGATAAAGAAAGGGATTCTAAATGATGGACATAACTCAACCTTCTCTGTTCACATAGAAGACAAAAATATTTAACTAGATATCTAAGAGAACTATTGGTGGGACTATATGATGAATGAAGTAACTAAATATGTATAAAATTTCCTTGTATGTTCGAAATTTAGGTATAAAAGGAAAAATTATATGGTGATGATAAAACCACTACCATTAGAAACATGGAAGTGGAATAACATTACCATGGACAATGTCACTGCACATCCAAGGAAATCAATAGAAAAAAAATGCTATATAGGTTTTTTTAAATCATATTAAAAATACACCCCACATTATAGAAATTTGAGAGCACTTCTCACTGGATCAAAATGAATGGATATAAATAAAAGAAGAAATAAGGATACATGGAGCACCGATATTGATTTTATCCGATCAACATCCTATATTCACATCCATGTTTTGGAAGGGTCTCCAACATGCTCTATGGTCTAAGTTGAACATCAGTATGTATTAACATCCTAAAACTGATGGACAATCAATGTATATTATTCATACATTGGAAGACATGTAGAGATAAATTTCTATAGACTTAAATGACAGATGGGACCAACATCTTCCACAAGTAAAATTCTGTTACAACAACAGTTTCGAATTGATCTTCCAAATGGCTCCTTATGAAGTCCTATATTGGATATGATGTCAAAAATTATAATGATGTGATGATGTTGTGGAATACAAGTTTTTGGGACTTTAAATGGATGAAGAAATGGTGGGGATAGTGAACACCAGTCAGAAGCACATCAATGCAACCCATAGTCAACAAAAGAGTTATGCATACAATCATCATTGGGGCCTTGATTTTAGGGATAGAGGCATGTTATTCAACATTATATCTCTATGTAATAAGACCATGAGATTTTGGAAGAAAGGTAAGCTAAGTCCCAGGTACATCGGCCCATTTGAGATTATTAATCGTGTCGGAGTTGTGGCCTTTCGACAAGCACTATCACCTAATATGTCTCATGTTCAAGATGCATTCCTTGCATCCATCTTGAGTAAGTACATAACAGATTCATCACATGTACTGAATTCATAGGTGCTACAATTAGAGAATATTCATTCTTATGCGAAAAAACTAGGGAAGATCTTGGATTACAGAGATAAAGTTATACAAGAAAGGCTACACACCTTGTCAAAATACCATATTGGAACCACATGTTTGGATAAGAATCATGGGAACTATTAGAAGTGAGGAAGGAGTACCATCAACTGTTTTCCCCATATTATGTGAAACAATATTTGGAGGGGGGAATTTGGTAGTGGGAATGTAACAACCTATAATTTTATCATGATAAATTCCCTTCTTATAATTATTTCATATATTATTATCACATATAATAAAATTTGGAACATGATACCAACATTATAAATTAGGAATTAATGAAATAAGATCTTCTTATAGAAGTTAAGGAACCTTTATTGGTGGAATAATAATGTGACCCTTATAAATAGTAAATCGTCCTATAGAATAGTTGTTGGAGTTGATGCCCCAGAAACCAACTTTTTTTACATTATGATAAATCTACATTCCTTGTATCCATATTAATAAACACATTATCACATAATTACTATTCTTTTGTGTGACATGGTATGTTATAATGTCCTAAGAATAATTGTCATACTAAATGGTCATATATGATCCCTACTATGAGGTGAACCCATAAGTTCTAGGACACTATTCTTGAATATTTTTTCTATGGCCCGATGATATCATTTGAAGGGACATAAATGATATAGGCTATCAAGAGTGGGGACTCGTGAAACATTGAGTCACCTTCACATGGTGTGCACTCTTGGTAATATTTAGGAAGATATTCTGAGGACAAGATATGCCATTAGGAAATCCAACTTCATAAGTGTCATTAGATGTTCCTATATACAGATGTATGTAACGGTCCTTATACATTATGATTATTATTAATGGGTATTATGACTCACACCCTGAGATGTAATAACTAAAACCAGAATTACAAATGTTCACGGTGAGATAGGATATGTTGTGTGTGTCATTAGTAATATTGTATTAATGAATAATGATAAAGAAGAATTTTATCTTATACAAAAGTATATATCTTATTCACATTGATGGAAATGATATAGCCTAACTAAATCCATGGCCATTGTGTTCTCTTGGATAGTTCAATGCTAAGAAGTCAAATAATTGAAAATTGTGCACATAGTTTATTAGCTCTTTCATTCAACCTTCTTGATTGGATATGTTGGGGGAAATGGGATTATATAGCATAGTAAGCATTTGTATGCAATGACATGTCAATGGGACATCAAATTCATTCTCTTGGGTGCATTGACCCATTCCTAGACAGTAATCTTGGACTTTAGGCAAGCCCGCCTAATGAAAATGAGAAATAGGCCTAGACTGACACATAATAAGTGTTTTCAGAATCTCAGTTAAATAATTTATTTCTTAACAATTTGAATAAATATTATTCCATGTTGTGGTTTAAAAATTATTCAAGTATGCCAAGTCAAATTTATTTCATATCTAGTTTTTCAAGAGAATATATTTTAGATGAAATATATATTTATTGGAGTATAATGCATTTATATATATTTAATAAATAAATAGTCATTATTCAAGGACCTATAAGTATTGAGGATGATTAGTAGACCAAGATATGGGTCTGGTGAGAAATTGTGTTACATATTTTTTGGTAAAATAATATTTAAATATAATGTGAAATTTTAGCACATTTCTAAGAAATAATAGCATTACTATTAACATTTGACATAGGTTTTTACGAGGATTAATAAAATAAGAAACATCACTTGTGCTAGTTAATTATTATTATCTGGTGAATTAATTTCCTCATTATGATATTATTCTCTAATTAGACAACGGGTCATTCCACCATCTAACTAATGGTTTTGTGTGAAAAAACCATTGATAAAAGATCTCGATCCTAGAGAACTCATTTATCTACAGGAATCATCTCAAGAATGAGTGATATCCAGTTTCAACAGATCTAGGAAAAAAATTTGGATATGATTCCCAAGGTGATCAAAGGAAAACATCACAATCCCAAGGATCATCTGCACTTGTACCCAGAGACTCCTTAGGAAACATCTGAAGATAAGTGGAGCACATGTGGATCACCGATATAGGATATCTATCCTTGGATTATACATTCCTATGAAGTCACACCTCAGACTCATGGTTGAACACAATAATTATGAAAGAATCACCTAGGAGGTAATTCTTTAATTTAATTAAATTAATTATAAAAAAAATATTTTTCTCCTTTCTTCATAGTTCTGGGTTCGGTCCTTTGTCATTTATCATTGATTCACTTCTATGGATACTATTTTTTATTGTTGTATTGATCCCAGATTCTTCATAGATGTTATAAATTTTTAAATCTTGGTATACACCTATCTTGCACTTTTGTTATGCCCATAACCTCCCTGTGGTATCAGAGGGGTCATATTTTTGTTTATAATTATATAAATAATTTGTTGATTTTTTAAAATTTTATAACTTATATTTTCAATTCTTGTTTAATCATTCTTATAATCAGGATTTCGAGATCTGTTCTTCCTCTTTCATTTCTCGTAGATCTAATAGAAATGAATAATTTTATAGTTAAAGTTAAATAAAGGACATCATTAGGAAGTGTCGATGATTTACCCCAGGCAACATGATAGTACACACCATTTATCAATGTTACACGATGTTTCATCTATCATACACTCCATGTAATCTGGATCACACACTGTGTAGTTTTGTTTAGCACATATAGAGTAATTTAGAAAATACTCAGGTTGTGTGCAATAATGACATTCTGTATAGTTAATTCATACACACTGTGTTGACCTGGATAAAATAGAATAGGGTCATCTATACTATACGCCATGTGGCTCACTAGACTGGGTGTGTAGTCTCTTTGGATCAGTGTGATGTCATGTATCCTGTACATGGGTTTCCTAGATGGTGGTCATGTAATGCAGAGTAGACATAGCGTGTGGCCCACTGCGCACATCATGTACTCTAAATATTTCTGAATTTCACCACAAAATTTCATTCCCTAGGCATGTACAATGGATGGACCGTGAGGAGGGTACATGCCTTGTAGTTGGATCTACACACTGTACATTATTTTCGTTTTTACAATATTTAAAAATTTATTATTAAATTAGTTAATCCTTGAGACATATACCTTTGTGTGGGCGTAAAGCTATGCCACAACATGTGATATGTGTTTGATATATATATATATATTTATATATAATTAACATAGGCATAATGTTCAAAGATATGCACTTCATGTATGAGTTTTATTACAATTATAATTATTTTTGCATACTAAAATTCACAAAAGAATAATGTGTATAAAAGTATAATACATGCTGGGTAGTTTTGGATAGGTACTCACTAGGTTCCCTCCAAGGTAAAGGTTATGAAAAAGTATAGGGGTGAGAATCTCAAAGATATTTAGAAAAAGTATTATGATAAAAATTATTGATTAATTAGAGAAAATGATTAATTGATTCGAGCATAATTTATATTAATTTTAACTATTAAATAATTTAATGATAAATTTATTAAATACATAATGCATTTAATGTATGTTGATGATCAAGGTAAAGAACATACATTTTTAAGTGAGCAGTTATCTTTTAAATTATTTATTAAATTTAAATTGTTATATTTTGGTCCTTCTCCTCATTAATATGGACGTCTTGTGTGCCCATGTTTTCTTTTAGGTAAACCCCCTTTTACCCCTCACATGCATGTCAGTAAAAATCATATATAATGGATGGAGATCCCAAGCTATTGGAGGAATTTCATGTTAGGATCCACTACAAAACCAATCCACGAAGATACATAGGTGGATATGTGGAAAGATATAAACACGAACAATAAATTGTTCATGGTTTTCCCCCTATCTCAGGGTTATTTTATCAATCTCTCGATAAACTAATCAATAGTAATGCTCATGATCGTACCATTTATTTATTTTTTTCAGTTGTATGGTTATTAATTATAGATTTTTGATGTGCTAATATAATTAATGAACTAACATGCATACAAGATGGAACTAAAATAAAATGTATTATGTGTAAACATTTTCTATACATGTTTAATCACTTAAGTATATCCCGCATAATTTTTACAAGCATGTGAAAATATATTAAGTGAAAATTTATACATGAAGGATAAACTCATAAATTAAATATCATGTCGATATAGCCTTACATTACTTTAGTTATAATCGAACCATAGTTCAAAGTGATCAAACAGCCCCTGTTGGGGAGCTTTCAATTATTGGGGAATTTTAATTTTAGGTTTTTGGTTGACATAACTAGTTTACATCAAGGGAATACTTCTCTAGAAGGACTTGGTGTAACAGAGAGGAAAAGGATGAGGAAATCCAAAATTAAGTATTTCAGAATTGGGGAGTCCACTAAACATATCAAGGAGTAATGAGTTAATACAGTTGGCATTTGGAATGCCAACTTAAAACCATTAAAGTTGCTTGAAAATCCTAGTTGGGATAATGCAAAGAGAAATAAGAATCCCTTCTGCTAGAATGTCCCTGAAATAGGATATTAAAATTCCAATGGTGAGGGATGGTGGTTTTTGAGAAAATATTGGGAGAGTAATAGATATTAATTTTTTTATTTGTCTATGTTTTTTCTGATAATGTACTAAAACTATTATCATCTTATTTGTAGATAATCAAAAAAATGAAATCAAACATATCATTATGATCCATACTCGAGAAGAAAAACATTATTACTAGCACTAATTTCCATGATTGAAAAAGGAAACTTTAGGTAATACTTCTCCTAGAGGGGAAACATTATGTGATGGAAGACCCTTGACTAGTTGCGCCTAGAAATGAGGTCAGTGATGTGAAACTCTCTGTGTATGAGAGATATCAGAATGATGCTACGAATGTTTAGTGCCTCATGATAACATCAATGACCAATGATATCTTGAATCCACATAAGGAAATGGATGATTATATCATGATGCCTCACCTTAGGTATATCTATCAAGAAAATGTGAGATAGGAGTGGTCTTTGATCCCCAGCCTTTTGTTCACTACTATGCTTGGAGAATCTGTGCCAGCTGGACCACATGTAGTCATGATTATTGGATATATTGAGTGTCTGCAAATCTTATGGATTAAAATCCCAAATTAGTTGTGTATTGATATCACACTATCATCACTACCAAAGGCCATATCTAGTTTTATTGTAAACAATAGTTGTAGAAATAATGAAAAAACACTTATCCAAAATTCTAACCCTAGTTCACCGAGTGTATAAGGACATGGGTCATGAAAAATTTGCAGTCCTTATAGTGAATAGGAAGAGGAAGTACAAGGAAAATGGGCATATGATTTACTAATAGTCTAAATCTCCCGATAACAATCCAACAAAGAAGAAGAAGACCCAATGGTAAGGAAAGGAAATTGAGGCATTATGATTTGCATGTGAGAAGTCAGGCCACTCAAAAATGAATTGCACCCAAAGGCAAGGGGAAGACAAAGGTTCATTCGTTATCGAGTACTATCTTTCCATTTCTACAGATTGGGTCTTAAATAATTATTTGAATTCTCACATATATTTTAAAATGCAGGAACCAAGTAGATTACATAAAAATGCCAGAAGATGGGTGGATCTGCGAGCTGCCAATGGTTCAAGGCGGGATCTTATTCCCATTGATGACTACCAGCTCACAATGAAGAAAAAAATTATTTTGGTTTTACAAGGTTGTTATTATGTACCAAGTGTTACAAAGAACGTAATTTCTATATCTATTGTAGATACATATTGATTTATTTCCATGTTCATTAATAGATGCTGTGAATTTTATAAGGATAACATATGTTATGGTATGGTATATTTAAATAACATTATGAATGTTTTAAATTAAAATAACTTATATTTGGAAACTTTTAATGATCCCTATTCACATTACTCATATAACACCCAGTTGTGGCATGACCACCTTGGTCGTATAAATGAGATGTGCCTGAAAAATCTATTTCAAGATTGTTACTTAGACTCTTCTGATCTAAAAACACTTTATAGATGTCACATTTGTTTAGAAGGAAAAATGAACAATCCATAATTGGGTAGATATAGTGAAAGATTCAAAGAGATTCTTTGATTGTTACAGACTGATGTGTGTGTACCATTTCGAGTAGAATCTATAGGTGGATATTCACACTTCATTACCTGTTCTGATGACTTGAGTAGATATGTCTATGTCTACATAATGAGGTATAATCTTGAGTCCTTTTATAAATTCATAGAGTTTAATAATGAAGTAGAGAATCAACTTGGTTGGATGATAAGGAATCTTCTATCAGATCGAGGTAGATAATAACTTTTCGAAGAGTTCATCGCCTATTTAAATGAGTCTAGGATTATATCTCAACACACTACACCTTATACAGAGTAGTGAAATGGTGTTATTGAAATGAGTAACCACACTTTATTTGATATGATACGGTCGATGTTGAGTCATGTATATCTTTCATTATCTTTATTGTGATATGCATTGAAAAATATGACAAACACAATAAACCAAGTACCAAATAAGGCGGAAAATGGGATTCCCTTAAAGATATGGGGTGAAATGAAACTCTCATTTCATCACACATGTGTATGGGGATGTGAGGAATTTGTTAAGGATTTATTAAGAAAGAAACCAACACCACAGGTCATGATTTTTATCTTTATAGGGTATCCCAAGGAAACAAATGTTTGCTACCTATAAGAATCCTAAAACAAGAATGTAATTATTGCCAGACATGTCATCTTTCTTCAGAAGGATCACATACTCTTAAAGGATAGTGGGAGTTATATTGACTTCGATGAAGTTGATGCTCACAATACATAGAAGTTGGTTAAGAAATAAGCTCCACAGTTCCTCATGGATGAGTTAGTTCTTAAAACACAAGTAATGTGTAGGACTACAAGAGAGGTAAGTGATCCAAAGAGATATAGTTTCTTTTTCACAGAGGATGGTGACTCATTATTGTTGGAAAATAAAGATCATATCTTCTAAAAGGAAGCAATAGAGTGCTCAGAAGCCGGAAGATAACTAGAAGCTATGAATTCTAAGATAGATTCCAGGTATCAGAACCGTGTCTAGGTTCTAGAAGATCTTCTAGTTGATGTAAATCCTATTAGGTAAAAATTGTTAATCCACAATAAATTGGAAATGGAAGGTCATGTTAGAACCTATAATTCAAAGATAGTGGCAAAAGGTTTTAAATAGTGTCATAGAATTTTCTATGATGAAGCTTTTTTTCCTGTTTCTATTCTTAAATCCATAAGAATCATTCTTTCCATATCATCATTCCATGATGAAGAGATTTGTTATAAGGATATTTAAACATTATTCCCTAATGGGGACTTCAAGAAGATGCCTATATGACTCAAATAGAAGGGTTTGTGACACTAGGTGATGCTAAAATCGTATTGAAGTTGCAAAGATTCATTTATGGATTAAAGAATGCATCCAGATGATGGATCATTCAACTTGATGAATCCATCAGAGAATTTGGTTTCATTAAGAATGAATGTGATACATGTGTTTACAAGTGGATTAATGGGAATTTTTTTATCCTAGTTGGGTATTTTTCAAATATACTACTAATTGTAAATAACATACCATTCTAGCAGTTAGTCAAGGATTGGTTGATCAAGTGCTTGTCCAGGAATGACGTATGAAAAGTAGCCTATATTATAGAGGTAAATATCATTCAAGACAGATCCAAGAGATTGACTGGACTAAGTCAATATACATATATTGACCAGATAATAAAAAGATTTTGTATGGGAAAAACTAAGGGGGAGTTGTTCTAGTGTTACAGTGTATACATCTTTTTAAGAAAATGTATCCCCAGAAAAAACATGAGAATGTTGGGATGAGTAATATTCCATATTCTTTATCAATATGATCTATCACTTATTCCATGTTATGTAACAGGTTGATTTTTCCTATACACTAAGTGTGGTAGGTAGATATCATGAAAATACAGGAGTATAACATTGGACTACTATCAAGACTATCCTTAAGTATCTGAGAAGAACTAAGAATATGATACTTCTATATAGAGGAGATGATGATCTTTTAATCATAGGGTATGTTGATGATATTTTTCATATAGGGAATAATAGTCTGAAGTCGCAATCAAGATATGTTTTCTATCTCAATGGATGAGTTGTGATCTGGAAAAGATTAAATCAGCCAGTTTCCCCTAATTTTGAAGAGGATTCTGAATACATAACAACTTCTGATGTAGCCAAAGTATCCTTCTGGATTTGAAACATTGTATAGGATCTTGATGTGGTACCTAGTAGTACAGATCTCATTACATTACATTATGATAGTACTGCAATGGTGTCTCTTGAAAAGGATACAAGGTCACGTCAATGTACAAATAACACACTCTGGAAGTATCACCTCTTTAGTGATTTCTATCAAAGGGGAGAAGTTATATTGAGTAGAGTTTCCACAGAAGAGAACATGGAGGACCCTTTGACTAGAGGCATTTCTCAATAGAAGTATGAATATCTTGTGAGTGCTAGCAGACTAAAGGTTGTTAGATTTTCGGTATAGATAAAGTGGGAGTCTTTTAGAGTTGGTTCCCAAGAAAAAAACTTATTTCTACTTTATGATAAATCTATATTCATTGGATAAATATTAATAAAATATTTAACACGTAAATATTGTTCTTATGTGTGACATAGTATGAGATAATTTCCTAAGAATATTTGTCGCACTAAAACGTCATAGAGGATCCCTAATATGATGAGAACCCAGCATTACCATGAAACTATTATTGAATATATGTTTTATAGCATGATGATATCATTTTGAGGGACACCAATTTTACATGCTATCATTGGTGGGGTCCCATGAAACATTGAGTCACATTCTCATGGTGTGTGCCCTTGGTAATATCCATGAAGATATTATGAGAACAAGACCCACCAGTATGAAATCTACATACGTAAGTTTCATTGGATGTATCTATCTATTGATGGGTATATTGGTCCTTATACTTTAGGATTATTATAAATGGGTATTATAACTCATTAACAGAGATGTATTAATGAAATACATGATTAAATATGTTCACAGTGAGGTAGGATATGATGGGTGCATCACAAGTAACATTGTATTAAAAAATAATGTGAGAAATGAGTTTTCACTTCTACCGAAGTAGATATCTCAAGCCCTTTTTTGGAAATGATATAGACTAACTAAATCCATGACCATGGTGTTATCTATGAATGTTCAATTCTGAGAAGTCAAGAATGATAAATCGAGCACATGGGTTGATGGCACATGTTTACAACCTACTGGATTAGAGATATCGGGTCAAAGGGATTATATTTCACAGTAAGCATTCATATGAGGTGACATGTCTTTATGAAATCAACTTATTTCTCTTGTGTTCCATTACCTAGTCATAGATTGTAATCTTGTAATTTAAGCAATCCATCCTAATACCAATGAGAAAGAGGCCCAGAGGGTCACACAATAAGTGTTTTTAGTATCTCAGTTAAATAATTTATTATTTAACAAGTTGAATAAATATTTTTCTCATATGGTATTTAACAATTATTCATGTTTGTCTCATCGCATTTATTTTATCACTAGTTATCAAGATAATATATTGAAGACGAAATATTTATTTATCAGCAAATAATTCAGTTATATTTATTTAATAAATAAATAATTATTATTCAAGGTCCGGTAAATATTGAAGAGGATTGGTAGACCAAGTTGTGCGTCTGGTAGGAAATAACATTAAATATTATTTTGATAAATAATAATTTAATATAATATGAATGTAAATCGTGTTTCATTGAAAAATGAAATTTCTATTAGTATTTTACATGGGGTTTCACATGGAATATTAAAATAAGTAACGACACTTGTGCTATTTATTTTTTATTACCTGGTGAATGAAATTACTAATTATGTTATTATTGTAACGACCCAAAGTTTTTAAATGGAAAATTTCCTTCTTATATTTATGGCATAAAAAAACATGAAAAAAACAAAATAATGAACTAATAAGTGATAAGTGGCCTTTAAACATAAGTTTGTCACTCCTATGTTTGGAATTTTAAAAAATCTGACATACATGGTTGTGTTCAAGATGATTTTTGGAGTCTAATGAAACAAAAATACTTTTTAGTGAATAGTATCCTACCCTTATGAATAGTAACCTACCCTTATGAATAGTAATATGACCCTTATGAATAGTAAATAAGAGTAACATTACCTATGAATAATAAAATAAGATTTAGACATCTTAGAAAGTGATAATTTGACCTTAGTAAGTGTTTTTGTATTTTGTAAGTCATAAATAATTAATTATAATTAATTTATTTATTTATTTAATTAAAATGTATTTAATCAATGTCTAATAGTTTTTAGATAATTTTATAAGACCCTATGTGATTTTTGAAAAAACTATAAAATCAGTTTTAATCTTAAAAACTTTTTTTAAAAGTAAATTATGATTTTAATTAAATATTAAATTAATAATATTTAGAAAATTGTTTTTGAAAAATGGTCTTAAGTTTTGGATTCTACACGTCGAAAAATGGATGGGGTAAATTTTTGGGATTTTTCTGAGAAACATGAATTTTTGGTGAATAGTAGAATACATTAATTTACCATATGAATACATTTTAATTAAAACCCACTATTTCAGACATCACAAGTGATGTAAGCACCCAAATCCGGAACTCACATGCCTTATTTACTATTATTGGTCATCCATGACTCACTATTCCTTGTCTTATGTGAAATTAATAAACTAATCAATTTTATATTAAGGAAACCCCTCTCCCCTCCACTATAAAAGCCACCCTTCACTCCCTCTTTTCCTCACACCTCTCAAGCTCCAAGCCTTCTCTAAACTCTACCCAAACAACTTCGCCAGCCCCTCCCCCACGTCCAAGAGCTACTGGTCTCATCAAAAGACCCAGCTTAGGCCCTTATGGAGGTTCTCAAGAGGAGGATTCTAAAGGTAATTTCCCTCCCTCTTCTCCTTTAATTTCCTTTCAAGTTCAAGTTCCTTTCTTGATCTCTCCCTGCCTATATTCATCCAAATTGTTTTGTAACTCTAGTATTATACATATAATTTAATTTTATGATTCCAATGGGATATTATATCACCCCACCCCCTTTCCCTCTTCCTTTTATTTTATTAAAGAGAACGTTGTTCATGAGGTGTTAAATTTATCACCTTAAAAAATGACATGTTCTCTTCTTTCATTTCTACCTTAAAATATGTCTATGAAACCATTTTTAGGGTTTAAACAGAATATTTTACATGTATTATGTTATATTTTAAGTTCTGTAAATAACCTATGGCCATATTAGTAAGTGAAAAGTTAAAACAGGTTCGTTGTGATCCAAAAGCCACTCAAATTAACCCAAATAACCATCATTAAATTATTATCTAATGATTCTTCCACATGGATCTAATATAATTCATTATAAAATCATTAAAGCTCCTGTAATGTCCCTAATAACATGTAATATCATTTCTGTATGTTTACCCATGATCTACCCAAACATCAATTTAAAAATATAAGTAAACCACTCAAGAAAACCATAAAAACGAACATCCTCAAACAATGTTTTTAAGCTCTATAAGTCATCCAAAGGAACATAATATGAAATAATTAATCCATAATGAACCCTATTAATGTATAAAAGGTTCTGGAATTTCTAATTAATTAATATAATGTCATTATACAGTACATTAAAGAGAAGGGGGCATTCAAGTACAAGGTAAGGGGAAATTCTCAAACCCAATTTTCTTCCTTCGGGTTCTCCTTCTCTCACTCCATTTTTGATATGGTTACTACTCAAAGATCATTTGTTCATCATTTCCTTTATGTTTCTGGGATATAAATGTTTTTCACTAGTTTTTATGTCCAACAAAGTGTTTTCCAAAAGAACTCTTCTTTTAAGAACACCCCTTTTACTTCTCACTCAAAGTGAACGGTTCTAGTAAAACTTATGTTATTACCTCCTTCTTTTGGGAACCCCAAGCTTATGAATCTGTTATTATGTGATGAAAACCATTCCATTTCATGGGTTAATTATTTTGATTTATGTTATATGTTTATTTTGTCAAGCATGATAAATGATAATGTTATGATGTGACGGGTGCGCCTGGAATTATATAGCGCAATATGAATGTTTAAATGTGACGGGTGCGCCCAGAATTATACAGAACTCCAATGCATTGGGTAAAGTGATGAATCTCATGAGTAAATGTGAAATTATGTGTGAACAAGATGCTAGCTTGGTTCACAATTATGTGTGGTAGTTAACCACTAAGACATGATGTTTCATTTTTATGCATTGCCACATTTCAAGTCTTTTATTTATGCTCCTCTCAGGTTCATGATCTTTTGCCTATGTCATGATTATGCTCACCCCATGGTATATTGTTCTTATCTATCCTCTTATTGGGCTTTTAGCTCACCCCTTTTGATTTATATCCTCAGGTGTCTACATGTACTAAGGAGAGGACAAGTTCCACTTAGAATCTAGAGAAGAAGAAACTAAATAGATGTTTATGGTTGATGATGTATTTGTTATGTATGGTCCTAGTTTTCCCAAGACAGTAAACCTTTGGATCCTCTATGTCTAATACTATTATGTTGTTTATCTTATAAACGATGTAACATTAATGTAATAAAAGGTCGGGTCGCAATAGTTAGTATCAGAGGAAAGGTTTAGTTAATTTGGGAATTAGGATTAGTGAACCCTAGAGAAAACTTATAGAATGAGATTATGTACAAAAATGCACCCAAGAATATTTACCTAGGGATCCCATATGTTATGTTTTTGGTATAATTGTTTAAATGAATAAATTATTCATTAATTTTTTACTTATTTTTTGTTCTATCATTTTCTATTTTATAAAATGGTGGGAACCAAGAGAAATCAGGCCAACAACTCTTGCGAGGGCCAATCCAACGATTGCACGAACAACATCCCCAATGATTGGGGAGGTGGAGTTCAAAACTTCATGGAAATTCATACCCAATTATCTCAGGTTATGAACAATAACCATAATAATGGGGAACGTCCTCCTTCACCAAAAAGGGAGCAACTAGATATCGAATGTTTTATGTGACAATGACCACCGACATTTTGTGGATCTTCTGATCCACTAGTTGTGGAACAGTGGGTCAACTCCATGGAGAAGATCTTTTCTGTACTTCACTGTTATGAGATTGAGAAGGTGACTCTATCCATTTATCGTCTAGATGGAGATGCCGATCAATGGTGGGTTTTGATTAAGAACACCAAGACAAGGGAGGAAATTGAAGAGATTGAATGGGAAGACTATTAGATAATGTTTCCTAATAAGTAATTCCCACGAACTCTTCGCACGAAGATGGAGAGAGAATTCATAGAGCTCAAGAAAAAATAAGGAGAATATGTCACAACCTATGAAGTGAATTTCACAAGTCTTGCAAGGTATGCTTCGGGTTTTGTTATCAACATTGATAGAAAATTTGATAGATTCTTTAGTGGATTAAAACCACACCTTCGAATGGCTCTTGAAATTCGAGACTTTGGGAGTTATGAAGAAGTTTTTCGGTGTGCTCTCAAAGTGGATATGGTGTTTGGAGAATGGTCTCATGGATATGTTGATAAGAAAAGAAAGATGGAGTTTCAAGCTAGTGAATCTAATGAAAAATGTGGGAGAAAAATCAACGACCCACATGTCAAAAATGTGGGAAATTTCACAATGGGAACTGCCTCAATGGGACGGGGAAATGCTGTGGGAATGAAGGATACAATGCTCAAGAGTGACGAAAAGACACGAAAAGGATGGAGAATGTAGCCTATGAAAGGGGAGAACCACTCATGGTTCAATGCTATAACTGTAGGGAGCTAGGGCACTACGCAAACCAGTCCACTAAACCTTGAGCTCTCAAGGGTAATCGGCGTCAGCAGTCACTAAAGCCAAAGGGACAAGGGAAGGATTATGCCATCACTACTACAGAGGTGGAGCATGATAATGAAGTCGTACAAGGTGCACTTCCTATTCACTCATGAATGTAAAAAGTCTTATTTGATTCTGGTTCTACGCATTCCTTTATATCTTGCAAGTTTTCTAGAACTATAGAATCAAAGCTCCGAATCCTTGAAGTATAGATATCTGTAAAAACACCAAGTGGTGAAATCATTGCAACCCAAGTGTGTGACTCTTCTCATGTTGGAATATGTGGGTATATTCTTCCATCAAATCTCGTAATACTTCCCTTGGGGGAATTCGACGCTATAATGGGAATGGACTGGATCTCATTATATAGAGCGCATATGAACTGTCGGGAAAAGGAAATATCTTTTCATATTCCGAAGCATCCCATGCTCCTGTACAAATGCAAGGAAGATCATGAATCTCATATGAAAAGTCCTTCAATGGTATGGGTGTTGATTCTCTATGAAGAAGCATACGTTGCCCAAATGGTTGAGTTGAAGGAAAGTTCCAACCTTGAGGAAATGCCCATCGTAAGGGAATACAGCGATATATTTCCCAAAGAGTTACTCGAAATTCCCCTGGATCGTGAGGTAGCGTTCTCAATTGAACTCATACCCGAAGCTATTCCTATCTCGAAATGTCCCTATAGGATGGCTCCTATCGAACTAGAGGAGATAAGAAGCAGCAGAAAGAGAATCTGGACAAAGGGTTCATACACCCTAGTGCATCACCTTGCGGTGCGCTAGTGCTCTTTGTGAATAAGAAGGATGGAACAATGTGGTTGTGTGTTGATTATCAGGAACTCAACAAGATCACCATAAAGAACAAGTATCCTCTCCCAAGGATTGATGAATTGTTCAATCAGTTAAGAGGAGATTAATACTTCTCAAAGGTGGATCTTCATTCTGGATATCAGCAGGTAAAGGTGAAGAAGGAAGATATTCATAAGACTGCCTTCCGTACAAGGTATGGGCACTATGAGTTTTTGGTGATGCCCTTTGGACTTACTAATGCCCCTGCAATATTCATGGATTTGATGAATAGAGTCTTTTGACATTACCTCGACAAATATTTGATAGTGTTTATCGATGATATTCTCATATACTCCATGAGAAAGGAGGAACATTAAGAATATCTAAGACTTGTGTTGGAGACATTAATAAAGGAGAAGTTGTACGCCAAGTTCGGTAAGTGTGACTTTTGGATGAATCAAGTCACGTTCTTGGGACATGTGATCACAAGTGAGGGAATTTCTGCGGACCCTACAAAGACAAATGCGATTGAGGAATGGCCCAGTCCCTATAGGGTCATAGAAATCTGTAGTTTTCATAGGTTAGCTGGGTACTACCGACGTTTTGTGAAAAAATTCTCACGATTGTCAAGCCCGCTAAATAAGTTATCACGGAAAGGGGTAAAGTATGTATAGATGGAAGAATGTGAGGGAAGCTTCAAGGGGATAAAGAGAAGGCTAATCACTGCACCTGTACTCACACTACCTAAAAGTGGAGAATGTTTTTTGATATAAATTTATGCTTCAAAGAAAGGCTTGGGTTGTGTACTCATGAAAAATGATAATGTGATAGCCTATGCCTCAAGACAGTTGAAGATCCATGAGCAGAACTACCCGACGCATGATCTAGAGCTGGCAGCCATGATTTTTGCCTTGAAAATATGGCGGCACTACCTTTATGGTGAGAAGTGTGACATATACACTGACCACAAGATCCTAAAGTATATATTCACACAAAGGGAGCTCAACATGCGTCAAAGGAGATGGTTAGAGCTAATCAAGGATTACGATTTCTCTATTCACTATCATCCTGGAAAGGCGAACAAGGTAGATGATGCTCTAAGAAGAAAAGAACCTGCTACTCTTTCCATGCTGCGGATTGAGAAAGACCATATCTTCTTGGATATGAAAAGGATGGATTTGGAAATCATAATGACAGGGGATACATCCTACCTTTCCCAAATGATTGCGCAACCATCCATCAAGGAGAAGATTAAGGAAGCACAAAGGGATGTTGTGGAGATATAAAAGAGGGTGACTACTGTAATGGAAGGAAAGATGCAAGAGTTACATATCGACAATGATGGTTTGATTCGGTTTGGAACGCGGCTTTGTGGGACTTCATCACCTGGGATAAAGAAGGAGCTATTGGATAATGCACATAGCTAAACTTTCTCTATCCATCATGGGAGTACCAAGATGTATCGTGTTCCTTGAGAACACTTCCGGTGGGATAACATGAAGAAGGAGATTTTAGAATATATATCAAGGTGCTTGGTATGTCAGAAAGTTAAATCTGAGTGATAAAAGTCCAAAGGTATGATGCAACCATTGCCTATACCCATGTGGAAATGGGAAAATGTTACTATGGACTTTGTCACGGGTCTCCCGAAGACCTCAAAGGGAAATAATGTGATATGGGTTGTGGTTGACTGACTCACAAAGACTGCCGATTTTATCGCTATTCGGGAAGACCTCTCTCTTGAACAACGTGCAACAATATATGTGAAGGAAGTAGTGAGACTGCACGGTGTTCCACTATCTATTGTCTCTGACCGTGATCCAAGGTTCACATC
Source organism: Viscum album (assembly GCA_963277665.1). Classification (NCBI taxonomy): domain Eukaryota; kingdom Viridiplantae; phylum Streptophyta; class Magnoliopsida; order Santalales; family Viscaceae; genus Viscum; species Viscum album. The sequence continues at coordinate 1,295,090,041 of OY728142.1, read as the reverse complement.
ACAATTTTGGAGGAGCCTTCAACATGCTTTGAGTACTATATTAAATTTCAGCACGACCTATTACCCCCAAACTGATGGCCAGTCTGAAAGGACTATTCAGACGCTTGAAGATATTCTAAGAGCCTACTCTCTTGAATTCAATGGTGGTTGGGATCAGCATATCCCATTGGTTGAGTTCTCATAAAAAAATATCTTCCACTCAAGTATTTTGATGGATCTATATGAATCTCTTTATGGGAAGCGGTGTAGAACTCCAACCTGTTGGGATGAATTTGGAGAAAGAAATTTGCTTGGACCCGATCTTCTTCAAGAGATGACAGATAAGGTTCAAGTCATCCATAAACACATCAAATCTGCTCAAATTCGACAAAAGAGCTATGCTAATAACCATCGAAGGGACTTGGAGTTCGACGTTGGAGACAAAGTCTTCCTTCGAATATTTCCATGGAAGAGAGTTATGCGATTCGGGAAGAAAGGGAAGCTAAGCCCAAGGTATATTGGACCCTTTGAGATCCTTGGCCGCATAGGAGTCGTGGCCTATCGTCTAGAACTTTCACCAAATATGGCTCAAGTTCATGATGTGGTTCATGTATCACTACTGAGGAAGTATATACAAGACCCCTCACATGTACTAAACTCAGAGGTGGTACAGCTGGAAGATGATCTCTCCAATAAGGAGCAGCCAGTAAAGATTCTGGGCTGATGTGATAAGGTTATACGCAACAAGACAACCCATCTCGTCAAAGTATTGTGGAGGAACCATATGTATGAGGAAGAAACTTGGGAACCAGAAGAGGCAATGAAGGAGAAGTACCCTCACCCTTTTATGTAAAGTGAAATTTCGGGGGCAAAATTTCTTATGGGGGGAAAATGTAACGACCCAAATTTTTTCAATCGAAAATTCCCTTCTAATATTTATGTCATAAAATAACATGAAAAAAAACAAAATAATGAACTACTATGTTATAAGTGACCTTTAAACATAAGTTTGTCACTCCTATGTTTGGAATTTTAAAAATCCGACATACACGGTTGTGTTCAATATGATTTTTGGGGTCTAATGAAATAGAAATAATTTTTGGTGAATAGTAACCTACCCTTATGAATAGTAATATGACCCTTATTAATAGTAAATAAGAGTAACATTACCTATGAATAATAAAATAAGATTTAGACATCATAGAAAGTGATAATTTTACCTTAGTAAATGTTTTGGTATTTTGTAAGTCATAAATAATTAATTATATTTAATTGATTAATTTATTTCATTATAATTTATTAAATCAATGTCTAATAGTTTTAAGATAATTTTATAAGACCCTGCGTGATTTTTTAAAGAACTATAAAATCAGTTTTAATCTTAAAAACTGTTTTTTAAGTAAATTATGATTTTTAATAAATATTAAATTAATAATATTTATAAAATTATTTTTGAAAAAATGGACTTCATTTTTTGATTCTACCCCTCGAAAAATGGTTGGGGTAAATTTTTGGGATTTTTTTGAGAAACATGAATTTTTGGTGAATAGTAGAATACATTACTTTACCATATAAATGCATTTTAATTAAAACCCACTATTCCTGACATCACAAGTGATGTAAGAACCCAAATCCCGAACTGACAAGCCTTATTTACTATTATTGGTCATCCAAGACTCACTATTCCTTGTCTTAGGTGAAATTAATAAACTAATCAATTTTATATTAAGGAAACCCCTCTCCCGTCAACTATAAAAGCCACCCTTCACTCCCTCTTTTACTCACACCTCTCAAGCTCCAAGACATCTAAAATCTACCCAAAAACCTTCCCTATCCCCTCCCCCACTTCCAAGAGCTTCTGGTCTCATCAAAAGACCAAGATTAGGCCCTTAAGGAGGTTCTCAAGAGGAGGATTCTAAAGGTAATTTCCCTCCCTCTTCTCCTTTAATTTCCTTTCAAGTTCAAGTTCCTTTCTTGATCTCTCCCCGCCTATATTCATACAAATTGTTTTCTAACTATATTATAATACATATAAAATAATTTTATGATTCTAATGGGATATTATATCACCCCACCCCCTTTCCCTCTTCCTTTTATTTTATTAAAGAGAACGTTGTTCATGAGGTGTTAAATTTATCTCCTTCAAAAACGGCATGTTCTCTTCTTCCATTTTAACCTTCAAATCTGGTCATGATAACATTTTTATTGTTGAACCAGAATATTTTATATGTATTATGTTCTATTTTAAGTTTTGGAAATAACTTATGGCCATATTACTAAGTGAAAAGATAAAACAAGTTCGTTGTGATCCAAAAACCGCTCAAATTAACCCAAATAACCATCATTATATTCTTATCTAATGATTCGTCCACATGGATCTAATATAATTAATTATAAAATCATTCATGCTCCTGAAATATCCCTAATAACATGTAATATCATTTCTGGATGTTTACCCATGATCTACCCTAACTTCAATTTAAGAATACAAGTGAACCACTCAAGAAAACCATAAAAACGAACATCCTTGAACAATGTTTTTAAGCTCTATAAGTCATACAAAGGAACATAATATGAGATTATCAAACCATAATGAACCATATTAATTTATAAAAGGTTCTGGAATTTCTAATTAATTAATATAATGTCATTATATAGGACATTAAAGAGAAGGATGCATTCGAGTACAAGGTAAGGGGAAATTCTCGAACCTGATTTTCTTCCTTCGGGTTCTCCCTCTTTCACTCCATTTTTTATATTGTTACTACTCAAAGATCATGTGTTCATCATTTCCTTTACGTTTATAGGATATACATGTTTTCAATGGTTTTTATTTCCAACAAATTGTTTTCCAAAAGAACTCTTCTTTTAAGAACGCCCCTTTTACTTCTCACTAAAAGTGAACGGTTCTAGTAACATGTATGTTATTCCCTCCTTCGTTTGGGAACCCCAAGCTTATGAATGTGTTGTTATGATATTAAACCCATTCCCTTGCATGTGTTAATTATGTTGATTTTTGTTATATGTTCTTTGTGGAAAGCATGACAAATTATAATGTTATAATGTGACGGGTGCACCCGGAATTATATAGCGCAATATGAATGATTAAATGTGACAGGTGCGCCCGGAATTATACAGAGCTCCAATGCATAGGGTAAAGTGATGAATATCATGAGTAAATGTGAAATTATGTGTGAAAAAAGATGCTATCTTGGTTCACAATTATGTGTGGTAGTTAACCACTAAGACATGATGTTTCATTTTTATGCATTGCCACACTTCATGTCTTTTATTTATGCTCCTCTCATGTTCATGATCTTTTGTCTATGTCATGATTATGCTCACCCCATGGTATATTGTTCTTATCAATCCTCTTGCTGGGATTTTAGCTCACCCATTTTGATGTATATCCTCAGGTGTCTACATGTACTAAGGAGAGGACAAGTTCCACTTAGAGACAAGAGAAGAAGAAACTAAATAAATGTTTATGGTTGATGATGTATTTGTTATGTATGGTCCTAGTTTTCCCAAGGCACTAAACCTTTGGATACTCTATGTGTAATATTAGTATGTTTTTTATCTTATAAACAATGTAATAGTAATGTAAGAAATGGTCGGGTCGCTATAATTATTCTTTAATTATCCAATGGTTTATTCCATTAGATAACCAATGGCTGTGTCCACAAAATCCTTGGAGAAAATATCTCAATCCTATAGAAATCTTCCCTCTCTAAGAACACTCTCGAGAATGAGAGTGAACCTCCTCCACTGGATCTAATATAACGATTTGGAAGTGATTCTCAGGGAGATCTAAAGTGGACATTGAAAGCAGAAGGATCTTCCACTCTTGCACCTGGAGACTCCTCTCGTGACGTCCGAAGATACATGGAGCCCAGGTGGATCACTTCTAGAGGATTCTTATCCTTGTATTCCACATCACAACAAATCCTCACCTGAGATCTGTGGTTGAAAACATCAATGAAGAAATAATCACATTGGAGGAAATACATTAATTTAATTAATTTAATTATAAACAAAATTGGTTGATCATATATTATTGGTTCTAGGTTCTCTCTTTTGTCTTTTATCTATGATTCAATTTTGTGGGTTCTAGAGTTTATCATTGTATTGATACCAGATTAATCATCGATCAGCTAAATTTTTAAAGATGGGTACACACCCATCATGTGCCTCCACTACGCCTAGAACATACAATAGTAACCTCACCTATAAAATTTATATAATATTTAGGCATCCTATAAATTAAATTCTGATATAATTATATCATAATATATTAAAATAAATGTTTTGAAAATTATTAATTATGTGTTGGTATTTTTTTTAAGTTATAAATATTTAATTTCAATTTTATAATTAATATAATTATTTAATAGAAAATTTATTTTCCTAAAATGTATTCCTAAATTAATATGTTGGTTTCTCGTTATTTTATGATAATTTTATGAGATTTTATTTAATATCTAAAATTGTTATAAAAGCAGTTTTACTTTTCAAATCTGCATTTTTCTAGTAAGTGATGATTTTAATTAAAAATTATATTCCTCATATTTAGAAAATTATTTTAATAAAATAGTGTTCATTTTTAAATTATAAATTTTGATAAATGGTTAGGGTAATTGTTTTTGATTTTTCTAACATACTTTAACTTTTTGGTGAATAGTAAAATACCATATTTTACAAAAAATTATAAATACATGAATTTTTTATTTTCATCTTCTGTAAGGATGAGTTTTAGAACCATTAGTTAAAACCAGATTTAACTAGTTATTATATTTAATCGCGTGAATAAACACTATTTCTTGTCTTGAGAGAAAATAATAAACTAAGGATTAAAATAATGATAAAACAGCCCTCTCCTCCACTATAAACATTACTCATCCCAATAACTTCTCCTATAACCTCTAATGCTTCGAGAATTATTCAAATTCATCCTAATACTCTTCCTAAGACACTAACCCAATTATGAGAGCTAATGGTATCATCAAAAGACCAAAATCGTTTCCCCAAATAGGTTTTCAATGAGGAGAAAATCCAGATGTAAATTCCTCTTTCTTTTTCTTTTATTTTCTTTTCATATTATTTTCTTATTCTCTATTAAACTCTCCTCATAAAAATGGTATGATAAATATAGTAGATAAATTATAATATTATTGTATTATGCTAATTTAATAAGCATCCATTCTACCTTTCTCCTCTCCATTGTATTCTAAAGATGAAAACATCATTCTTGATGTGTTAATTTATCACCTTCAAGGATGAAAAATTTTCATTTTCCATTAACTCCATCAAAGACGGTCATAAAAAACATTTTATGGACAAAATAATTATAATTTATGTATTAATGTATATTTAATTTTTTGGAATCATTATATATATGATGTTAAACAATAAAACAAAACAAGTTTGTTGTGAGGTGAAACATCCAAAAATTAGCCAAATGAGTATCACTAATATATTATCAAATTATTTATCCATAAAAAAAATAACCAAATGACTTATATAAACAATTAACATTCTATATTTTCATTTATTAATTATAAAATCAATTCTATATTTCTATTTCCATTTTACAAGGACTTCCACACTCATAGACAAGATAACTGATCATGAAAACTAAGAACATGAGAACTCCCAAATGATGAAATTGAAAATTATAACTCATAAAAAATGCCATGAATGAACTCAATATAATTAATATAGATAAATAACTTGTAATAATGATTTTTAATTAATTAATTAATTGATGTAATTTTATTTTCCATGACATTAAACCATGTGGAGAACTGTTCCGGAAATATGGTAAAGGTTTCTTCTTGAACCTCCATTTTTCGTTGGGTTATGCTTTCTATCTATTTACCCTATCAAAAATCTTTCTTAATTTTATATACATTTTCAATATTATTTTATTTTTTCTATACTCAATTATCAATAACATTTCACCCTTTTTTCATGGATATGCATATTTTAATAAGGACCCCTTCTCAATTATTCTTGATAAGAAAGAACGATTAAAAGGAACATCCAAATTTCTTACCCATTTTCAAGTACCATCCATAATCAATTTAAATATATGATTATTTTTATAAAAAAATCATGTTATCATGACAGGATATTTTGGTTCATTTCTTGTTTAATGAAAACAAGTTTTTCTTTTCATCTTTAATATATCTTCAATATTTATCCTTTAACTTCACTAAAAAATTTCATTTATAAAGATTCTTAAAAAAACATTACATGTTTCCTCATCAATAAGACATAAATTATCATGTTCCATGCCTATTTTCCCTTTTAATGACAATAAATGTTATTAATCCATTCATTCATGGACTCATTTATGATATACTCATTTTTTAAGCCTTGAGACATGATTAGGATACCCATTTCATTCCATGGGCATCTATTTTGTTTATTATTCATGTGGCACACATATTAATGAATATGTTCTGATGTGTATAACCAGATATTTTTCCAATTTATTGGGTAATCTTTAGTCTAAGGAGATATCATTTTGGGATTGGGAGTGAACCTGATTCATTTATAGGACTTTATTGACCATGTTATATCATCTTGGAAGTTAGCTTTGACTGATTTTTATGTCATGTTATATGTTATCTCTAAATTCCAATGATTCCACTACTATATGTTCCCATGATTTACATGTTATTTTTATTTATTTATATACATGTTTCATGCATTTTATTCCACCATTTTATGTCATATAACACATGTATTATGATTGGTTCCTTTACTAATTTACTTAAATTGATTTTTAGCTCATTGCTTTTGTTCATGTATCCAATTGTGTCATGACCCGTCCCAGTGGGGCCCACGCCATGACTCCCCATGCCCGCATCCAATAGGCCAGGGGCAGGTGACTAGCACCGAGTAGGCATATTATTAACATGGGAGGCATTGCCTAAGAACCAGTAAACACACACATCTCCAATCCCACAAATGCTGAAAAGTAAAAACACTATGGGAAAAAATGAATGCATAAAACTAAACCCAACCAACAGAGTACGACGGGAAGTAATGTATTGAAAGTAAACTGAGCCAGAATACAAGACCACCAAAACAAAGAGTTTGGAAACCGAAAATTCCAACCTGTAAACACAAAAAGGTACTGGGACTATTGCTCATAGCCGAAGGAACACCTCGGCTTTTAGGGAACTCAGAAAGCTCAGTCCTATCCTGGTCCACCCTGGACTATGTCAAAAGGCTTCTCGTTTGCACAAGAAACAACATGTGCAGGAAAAGCCTATGCATGGGTGACTATAAAAATACATAGTATAGGACCTAGAAAAACACAAAGTAGAACATGATGTAAATGCATAGTCAGCTATACACAACGTATGTCTACAAAACATGTAGCAATAGAAACACAAACCAGATATACTAAAAACCCAGACTCGTGGTCTAGATTCATGTTGCACAACCACATACCCTCGTTAGGGATTCAGTTCAAATATTCCACGAAGCACTCGTTCTAGGAGAACACACTCCATGAGTTTAAAATCTCTGATGATGTCCTTATGAGAAGTACCGTTCGTCAGAACCGTCACGAGAGGTATTTACACTCATTACAAGAGACACACTCCTGAGTGGGAAGATTTTGATAGGTAGATGAACTCATTAGGAGAGACACACTCTTGAGTGGGAAGGATCACGATACACGGATGAGGATCACTTCCATTCCCATTGGCTGATACTGTTACTCATCCGGAATTCACCTGCTAGGTAGTGGATCAACGCTCGGTGGAGTTGGTCATGTTGATGCCTGACTCTACCTAGGGTCAAGAATGGATTGAGGATCCCGATATGGGCCTATCAGGTGAATTCATGACTCTACCATAGAATGTCATGCTGAAAGGATCATACTCCTTTAGAAGGAAATCAAACCTAACCTTTAGGGGAACGATAGGAAGGGGCACTAACCCAAACAAAACATGTTTATGACACAGTGGACATGAATACCATGCAATTTTTCAAAAAGTACCTGACATGTAGAAAATTTACATGCCATGTCATCTTACCCTGGGTACTGTGCATGCACAACAGCCAATGTTGTAAGGCTGGACGTGTAGAAAAGTGAGTACACAGTGTGTAGTACGGTTTACACACCAAGTTCGAGTGACTGGGGTTGGCTCAGTGTACGCTGTCCATGTTCCCGTACACAGTTATTAACCCTTCTACTCCAACCCCTGTATTCAGTTCATGGGGTGGCCCTCTTTATTGGCCTCGCTTGGTCATGTGATGGAGTACATGGTTGTGTACTCCATCCCATGTCCATGTACCCCCTTCATACACGCCGAGTCCCACGTAGCCACCTCTGCCATGTTGCACACTCCATGTTCTGAAGCCGTGTAGATCATCATGTGTCCGGGTACTTCCCAAAATACACGATGAGATTTTGGGGAAGTCTAACATGTTGTGTGATTCCTCTCTGACCATTGAAACCCTAGCCGCCGCCAGTACTACACGGCGTGTTCTTCCTAAGTACACGCCGTGTATTTTGGAAATTTCCAGAAACATGAACCTCCATTGTTGCACCTCCGGTGATGCCCTGTTCTTCGATCCAGTTGGGTGATCGCCATGGAACTCTCAGGTTTTGGTTGCCCCGACACCACAAAGCTACATCCTATTTTTCAGACCTCCGATCGTCCCCGAAAACATGTTTTGGTCTTCCCGTGTGAAGAACGCTCGAAGAATGGCATCATCCAATCCAAGACGATTCATCTTCTATCATGGTCGTCACACCTTTTTAGGGTCGTTTTGATTTCAGATCCCAATTTTGGGATCATTTCTTTGAATGATTGGGGCACAATGATCCATTGTTCTTCACCCCATGAAGAACGTGTAGAACGCGTGCGAAGAAAAGGGGAAAGGAAAACCAATTGAACAAATTTTAGGAACGGACCTCCATCATCATTTGTCAAGGCGTTGATCTGCTCCCGTTAATAGTCTTAAAAAAAGCAGAAATAAATAACAATAATAAACATGGATTAATTCCCCATAATCATCCCAATGAAATCCCTCCCACCAGAACGTACGAATTTTATGATCCACATGTTCGTGGTTGATATGTGTTTGTCAATTATATTCAAGAATGGGGAAAAGAGGAATGAAATAACAAACCCTACCATTAATAAAGGATTTATCATTGCTGAAAGGGTTTTAATACCATCTACGTCGAGTTCCATCAACTTCGTTGGTGCAGTAATTCCCCACTTCAACCCGTCATTGTTCGTTGCTGAGAGTTTGCTCCAATGCTCCGTGGATTCTCCAGAGATTTCCCTCAATCATCGCCAACGAGCAAAATTCGATTATCCAAATAAAAAGGGAAACATATTTGACATTCCATTACGTTGTGGCATTAATGTGTTTGCATTGTTGTTTATGAGTCATTATGACATGACTTTAATTAAAGAAATTGTTTCCATGTCGCCGCGCTACAGCGGATAGTTTGAAAAGAAATAAAATAAACATTGTGATTTTATTTTATTTTACATTACAAAAAATGTCCGAAAATTAAATTTCTCCCTCAACCTGTTCCGGTTGAGGTTAGGCTCGTTCATAGGTAAGGTCGCTGTTCTGGATGCAACGGTGCCCTCATAATTTTAATCCGGACATCCTTTTGGAAAATGCCACATCTGCGCACAAGTGCAAACTCACATTACTTAAAAAAGATCGGACCACTATTATGGGCTCACTAGGCCTCGGAATGATGTGACATTTTCACCCCCAATCTCCAAATAATCCAATATAAAATTTAAAAATAATACATAGAAAAATCTGAGACATTACATTCTCACAACCTTGGGGCTTTACGTCATTGAAAATCCAAAACAAAGGCTACTCAAAAAAATGTGGGTACTGGGAACGGATTTGAGACTCCCGTTCCTATGTGCTCTCAGGAAAATTCATGTGCTGCCAAAGAATGCGCACCAAGGGAATCGATCACCCATGAAGGATCCTCTTCTTCTGATCCTCGATCTCCATCGGGTACATAGCAAAGGACACTCCATCCTTGACGTCCAACTCCCCCCAGTCGATGACGTGTGATGGGTCATGAACATACCTTCTCAACTACAACATGTGGAAGACATCATGTACCCGATGAAATTGTGGGGGTAGATCTAGGAGGTACGCCACCTCACTGACTCTGCACTGTATCTAGAATGGTCTGATGAACCTCAGAGATAACATGTCGCCTCAACCAAATCATCATAACCCTCATCGAGGTGAGACCTGAAAAAAGTCATGGCCTCCCTCTTCGAACCCCAGTGGTCTCTTTCGTCTGTCAGCATAAGACCTATGCTAGCTCTGTGCAGTCTTCATCCACTCCTGGATGATCTGCACCTTCTCGGTGGTAGCTCGCAGCTACTCGGGACCCATGAGGGATGACTATATGGGGCTGGTCTAGAAAAGAGGTGACCGGCAGTGTCTCCCATACAAGGCTTAGAACGGAGCCATACTAATGGATGATTGGTCACTATTGTTATACAAAAACTCCACCAGTGGTAGGTGGTCCTCCCAACTATGACCAAATTCCAAGACATAGGCTTGCAACATATCCTCCAGAACCTGAATGATCCTCTCTATCTGACCATCTGTCTGGGTATGAAACGATGTGCTCAAGCATAGCTGAGTCCCAATAGCCTCCTGTAATCCCTTCCCCAACCGGAATGTAAAGCGGGCGTCTCGTTATGATACTATCGTCGATCGGATGCCATGATGCTAAACTATCTCCTGCATGTATAGGAGTCCCAAGATCTCTATTGAACTCTGCTCCCTTATAGCTAGGAAGTGGGCCGACTTGGTGACTCAGTCAACGATCACCTAGACAGAATCATTCCCCTTGGATGTTTTTCGTGAGCCTATCATGATGCCCATAGATATTCCAACCCACTTCCACTATGTAACATCCATAGGTGAGCTAATCACACTTGAACCTAGTGCTCAGCCTTCAGCTGCTGGCATGTGAGGCATCGGGAAACAAACTCTGCTGCTTCCTTCTTCATGCCTGACCACCAGAACTGTTGTCGAAGATCCTAGTACATCTTTTCCACTCCAGGATATACCACCATGGGGGTGTTTGAAACTCCCTCAAAACCTCATCCCACAACACTATTGGTACAACAGTGCATCCTTTGAAAAGAATTGTGTGCTCTCCGCAATGTGAATATCCATCAAGAGAATGTCATGTGGATAACTGAGCAAATAAAACAACACAGTCGACATCGCTTAGTTGCGCCTCCCTAATTTGCTATAAGAGTTGAGGGGCGACAACCATTGACTTCTTGTAATCTGTATCTTCTCTATCCTTGAAGGATAACTACAACGCAGCTAACTGCTCCTTCGCCTCACTCAACAGCTTTTAGATCAACCTTATTATAAGAGAATCCACCACCTTGTTCCCCTTCCCCTGAGTATAGATGATCTCGAAATCATAGTTTTGGAAGAACTCCAGCCAATGCCTCTGCCTTAGATTCAGATCCTTCTGTGAAAATATGTACTTGAGGATCTTGTGGTTAGAGTATACGATAAACTACTTTCCCATAAAGTAGTGTCCCCACATATTCAATGTGAAGACTACCTCTTTCAACCCAAGATCATGGGTCACATATTTCTGATCATGTGTCCTAATCTGGTGTGAACCATAAGAAATCACTTCCTACCTATGAATTAGGACACAACCATGCACGGTCCCTGATGCGTCGCAGAAAACTATGCACTCGACACCCTACTCTGGGAATCTAAAGACTAGGGAAACCGTCAAACTCCATCTCAACTGCTCGAAAGCCTACTGGCACTTCTCCGTCCACACGAAGGGTTGTCCCTTCCTTGTTAAGGCTTTCATTGGTGTTAATATCTGTCAGAAGTCAGGAATGGACCTCCAGTAATATCCTGCCAATACAAGGCAGCTCCCTACCTCCATCACGCTCTGAGGTTGCTCCCATGCTAACACAACCTCTACCTTGGCTGGGTCTATAGCTACGCTATCTGTCGAGATGACATGCCCAATAAATGGAACTCCTGAATCCAGAAATTCCACTTTGAGAGCTTCCCATAAAGCTGGTTCTCCTGAAATATGTCTACAACCATCCGTAGGTGTCTCCCATGCTTCTCCTATGACGTCGAGTACACAATGATGTCGTCGATAAAGACCACTATGAACTAGTCCAACTGCGTCTAGAAAATCCAGTTCGTAGTCCCGTGAACAATGCGGGGGCGTTCATCACGCCGAAAGGAGTCACCATGTACTAATAGCGACCTTAGTTGCATCTTAAATCCGTCTTCGTTATGTCCTCATCCCGTACTCGTAACTGGTGATAGCCTGATCGAAGGTCACCTTCAAGAACCAGTGTTCCCCTCTTAGATGGTCGAAGAGTTCCTCGATTCTCAGTAGTGGATACATATTCCTCACTGTCACCTGGTTCAGGCACCGGTAGTCCACTCACAACCTCAGAATCCCGTCTGCCTTCTTGAAAAATAACATTGGGGCCGCCACGGGTAAAACACTGGGTCTCAAATATCCTTTATTCTGCAAATCCTCCATCTTCACCCTCAACTCACAATGCTCTTCGAGATCCATCCGATATTCTGATGAGTAAATCAGTGTCATCCCGGGGTGTAAGTCGATGCAGAATTTGATTTCCCAAAAAGGAGGTAACTCTAGATCATCTTCGGGAAAGATTTCCTCATACTCCGCCACTATTTCTGGGAACTGGGAGCTCCGAACATCCACTACTCTGAGGTCAAGGCTAGCCAACTCATGAGCAATTGGTTGTACCCTCCTATACATAAGACCATTCTACACTGACTATGTTTCCCTTTCTCCAACAAAGGAAAACCATGTTCCATCACGACAGACACACTGCACTCTTCGCCTAAAACCATCAATCTGGGCATGTACCGATGATAACCAATCCTTACTGAGAATGATGTCGTAAGGCCTCGATGCTACCACCAAGAGGTTCAACTGACAACTCTCTCCTCCAAGGGTATGATCACACTATCTTCAAAGGTGTGTGATCGTCGAGTCTCCTTCCGTAGGTGTGTCCAAGTGTAAGGATCGATTCAACAGTTCTACAATAATCTCGAGGTTTCATAAAATACATGTGGATATGAAAGAATGACTGGAACCTGTGTCTATAAGTACGAAAATTAATGTAGAAAAGAAAAATATCATACCTCGAATCATCCATGGCGTCCCTGGGTCGTACTCCTCAACCACATGCAGCTATCCCCGCCCATATCCCCCAGCTCCCTGAGCCGGGTGTAGACCTCCTAGGCGTGGTGGGGGAAGTATTTCAAAGCATCTACCACCATTTTTTGCTCTCCCTAATCCTCTGACAAGTCTTATGCCTAGCGGGTCTATATGCTCCACTCTATGCCTCTCCCTCGGTGGCCCATCCATCGATTCCCTGTCGGCATCTCGACAGGTCGAGAAATCTCTAGCGAGATGTCCCCTACCATCGCACACGTAACATCGCTTCTCCCTAGGCTGACTTAATCCAGCCTGAGAGCCCAGGACTATCGATCCTCTATCCTGGGTCCTCTTATGAAATTTCCCACGTCCAGATCCCTGAGTCTGACAACAGCTCCCTGCTGCCGAGGTCTCCAGACCTGCCTGTCTACTGCTGATTTCTATGAGTTGTCTAGGCACCACCAAAAATCTCTCTAAAAATAACCATACTTTACATACACTATTATTAAGTTAGAATTAAAGCACACTAATTACAACATATAACAAATCCATCAAAGGACCGTATAGGTATAGTGTCTTTAGAAACTGGGAAACATAAACAACTGGTTCATAAATCATCTACATTGTCTCCCTTTTATTTTATCATGACTATAGTACCTTTTAGAATATCTTACTTAATACCCTCCTTTCTGACTTGGGTAAAAGAAAACATACAAAAGGGTGAGATCAAATTCTCAGTAAGGGTAAAAAAAAGAAATATCAATCACATCATATTCATAAGAACATTACAGTTTGGAAATCTTAACCTCCAAAAGAGATCATAATATCATAACATGGGATAAATCATAGTAGTGAAATGTAATCCCAATAATCATAACACGAAACTTTTTGTAATACACACATAATAATAGAGAATCATTTCATAGTAGTCAGGACTCATTTCCAAGACTATCCTAGTGGACAAAGTTCATTTCTGAACCGAGTTCACTACTCGGTTCAGTCTTGTATCACTGAACCAGATTAGCCTGCCATTCTAGCCATGTCTATATCATGAGATATAAATTTTTACCCAATTCTTTGGAGGGGGATATTGGTCCCACCCATATCATAAAGATACCATTATTATGTGTTCCACAAGATAATAAATCATTCATCATAGCACAACCCATGTAATAAAAATAGGATTCTTAAACATCATTCCATCGTAACATAAATCATATAAGATAAAAAGACTTCATAAAAATAATTCCATCATAACATAATCAAATAAATGTAAAAATAGGGATATAAATAGAACCCTATATTATCTTATATGGAATATAATTTTGATAAAACACTTGAACTCCATTTTTGAGGAAAATATCCTTTCTACTTCAAAAACATTTTTCCTTTCATTACATGTCATACAATTTTAAACTAAAAGAAGTTGATTAAAAAAACGTAAAAACTTGTAAAGGAAGTTTCATGTAAATAATGTTCTAAAAATCCATTCATGTCGTATAAGTTAAAGAAAAACATTCTTCTCGTACTTCGGCCGGAAAAGTAAAAAAAGTACCGCATACTAAAAACGACAAAAGATTCCTTTCATATCTGTTACTAAAAACACACCAATGGGTAAAATTGAATTTCAAAAATTGTAGGAGGATAGAAATAATATTACATATTGAGGAAACATGGATGTGGATGATAAATATTCCCCAGTAAATTTTGAAGTATAAACAATCTTGGATAAAAATGAGATTGCGAGATTTTCCCTTACCTTAGGTCCAATTTGCTTCGTATGTGTCCAAACCTCTTGTATAATGATTTAAATAATGTTATTTACTTATTAAATAATCTTACTCATTGTTATTATATCATATGTGGTCATATTCTTATCTTCTTATTACTAATATTTCATTGCTACTTGTTATTCGGGTGTTGATTGCGTTTTTTGTTTTTATGCGTGTTTTGTCGAATAAATTCATATTCTTTTTTTTAGGCTATAGATACCTCATTTACAGAATTTTATTAGTGTAATATATATCATATTTATTCATTCAATTCATTTATATAATCATTATTCATTGAAGATCACGTGTAATGAGTCGCATTACATCGTGGAGACGGTAGGCCGTACCTACGCACGAGCGATGATATCATTCCCATGATTGTGGAATTGTACTGAAATGTATGTATACTATTTCAGAATCAATATCACTTTAAAATAATCATATATAGTTATTCCTTACAAATTTATACCAATCCAAGTATGGTGGTGGTGGAAAACAGATTACACCATGCCGTGGAGACGGTATTCCGTACATACGCACGCGCGGTGATTTCATTTTCCATAGGATGGATTGAAGGTGAAATAGGGTTGTTTTGTATTTATAATAACATATCAGTATATGAGTGATACTGATTTCATTAATTCATAATTAAAAAACTAAAGAAGAGGATGTAGAAGAAGAAATAAAGTAGAAAGAATCGGTAACGGACATTACCTCTTCTTTGAAGCGCCTCTTCTTAACCTTCTCTTAGGGCACTAAAGTTGGTCTTTGTAGAAGACCAGGACCTCTAGTATGTTTCTAGGGAAGTGGAGTAGATAAATTATCAGGGGTTTTCCGAGCTTTAAGGATCAATGTGGTGTGAGGATGAGAGGGAGGATGTGCCCTTTTATAAGGGAGGAGAGGGGCACTTTAGGAAAAACTTAAAATATTATTTTAATACAAAGTCATTTTTGGTTATTAATAGATCAAAATTGATTTATTTAAATTATAAGGTGGGTATGGGTCCAAATACTCTCAACAAATATATTTTAGATAAGTTTAGGTTACTATTTTAACCTTATCATTTAGATTTAGCTCTAAGTTAAATAATTTAACTTTTACCGTGTCTTCTTCTTTTCTTACACTACATGGTTAATAAACATTATATAACAAGACAAAAGATCCCCAAGTGGTTTATTATTAATATATATAACTTTATCTATGTCATTTGGTGGATCCTAATATTTTTATGAATAAAATACCAATTAATAATATAATATGTTTTTAAAAACTATTTTATGTCAATTTTGTAACGATTTGGTAATTGATTTTTGTGATAATCATAACAGAATTATTAGTTCAGTAAAAGTTAATTAAATCAATAATAATAAGTCATATTACCCTATAAAATTATTTTAATTTATAAAAAGTCTCAAATTACATTTATTTGGGTATTTAAAATATCAATTATGTTAATATTTCCTTAATAAGGAATTTAACACATCATCATTGGGTCATAGATAAATTAAATTATTTAAAGTCTAAAAATTATAAATAAAATACCATTATGCAGGAAATAGTTTTATATTTCTAATTAATATTTATAGTCGAATTTATCTTATTTATAACCCTATATTAAAAATGTTTTAGTTATTAAACATTGATTTTAACTATTTTAACTCTTCTTTAAATAAAATAAATTTAAATGCCTTAATCTAATCCAAGTGGACCTAAATGGTCATATTTTATTCATAATGTTGTTTTTGGTCTAATTAAACTTATCCAATATAATTAGGACATGTGTTAGGGTAATAATAATATCATTTTTACCCTCAATTACCCTATTTACTTTTAACCGTGTTAAATAAAAGTAAAAGTTACTATTCACTAAAAATTATTTGTTTCTTATTGAACCACATTTAACTCCTTGATATTAACCATTTCTCTTATATTTTCTAAATTCAACCCACAGAAGTAGTAAAATTATGTTTTATATAAATTTTCAAATTCTCCTAGGAGGTGGGAAAAAGATGGAGAAAAGTTCAATAAAATTTTTATATATCTAAAATTATTATAAAACAACTCCAATGAATTACATTTAACATATATAGGTATTATGAATCAATTTTGACCTAAAATAAATTTATATTAAATAAATAATTATTTAAATAAAAATTCGGTTTTTAAATAGTAACCCAGTGTTTTCACTATTCATCAAAATTTGAAAGTTTTCAGAAAAATACCAAAAATTCACCCTAGGATAATTTCGATATTCCAAATCCAAAAATGAAGTCCATTTTGAAAGATAAATTTTATAAAATTTCAAAAAATGGGTATTACTATTCATAACGGCTAGTTTTAATAATATTTTAATAGCATATCGTTGTTTAGTGAAACTCGATATTGCGTACAACGCAAGCTATCGAGGAAGGTCGTGACTATGTGTAAAGCAAGACAAGATAGTGTTGTGTGTAGTGAAATATTCCTTTGATGATGTATATAACATAAAAACAAAATATTTCTCTTAAAAAAATCTTGGGTGTTACATTCTACCCCCCGTAAAGTGAATGTCGCCTTTGAAATTCGTCACATTGTAACAAACATATGAGGATACCTCTCCATCATCATATCCTCAAGATCCCATGTAGCTTCTTCTAATTGGTGGTTCCTTAATAAACCTTTCACCAAGCGAGTGGTCTTGTTCCGTAGAACTTTTTCACTACGATCGAGAATCTCTATTGGCTGTTCTTCTTAAGAAAGATCTTTTTCCAGCAGTACAACTTCTGAGCTGAGTACATGTGAAGGATTGGGTATGTACTTTTTTAGGAGAGATACATGGAACAAATAGTGAACTTGAGAGTGATTCGGTGGAATCACCAATCGGTAGGCTACCTTCCCAACACGATCCAATATTTTGAAAGGACCGATATACCTATGGCTGAGCTTTCCCTTCTTTCCAAATCTCATTACTCTCTTCCAAATAGATATTCGTAAGAACACTTTATCACCCACTTCAAACTCTAGGTATCTTCTTCGGTTGTCAGCATAACGTTTTTCTTGACTCTGAGCTGCTCTAATGTGTTGTTGAATAGATCAGACCTTTTCTGCCATCTCATCAACAAGATCAGGTCCTAATAGCTTTCATTCCCCAACTTAATCCCAGCAAGTTGGAGATCGGCATTTCTTTCCATAGAGAGCTTCATAAGGATCCATCTGAATACTAGAGTTAAATCTATTTTTATAAGAAAATTTCACCAAAGGTAGGTGTTGATCCCAACCACCTTTGAAATCCATAGAGCAATCTTTTATCATATCTTCTAGAGTTTGAATTGTTCTCTCAGACTGACCGCCTATCTGAGGATGATAAGCAGCGCCAAAACTCAACTATGTATCCAGAGTATGCTGATGACTTCGCCAAAACATTGAGGTAAACCTCGGATCCCGATCAGATATAATGGAAAGTGGTACTCCATGCAATCTTACCACATTCTTTATATATATCCTGGCAATCTGATCGAGAGAGAAATCTTCTCTAATAGTAATGAAGTGTTCCGACTTTGTAAGGCAATCATCTATGACCCAAATAGCATTATTTCCTTTGGATGTTATAGGAAGTCTGATGACAATGTCCATAGTGATGTTTTCCCATTTCCATTCGGGTGTAGGTAATGGTTGTAACATCCCCTTGGACTTCTGTCTCTTAGCTTTAACTTGCTGACAAACCAAGCATCGAGAGACATATTTAGCAACATCTCTTTTCATGCCATCCAACCAGGAGTACTATTTCATGTCTCTATACATCTTCGTGCTTCTAAGATGAATAGAGAATGATGAACTATGAGCCTCATCCAGCAGCTCCTTATTTAATTTTGATATGGGAGGAACACAAACCCGATTCCGGAACCTTATTATCCCATCACAATCAAGGTTGAATTCAGGAACATTTCTCACCTTCTTTTGTAACTCTACATCTTTTTTCTGTGCCTCATTAATCTTCACATGTATCGATGGTTGAACATTCATTTGAGAAAGATAATATTTTTCCCATTCCATTATAATTCCAATATCCATCCTTTGTAAATCCATAAATATTGGATATTTTTTTATCCTCATCATCGATAAGCTAGCATGCTCTTGTCGATTTAATGCATCTGCCACCTTGTTTTCTTTCCCAGGGTGATAATGAATTGAGCAGTCGTAATCCTTAATCAGCTCCAACCATCTTCATTGGTGCATATTCAACTCCTTTTGTGTGAAAATATACATTAAACTTTTATGATCAGTATAAATATCACACCTTTATCCATAAAGATAGTGCCTCCAAATCTTTAATGCAATGATTACCATAGCTAACTCCAAATCATGTGTAGGGTAATTTTGCTCATGGATTTTAAACTATGGAGAGGCATAAGCTATCACCATATCATTTTTCATGAGAACACACCCCAGCCCCTTCTTGGATGCATCACTGTAAATCATAATCCTTTCTCCACTATAAGGCAGTGTGAGCACAGGTGCACTTGATAACCTTCTTTTTAACTCTTTGAAATTCACTTCACACTCCTCTGTCTAAACGAACATAACACCTTTTCGAGTCAACCTTGTGAGTGTTTTATATAATCGTGAAAAATCTTTCACAAAACGTCGATAATATCAAGCCAAACCAAGAAAACGGCATAGCTCATTTACTTTTGTTGGTCTCGACCATCTTTCAATAAGCTCTATTTTTGCTGGATCCACAGATATCCCCTCTTTTGAGATTTTGTGACCCAAAAATTCAACTTTTTGAAGGAAAAATTCACACTTGGTAAATTTGGCATAAAGCTTCTCCTTTCTCAGGGTCTTCAATACAATTCTCAAGTGATCTTCATGTTCTTCGTTGATCTTTGAATAGACAATAATAACATCTATAAAGACTACCACATACTGATCAAGATAGACTCTAAAGAATATATTCATTTGATCTACGAACATAGCAGGGGTATTAGTAAGACCAAATGGCATCACTATAAATTCATAGTGTCCATACCTTGTACGGAAAGTCATCTTTGGTATATTCTCCCATTTGACCCTTAATTGATGGTACCCGGAATGAAGATCAATCTTGGAAAAGTATTGAGCTCCGCGTAGTTGGTAAAATAAGTCATCATTGCGTGGGAGAGGATATTTTTTCTTGATAGTGATCTAGTTATGTTCTTGATAATCAAGGCAATGTCTCATTTATCCATCGTTCTTCTTTACAAATAGAACAGGTGCTCCCCAAGGAGACGCACTAGGGCGTATGAATCCCTTATGATGATTCTATTGGAGTTGATTCTTCAATTCCTGAAACTCAATTGGGGACATTCTATAAGGATTCATTGAAATGGGAACAGCACCCGGTATGAGTTCAATTAAAAACATCAACGTCACGATTTGGTGGAAGACCCGGCAATTCCTCTGAAAATACATCATCAAACTCCCATAAAATGGGCATATTCTAAATCGTGGTTTTCTCTCCAACCATTTGAGATAAATAACCTTCATTTAGTGGAATCAAGACCCATAGGATGGATGAAATTTCCACTGGAATGTTATGTTCATCCTTGCATCGATAGACGATCATAGATTGATCTTGAATATGAAATGTGACTTCCCTTCTTTGGAAATTTATATGATATCCATATAAATAAATCCAATTGATTCCAAGAATGACATAAAATTCCACTAATGGAAGGATCATAAGATTTGCAGGAAGTACTTTCCCATAAACATCAATCGGTGAAGAATTGTAAACTTTGGATGCGACTGTTGTGCCATAGGGGTTGTCACAGCTAACTCAATATCTAACTGTTGTGGTAATATGGAGATACCCTTAGAAAATTCTTTATAAATAAAAGATTGGGTGGATCCAAAATCAAATAAAACATTTTCTACTTTAGAGTGGATGGTAAGTGTACCTTTCACCACTTAGTTATTGTACTCCACATTGTTGATAAAAATTGCATGTGATTTTCCTTTGTCTTTAGCCTTAATAGTTTGTTGACATCGATCATCATCAACAACCCTTGGATTAGGGAATTTATTAGCATAATTCCACATTTCCTTGCACTTGTAACATTGAAGCGTAGGAGGTGCACTCTCTGTAGCCTTTTCTTTTTTCGCATCACTAGATTTCTTCTTCCCATCATTGCGGCATTAAAATGCCTGATGGACTTCTTTTCCATATTTGAAACATTTATTTTTACCTATAAGACAACTCGCTCCATGTTTCTTTCCACACTTTGAGCATAAGAGAAAACTCATCTTCATTTTAGTGTGCTCTTTAGATTTCCCTTTGAATTCCATTTTTCTCTTCTTATCAAACCCAGATGAGTGATTGGTTACTCCAATCTCCATCTCAACCTTGAGAGAACATCGAACAATTTCATTGTAGATATTGAAGTCCCTTAAGGCTAATGGCCTTCGGATAATTGGTTTTGAGCCACGAAATAATCGATCGATATTACTCTCAGGTTGGATAATAATCCCAGAAGCGTACCTTCCATGTCTTGTAAAATTTGCTTCGTAGGTACCAACAGATTCATCATCCTTTTGCTTCAGTTCAAGAAACTCCTTCTCCATATTTGCTCGAAGAATACGAGGAAATTAATTATTTAAAAATATGTTCTTGAACTCGTCCCATTCCATGGATTCTATTTCATCCCTTTGCATCGTATTCTTGATAAGATTCCACCATTGATCAACTTCACCTTCCAAAAGATATACTGCTAATATGACTTTATCATGTTCAGAACATTGAAGAACTGAAAATATCTTTTCAGTGGTACTAATCCATTGTTCATCCATGAATGGATCAGTACACCCACTGAATGAAGGTGGACGCTACCTCCTGACGGATTCAATAGAATGTTACTCCTTCATTTGCTTGTTTGTAAGTCCTACATGATTCATAGATTGAGAAAGTTGTTTGATCATGGCTACAAGATTTTTCATTCCAGATCCCATAATGTTTGGTTGCTCAGGGGGACAATCATTGCATTGCCCGTCGCATTCCGCATTAACACGGTTCCATCGGGTTCCAGACATTTACTAAAACCAAGAAGAATAGTGTAAGCAACACTAATTATAATAGGAAAATCACATAATCAAGAAAACAATTTCACACTTAAGGTCTTATATTAAGTTGTTCATAGACATTTCTAAAACACTATGATTGTGTACTATGTTTAGATATATCCTTAGGGTTCTTAATAAGGCTTTGACATCCTAGTTTCCAAAGTTTGACTATACATTTCCTCTGATACCAACTATAACGACCCATACTTTACATACATTGTTATTACATAATAATTGAACCACACTTATTACAACATATAACAAAACCATGAAAGGACCGTATAGGTATAGTGTCTTTAGAAACTGGGAAACATAAAAAACTAGTTCATAAATCATCTACATTGTCTCCCTTTTATTTTATAATGTTTAGAGTACATTTTGGTATATCTTACTTAATAACCTTCTTCATGACCTGGGGAAAAGAAAACATAAAAAAGGGTGAGCTCAAATTCTCAGTAAGGGTAAACAAAAGAAATATCAATCACATCATATTCATAAGAACATAACATTTTGGATATCTTAACCTACAAAAGAGATCATAATTTCATAACATGGGATAAATCATAGTAGTGAAATGTAATCCAAATAATCATAACATGAAACTTTGTGGCATACACACATAATCATAGAGAATCATTTCTTAGTAGTCATACTCATTTCCAAGACTATGCTAGTGGACAAAGTCCATTTCTGAACCGAGTTCACTCCTCGTTTCAGTCATGTATCACTGAACTCGATTAACCTTCCATTCCAGCCATGTCTATCTCATGAGATATAAATCTTACCCAATGCATTGGATAAAGATGTAGGTCCCACCCATCTCATAATTATACTATTCTTATTTGTTCCAAAAGATCATAAATCATACATCATAGCATAACCCATGTAATAAAAATGGGATTCTTAAACATCATGCCATCATAACATAAATCATATAAGATAAAAGGACTTCATGAAAAATAATTCCATCATAACATAATCAAATAAATGTAATAATATGGATAGAAACATAACCCTATATTATCTTAGATTGAAAATAATTTTGATAAAACATTTGAACTCCATTCTTGAGGAAAATATCCTTTCTACTTCAAAAACATTTTTCCCTTCCTACCATGTCATAGATTTTTAAACTAAAAGAAGTTGATTAAAAATTAACTTCAAAACTTATAAAGAATGTTTCATGGAAAAAATGTTCTAAAAATCCATTCATGTCTTATAAGTTAAAGAAATACATTCTTCTCGTAATTTGGCAGGAAATGTCAAAAAAGTACCTCGTACTAAAAACGACAAAAGATTCCTTTCATATCTTTTACTAAAATCTCACAAATGGGTAAAATTGGATTTAAACAATTTTAGGAGGATATAAATAATATTACATATTGAGAAATTATGTATTTGGATGATAAATATTCCTCAGTAAATTCTGAAGTATAAATAATCTCGGATAAAAATAAGATTGTGATATTTTCTCTTACCTTAGGTCTGATTTTCTTCGTACGTGTCTGAACCTCCTGTATAATGATTTAAATAATGTTATTGACTTATTAAATAATCTTACTCATTGTTATGATATCATATGTGGTCATATTCTTAGCTTCTTATTAGTAATATTTCATTGCTACTTGTTAATCGGGTGTTTATTGCTTTTTTGTTCTTATGCGTGTTTTGTCGAATAAATTCTTATTCTTCTTTTTAGGTTATAGATTCCTCATATCCAGAATTTTATTAGTGTAACATATATAATATTTATTCAATAAATTCAATTATATAATCATTATGCATGGAAGATCATGTAGAACGAGTCACATCACATCGTGGAGACGGTAGGCCGTACGTACGCACGAGGATGATATTGTTCCCATGATCGTGGAATTGTACTGAAGTGTATGTATACTATTTCAGAATAAATATCACCTTAAAATAATAATATATAGTTATTCATTACACAATTATACCCATCCAAGTAAGGTGGTGGTGGAAAAAAGATTACACCACGGCGTGGAGACGGTATTCTGTACGTATGCACGCGTGGTGATTTCGTTTTCCGTAGGATGGATAAAAGGTGAAATGGGGTTATTTCATATTTATAATAAAATATCATTATATTATTGATACTTATGTTATTAATTCATAATTAAACAACTAATTAAGAGTAAGTAGAAGAAGAAATAAAGTTGAAAGAATCGGTAACGCACATTACCTCTTCTTTGAAGCGCCTCTTCTTAACCTTCTCTTAGGGCACTAAACATGGTCTCTGTAGAAGACCAGGACATCTAGGATGTTTCTAGGGAAGTGGAGAAGATAAATTGGTAGATATTAGACAATCTGGAAGGCTCAAAGTGGTGTGAGGATGAGAGGGAGGTGGTTCCCTTTTATAAAGGAGGATAGGGGCACTTTAGGAAAAACTTAAAATATTATTTTATTATAAAGTCATATTTGGTTTTTAATATCTCAATATTGATTTATTTAGAAGCTATGATGGGTATGGGTTTAAATACTCTCAACCAATATATTTTAGAAAAGTTTAGGTTACTATTTTATCCTTTTCATTTAGATTTAACTCTATGTTAAATAATTTAACTTTTACCGTGTCTTCTTGTTTTCTTACCCTATATGGTTAATAAACATACTATAACAAGCCAAAAGAACCCCAAGTGGTTTATTATTAATATATATAACCTTATCTAAGTTATTTGGATTATCATTATATTTTTAGGAATAAAATAACAATTAATAATATAATATATTTTTTAAAAACTATTTTATGTCAATTTTGACACTATTTGGTAATTGATTTTTGTGAAAATAATAACCACATTATTAGTTCAAAAAAAGTAAATTAAATCAATACTAATATGTCATTTTATCCTATAAAATTAGTTTAATTCAGAAAAAGTCTCAAATTACATTTATTTGGGTATTTATAATATCAATTATGATAATATTTCTTTAATAAGGTAATTACTGCATCAATATTGTGTCACAGATAAATTAAATTATTTAAAGTCTAAAAATTATAAAGAAAATACCATTATTCAGGAAATCTTTTTATCATTATAATAAATATTTATCGTCGAATTTATCTTATTTATAACCCCATATTAAAAATTATTTAGTTATTAAACTTTGATTTTAACAATTTTAACTCTTCTTTAAATAAAAAAAATTAAATGTCATAATCTAATTCAAGTGGACCTAAATGGTCATATATTATTTCTAATGTTGCTTTTGGTCGAATTAAACTTATCTAATATAATTATGACATGTGTTAGGGTAATAATAATATCATTTGTACATTTAATTACCCTATTTACTTATAACTGTGGTAAATAAAAGTAAAAAGTTACTATTCACCCAAAAAAAATATCTTATTGGACCGCATTTTACTCTTTGATATTATCCATGTCTCTCGTATTTTTTATATTCAACTCACAAAAGCGGTAAAATTATGATTTATGTAAATTTTCAAATTCTCCTAGGAGGTGGGTAAAAGACGGTGAAAAGTTCAATAAAATTTTTAAATATCTAAAATTATTATAAAACAACTCCAATGAATTACATTGAACATATATAGGTATTATGTATCAATTTTTACCTAAAATAAATTTAAATAAAATAAATAATTATTTAAATAAAATTTTCTTTTTAAATAGTAACCCAATGTTTTCACTATTTATCAAAATTTGAAAGTTTTCAGAAAAATACCAAAAATTCACCGTAGGATAATTTAGATATTTCAAATCCAAAAATGAGGTCCATTTTGAAAGATACATTTTATATAATTTTAAAAAGTGGGTATTACTATTCATAACGGCTAGTTTTAATAATATTTTAATAGCATATCGTTGTTTAGTGGAACTCGGTATTGCGTACAATGCAAGCTATCGAGAATGGTTGTGACTGCGTGTAAAGAAAGCCAAGATAGTGTTGTGTGTAGTAAAAGATTTTTTTGATGATGTATATAACGTAAAAATGAAATATTTTTCATAAAAAAATCTCAGGAGTTTCAATCTCCATCACCAAGGCCTGCTCGAGCACTCCAGCATAAGTCAAAATGCATAGAGGCATGACACTAGCTCGGATGTCCCATCATAGACCTCAATAGAATGTATGAGATCTGAAGTACTGATCCCTAGAAATATCTTTCAAGTACCGGTCAAGGATGGTGAAACTCAATGAATAGTCATATACCGTCATACTACCCTGCTGGAGATGAAAAACCTCATGGATGCTCACATATCTAAGCGTAACCTGAGAGAACTCCTCCCTATAGAGTCTGTCGAACACCATCCATGAAAGTGTGTCCTCATCGTGAGTCTGTGTGGTCAGAATCCACCATCATCCCACCAAACCATGAAGAAGGCTCACTCCTATGATCACCATCTGCTCTGCTTGTGTCCTCACTAGATAGAAAATTCTGTTCACTGCCTCAAGCCAGTCCTTAGCTGCCAGAGGGTCAGGCTCACCACAAAACCTGAGGGGTATCTGCCTCTGGAACTAATGTAGAACACTAAGCCTGCACCCCTCATCGGTTGGTACTATAGGTACCATGGGTTGCTCCATTGGTGAAGGAATAACAGGTGCACCACCTGGTGGAAATGCCTGTGGAACTGGTCCCAGTATCGATTCCTTATCACTGAAAGGGTCATCCTCGTTATTGTGATGCTGAATCCTAGTGGGTATGTGTCACGGAATCATCCTGAAATGAACCCAGATGTACCATGGTCAATTAGTATATCTGGATAGCTGACACAAAGGATATAGAAAACACCACTGTTCATACATGATGCATGTACCTTTTGTTTTTTCCCGCAACCAGGGTTTTTGTGTACCGAGTTGAAATGAAGTTTATTAGAGTCCAAGTGTATGGATACGTCTTCCACCACACCAACATTGGAGTCTCTGGCTAGAAAGCTGATCTAGAAACACTTAACAATGTTGCCCTAAACCCATAGCAAGGACTCTTAGTCCTATGTTAGAACTGACCACCTCTGATACCACTCTGTCACGACCCGTCTTAGTGGGGCATGCACTGTGACTCCCCATACCCACCTCCAATAGGCCAGGGGATGGAGACTATCACCGAGCAGGCATATTATTAACATGGGAGTAATTTCCTGGGAACTAGTACACACACACACATCTCCAAGCCCACAAATTATGAAAAGTAAAAATACTATGGAAAAAAAATTCATGCATACAACTAAACACAACCAACAGAGTACGACAGGAAGTAATGTACTAAATGTAAACTGGGCCTGAATATAAGAAAACCAAACAAAGAGTCTTAAAACTACAAAGTCCAGCGTGTAAACAAAAATAGGTTATGGTACTGTTCCTCGTAGCCGATGGAACTCCTCGGCCTATAAGGAACTATGGAAGGTCTTTCCTGTCCCGGTCCACCCTAGACTCTGTCAAAAGTCTGCTCGTCTTCACAATACACTACACATGCGGGCAATGCCTGTGCAAGGGTGAGTATAACAATACATAGTAGAGGACATCAAAAAATAAAAATCAGTACACGATGTAATGGTACAGTTATATATGCACAAAATATGTCTACAAAACATATAACAAGGGAAAAAAACCATATATACTCAAAACCTAGACCCATGGTCTAGAGACAAGCCGCACAACTATATACCCCCTTAAGGTATTCAGTTCGACGATTCCACAAAGCACTAATTCCGGGAGAACACACTCCATGAGTCTTAAAGCTCTTATGACATCCTTCTGAGAAGTACCGTTTGTAGGCAACTGTCATGAGAGGTAGTTACAATCATTATGGGAGACACACTCTTGAGTGGGAAGATTTCGATAGATAGATGCACAAATTATGGGAGACACACTGTTGAGTGGGAAAGATCATGATACATGGATGAGGATCACTGCCAGGGCCATGGTGGATACCATGACTCATCCAGAATTCACCTGCTAGGTAGAGGATCAACGCCCGATAGAGTAGGTCACATTGATGCCTGACACTACCTAGGGTTAGGAATGGATAGAGGATCTCAGTCTGTGCCTCTTGGATGGATGTCTGACTCTATCACAGAAATTCCTGCTGAAGGGATCAAACTCATGTAGACGGAAATGAAACCTGGCCTTCAGGGGAATGAGAAGAATGGGAACTAACCCAAGTGAAACATGTCCAAGACACGGTGGACAAGAGGACCATGCCATTTTTCAAAAAGTTCACAGCGTGTAGAAAAGTTACATGTCGTGTCGTCTTACCCCGGGTACTGCCCGTGCACAACAACCCATGTTGTAAGGATGGTCATGTAGAGAAGTGAGTACACCGTGTGTATTATGGTGTACACACCATGTTCGAGTGACTGGGGTTGGATCCTTGTATGCTACCCATGTGGTCGTACATGGTTATCAACTCATGTACTCCAACCTGTGTAATCGGTGCATGGGGTGAACCACATTACTAGCCCCGCCTGGCCGTGTGATGGAGTAAACGGTCATGTACTCCATACCGTGTCTGTTTACCCCTTGGATACACGCTAAGTCACATGTAGCCGCCTCTTCCATGTTGTACACGCCGTGTTCTGAAGCCATGTAGATCATTCTATGTCCATGTACTTCACAAAATACACGACGAGCTTCGGGGGAAGTCCAACACGCTGTGTGACCAAGGACACACACAGTGTGACTCCTCTACGACCCCTGAAACCCTAGACACTGCCAGTAATACACAGTGTGTTCTTCGAATGTACATGTCGTGTATTCTTGAAATTTCTAGAAATGTTGACCTCCGATGTCTCCCCTCTAGTGATGCCTTGTTCATCGATCCAGTCATCTGATCGACATAGAACACTCATGTTTCGGTCACCCCAACACCAGGAAGATGCTTTCAATGTTTTCGGACCTCCGATCGGCCCAGAAAACATGTTATGATCCTCACACACGAAGAACACTCGAAGAATAGTCTCTTCCTATCCGAGATGATTCATTTTCTTTCATGGTCGTCACACCTCTGTAGGGTTTTGTGATGTCAGATCTCTAGTTTGGGATCATTGCGTTCCAAGATGGGTGTGCAATGATTCGTTGATCATTGCCCCGTGAAGAACACGTAGAACGTGCGAGAAGAAAAGGGGAAAGGGAAACCAATCGAACGAATTTAAGGAACGAACCTCCCCCGTCATTCGTCACGGCCTTGAGTTGCTCCCGTTAATAGTCTTAAACAAAGAAAAAGACAATAAAAATAATTAATATGTTTTAATTCCCCATTATCAACCCAAAGAAATCCCTCCTGAAAGAACATATGAATCTGCAAATCAACATGTTCATGGTTAATCTTCATTCGTCATTTAAATTCAAGAACGGGGAAAAGATGAATGAAATAACCACCCCTAATTTTAAGAAAGGATTGATCGTTGATGAAAGGGTCGTGCTGCTGTCATCATCTAGATCCTTCGACTTCATTGGCGCAGCGATTCCCCACTTCGACCCATCATCATTCGTCACCGAGGGTTTTCTCCAACGCTCCTTGGATTCTCTATATATTTAAATCAATCATCACCAATGAGAAAATTTTAATTATCCAAATAAAAATGGAAATGTATTTCACATCTCATTATGCTGTGACATTAATGTGTCAGCGTTTCTATTTTTGATTCATTATGACATGAATTTAATTAATGAAACTAATGCCCCATTGTCGGGCTACAGCGGATATTTCCAAATGAAATAAAATAAAATTTGTGAATTTAATTTATTTTACATTACCTAAAACGTTCGAAAATTAACATTCTCCCTCGACCCATGCTGGTCGAGGTTAGGCTCGTTCTTAGTTAAAGACGTCGTTCCGGACGCAATGGTGCCCCTAGATTTTTAATCCGGACATCCATTTAGAAACTGCCAAAGCCGTGCACATGTGGCAACTCACGTAACATATATAACGTTCGAACCACTATTCCGGGCCAACTGGGCCTTGGAATGATGTGTCGTTTTTGTGCCCACTCTCAAAATAATCCAATACAATTTTAAAAAAAATACACGGAAAAATCTGAATCATTACAAATAGGGTAAGCTATGTATTTTTCAGAACTCAATGGTTGTTAGGAGATCATTATGGATATTAAATAAAAGAAGTTTTTATTCAGTATCAGGGTGTTTAATTATGTACCTAATATTCCAAACACACAATAATTTATGATCCTTTTCCTTGTAATTGTTGGTTAATTATATAATAATATGTGAAAAGTGATAGGGTATCTATAGTTGGTATCAGAGGAAAATTTATGTTATTTTTTGGATTAGGAATATATTACTCTAATGAAATCCTTATTGATAAGACAATGAATAATAAACATCCATAAATTATTGTAAGTATAGATTAAGTGGTCTATAAAAAAAATATCTCTATGTAAATAGTACAAGTGGATGTGGTTCTTGAACATATGTACCTCTGAATAACAAATCTGAAAAGGTATTTCATGTCTAACTTGGGGTAACTAGGTACATGATTATTGGAGTTACTGTGAAACTGTTTTGACACTCATAGGGGTATACTTGGTAAATATAAAAATTCATTATAAACCATTATTAAAGAAAGAAAAATTCCCCTAAAAATATATGTTAGGAAACATATCATGGATAACCTAGATTGGAACCTAGGGAATCACAAGATATGATATACATTTACTATACAATTTTATGCTTTAATGTTTAAAGTTTCCTTTAATATTATTATTAGTGAAGCATTCAATCCCCTAATTGAACATTCATTTTCTTAGAAAATGGACGTAAATAGAAGAACTCATACCAACTATCAATATGATAGATAATGTGAATATAACCCTAACGATATTCCAAATATGATGGGAATTGGTGCTCAAAAATTCATGACAGTACTTACACTACGGTCTAAAGTTATGAATTAATACTTGAATTGTGTGGAAGAACCTCCATATCCTATGGGAGATAAAATTGAATTGGATTCCTTGATGTATCAAAGGACTCCCATGTTTAGTTGATCTTATGACCCCATACTCATAGAAAAATTGATTAACTCCATTAATGAAATATTTTTTCCTTCCAGTTAACATAAGAAGATAAAATATTTATAACAGTTTATCATTTTTAAGGGAAAGTTGATCAGTATTGGACACTGATAATGAACAAAATTTCTAAGTAGGAAAATAAATCCATGGAATGGGAGGATTTTACAAAAATATTCTTTTAATAAATATGTTTCCTAAACCATACATCATAAAATAGAATGGGAGTTCCTCCGAATAAATAAAAAGAAAGATAAGTCTATCGGGGTCTATGAAAAGAAAATCACAAGGCTTTCAAGATACACTTCTAGTGTTATCAAGAAAACTGAAATAATAGTGGATCACTTATTTTTCTAATTAAAGAAAAGTGTTAGAAAAGTGTT
This sequence comes from Viscum album, assembly GCA_963277665.1. Lineage (NCBI taxonomy): Eukaryota > Viridiplantae > Streptophyta > Magnoliopsida > Santalales > Viscaceae > Viscum > Viscum album. The sequence continues at coordinate 1,295,058,588 of OY728142.1, read as the reverse complement.
GATGATTCATGACGTTGACAGCTAAAAATATATTTTCAATTGTTCCCCTATGGTTGAAATGGAGATCAAACACTATCACTTGTCTTCTAGTCCTTGGAAAAACAATAATAAATTAGAGTTTAATTTGGGTGGATTGCTAGATAAATCCCATGATGGAAAGAATTGACAATATCCCACATGTCAAAAGTGTGGGAAGACGAATCATTGAAACAAAATAAAGGGGTCTATAATATTATTCAAATGTGGATGAGAATGGTATATGAATAATATATTCCAAAGTCATATGAATAATCCCACTGATTTTGAGGAATAAAAAATTGTTCAGATCAACACCTTTCCTGGAGAGTAGTGTTTCAACTACAAGGATAATGGAAATTGTGCAAGCCTTGTCTCAAATCCAAGGTTTGTTGGAAGAAATCAACAATAACAACCTCTAAGTTAGCAAGAAAGGGAATATTCTAATACTACATCAAAGTTAGATACTAACAATGGTGTTGTTATAGGTACACTGGTTATTCATTAAAGTGTAAAAAATGATCAATTTGATTATCGTTCTATGCATTCATTCATATCTTGTATGTTTAGTGGAACTATTCAAACACCAATGAAAATATAGAAGTTGAGTTATCTGCGAGAACAAAAATTGGCCCAATTGTTGCATCCAAAGTATATAACACCTACTTAGTCAATGCTTTCAAATGAACCTTCCATAAAATCATACCATTCTCCCTTTGTTAGTATTTAAAGCTATTTTGGGAATGGATTGGCTGTTTTTACAAAAATACAGTATCATCTATCAGGAATGGGAGATAACTCTTCACATCCTGAAGCATCCTCCTATTCCGTACAAGTATACGAAGGAGGATGAATCTCCTTCAAAATAATCATCTCAAATGTGGATATTTTTACCTTATAAACAAGAATATCAAGATCAAATGATTGATATGAATGAGATAATCATGCTTTAGGACATTTCCATTATGAGGGACTACACTAATGTGTTCCCTAGTGAGATTTCTGGTCTTTCACATGATCAATTGGTTGAATTATCAATTAATATTTTTCCTAGATCTATGTCTATATCGAAGACACCATATAAAATGGCCATCGTTGATATAGAATAACTAAAGATGAAGTTACAAGTGAATCTAAACAAGGTTTTTAATCACCATAGTGCTTCACAATAGGGTAAACCAGTCCTCTTTTTCAAGAATTATGGATCAATGAACCTTGACATTAATTATCATGAGGTCAATAAAATCTTGATAAATAACCAGTATCACCTGGCCTAGATAGATGACATGCTCAATCATCTATGTGTATATTTTTACTTATCTAAGGGGTCCTTTGTTTTTGATATCACCAATTTTTGGGGTGGAAGGACGATATTCCCATGAATGCCTTTAGAATGAGGTATGGACACAATTATTTCATAGTAATGCAATTCAAACTCACTTATACTTCAAATATTTTCATGTATTTAATTAATATAATATTTAGATATTACATTGAAAATTTGGTGGTAGTATTTATCAATGATATTATGATATACTCCAAGATCTAGAAGGGATATGAGGTGTATTTGAATATTGTGTTAAAGACATTGTGGAGGGAGAAACATTATGAAAAGTATAGTAAATGTGAGGTCTACATGGAGGATGTTAAATTCATAGGGAATTATATCAAAAGAAAAAGAATATCTAGGGACCCAACCAAGACAAAGTTTATTGAAGAGTATAACATGCCAACATCTGTAATTATATCTATAGATTCCTTGGTTTAGCTGGGTATTACCATTTGTTTTTAAAAACCCTCATGATTTTCAAACCAACAAACCAAGATGACTTGAGATGAACCAAATTTTCTCTACACTATTTTATATGAAGACTTCTTCAATGAGTTAAACAAGAGGATTAACATTTTACCAATACTCACACTTATAAAAAGGGTGGACTACTTCTTGGTGTACATAGGTTCTTTAAATAAGAACTTAGGTAGTTTAATGATGCAAAATTATAAATTTATAGCATGCGCCTCAAGACAGTTGAAAATTCATGAGAATAATTATCCCACACATGATCTACAATTGGAAACTATATTCATTGAATTTAAAATCATGTCGATTAATCTCTACGAGGATAAGAAATATATTTATATGGATCATAAGAGCCTCAAATATATATTCACATAAAATGATCTAAATATGCTCCAACGAGACTGTACGATCTCATCCTGTATTATGAGTAATCAATCCACTACCATCCTAGTAAGGAAAATATGGTAGTTCATGATCTATGTAGAAATGATCATGCATCATCATTAATGAATATAGTTGAGAATAATCCAATATTCTTAAACCTACAAAGGATGGACATTAGAATTGTTATGTAAGAAACATCATTAATTTTTTCTCAAATTATTACCCAACAATCCCTTATAGAGAAAAAAAGGACACTCAAAAAATCATTATGAAATTCAAGTAAACATGGAATCTTGGAGAGAAGTGAAATCCCTATAGTTAAAAATCAAATATGAAGGAGTTGTGAGATTTGGGTCATGATAATATGTACCATCAGATCGAAAGATAAATAAGGATCTTCTAAATGAATCATATAGCTCAATATTATCTATTAATGCAGTGAGTGAAAATATGTATTGAGATCTCCAAGAAAATTATTTGTTTGAAAATATGAGGAGATATAACACTAAATATACATAAATGATCTTGGTATTTTAGAAAGTGAAGGATGAAAGGAAAAATTATAAGGGGATTATTCAACTACTTCCCATTCCACCCTAGAAGTGAAAAACATTATCATGGACTTTTTTGTTGGACATCCTATAAAATCCAATGAAAAAAATTCTATATGGGTTTTTATTGATCGTATTAAAAAAAACATCTGAGTTTCTCAAAATTCGATACATCTTCTCAATAAATCAGTATGAATGGATATACATCAAAGAAGTTCTAAGGCTACATGGAGTAGTACTATCGATTGTATCTGACAGAGATCTGAGAATCACCTCTATGTTCTTGAAAATTATTCAACATCTCTATGCACTAATGTCAACTTCAGTATGTCATATCATTCTAAAATGGATGGAGAATATGATAAGACTATTCATACATTATAATACATGATTAGAGCATGTTCTATGGAAATCAAAGGAGGAGGGGTCCCACATCATCCACTTGTCAAATTCTATTTCAACAACAGTTTCCGCTCAAGCATCCAAATGGATCTGTATGAAACCTTACATGGGAAATGATGTATAACATAAAACTTCTAGGATACATTTGGTAAATATAAGATGATAGGACCCTAAAAGGATTTAGAAATGGTGGATAAGGTGAAAACCATTCAATATCACATCAAGGTATCCCAAAGTTGACAAAAGTGGTATGCATATAATCATCGATAGGTCCTTGAGTTTATGTCTAGAGACATTTTATTCCTCCACATATCTGCATGTAAATAGATCCTGATATTTTTGAAGAATGGAATGCTATGTCCCATGTACATCCTCCCCTTTGAGATTTTTGATCGTGCCCGAGTTGTGCCCAATTGACTAAAACATTCACCTAAAATAACTCATGTACATTATGTATTCCAATTATTCCTATTCAATAAGTATATACCAAATCCATCATATATAATAAATTCATAGGTGGTAATATTGGAGATTGATATTTCTTATGAGGAGAAACTAGTGAAGATCGTAGACCATAAAGATATAATTCTAAATAATATCAATTTTATAATTAATATAATGATTTCAATGAAAATTTATTTCCATAAAATGTACTCATAAAATATTATTATTTTTGCCTTGTGATTTTAAAATAATTTAATGAGGCCTTGTTTAATTTTTCAAAGTGTTATAAAATCAATTATAATTTTAAAATCTATATTTTTTCAGTAAATATTGATATTAATTAAAAATAAAATTACACATATTAAGAAAATTAACTTCATAAAATTGATTTAATTTTTTAATTCTACATGATGAAAAAAAAATTGGCGTAATTGTTTGAATTTTTCTAAAATACATGAATTTTTTTTAATAGTAAAATATGATAATTTATGATAAATAATAAATACATGAATTTTTTAGGCATTTTTGACATGAGGATGATGTAGAAACCATTTCATAAAATTAAAATAAACTACTTACTGTATTTAGTCATAAAAATAAAAGATATTTCTTATTGTGATCCAAAATAATAAACTAATGATTAAAATAGTGAGGAAACACCCCTCCCATCCACTAAAATACCACCCTCACCTCCTATTCTTCCTCACACCATCCAAGCCTTGATTCTTCTCCAAATACTACCCAATAAAATTACCATGCCCATATCCCACTTCCATGATCACATTGATTAATCAAAATACCATTAGAATTTCTATAAGGTGGTTTTTGAGGAGGAAACTTTTGAGAGGAAAATTCCTATTTCATTTTCTTTTGATTTATTTTCAATTTTATTTTTATTTTGTCCTCATATCCCATAACACTAATATTATGATTACATCAATACAACATATATATTGTAATTTTATTATTCTAATTTAAAAATACATCATTAAACCCCAATCCTGTCTTGTTTATTCTGAAAAATAAAACGCCATTCATGAGGTGTTAATTTATCACCTTTGAGGACTACAACTTTTTATTTTCTATCAATTCCTTCAAGGCTAGTCATTAAGCCATTTTGAAGGATAAAAAATTTATATATTTTATTAAAAATCTATTTAATGATCTAAAATAATTATATACACATGATTTAAAATAAAAAAACATGTTCATTATTAGTGAAAACCGCCTAAAATAATCCAAATGATTATCACTAATATCTTTTCTAATGGTTGATTCCCACCCAAAATAATCAAATGAATTACATATCTATTTTAAAATTTGGATGTTATTTAATAACTTATGACATAAATTATGGATTTCTGTTTACATTTTATAAGAACATACATACACTTTTATAAGCGAACAGATTGTGAAAACTATGAAAAAGAAAACTCATATATAATGAAATTAAAAACTATAAATAATAAAAAATGGCCAAAAATGTATGTAATAATATTATACTAAATAAATTACATGAATAAAAAGTTCTCAATAAAATAACTAGTGAATTTAATTTTATTATTCAAGATATTAAGATCTAATTTCAAACTATTTCGGAAATAGGGTAAGTGTTTCTCCCCAAACCTCCATTTTTTCCTTCGATATATAATTTCTCTCCACTTACCATATTGTAAAATTTTATTATTTTTATATACTAATTATAAATTCAATTTATATTTTCCAAAATCACGTTTTCAAATCATTTCATCATTAATTTTCAGGGATATAAATGTTTTAATAAGGATCTCTTCTCAATTCATCCCTATAAGCAAGCCTAGTTAAAAATAAAAATCCCAATTTTTTAACCATTTTCATGTTCCATTAATGATATATATTAAGTAAAAAAAATTTTTCAAAAACCACATATTTTTTCATGAAAACAATTTATGGTTCATTTTTGGTTTTATAAAAACAAATATTATTTTTCAACTTTAAAACATTTTTAATATTTCATCCTCACCCGCATTAAAATGGTTCATTTATAAAAATTTTTAAACACTCTTTTTACATGTTTCCAAATAAATTGGACTTAAATGATCATGTTCTAAGATTATTTTACCCTTTTAATTTACATGTGTATTTTGAATCCATTTTTTCATAGAATTGTTTATGAAATTCTATATTGATATGCATTGTGAGGTGATTATGATTCTTATTTCATTCCATGGGTAACCCTTATGTTATTATTCTTGTGGAACACCTATTCATGAACATGTTATTATTAGTGTGACCAAATATCACTCTAATACATTGGGTAATATTTAGTCTCATGATATGTTATGGTGGGATATGGATTGAACCAGATTCTGTTATGAGACTTTTTCTACCATCTTATATAGTCTTTCATGTTAGTATTGACTCATGTTTATGTCATGTTATATATTATTGATGCATTCTTATGATTCCATGATTATATATTCCCATGTTTTAAATGTTATTTTTCCATAGGTTTATTCATGTTTCATGCATTTTACTATTCTTTTGTAATGTCCCGACCTGACTTCCCATTCAACCCGATAGCCAGACCGCTCCCCGCATGGCCTCAAGCGCATCTCCCCAAACGCCAGAGGCTGCCGACTAGCAGTGAGGGCCTTGGTGAGTCCATGGGGAGACCATACCCACATTACTAAAGTATCATAGTGGAATTACAACATAAAATAGCGGAAGAAGGTAACCAGTAGACAACACATAGATAGTAGAAATAGATAAAAAATCAAAGGATCTGATATATATATGATGGTTCAAGTCAATACAATACATTACAAGTATACAAATACAAAAAAGAACCCAAAATGTAACCCAAGTCGCATCGCAAGCCTCAAGATGGTCCTGTGCACTCTTACTCTGAACAACAACTCATGTACCTGTACAAGGGATTTTCCCCTTCTTGTTACCTAAAATCATATAATTTTCTTGGGTCCAAAACATGACCTAAATAGGGTGTGAGACAAAATCCCAATAGCCATCCACCAAAGATCTGTGCTAATCGCTCAGTGTATATATATAACCGAGTGTGTAATATGGAAAGTAGTAAATAAGAAAACTAGCAGCATCGTCCCATGCTTGTTATTTGGCTTGTCATCACTTTATGTATCCATTCTATTCATTAATAATTTCATTCAAGTGTTCAAACAGTTCCTTGAACCCATTCCTAGAATAATCAATTAAGATACCAGGCATCGTTCAGGGAGAAAAAATCGACCAACACCCTACATGCCCGTTCCGGGGAACCTCATAGGTACCCAGCCTCGCTCTAGGTGCAGTATAGTCCATCATCTGGGCCCATCCCCGAGATCCTATAAATAAGATCTGGGTATCTCCCATGACATATCATGCCTTGCTGAGTCCATCCCTGAAATCTCACACTGGATTCATGATTCACTCAACATTTCTGTAACAAGTCTCATATGAGTCCATCCATGGAAACTCACATTGGTTCCATGGTTCATCCATGACTTTGTTTCACATTTTAAGTAGTTTAAAATCATTTAACTCACGTGGGCTAGAAATTCAAGAATTATCATACAAGGGTCAAGGGGCAACACTCCATCCCATACCCAAAACCATTTCGATTACAATTTCATCTTATTGCAATTCAATTCATATTCAATTTCCATTTTTGAGAACCCCAAAAGAAGAAAAAGCATCCAGGTCAAAACCCCTAAAAGAGTCATTCAAGGCAACACACCCAAGGGGTGGTTCTTGTCCAAGGTGTATACCCTAACTCAAGCACATACCATCCTATTAAGATCACCTATAACACGCTAGGTAATAACAGGGTTAAATTACAGGTTCAAGCAACACCCCAAAAGTGGGAGCGCGGCACTCCGGCATATATAAACATCTTGACAATTAGCGAAAAGCATGAGACCGCCTACCTTAGGCTCGTACCTCATCCAGTATCAGGCTCTGATTCATCTTGGTTTGGAATAAATATGAAGAACATATGAAGAACGAGAAATTAGGGCATATGAGCCTTAATACAATCTGTGTTTGTTATAACCATAAGAATCGAGAAGGATTAAAAAGGAATTAAGGACTTACTGTTGCAGATCTAACGAGATGAAGGATGGTTGAAATGGAGATCAGATGAAGGAGAATGCTCAAATCCTCCAAAGAATTCTTGGAGAGCTCCCCTGCTGTTGTCCGGTTGAAGAAGAAGGCTTAGGTTAGGTTTTTATAAAAAATTTATCTATTTAATTAAAAATTAATTAAATTTCAAAACATAGCATGTCGCACGGTTTACCTACATGGATTGACAGACCGTGCAGAGACCATGCGAACCTTGCTAGAAGGAAAGGGGAAACCACACAGCCATCCCACACGGTTTCCTCAAACTGTGCGCAGGCTGTGCTCCTGCCTCTGCTATGCCTGCACCAAGGCAGCCGGTTTACCAGGCTATGCACAAACCATGTTCTAGGCCGTTTTCCACCTAAAACTTGGTTCTAGCCTCCGAACAAGCCCCGGACTCCTCCGTAACTCCCTCGGCCAAGTTACTCATCCACACAAGGCCTCAATAGAATAGTTAAACTGAAAAGAAAAGGATTCGTAACTCATATGAAAACTCATGTTCTTATAATCTTCCCCCCTTATAGAAATTCGTCCCCAAATTTCTCTCTGAAGGGTTGTCAAGATTCATCTATGAACAACTCTGGACACTGAGCATGTACGTCGTCCCCCCTCTCCCAAGTCTCATCCTGTAAACGGTCGTGCTGCCATAGCACCCATACTAGAGGAACTGACCGGACTATAAAAAAATTCGTGCTCCTATCAACGATACGAATCAGATGCTCCTAAAAGGATGCATCTTACTGAAGTTTGACCTCCTCAGGCTGGAAGGTATGAGACGGGTTTGAATAGTATCTCCGTAACTGAGAAACATGGAACATGTCATGCATGGCTCGGTACCTCTGAGGTAACTACAGTCGATAATCTACCGGCCCAACCCTCTCCAGAATCTCATAAGGCCCAACATATCTCGGCGATAGCTTACACTGTTTTCTGATCCGCCTGTGTCCCAGCCTCGGTGAAACATGCAAGAAAACTTGATCCCCGACCTCATACTCTAGGGGTAGTCTGCGGCGATCAGAATATGACTTCTGACGGGACTGTGCGGTAGCCATATACTTCTGTATCAACTGGACCTGCTCAGAAGACTCCTGAACAAGACGCGGTCCCAATAAAGCTACCTCACCTACCTCTAACCAGCACAGGGGTGATCGACATGGCCTACCATATAAAGCCTCGTAATGTGCAATCTGTATATTCCCTTCATAACTATTGTTATAGGAATAATAGACTAGGGGAATATGCCTCTCCCATGAGCCCCTAAAACCCAGGATGCATGCTCAAAACATGTCCTCAAGCACATGTATCATAAGCTCTGACTGGACATCAGTCTGAGGGTGGTATGCTATGCTCAGAAGTACTTGTGTACCCAGCGCCCTCTAAAAACTCTGCCAGAATCATGACGTAAAATGATCATCCCTATCTTAAACAATGGTGTGTGGGACCCCGTGGAGTCATACTATCTTTCAGATATACAACCATCCCAGATCATCCACACTAAATGTCTCCTTGATCAGTAAGAAATGAGAAACCTTCGTGAGCCTATCAACCACAACCCACACAACATTGTTACCTCAAGGTGACCTCAGAAAAACCAGTCACAAAACCCATCACAACATCATCCCACTTCCACTCATGGATAGTTAATTTCTGTAAAATACCAGCTAGCCGCTGGTGTTCCGCCTTCACCTGCTGACAGGTGGAACATCTCATGATAAAACTAGCCACTTCCCTCTTCATATCCAGTATCTGTAATGTCGGTGAAAGTCACGATACATCTTAGTGACTCTGGGATGAACTTCCCAAACCGAAGCATGAAACTCCCACATCAACTCCTCTCTAACATCCACTGGAACCCATATACTTCCATGGATAAAGAGAACTTCATCCTCACCTATCGTCCAACGAGGAGGAGGTTCCTCACCTGACACACCTTCCTGTAGAACTAGGTCTTCCGAATCTTATAGTTGTCTCATCCATACTCTATCAAAGAGGGTAGAGGTCACAGCTAAAGACGATAGAAAAGACTGCCCTTGGATATTCTGTACATCAAGATGCATCTCAGAGAACAAGTACATAAGCTTCTATTCTTTTTTTGCCTGTTGTACTGCCTGTATATGAGTTCTCCTGCTCATATCATCGGCCACTACATTGCCCTTACCCAGCATATAAGCAAGCTAGAAATCAAAATACTGTAGGTACTCTACCCACCATCGCTGCCTAAGATTCAGATCACACCGATTAAAGATGTATTTTAGGATCTTGTGGTCTGTGTGCACCACAAAATTCTCTCCCAATTAATAGTGTCTCCAATAGCGCATCGCATGAACAACTGATTATAGCTCAAGATTGTGTGTTAGATAATTCCTCTCGTGTGACCTCAGATGCCGAGATCCGTACGCCATGACTCTGTCCTCATGCATCAACACTACGCCCAGCCTAATACCCGATGCATCACAATAGACCGTGTAACTCTTGCCCTTCTCTAGCAGTATCAGGACTGGTGCTGATGTCAACCTTCCATTCAGCTCTTGAAAGGCTGCTTTACAAGCATATGCCCATACAAATTTCATGCCCTTCTTAGTCAGGCATGTCAACGGCACTGCTAAACATGAGAAATACTGTATGAAATGACGATAATAACCAGCAAGCCCTAAGAAACTCTTTATGTCAAATTCATTCTTGGGCTACTCCAAATAAACCACAGCTCTAACATTCTATGTGTCTACATACACCCATATCTTAGAGATAACATGCCCCAAGAAGTGAATCTAATCAATCCAAATGTGGCACTTAGTAAGCATTGCATATAGTTGATGCTCTCTTAGTGTATTCAGGACGATCTCAAGATGGTTGGCATAGTCATTTTGATTCTGAGAATTCACCAAAATATCATCCATGAAAACCACAACGAATGAGTCCAATTAAGGATGGAACACGCGATTCATCAAATCCATGAAAACCGTCGGCGCGTTCGTGAGACTGAACGACATAAACAGATACTCATATAAACCATACATGCTATGAAAAGTTGTACGAGGTATGTCCATAGGTCGAACACGCACCTGTTGATACCCTGACCTCAAATCAATTTTCGAGAACACCCTAGCTCCTCGAAGGTGATCAAACAGGTCATCTATCCACAAAAAGGGATATCGGTTTTTCTCCGTCAGTTGGTTCAGCTTCTGATAGTCCACACACAGCCTAAGAGTCCCATCTGCCTTCTTCGCAAAAAGGACTGGTTAACCCCATGGAAAAGTACAGGGTCGAATAAACCCCTTTGCCTCCAAATATTCGAGTTGTTTCTTGAGCTCTCGAAACTTTGTAGTATCCATCCTGTAAGGAGGAATGGATACTGGTGTAGCTTATGGCACTAGCTCGATGGAGAACTCCACCTCTTTCTCAGGAGGTAAACCTGAAAAGTCGTCCGGAAAAACATCCCCGATGTTATCAACTACTGGTGGAAGGTCCGTCTGACTCACTCCCTGATCATCCAGAAACAAACTAGCGATCTGGGTTGTCATCCCATCCATCCCACAATGCTCCGGTCTATCTCTGCATGACTGGAGATCCCACTTTCCCTTAAAATTATACACTGCACCCTCTGGTGATGTGAAAATCACCCTCTAGCAGTAACAATCAATGCAGGCTTAGTAAGCTACTAGCCAGTCCATATCAAGAATAAAATCAAAACCTATCATTTTTATAACATAAAGATCCCAGATGAAGTGACACCCTCCAACCTCAAGGTGACACCCTCTGCACTGGAATACAACATCTTCCCTAACCCCTAGTGGTGTGTCTAGTGTCAAGACGCAATCAAAGTACAACACAACTAACCCAAGGCTTTACACTATAGGTGTAGATATAAAACTTTGTCATACACCTGTATCAAAGAGGGAATATGAAATAACAGATGCAACTAAGAACGTACCTCTCACCATAGATGGTCCCGCTCCCTGATCCTCGGATGTAGGCTGCACCGAATACATATGGCCTGAACCACGACCTTGTGATACAACCTCACTACCTGTAACTGGCCCACTCTGACATCTTGGTGTACCCAGTGCCTGGCTACCTCTGCCACGACCACTACCTCGGCCTGATCTACCAGTCGCACCCCGAATCTCTATCTGATGAGAAGCTGTCGACCCTGCTTTTGCATATGGAGTCAGTGCGGACCCTCTATCACTGGCTGCTAGTGAAGACATTCTGCAGAAACGTTGAATATGACCCATCTTTCCACCTAATCGGAACTTGACTGGGTCCCTCGTACACTGCGACTTCGTGTGTCCTAGCCTACCGCATTGGTAGAACCTCATATTTCTAACCGAAGATAGGTTATGACTACTAGAATCACCATGTGGAAGCTCTAGACGACGCTTCCTAATAACAGCCATTGCAATACCTGATCTCGATGTCGAACCGCTCTGGCTCGCACCTCCAACCTCTCTCAGGTTACTTCTTATGATCATCACCTGGTTCACAATTCCAGAAATGGTAGTCAACCTGAAGATATTTACCTGAGATCAGATGTAATACCTCAGACTATCCTCAAAACGCCTGGCCCTCGATAGATCATCTCCCATCAGGATCGGTGCGAAGCACTGATGCTCAGTAAAACAGGCCGAGTATTACATCACTGATAACACACCCTATTCCAGACGCAAGAACTCCCGAGCTCGATCGGTCCTCAAGGTCTCAGGATAAAAGAAATCTTTGAAGGCCGTATGAAACTCTATGCAAGTCATCTCTCGATGACGATCCGACTGAGTGATCACGTCTCACCACCTCTTGGAGGATTCACACAGCATATACGTAGTGATCTTGACCCTCCCCTCCGGAGGTGTTTCCAAATGATAAAAGATATCTAGTATCACCTCAAACCATGATTCTGCATCCTGTGATCCACCATCCCCTGAAAACGTAGGCAGATGCTGCTGCTAAAACTCACGCGTCAACTCTTCCATTGTTGGGGTAGGTCGCGGTGCTCCCTGAACGGTCTGCATAAAACGCAAAAATCTCTCATTGAACTGTGCCTCAACACCTGTGTCTGGTATAACCACTGGTGTCACAGCTGGAACAACTGGAGTTTCGTCTAGTATCCCATGGTCTACCATCTCTGGAACGTGGTCGTCACCGCTCTCCCGACGTACAACTGGAGGTCGCCGTGGTGGCATGGCTCTGTAGTGCCAAACATACGCCCAGTTCATGATTTTCAACAAGATTAGAAACTCACAAGCACAAGAACTAGGACAGGATAGGTCATACCTTCTTAAAAACCATGTCAACCCACAGCCTACTTCTAAAGCCAGGACTGCAAAAGGAACAGTCACTAAAAACCACTAGAGTCACCACCTCTTGCCCACTCATAAGCCAGGTCTAGGTTGGGCTCTATTTTTAGCATTCATTCTTTTATCATACCTTTGTTCAAAAGCATTAACCAATGGTCCACCATGTTCTGATCCTAGAGGGCCCATAACACCTCATAAATCAAAATTTGATGCCCATATAACCATGCAATTCAATTTCATTTATGATTTACATCCCAATATTGTGTCATTCCCCAATTCATAAGGGCCCATACACCTTATGAATTGAAAGATGACGTCACTCTTCTTTCATTGCACCCAATCTAACACAACAGTAGGCACACCTATCAATCAACTGTCAAAACAACATGAAATAACCATCACAACACCTATCACAACAGCATGCAATATCTAATGCATCCTAGATATCATGACATAATGCATGACATGTGATTCCTAAAAATGTGCCTATATGATGCATGAGATAGAAAACCCTCATCGAATCGGGTTGTAACAAAATAGAACCCACAATAATATCAATAGTATCAGTAAAAACCATGTGCATCACCCAACAGTGAAATCAGAACAACTGTAATACTCAACACCAGAAACACAATTCCATACAAGGAAAAGTGGATTTTCCCTATACGCAGGTTTGCAACTCCCAAGAACAGTTTATTACCAAAGACCCTTCCCTTCCTACTCCTATCAATAGTCCCCCAATAGTAAGTCAAATCAAAAAAGAAAAACCTCTGATACCACTTTGTAACTCCTGACCCAACTTCCTATTCAACCCGCTAGTCGGACCAGTCGCCACATGGCCTCAAGCGCATCTCCCCAAATTCCAGAGGTTGCCGAATAGTAGCAAGGGCCTAGGTGAGTTTGTGGGGAGACTATGACCTCATTACCAAAGTATCATAGCGGAATTACAACATACAATAGTGGAAGAAGGTAACCAGTAGACAACAAATAGTCCACAGAAATAGATAAAAAGTAGAAGGATATGTTATATATATGATGGTTCAAGTCAATACAATACAATACAAGCATACAAATACCAAAAAGAAACCAAAATGTATCCCCAGTCGCATCACAAGCCTCAGATTGGTCCTGTGCACTCTTACTTCAAACAGCAAGTCAAGTAGTTGTACAAGGGCTTTCCCCCTTCTCGTTACTTGAAATCATATAACCTGCTTGGGTCCAAAACATGACCCAAACAGGATGTGAGACGAAATCCCATTAGGCATCCACCAAATATCTGTGCTAATCGGTCAGTGTATATATATAACAGGCAGTGTAATATGGAAAGCAGTAAACAAGGAAACTAGAAAGACCAACCCAAGCTTGTTATTTGGATTTGCATCGCTTTATGTATCCATTCCATTAATTAATCATTTCATTCAAGTGCTGAAAACATTCCTTGAACCCATTCCTGGAATACTCAATTCAGAGACCAGGCATCATTCAGGGAGAAAAAATCCACCAACACCCTACATGCCCATTTCGGGGAACCTCTTAGGTACCCAGCCTCACTCTAGGTGTGGTATAGTCTATCATCTGAGCCCATACCTGAGATTCTATAAATAAGATCTGGGTATTGCCCATGAAATATCATGCCCTATTGAGTCTGTCCCTGGAATCTCACACTGGATCCATGATCCACTCAGCATTTCACTAACAAGTCTCATATGAGTCCATCCATGGAAACTCACTTTGGTTCCATGGTTCACCCATGACTTCATTTCACATTTTATGTAGTTCAAAATCATTTAACTCACGTTGGCCAAAAATTCAAGAATTAGAATACAAGGTTCATGGGGAAACACTCCATCCCCTACCCGAAACTATTTCGATTACAATTTCATCTTATTGCAATTCCATTCATATTCAATTTCCATTTTTAACAACCCCAAGGGAAGGAAAAGCATCCAGGGTCAAAACCCCTAAAAGAGTCATTCAAGGCAGCACACCCAAGGGGTGGTTCGTGTACATGGTGTATAACATATCTTATGAACATACCATCCTATTAAGATCACCTACAAGACTCTAGGTAATAACAGGGTTAAATTTTAGGTTCAAGCAGCAGCCCAAAAGTGGGCGCATGGCACTCCGGCATATATAAACAGCTTGAAAATCAGAGAAAACCATGAGACCACCTACCTTTGGCTCGTACTAGATAGCTCATCCAGTATCAGGCTCTGATTCGTCCTAGTTGGGAAGAAATCTGAAGATCAGATGAAGAATGAGAAATTAGGGCATATAAGCCTTAATCCAATCTGTATTCGTCATAATCAGGATAATGAAGAAGGATTAAAACGGAATTGAGGACATATTGTTGCGAATCTAAAGAGAATAACGGTGTTTGAAAAAGAGATTTGAGGAAGGAGAAGTCTCAACTCCTCCAAAGCTTCCTTGGAGAGCTCCCCTGCTGATGTCCGGTTGAAGAAGGCCTAGGATAGGTTTTTAATAAAATTTAATTAATTTAATTAAAAATTAATTAAAATTCAAAACACAGCAGGTCGCACTTTTTACCCGCACAATTTGAAAGACCATGCAGAGACCGTGTAGACCTTGCTAGAAGGCAAGGGGAAACCACACGGCCACCCCACATGGATTCCTCAAATGGTGCGCAGGTCTTGCTCCTGCCTCTGCTAAGCCTTCACCAAGGCGCACGATTTACCAGGTCATGCACAGGCCATGTGCGAACTTTGTTCCAGGCCATTTCCCACCTAAAACTTGGTTTCGGCCTCCAAACAAGCCCTAGACACCTCCAAAACTCCCTCGTACAAGTTACAAAACCACATAAGGCCTCAATAGAACAGTTAAACTGGAGAGAAAATAATTTTTACCTCTTATGAAAACCTAGGTTCTTACATCATTTTAGATCATCCCTTTTGTTTTTGTATTCCCCAGGTTATCCTATACAAATTTAAGAGATCAATGGATGTTTGGATATAATTATGTTCATTAAATAAAATATATTTTTATTATTGGTTTCATTATGTTTAATAATCTATCTAATCTTACAAAGGAAGCATACTTCTCAATCCTTAGAAATTAATAGTTGGATAATTATATAATAATGTGTGAAAAATGATAGTGTCTCTATAGTTTAATTATCCATTTTGATGGAATGATGTTAGGGAGGCAACAATTGTTGGTTCTAAGGTGGTATAGAGCACAAAAGGGATGGTTTAGTTGGTATGAGTGAGGATGAAAGTAGTAAAAGACATGAATAATTCATATGATTATTGTAGGAGGAGGCCCCTAGAGATCGAGGTTAGAGACAATGAGTTCTTGATGGTTTCTCCTCCATAGGGTAAGTGGATATTTAGGAAGGTGAGTAATATCTATCCTTGGTTTTTAGACCTTATGAGGTGTTATAGAGAGTCTACGAGGTTTCATTTCAGTTGGAATTTCCACAACAACTAGGAAGGGTTCATGATGTCTTCCACATCACTCAGATCTATCTGTATCTTCATTGTAGAGACCCGAAGCTTGATGTACATGGACATTACATTACTTTTGAGGAATGCTTAATACATAACAAAAAAAGACACACGTGGACCATAATAGTTTAGTGTCTTTGGAAACTCAGAATAGAATCTTCAATTCGTGGTGAAAGATCATCAACATCTCCTAATAAAGATCTTCCCCTTTTTTCTTACCTAAAACCTTTCATTATATCCTAGGTAAAAGAAAACATAAAAGGGGTGAGCTCAAATTCCCAGTAAGGGTTAAAATTGAAAACATAAAACAATCTATAAACATTTGAATGCAAAAACTTGAACATAAAATGTAAACATCAAAATCTTGAGAAATGACATGAATCTTGGAAGTATGTAAGGCATATATCATAAGGGAACGTCAATCATGATAAAATAGCATGGGAATAAATCATGTAATTGTGGAACCCATTAAGCACATGTTATGATTTCCATAGTAGACAAGCCATTGCTGCCAAGATCATCTTAGTGGACAAAGTCCCATTCTAAATCGAGTTCACTCCTCGTTCCAGTCCTGTAACACTAAACCAGATTAACTTACCGTTCCAGCCATGTCTATCTCATGAGATATAAATCTTTACCCAATGCATTGGAGGGAGATATAGGTCCCACCGATCTCATAATGAAATCATTCTTACTTGTTCCACAAAATAAACATACATCATTCATAAAAACCCAAAAAATAAAATGGGTTTCATAAACATCATCCCATCATCACATAATCCATATAAAAGAAAATAGATATCATTTCAGAACAAGAAAAGTGTAACATTTTAAATCATAGAGACATTATACTTGAAACATACACATATGAAATAATGTCAACTTTGATGAAAAATGGTTTTGATAAAACACTTGAAATGAATTCTTGAGGAAAATATCCTTTTTTCTTCAAAATCATTTTCTTTTCAAAAAATGTCATGAAATTTTAAAAGAAAAGGATTTTTTTGAAAATATCCATGAAATATTTTAGAGTAAGCTTCATGAAAATAAGTCTTTATAAAACCGTAAAAATCATTTCATTCCGTATATGTTAAAAAAATATTCTTCTCGTACGTTTGTCGGAAAAGTCAAAAAGTACCTTGTAGGGTAAATAAAAGAAGGATTCCTTCCATACCATGGAGAAAAAGTCAAAATGGGTAAAAAGGAATTTAAACATACATGAATTCACTTTTATAAAACATGGAAATGGATGATAGCAATAACCCCAGTAAATACTTACGAATAAGCAATCTCGGATAAAAATGAGATTTGCAAAATTATCCCTTACCTTAGGTCTGATATGCTTCGTATGGTTCCAAACCTCCTGTATAATGATTTAAATAATGTCATTGACTTATTACATAATCATATTCATTGTTATGATATCACATATGTTTCACTTATGACTTTATATTACCCGTTCTTTTGTAAATTCCATGTTAAAGTAGTGTTTTGGGTAAAATCGTCTCATTTGTCGTTCGTGTTTTAACTTGTAATTATTCATATGATTACTTAGATCATGGTTAATTAAAACCAGAATGTAAAACATGATTTATATATAATATATATTCAGAATATACATATATATAATGGATCAATATATGGAATGAAATACACCGTTCATGGAGACGGTAGGTCGTACGTACGCATGAACGTCGTTTTCGTTTCTTTATTGAAATGAGTGGAATTAAGTAGATGACATAAATATATATATACATAAATTCAGTAGTATTATTATGTCATATATCTCATGATTACTTATTATATATACTTTATAATCATTCATGAATGGTTAACGTGGAGAATGAATCTCATCGCGTCGTGGAGACGGTAGTCCGTACGTACGCACGAGCGATGATATCGTTCTCATGATCGTGGAATTGTATTGGAGTGTATTTAAACAATTTCAGAATCAATATCACTTTAAGATAATCATATATAGTTATTATGTAAACCATTATACCCATCCAAGTAAGTTGGTGGTGGAAAATAGTTTACACCACGGCGTGGAGACGGTATTCAGTACGTACTCACGCGCGGTGATTTCATTTTCCGTAGGATGGATAGATGGTGAAATAGGGTTGTTTCATACTTATAATAACATAACAGTATATAAGTGATTCTGATGTTATTACTTCATAATGAAACAACTAACGAAGAAGATGTGTAAGAAGAAATAAAGTTGGAAGAATCGGTAACGGACATTACCTCTTCTTTGAAGCGCTTCTTTGAGACCTCCTTTTAGGGAACTAAAATTGGTATTTGAAGAATACCAGGACCTCTAGGATGTCTCTAGGGAAGTGTATAGGATAAAGTGTTAGGGTTTGGACGAGCTTGAAGGCTCAAGGTGGTGTGAGGAAGAGAGGGAGGAGGTGCCCTTTTATAAGGGAGGAGAGGGGCACCTTTGGAATAACAAAAAATATTATTTTATTATAAGTCAAATTCGGTTTTAATAGCTCCAAATTGATATATTTCTAATCTAAGGTGGGGATGGGTCGAAATCCTCTCATCCAATATAATTTAGACAATTTTAGGTCATTATATTAACCTTATCTTTTAGTTTTAAGTCTTAGTTAATTAGATTGACATTTACCATGTCACTTTGTATATTTATATTATATAGTTAATAAACAAACAATATACATCCAAGCGACCCCCAAGTGATACATTAATGATACACCTATCATGATATAAGTATCTTCTCCGAACATTAGATTTTTAGGAATATAATAACAATTAATAATATAATATTTGTTTTAAAAACTATTTTATGTCAATTTTGACACTATTTGGTAATTGATTTTTTGTGAAAATCATAACAGAATTATTAGTTCGAAAACAATTAATTAAATCAATACTAACATGACATATTTACATATAAAATTATTGGAATTCATAAAAAGTCTCTAATTACATTTATTTGGTTATTTATAACATCACTTATGTCAATATTTCATTAATAGGATAATTACTAGATCATCATTGTATCATAAATAAATTAAATTATTTTAAGTCTAAAAATTACAAATAAACTACCATTATGTTTTAAATATTTTTATCTTTCTAATGAATATTTATAGTCTAAGTTTTCTTATGTATAACCCTATATTAAAAAATATTTAGGTATTAAACTTTGATTTTAACTATTTTAACCCTTCTTTAAATAAATTAATAATAAATGTCCTAATTAATCCATGTGGGCCTAAATGGTCATATTTTATTCCTAAGGTTGTTTTTGGTCGAATTACACTTATCCAATAGAATTAGGAAATGTTTTAGGGTAATAATAATAACACTTATACCCTTAATTACCATATTTACTTTTATCCGTGGTAAAAAAAAGTAAAAAGTTACTATTCACCAAAAATTATTTTCATCTCATTGAACCACATTTTAGTCCTTGATATTAACCGTGTCTCTCAGATTTTTGAAATTCCACTCATAGAAGCGGTAAAATTATGTTTTATGAAAAATTCAGTTTTTTTAACTACCACTTAGTGGTTTCACTATTAATCAAAAAATGAAAGTTTCCTGAAAAATACCAAAAATTAGGCCTAAGCTATATTTTATATTATGAATTAAAAAAATGATTTCTATTTTATCAAATTCAAAACATATCAGTTACATTAACTATTTTAAAAATTAATTCCCATCATCAAAACAAATAGCGTGTTTTTAAGAGATAATAACTATCAAAAGATTGACACTTGTTTATATCTGGTTTAAATGTGAAATTACATCCAATGACCAACATTGTATTAAACTGTAAAAATATATTAGAAATATACTTTAAAACCAATCAAATTAATAATTTATCACTATTAATTATTTCGATTAAAAAAGTTGTTTTTAATTAAAATTTAGTAATTTTCACTATTCATCAGAATATGAAAGTTATCCGAAAAGTACCAAAATTTCACCCTAAGCTAATTTCGATATTCCGAATCAAAAAATGAAGTCCGTTTTGAAAGATAAAATCTATAAAATTTCAAAAAGTGGGTATTACTATTCATATCGGCTAGTTCATAATATTATTATAATAATATATCATTTAGTGAAACTCGGTATTGCGTACTACACACGCTATCGTGGAAGGTCGCAATTGCGTGTAGTGCAAGACAAGTCAGGGATGTGTGTAGTGAAATATCCTTTTGGTGTAGCGTACAACACAAGACATCATTAAAATTAAAAATAATATTTTTCATAAAATCTCAGGGTGATACATTCTACCCCAATTAAAATGAATTTCGCCCTCGAAATTCGTCGGGGTTAAAAATGGTTTGCTACGCGAATGTTTCTTCTATAGAAACCCACATCGTAAAAAGGAATACCAAAAAATGGTTTTAAAAACTAAAGTATGAAACGTAATGGTTACCCAAATTAACTAATCACTGGGTTTCTACATAGGAGAACATAGGTGAAAATATGGATATGGAAGAGAAATCTAACTGTCATGTTCTGATGGAGAGTGGTAGAGAACATTGCTATGAAAAAAACAACAATCACAAAGCCATAAATTTGTAATGATCTAGGGTACCATCTGATTCATCAGATATAAGGGAACTAGGACAACATTTTTGGTTTTCAATATCATTTCCCTAAAGTTGAAGAATTTGAATTAGAATAAATACTTACTTTATTTTGGTACAATATCACTTTTGTTCATGCCTTGAACAATTTCCACTTCATCTCTTAAAGAAATGAAGTTGAATTTATTATTCGTGACATTTTCGCAGATCATGTGATAGAATGACGGGTCATTCCATCTGTCTCAAACAAAAGGTTAGAAAATGTTATTAAATATACATAAGTCGATCTGTAGTGAGATTAATCATATATGGTTCCTAAAATGGACTTATACTTCATATATCATACTTCTTAATATAATAAAACTAGTTTCTACTAAACAAGGGCTTCCTGTAGGCTAGTGGTAGGCGATAAAGGCCAGTCGCACTTCAGTTGTGGGTTCGATTCCCACAGCCTTGTCCGACGTGATGGGTTGTCGCCCGTCCTGCATGTTGTCCGTTTTCTAAAACTACATTACTATAAAATCCCATCAATAATATCGAAAAAATTTCTATCATTAAACAATACTAACATATGTCCAACATAATCCATTCCAATCTTTAGGCTTATCTAAAATACTTCGGTCTAAGCTCATAGTATAAAGAAAACAATTACTTGAAATGTCATCAACCAAGCATGTGAATACCATAATTTATCCTCCATATATCTTGATGGTCACATTCCAATCATGTGAATACCTTAATCATGTATTCTCTTGAAAAATTAATACCCATTAAACATTAGTGAAAACATGAATGTTGTCAAAAGTTAACTCTTTCCACATACCAAAATCCCAATATTTATATATACTCAAACCATGATATCACTTTTTCCTTATATCAGTCATGAGATGATGAATACTTTCAATCATTTAATTTTCTCTTTATTCCTTCATTATGTGCATATCATCTAAATTCCAAAAATATCTGAATAACCTTTCATGGATACTGGTACCATTAATCATACCCTTTCAAAACTCAAGGAAATACAATAGTGTAACAATCCTTAGATGTCTCTTTATTCCATAGTACCATGAGATTACTTATACAACATTACACTTGATAAACATGTAATCATTCCACTACCTTCTTAAAACATTGATCGATCTTCAACAATTATTTCAACTCACATATCATTTGTAGTCTCTTCATCATCATCAACATAAATACTACCCATACGACCATACTGATTCTCTTCATGAGACTTTCCCTTAGGGAATTGGTTTGCATAATGCCCGTACATTACCCATTTAAAACATTTAACCATTGTTGATGTCGTAGCAATACCATTATCCTCATCCCTGGTGTTAACTGAACCTTTTCCTTTGCACTTACTGGCTTTGTGTCCTTCTTTTCCACACCCAAAGCATCTTCCAGTTCCTTTGAAACATTCTCCATGATGAATCTTCCCACATGATTTACATAGGGGAAATTGAACTTTATTTCCTCTATGATCATCATGAAACTCCATCTTTCTCTTATTATCCAAGTCAGGAAACGTACCAAATTTGAGTTTATTGATCATATTATGAGATTGTTGATTCGGAATTATAGTTATGTTTGGACTTCCAAATCCCATTTCATTTGGTTACTCATGAAGAATATCATTCCATTGTCTATCATATCCTCCATTATCGTGAATCATCTTGTTTCCAGCCATTTTCTAAAACCCAAAAAGAATAGTGTGAGAGGCAAAAATCATGCTAGGGAAAACAATGTAATAAAGGGGGAGAACCTTCAATATCTAACATCCTAGGTTACCGTAATTCTAGTACTATAACTTATACTTATACTTAACCTTAGGGACATCCTGAGACATACCTTAGAAATATCTCTAGGGATCTCACTAAAGTTTCTCGCATCCTAGTTTCCAAAGGATGACTAAACCTTTCCTCTAATACCAACTATAGAGACCCGAATCTTGACGTACATGGACATTACATTACTTTTGCGGAATGCTTAATACATAACAAAAATAGACACACGTGGACCGTAACAGTTTAGTGTCTTTGGAAACTCAGAATAAAATCTTCTATTCGTGGTGAAAGATCTTCAACATCTCCCAATAAAGATCTTCCTCTTTTTATATTACCTAAAACCTTTCTTTATATCCTAGGTAAAATAAAACATAAAAGGGGTGAACTCAAATTCCCAGTAAGGGTTAACATAGAGAACATAAAACAATCTATAAACATTTGAATGCAAAAACTTGAACATAAAATATAAACATCAAAATCTTGAGCAATGACATGAATCGTGTAAGTACGTAAGGAATATATCATAAGGGAACATCAATCATGATAAAATAGCATGGGAATAAATAGTGTAATTGTGGAAACCATTAATCACATGGTATGATATCCACAGTAGCCAAGGCATTGCTACCAAGATCATCTTAGTGGAAAAAGTCCCATTATGAATCGAGTTCGTTCAGCGTTCCAGTCCTGTAACACTGAACCGGATTAAATTACCATTCCAGCCATGTCTATCTCATGAGATATAAATATTTACCCAATGCATTAGAGGGAGATATAGGTCCCACCCATCTCATAATTAAATCATTCTTACTTGTGCCACAGAATAAACATACATCATTCATAAAAAACCAATAAATAAAATGGGTTTCATAAACATCATCCCATAATCACATAATCCATATAAAAGAAAACAGATATCATTTCAGAATAATAAAAGTGTAACCTTTTCAATCATAGAGACATTATACATGAAACATACACATATGAAATAATGTCAACTTAGATGAAAAATGGTTTTGATAAAACACATGGAATGAATTCTTGAGGAAAATATCCTTTTTTCTTCAAAATCATTTTCTTTTCACAAAATGTCATGCAATTTTAAAAGAAAGGGATTTTGTTGAAAATATTCATGAAATATTTTGGATGAAGCTTCATGAAAATAATGATTTATAAAACCGTAAAAATATTTTCATATCGTATAAGTTAAAAAAAAATTCTTCTCGTACGTTTGTCGGAAAAGTCAAAAAGTACCTTGTAGGGTAAATAAAAGAAGGATTCCTCCCATACCATGGGGTAAAATTCAAAATGGGTAAAAAGGAATTTAAACATACATGAATACAATTTTATAAAACATGTAAATGGATGATATCAAAAACCCTAGAAAATACTTACGAATAAGCAATCTCGGATAAAAATGAGATTTGCAAAATTATCCCTTACCTTAGGTCCGATATGCTTCGTATGGTTCTGAACCCCCTGTATAATGATTTAAATAATGTCATTGACTTATTAAATAATCATATTAATTTTTATGATATCATATATGTTTCACTTATGACTTTATATTACCCGTTTGTTTGTAAATTCAATGTTAAAGTAGTGTTTTGGGTAAAATCGTCTCATTTGTCGTTCTTGTTTTAACTTGTAATTATTCATATGATTACATAGATCATGATTACTTAAATCCAGAATTTAAAACATGATTTATATATAATATATATTCATAATATACAAATATATAATTGATCGATAAATGGAAAGAAATACACCATTCATGGAGACGGTAGGCCGTACGTACGCATGAAAGCAATTTTCGTTTCTTTATTGAATTGAGTGGAATTAAGTAGATGACATAAATATATATACATAAATACATTAGTATTATTATGTCATATATTTCATGATTACTTATTATATATACTTTATAATCATTCATGAATGGTTAACGTGGAGAATGAATCTCATCGCGTCGTGGAGACGGTAGTCCGTACGTACGCACGAGCGATGATATCGTTCTCATGATCATGGAATTGTATTGGAGTGTATTTATTCTCTTTAAGAATCAAAATAAATTTACAATAATCATATATAGTTATTATGTACACCATTATACCCATCCAAGTAAGGTGGTGGTGGAAAATTGTTTACACCACGGCGTGGAGACGGTATTCCGTACGTACGCACGTGCGGTGATTTCATTTTCCATAGGATGGATAGATGGTTAAATAGGGTTGTTTCATACTTATAATAACATATAATTATATGATTGATACTTATGTTATTACTTCATAATGAAAAAACTAATGAAGAAGATGTGGAAGAAGAAATAAAGTTGAAAGAATCGGTAACAGACATTACCTCTTCTTTGAAGCGCTTCTTTGAGACCTCCTTTTAGGGCACTAAAATTGGTCTTTGAAGAAGACCAGGACCTCTAGGATGTCTCTAGGGAAGTGGAGAGGAGAAATTGGAAGGGGTTGGACGAGATTTAAGGCTCAAAGTGGTGTGAGGAAGAGAGGGAGGAGGTTCCCTTTTATAAGGGAGGAGAGGGGCACCTTTGGAATAACTAAAAATATTATTTTATTATAAAGTCAAATTCGGTTTTTAATAGCTCCAAATTAATATATTTTGAATCTAAGGTAGGGATGGGTCTAAATACTCTCATACAATATAATTTAGACTAGTTTAGGTCATTATATTAACCTTATCGTTTAGTTTTAACTCTTAGTTAATTAGATTGACATTTACCATGTCACTTTGTATTTTTATATTATATAGTTAATAAACATACCATATACATCCAAGAGTCACCCAAGTGATCAATTAATGATACACCTATCATGATATAAGTATCTTCGCCGAACCTTATATTTTTAAGAATATAATAACAATTAATAATATAATATTTGTTTTAAAAACTATTTTATGTCAATTTTGACACTATTTGGTATTTGATTTTTTGTGAAAATCATAACAGAATGATTAGTTCGAAAAAAATTAATTAAATCAATACTAACATGTCATATTAACATAGAAAATTATTGGAATTCATAAAAAGTCTCACATTACATTTATTTGGGTATTTATAACATCAATTATGTCAATATTCCATTAATAGGATAATTACTGCATCATCATTGTATCATAAATAAATTAAATTATTTTAAGCCTAAAAATTACAAATAAAATACCATTATGTTGGAATTTTTTTCTCTTTCTAGTGAATATTTATAGTCTAATTTATCTTATTTATAACCCTATATTAAAAATTATTTAGTTATTAATCTTTGATTTTAACTATTTTAACCCTTCTTTAAATAAATTGATAATAAATGTCCTAATCTAATCCAAGTGGGCCTAAATGGTCATATTTTGTTCATAAGGTTGTTTATGGTCGAATTACACTAATACAATATAATTAGAACATGTGTTAGGGTAATAATAATAGCACTTTTTCCCTTAATTACCTTATTTACTTTTATCCGTGGTAAAAAAAGTAAAAAGTTACTATTCACCAAAAATTATTTTCATCTTATTGAACCACATTTTAGTCCTTGATATTAACCGTGTCTCTCAGATTTTCGAAATTCCACTCACAGAAGCAGTAAAATTAAGTTTTATGAAAAATTCAGTTTTTTTAACTACCACTTAGTGGTTTCACTATTCATCAAAAAAATGAAGGTTTCCAGAAAAATACCAAAAATTAGGCCTAAGCTATATTTGATATTATGAATTCAAAAAATGATGTCTATTTTATCAAATTAAAAACATATCAGTTACATTAATAAATTTAAAAATTAATTCCCGTTGTCAAAACAAATAGCGTGTTTTTAAGAGATAATAACTATCAAAAGATTGACACTTGTTTATATCTGGTTTAAATGTAAAATTACATCCAATGACCAAAATTATATTAAATTGTAAAAATATATTCTAAATATACTTTAAAACCACTAAAATTAATAATTTATCACTATTAATTATTTCGAATAAAAAAGTTGTTTTTAATTAAAATTTTGAAATTTTCACTATTCATCAGAATATGAAAGTTATCCGAAAAGTACCAAAATTTCACCCTAAGCTAATTTCGATATTCTGAATCCAAAAATGATGTCTGTTTTACAGGATAAAATTTATAAAATTTCAAAAAGTGGGTATTACTATTCATAACAGCTAGTTCATAACAATATTATAATAATATCTCATTTAGTGAAACTCGGTATTGCGTACTACACACGCTATCATGGAAGGTCGCAATTGCGTGTCATTCAAGCCATGTCAGGGATGTATGTAGTGCAAGCTCCTTTTGTTGTAGCGTACAACACAAGACATCAATAAAATTAAAAAGAATATTTTTCATAAAATCTCAGGGTGTTACATTCATGTTGTCTCCCATGTCATTGATTAGAGAGAGTTAGATATTAAGAATGATACAACCATCATGCAACATATCGTGGAGATCCCAGTCATTTAAGAGAAGGTTCTTTTTGGATTTACCATTACCCTAATTTGTATTCTATAGAGGCATTGTGGCTTAGCGGGGAGTACGTGGGAGCATGGCCCCCAAATTTGAGCCATGTTTTCTAGAGTTGTTTTGAGTTTTCCCTTCTATTTATTTTATTTATGACGTGTTTTTATTATATTGGTGTTTTATTAAATGTTATTTTTTTCTATTGATGTTGTGTGTGTTGTGTGATGTGTGATGATGTTCTGACATGAAGAAAAGGGGAGTCTTAATTCCTAATCAAGACACATTCTACTGTGTTTTGATTAAACACGTGCGGAAAAGTCATTTCCACCCATAGTGGATAGTATCTTAACATGGAGTATGGAATTTCTTGATACCAATTTCCGAAATAGTATGGTTGTTTAGTTGTTATGGAATATTGGGATAGTGGGTTTGATAAGTTGTAGTATTTTAGGTGTAATGAGATCCTTGAGACATATCTCGAGGTATAGTTTTTCGAACACTTACTCTATTTTCTTCTGGGTTGGTTTTGAATTATTCAAGGTGAGAATAGATTTATAGGTATTTTACATAATGGCATGAACTATCCATCAAATTAATTTGATAACAAATGGATGTTTCAGGTTTTCAATGGTAGTTAGCCGTGTTTTGGGACATGTAATTCATTCAAATGGGGACTCATTTTAACAGTTTTCTAATTTTTTTGTTTTCCAACAGCGAATCACCCTAGTGGTGAATTTTATGGTAGTGAATCATCAGGAATTGACTCTCCTAGTGGTGAATCATCAGACGGTGACTCATCTTTAGGTGACTCATCTAGCTGTGACACATCTTGGTGGGGACTCATCTAGCGACGACTTGCCATACGGTGACTCATATAGCAGTGACTTCTCTGGCGGTGACTCGTCTAGTAGTGACTCATCCTTGCACTAACTAATTTGGATATGACTCATCTGGTAGTTAATCTCTAATTGGCGACTTTTTTGGTGGTGACTCATTTGGTGGTGACTCATCCTATCAGTGACTCATTTCAATAGTTTTTTATTTGTCTAAAATTTTCCATTTTACAATTTTCCCATTTTATTTATATCTTGATAAGAAATTAGTTTAATGACTTAATTAATGATTTCAAGGCCTTCTCAATGTGGATTAATCATATATTTCATTTTTTAAATTTATAGAAGCCATAAATTTTTTTAAAACACGTGGTCTTGATAGGATTTTCTTTAATGGAAATTTAAAACTATATATAATTCTGAAAATTAAATTTCTAATATTTCTAAATAAATATCCTTCTTTATCTCTTTCTATTTGGATTTATCTGATTTTGTACATCCCATATACTTATTCTTTAGATTCATGTAACCTAGTTTTTATAATACTTTTGTGTTTTCGCTAGAGGGTATCTAATTATACGCACACATTATTTGTGCAATAATTCTATGTCAATAATCATTCTTATAGGTATGATTTTTCTTTTTTTATTATTTATGTGTATCATGCGGGATGGGTTTAAAAATTTTATCCTTGAGAAGAGGATTGAATCCGTATTATGAACTATTAACGATCTACGTAAAAAAAATTATAAAGGGGAAGCAGAATGTGATGAATAATTTTATGACTTATTTGATACTTGTTGATGATAGGAATTATGTAGGCTAATTACCCACTAAAAATCATGGAATTTGTTGGTCCTTTCTTGAGCGTCAATGTTTTGAACTATGGAATACATGTTGTTTTTGGTTGTTGATAAGCACAGAATATTAACTAGATAATTACGTATAGTCTTTTAATGAATCAAATGCCCATGGATCTAATGGGTCGTTTGTTAACACCCTTAAATAAAGAAATAAATTTGAATAAGTTCCCATTCTTTTATAAATTTAAAAATCAGTTATAATGTGGCATATGATGTGATGTGTAGAATGGTTGGGGTCTGTGTGTGTGACTGATGTGATGTGCGGTAGCTATGTGGTGATGTGTGTAGGGATAGTGGATGAGATATGGTTATGGAGCGAGAATATGGTGTTCATAATGTGGTTGTATAGTAGGGTTTCCTTGGAAGATGGCTTTGGTCTTGGATATTAGAATTTTGTTTCACTGCACCACTTATACAATTTTTTTTGAATTAGTTTACCAATTAGTATGGATGGTTATAAAAATAAACTCATTAAATAAATCTATACATTTTTTAGATTAATGTGTTTGTAATAGAGAATATAGAAATTGGTTTAATATTAATTAAAGACAGAAAACAATATTTTTTGTTATCTTTTTGGGTGGGGTTGTGCGTTTAGTCTTAAAATCATACATGTGTAAACCTTGTGAGTTAGTTAGTGATCTTATTGTAAACTCATAGGGGGGATTATTTGGATTCATATATATTTATACATATATTATATTTTCATTGTGATTCTTATAAGGACCATATCCTTGTATAGAACTATGTACTGAAACCCATATAGTCCCATGGGGGTGTCTTTCCCAACATCCTAGTGGGAGGATGGATGGTTGGCCACCCCCTCTTCACTACTCCCTCTTATAGGTGATAGTGTCCCAAGTGTCTTTGAGCATGTTGTGATGTGTGGTCCTATGTGTCTTCAAAATTATTTATGATGTGATTTCCCATGTGTCTTCATGATGAGATGTAATATGTGGAATAGATGTGTGTTTATAGGATTTGATGTGAGGTGTGGACTAGGTGTGTGCAGGCATGATGTGATGTTATATATTCATAAGATGTTGGAGAACAAAATTTACTTTTTTGGGTGTGAGAGTTGTTAATTGGTAAGAAAGTGGTGTGGGGTAAACCTATCATCGATGTGATTTATATTCGATAATATTACATGGATGTATTATTTGGTGAGCGAGACTTAGTGAGGTTGGGGTTAAGGTATGTTTACCTGTTTGGTGATATTTGGTTCTACAATTTTCTCATGGTCTCATTATTATCCTCCTTCCACTTGAGCAAGGTTGGCTTTGGTTTTCATAATGAGTACACATGTATGCTCACCCAACGTATATAAAAACTATTTTGAGATTTCAAGGAGGATTATGTGAACCTTTTTGGTTTTTACTAGTCATACTATATGATAGTTTCTATGTTGCTTCTCTAGTTTCTTTTTTGTATTTACTTTGGATCCTTTTATTTGTATTAGTTTTATTTACATACCCATTAAAGGATTGTTTTTATTTTTTATTATATATATATATATATCATGGATTTGATTATGTTTGATACATTATACCTCCTGATTTTGTTTCTATATAATGTTTAATGCCTTCCATTTTGTGAGATTTGTACACCCATGGTGATAGTCACCAACCCGGGGTCTACAAGAAGGGGGACTCAGGGGTCAATATCTCTCTTCCCTCATTGCGGTATCTTTGGTAGGAATGGGTCATTGAAATTATAATATTTTGAAATATAAAATTAGACTCTAATTATTTATGTAGGCACTTGTTGTATGTTTATATCCATGGGTGATTACATAACATTCTTGATGGATGTGGCAATGTCATCTGATTTAATTAAAGATTCAAGTTTGGTTGTTAAAAAATGGTATCATACTGTTGTTTATTGTAAGATAGAGGTATTTATATTTGGGGTACAAAGTTTTGAACATTTGTGTTATATGATAAGTATCTAAAGAAAATATGGCTATAGTGGAAACAAAAGTGAGCCAGGATGTCTGAGTGTTTAGTCAGAAAATTTAAGCAACAGTGAAATTGTTTTTGTATTTTGACTACAGAATAGTGTTACTATTGATGATTAATCGGTCCCACATAAAGTATATGTTTTTAATTTGATAATTCATTATCTATAAATAATAATGTTTGACATGTGAATATCATATATATTACTAATATATGTGAATCGATGAACTTAAATAAATGATTTAAATATATAAAAAATAGTTCTCTAAATATGTAATTAGCTGTGATATATTTATTTAATTGTTCTCATTTTTATTTTTAATTAATACTGATGATTTTGATTAATAAGTGGAATCCCAATTTTAGGTTTTTATAATTATGATATTTTAGAATTTGGGAAATCATATATAATTTTAATTGAAAATAATATTGTTTTCCACTAATTTGTTTAAAAATAATTTTTTTATATGTGAAAAATTTGAGAAATGGTTAACCATTTTAGAATTTAAATTGGAACTTATTTTATAACATGTGAAATTTGGAGGGTATTGGTGTAGTGAATTTTTATTTTTTAGTTAATAAAATAGATATGTTATTTTTTAAATAAATCATAAATTCTTGTGATAAAATTTTAAATAATGAAATATATTTTTTACCTTTATATATATAGTGGTATTATTTGAAATTGTAAACAATATGTGGTTTGTAAAAAAATGAGTTGAGAATATCCATTAAAGTAACATTATAGTGATTCTGTGTTAATTTTGATTGTCAAAAAATGTTTCCAAGGTTAGTTGTGGAGTTATGGATATATTTTTATAGGTTATATTGAAAATGTTCTATGAAAAATTAATGGATACACTAGATGTGGTTTAGAAAATTCCATGTACATAGTGGTATTGTTTACCTTTGTTTGATAAATTTTTAAGGGTCCAAAATTTTCAGGATTAATGAGGCTTTAAAAAATTATATTTCATGTGATGTCTCTTTAATAATATGGAAAATTAATGTCATTAAAAAATGTTTTGTGCTTCATGATGGTTTTTTGTGTCATGAATAGTTATTGCTTTGTGAAGGCATGAAGCTTCATTAAAAAGAAATGAGTGTCAATGGTTGATGGTAATATATGGGACTATGAGAATATTTATGAATGGGAAAAATTCCCTGATGATTTGTGAAGATAGGGTGGTTCAGGAACAATAATTTAGAGCTTCATGAAAATTTGGTGGTCTGGTTGGAATCTTTACTTATGGGAAGAAATGTCTATAAATAAACATTTACACCCACATTTAAGAAAGCAATCCTTTACAAAAATTTAAAGCCTCTAAATTCATGAAATTAATTTTTGAAGGAGTTTTCATACATTATGTTTTTCATAAGATAATTTCATTCATAAAAAAAGGGATCTCCATATAGGCTATATATGCTTCAGGAATGTTGTGACCATTGTGAAGGATTAGTGAGCTTCATGAAGGAAAAGAGATATTTGTGAAAGGAATGGGATTCTCAAAGGATATGTGCGATTAGTATAATTAGTGACCTTCTAGAATGTTTGGTGCATCATGAAAGTAGGATATTATTGTGAAAAATTGGGTATATTTGAAAATATTAAAATGTAGATTATTAAAAAATTAAATCTCTTGAGAACTGGAATGGATTCCCCTATAAATTTATGGTAAAATATAATTAATCAATTGGATAATGTTATTTCTTAATAATACAAAAAATGAGGTGTAAAATGTATTAATTTAATATAATACTATATGTTTCATATGATGGAGCTTTGATCACACTTTTTCTGAGACAGTTGTGAGATTTAAAATTGTGATTGGTTGAAAACTAGGATGGATTGTGAGTTAGATCTACTCTTTGTAATATTAGTGCAATTTGATGGATTTTTTACATAGTCACATTCAGTTTTTTTTCCTCCTTGGGTATATCCTAATGTGATTGAAAAAAGTAAAATTGAAGTACCTTGTGCATTCTTTCATTTTTTCATACATTTTTGTCGGAATGGGAGATAAGAGGGTTTTTTTATGAAGAATCCATATTAAAGGGGTCATTATTTTAATATATTATACCATAGTCCCCCCTCTTTCAGTATTTAACCGAGTTGGGAAAATAGGATATCACCATTATGTGTGAATTAAATTAGTTTTTAGTATTTTAAAAATGGTTTTGGTTCCAATTTATATTTATGTTATTAGATTTTTGTGTAATTAGTTATGAATTTTAGTGTTGACAGTTTCATGGTGAAAGCAAGACATAAATTTTAAGATAGGATTTTGTGTGTTTCTTTTTAGGTGAGATAATTATTTTTTATTTCAAGGAATGATTAAATTACCGTGTCTTTTTTTTAATCATACAATAAAATTAAAAAAAATTATTTTTAATATGGTGTTTAATTAGAAAATATAATGATAAAAATATGGAATCATTATATTTTTTGGATTCGATCAAGAGAATTATATTTTTTTTATTTTAGTAAATTTATAATTAATTGTAAATGATAATGGGTTTTTTAATAAGATAATTTTTTATCTATTATGAGGCTTAATTGAGGAAATAAAAATAATAGTGTTTATAGGTGTCTATAAATTACCCAAAATAGTGTAGGTGCGTACTTATTTTGATAATTAGTTGTCTTAACCCATTAAGGTCATCATATGGTTTTCATTTTTCACATAATGAGTCATAGTGTGCTTTGTGGATAAAAACAATGTAACTAGTAGTTTTGATGACATTTTATTTACATATTTAACATATTCTAGTTGGTTTTCAATTTTAAAATTCCCTAAGAAAATTTATCTCTCACTGGCCTTTTAGTAGAGATGTATTAATACCCACTTCCACTTCTCTATACCCATAATTCCTCTACTAATCTATAATGTCTATGGTGGTTTTGTATCGACAAATATGGTAAGATCAATTACTTTCACATCATTTCAAATCCCTCCCTATCCACTTCATGAAATATACATTGACATTATATGGTATTTGATGATGGATTTCAATGATACTTAGTAAAATCCATATGTTGCAATTGTCATTCTTTGAGTGATAGATTGATAATTTTGTGGAAAGGGAAATACATTTCATCTATCATTGTTTTAAAAAAGGATATTTAATACAAGGATTATATTATATAATTGCTTGATTTAGTGTTAAATACATAATAATTTTCCTTATAGAAATGTGGAATTTCTAATATGAGAGTGTTGAGAGTTCATCACAAGTAGTAATTTTTTGTTTATTTATAACCTTTTTATTCATTCATGGATATTTATATTGTATTTTATAATAATCAACTTCGTGATCTCTATAATTAGTTCTTGTTTCTAAAGGGTTTTTTTCGGTTGTGACCTCTAAATACTATTTCTTATAAATGGTTTTGACCATAAGATGATTATTAGTTTTTTATAACATAATTTAATTTGAAATGATTATTACTCAATCATAAATGGATTGCTT
Source organism: Viscum album (assembly GCA_963277665.1). Taxonomy (NCBI): domain Eukaryota; kingdom Viridiplantae; phylum Streptophyta; class Magnoliopsida; order Santalales; family Viscaceae; genus Viscum; species Viscum album. The sequence goes on along the minus strand of OY728142.1, from coordinate 1,295,024,163 downwards.
TGATATGTGTATTTACATGGTAGATAAAATCATTATTGATGATGATGTTACTGAATATTTTATAATTGTTCCTATTGTATATCTATCTTTTGAAACACATGTGTTTTTACAATTTTTACTATTAATTGATAGAATAAACCATTATTTATTAGTTTTATTTTTATCCTAATAATTAGGTAAACTATTTCATAATTTTAATAATTAAAAATTTGGAATTACATGAACATTTACCAGAAAATTCAAATGTTCAAATCTTTGGAATGTTAATTTTTTATTTGAATTTTTTTCTTGATCTATTTTCAATTTTACATATTGTTAATTATTAATTATGTTTTCATGGAATCTATATTTTAATTTATAGGTTAAATCCTTCATTTGTAATGATAACTATGATGGATTACAATCTAGTGTCGAATGTATAATATTATGTTAGTAGGATGCGTCAATGGTGATGTAAATGATTGATTTGGCCTAAGGGAGAGTGATGATTAATTTATTAAAATTAATTATATTTATTTTTAATAAATATTTTTTAATTATAATTTTAAATCACATAAAATTTTTTCATTATTATATCATTAATTAGGGTAGAGACCAATATATGGGCACCAGGTCATATATATTATCATTCTGGGTGAATTTGTTTGACATATTGTTTAATAGTATTTTGATTTTGGGTTTTACTTTTGTGTTTATTTGATTTATACCTTTCCTTATATATATCTCACAATTTTTCCTACCTTTAGAATTTTCATAATTCTTATTATATTATTTATTTTGGATTACATGTAAGTGTTATTTTAGACTTAATTCAACATTCTACTTTTATTATTAATAAGTGGCATTTTTTAATGTAATGTATTATCATGTAATATTTTTTGGGGTGTTATATTTTTTGAGGTTAGTGGGATAGTTCGATAATAATTATTTTATATTTTTGGGGTGCATTACGTAATGTAAGTGATGAGGTAAAGGATAATTATCTATCGACTATTAGATATAGGGAATGTTTGGGATGGGTCTTCTTAGAGATATACATTGAACACTGGTTTTCTTTATTCAGTTTATGAGATCAAGGTGACAAGTGTGTTCATAGTGGGATTGAGGTGATGTATGGATTTTAATATTAATCAATGAATTTTGTAAACTATAAGAATATTTGTTATTATTATTGGAGTAACTATTTATATAATCTAGTCAATTGACTCCTGAAATTTCATTAATTAAATTCTTTAATGATTTTTGTCATATATTACGATTCATTTTATAGTTGGTTGTGGTATAGGTTGATTCTACATTAGTATTTTTTTTGTGAAAATTGTATACTTGTATCAGGATATCAAATTTTACATTTTTTTCCAACCATATTTTTTTTTTGTTTATTGGATAATATTATCATCATAATTTTTATGGATTCCAATATTTTATAATGAGCTACATTTATAATTTAACAAACTGTCTTGTATACATTATCATTTCATGTGGATATTACACATTTTTACTCAATGATCTAATTATAACTTATTATTTCTATATATAATATTATATATTTATTGTTTTAGTAGTATATTTTTTATTTCCACTCCTAGTGAGGATATATATTTTTATTTTATATATACTTTGGATTTCAAATTTTTTTAACCCATATTTAATATGACTAGTGGATGATTATATTTTTATAATGAAATTCAATGAATGGTTACCAATATTTTATGGTTCCTCAAGTTATTTTATTGGATTTAAATTGAAACATTACATATAACATTTCATTGGGATGTGGGAGGGAATTTATTTTATTAAGGAATAACACACACTAGTGGTGTTAAATTAGTTATGATAATCATCAATAAAAATAGTTTGATCCATGGAATTATGTGTTTTTATATTTACTACCATTTTGAATATTATTATTATAAATACATAAAATACATAAACAAGAATTTATTTCATTTTATACCCTTATGGGAGTTGATGTATTTTTGTGGTCCTTACTAGGTCTTGTGTACCCACACCATATATGTGTAACTTGGAACACAAGAGATTACACATGTTTATCTTCATTCATGAGTAGATAAATATATATTAGCATAGATGATTGATTCACAAAAAACAATGTTGTTAGAGTATTTTAAGACTTTATTGGTACATTTAGTGAGGATGGCCAATTTTTAAAGGTGATATTAGTGTGCATTTAGCATGATTAAATATTCTATTTTTCTTATTTCTATTTAACTTCTAATTTGTAACATATTGATGATTGATTTATATTACTGTTACATCATATAATTGTATCAATATTTAAATATTCTATAATAAAATACCTCACTTAGAGTTCATTTCATTGCATCCATAGGTTATAGTTATGTTTTATGTCAAATGTATGGATGGGTAATACCCAATATTATATAGAATCTAATCACAAACTATATTGTTTATAAGAGAGGAAAAATATTTCATAAAAATTTAAAAATATTCTCAATGTTAATCATTGACCTTAGGTGATCAAAAAACATGATTAGTTTATATAGTGGACTGTTTAGTGTTTATGAATGATTCACGTTGTTTTTTCCACCATTAAATTATATCTATTATTGGGTTACGATCAATAACTAACACTAATTTGAGTACACTAGTTATCATCTAAAAATGCATCATTATAAGTGAATAATGATCTCAATTATATCATATTTAAATCATTCATTTCTATGTGGAGGATAACATTACCAAATTTATCCAATAAATCATTTTATTCATATTTTATTGGGTAGTAATAGTTTAGTATCAACCCTCATTCTGAAAAATAATGCATAAAATTTTACAATGTTTCAAAAATTTGTTTACCATAAATTTTATTCCTTATAAAATTTAATCCATACAAATTTAGAATTTTAGGAAACCATTATTGAACTATTGAGTTCTTGGTTGGTGTTTACATTTAAATGAATATATTTGTTACATCCCAGGTAAATAAATAATTCATTCATTTTATTTTTTCTAAATATTGTGTGAAATAAATATTAATTTTACTTTAAAGGGGTTTCTATGTTCGATGGCGTACCCGATACGCAACAATGAGTTTTGTTGAAATCTTACGTTGCACAGTAATAATATAATATTATTATTTTAAATGGTTGTTAACTCCTAGCCACTGTATTGGTGGGAATAAAAAAAACTAACTAAAATATGATAGTACATGTTTGCTAAATGTATTTACATTTATCCAATAAATTTTAGAGGCTTAAAATGTGAATGAATCAAATTTTAAGCATAATTGACATTAAATGATTGATTTACCACCTTTTAGTGGTGAACCCCCATTAAATCTGGTTTTGGCCACTTTTATATGTTCTATTTGACCAAATAAAATTCCTATTTATAATTGGGACATCAAAATTAAATTTTGGTAAAGTTTTTGTATTTTTTTGATAAAATTCAATTTTTAATGAACAATGAATATTGTTGTATTTTAATTCAAAACTGCCTTTTAATCTAATTTAATAATATGGATAGATTATATTTTTAATTGGATTTAAAGTAAAATTAAAATATATTTTTTACAATTTAATCCAATTTTGTCCATTTTAATTAATTTCACTTTTAAATTTGACATAAACAAGTGTCAATTTTTTGATAGATATTGTTTCTTAAAAGCACGCAATATATTTTGACAACAAGAATTAATTTTAAATTAAATAATGCAGCATATATGTTTTGAATTTGATTATATATACATCATTTTTGAATTCGTAATATCAAATATATCTTAGACAGAATTTTTGGTATTTTTCTAAAAAAACATCAATTTTTGATGAATAGTTAAACCACAAAGTAGTAGATAAAAAACCGAATTTTTCATTTAAATGTAATATTACCGCTTCTATGAATTGAATTTCTAAAATTATATATACATGGTTGTTATTATTAAGTAAAATGTGGTTCAATAAGTGAAAATAATTTTTGGGTAATAGTAACTTTTTGACTTTTATTTATCGTAGTTAAAGGTAAATAGGGTAATTCAAGGTAAAAAAATTATAATAATACATAATTACGTTAACACATGTCTTGGCCTTATTAGTTGAGTCATTTAAAACCATGTTAATATTTGGGTCGATTTTGGGACCCCATGCAGCAACATAAGAGTGATAATTACACTTTAAATTAATTAATTTAAAGTAAAGACAAAAATGACATAAACAAATATCTTTTTATAAATTAATTTTTACGTGGGTATATATAAATTATCTTTTTTACTATTAATATTCATTGGAAATATAAAATTATTTCCTACATCATGGTAGTTTTTTTATAATTTTTAGACATCATATAAATAAAATTATTTATGACACAAAAATGATGCAGTATTTACCTCATTACTAAATGATTTAAATAAATAAAATTATAAATATTAAAAAGATATCAAAAACCTATCCAATTTTTATTATATGATTTTATTTCTACAATGACTCATATTATATTTACATTTAATGATTTTCAGACCTTTTGAAACTGACCATATGTTTATAATAAAATAATTTTGTCAAATATTCCAAAAGAGCCCCTCCTCCCCCTTATAAAAGGACGCCACTTCTTACCCATTCCTAAAACCTCTTAAGCCTCTTGGATCGTCTATAATCCACCCAATTTAGCTCCCTATATCCCTCTCCTCCTTCTATCAGCCTTACCTTAGTAATAAGTCACTTCAAGAAGCCTTTTTTGTTCAAACCAAAGGAAGTTACCCAAATTAAAGGTAACCGTTTTTCTTAAATTCTTTTATATTATTTTACTTCTCCAACCCCTAAACTCTTTTTATTTCCCTATTTTAAAACAACACCAGTATCCTCAATAGTCTATTATATTGTTATAAGAAGCATTTGAACTACACTTACCCACACCTCTAACTATTCGGTGAAGAACATACAGTTTTTGTGGATGGAAAACTAACGCCTCACGAAACGATGATTGTTCAATTATCTCCTACCACCTCTCATGGTGGACATTAAGACAGAATTGTATTTATATATGATATATATATTTTTATGTTTTTTATACTTCTTTATTTCCCATTTATATCATACCTTTATGTTTTCCATTATCGGTATACGCGATAATTTCATTTGAGGAAGTGTGGACTACCGCCACCTCAAAGTGATATGACTCATTCATACCATATGTGGTATATATAAAATAAATAGTTAATGATATTATATATGATACTATACTAGAATTATAATATACCTATGTGTCATTATGTTTTCATTCCACTAAATACGAAAAAGAAATGAAAGTAGCGTTCATGCGTACGTACGGCTTACCATCTCCATGAATGGTGAATTTTATTTCTTAGATCCAAATGTTATGAACTGTTTTAAATACATATATATACTGAATACATATTATATATATGATATATAAATCATGAATATCACTCTAGATATAATGAGATTTTGACCACATGGACAGCTTGTAAATATAAGGTGGTCAATTTTAACTCCAGTACCAAATATCGACAAAACGACTGTTATTAACTTAAGTGATTGAATAATGTTTATAACATGTTAATAAGTGATATAAAAGTAATAATGAACATGAAAATGGTTATTAATCAAGTAGAAATTATCTTTAGTTTATTATTCTGGAAATTAACGAACAAATGGGTCATGTTGGACACGAGGTAAGGGACTTCGTCTCAATCTCCTTTCATTGAGTAATATTTAGATAATATATACCTTATTCCTTTAGAAATTATATAATAAAACCCATTTAATTTTACATTCATTCAAAGGGAATATTTTTTCTACGATGTGTTTTACTAAATAACAAATGTAATGTTTTTAACATTTGCGGGGACAATGACATCTCTGTCACCGTAACATTTATATGGATTCCACTATAAGCCTTAATGTTTTCTAAAATGAACTGGAAATACCATATTATGTTTTTGGGTGTTTTGGTATTGAAAATGGTTTTTAAAATGGATTGATTATTTCTATATCTTGAAATTATTTATTGTGATTTCAAATTAAATGATATTAGTGACATGTTTATATTTGCAATATTTTATGTGTGATGAATTTTTAATGGTACTTGGAAATTTGACGGGAGGCTATGTGATAAACCAAATGTCAGGTGGTGTTGTGATAAATTAGGATGGGTGGCCACGTTATAACCTCCAATTCATTGGGTATGGATGTCGGTCGTATGGCTATTCCATTTAGTGATATGTGTGAAAGTTGACCATATTGTTATTCAACTTATGAGTGTTTGTGTCCCAAGTTACATTTATATATTATGTGTTATTTATATGAGTTTTATGGTAATTGTTTGTTTACGAAGGGTAAGAAATTATATTTTTTAGTGAGAAGTATTTACTACATCATAAATGTGAAAAGAATTACTTATGATAAAGTATTCATGGTTTACATGTTGTTTTGAAAAATTAACAGTTTCCCTTCTTTGTGTATCCCTTACTGAGATTTTTATGCTCATCCCAAATTTTTTTAAATGTTTTTCATAGGACATAAGGTGGAATAGGGTCAAGGATAGGATCAAGGATATTTCATGCTGTCTAAAACAAAGAACTAGACATGACTCTTTTTTTATAGTTTTTATTTTGGGAATAAAATGGAAACTTTGTATATGTGTCTACATGTATTATTCATGTCCTCGTGTATATGTTGTGGCCTAATTATCTAAAACTCTAAAACTGAAAAGATACTCAATGTGAATTATTCGTTTAATTCAAGATTATGTAATGATTTATGGTTGGGTCCTTATAGTTGGTATCACAGGTCTATTTAGATATCTTTAAGAGTTAGAATATAGTTAAATTAATATCCATAATTTTTTTTATCTTAAGATATGATTGATATGATATAGAATTTACATATTACCATGTTGCTTTGCCTAAGATATTTCTGTGTTTAGAAGGGTTTTCCACATAGGAAAAGGGAAGCTATGATGGGATGACATCAGGAGGAAGAAAACCATCCAAATCAGCGACCTGAGATGGTTGTAATCGGAACTGACCAGTTTGTTGTGGTGATGGAAAAATTGACTCAGGCTATAAATGGTGGTGGAATCCATGCACGAGATCTGCTAGATCAACCACAGAGAAACATGTCAGTAGTGGAGCATTTCATGAGGAAACAACCCCCATCATTTAAGGGGTCATCTGACCCAATACTAGTAGAAGGGTGGATTAAAGCACTAGAGAAAGTTTTTGATGTCATGGGTTGTTCAAATAATCAAAAGGTTCTCCTCGCTGTTTACCGTTTTGAAGGTGAAGCCGATCAGTGGTGGTCAATGGTGAAAAATATCAGGGATTGTGAGGAGATTGATGCTCTTGTTTTTGATGAACTCAAAGGTATGTTGCTTGAGAAATATTTTCATAATGTGGTTCGACTTAGGATGGAAGAACAATTATTATAATTAAGGTAAGAGGATGAATCTGTTGCTACTTATGATGAAAAATTCACTCTACTAGAAAGGTATGCTCGATATTTCATACGATATCTTAATAATATGATAAATCGATTTTACACAGGACTGAAGCCGCGATATGTAAGAGAATTATTCTCTCATGAGTTTAAAAGTTATCAAAAACTTTTTCGACGTGCGGAGAATGTGGAAATGGAGTTTGCCGATGATCATGTGTTCTTTAAAAAAACAGAATAAGAGTCCATGTTGGCAGGCAAAGGGATAGAATCCATCAAAGAATCCTAGACGTAAAAAAAACTAAATATCAAACTTGTGAGATACGTGGTAAAAATAATCCTGTAGAATTTTTATCAATGTATGGTTAGTGCTTCTGGTGTCGTAAGTCTGGTCATATTTCTCATAACTATAAGTAATATGGTCAAGCAGGAAATGAAAATCCAATTATAAGATGTTTTAAGTGTAATGAAATGGGTCATTATGCAAGTGAGTGTCCATCAAATAACTCAACTGGGGGAAAGAAACCAGACTACAAGAAAAAGGTGTGGGGAAATCCTTTGCAACTACATTAGTAGATGATGGTCCATCTAATGAAGTAGTATCAGGTACACAGTTTGTTTTTTCATATTATGCATATGTGTTGTTTGATTCAGGTTCTACACATTCTTTCATTTCGGAGAAGTTTTCTAGTACCTTGAAAAATCCATCTCAAGATATGAATACTAAACTTATGGTAAAAAAACCTAGAAGAAATGTTGAGACAAAAATAAATTATAAGAACCTTCTTATCATTGTGTGTGAAAATAATCAACCAGAAAACCTTATTGTTTTGCCTCTATTAGAGTTTAATGTAATGTAGGGTTTGTATTGGCTTTCTATTTATAATGCTAAGATTGACTGTAGAGCTAAAGAGGTTTCTTTTCAGAAATATTTTCAGTTTTTATACAATAATGAACCCATAATTTTGATAACATATCAAGAAGTCGAGAAACTAGTGAAAGTTAAAAATTAATTTTACCTTTCATATATTGTTGAAAAAAAAGGAACTGTTCAGATTAATGATGTTCTAGTGGTAAATGAGTATCTTGAGATGATTTCAATATTATGCATGCCTTGTGATTCACAGTTGAAGAATGAGCTGTTATGTGAAGCTCATAGTTCACCATTTTCAGTTCATGCTGGTAGTACTAAGATATAAGGAGATATTCAGAATTATTACTGGTGGGATGTAATGAAAATAGATATTGATGATTTTACTGTGAAGTGTTTGACTTGTGAGCAGGTTAAAGTAGAGCATTAGTTATCAAATGGGATACATCAGTCTTTACCGGTGCCAGAGTGGAAATGGGAAATTATATCCATGGACTTTGTTATGGGATTACCAAAGACAACTTGAGGTAATGATGCAATCTAGTTATTATTGACCGAATGACTAAATATTTTCATTTCCTTCCAATTTGAGATACTTTGTATCTAGATCAACTTTCTCGATTGTATGTTAAAGAAATAGTCAAGATACATGGATTCCCCTCTCCATTGTATATGATTGTGATCCTAGGTTTACTTTTAAATTATGGAAAGGCCCTCAGATGTCTTTGGGTACTGAATTAAATTTTAGTACAGCTTTTCAGCCTCAATCATATGGGCAATAATAATGAATAATTCAGATCTTGAAGGATATGCTACATGATTGTTCACTGGATTATCAGGGAATTTGGGACTAATATCATTATTTGGTTTAATTTTTATATAATAATAGTTTTCATTCCAGTATACATATGGCTTCATTTAAGGAATTATATAGAACGTGTTGTCAAAATCCATCTTTTTCGGATAATGTAGGTGAAAGGAATCAGATGGGACTGGAATTGGTGGAATAGATGGAAAAAAAGTTTCAATTGATTCAGAAGCACATGAGAACAACTCAGAGTAGGCTGAAAAGTTATAAAAATAATCAGTGGAAAGATATTTCTTTTGAGGTAGGTGATCTTGACTTTCTGAAAGTTTATCCATAGACAAGTGTGATTTGTTTTTCTAAGAAGGGAAAGTTGAGTCTGAGGTTCATTATAAATTGTGAAATCTGGGAGAATGTTATATCAATTTCGTATAGAGTGGATTTACCTCCATGTTTATCCCAGGTACACAATGTTATTAATGTTTCAATGTTAATAAAGTATATGCCAGATCCATCTCATGTTTCTAGTCCATAGGTAGTTCAGTTTGAAGAGAATCTCTTTTATGAGGAAAAACCAGTCCAAATTCTTGTATGTAGCGAGGAAGTGTTGCAGAATAAGGTAATTCACCAGGTAATGGTATTTTTAGAAAAATCATTTGGTTGAAGAGGCAATGTGGGAATCTAAAAATCCTATGAGGGATAAATACCCCCACTTATTTGATAAGTGAATAAAATTGCAAGGATAAAATTTACAAAAGGGGGGGGAAGGATGTAACCTCCCAAGTAAATAATGAAATAGTACATTTTTTTTTCTTAATATTTGGGAATTAATTATTAATTTTACTTTAAAGGGTTTTCTATGTTTGATGGCGTACCCGATAAACAAAAATGGGTTTCTTTGAAATCTTACATTGCACACTAATAATATTATATTATTATTTTAAATGGTAGTTAACTCCTAGCTGTTGTATTGGTGGAAATGAACAAAACTAACAAAAAAATGATTATACATTTTTGTTAAATGTATTTACATTTATCTAATAAAAGATAGAGGCTTAAAATGTGAATGAATATAATTTTAAGCATAATTTACATTAAAAGGTTGATTTAGCTTCTTTTTATAGATAACCCTCCTTAAATATAGTTTTGGTAACTTTTATATGTTCTATTTGACCAATTAAAATTAATCTTTAGAATCGGGACATCAAAATTCACTTTGGGTATATTTTTGGTATTTTTTTGATAAAAATAAAATTTAAAAGAAAAATGAAAAATGTTATTTTTTAATTCAAAACTACCTTTTAATATAATTTATTTATATGGTTAGATTATATTTTTTATTAGTTTTAAAGTATAATTAGAATATAGTTTTACAATTTAATCCAATTTTGGTCATTGTAATTAATTTCACTTTGAAATTGGACATTAACAAGTGTCAATCTTTTGATAGATATTATTTCTTAAAAATACACAATTTGTTTTGACAATGAGAAATAATTTTAAATTAAATAATGCAGATTATATGTTTTGAATTTGATTAAATATACATCATTTTTGAATTTGTAATATCAAATATATCTTAGACTTAATTTTTTTTATTTTTCTGAAAAACATCTATTTTTGATGAATAAAGAAACCACTAAGTAGTAGTTAAGAAACTGACTTTTTCATTTAAATGAAATTTTACTACTTTTGTTAATTTAATTTCAAAAATATGGCATACATGGTTTTTATTAGTAATTAATATGTGATTCAATAATATGAAAATAATTTTTAGTGAATAGTAACTTCTGACTTGTATTTAATGCGTTTAAAGGTAAATATGGTAATTAAATGTAAAACAAATTTTATAATAACAAACAATTGCCTTAACAGATGTCCTAACCTTATTTTTTGAGTAATTAATGACCATGGGCATTTTTGGGTCGATTTTGGGACCCCATGAAGCCACATAAGAGTGACAATGTCACTTTAGATTAATTAATTTAAAGTAACGGCAAAAATGACATAAACAAATATATTTTAGTAAATTCATTTTTTCATGGGTTTATATAAGTTATCATTTCGACTATAAATAATCATTAGAAAGATAAAACGATTTCCTACATCATGGTTGTTTCATTATAATTTTTAAACATCATATAAATAAAATTATTTATGACCCAAAAATGATGTAGTATTTACCTCATTAATAAATGATTTAAATAAATAAGATTATAAATATTTAAACTATATCCAAAACCAATAAAATTCTTATTATATGATTGTATTTTTTCCATGAGTCATCTTATCTGAGACATAAATTATTTTTGGACCTTTTTAATCTGAAGATAAATTTATAATAAAATAAGTGTTTCAAACATTCCTAAATATCCCCTCCTCCCCATTATAAAAGGACACGACTTCTAATCCATTACTCACACCTCTAAAAATCATGGTTCATCCAACCTCTACCCAATTCAGCTCCATATATCTCCCTCCTACTCCTAGAATCTATACCTTAAGCAGAAGGCACTTCAAGAAGTCTCTTTGGTTCAAATCAATGAATGTTACCCAAATTAGAGGTAACAGTTTCTCTTAAATTCATTTCTATTATTTTACTTCTCCAACCAACAAAATCTTTTTTTTACTTCATATTATAACAAAACCAGTATCATCAATATACTATAATGTTGTTATGATATGTTTTATAACTACACTTACACACACATCCATATAAGGGGTGAAGAACATACTGTTTCTATGGATGACAAACAAACGCCTCACGAAACGATGATTGTTCAATTATCTCCTAACGCCTCTCATTGTGGCCATTTAGATGGAACTGTATTTATATATGATATATATTATTTTTATTTTTTATTTATGCTTATGTATTTCCCATTTATATCATACCTTTATGGTTTCTATTATTGGTAAATGCGATAATTTCATTTGAGAAGTGCGGACTATTGCCCCCTCAAAATGATATGACTCATTCATACCATACATGGTATGTATAAAGGATGGAGTTAATGATATTATATATGATATTATAATGGAATTATAATTCACATATGCATCATTATTTTTTCATTTAATTAAATACAAAATAGAAATGAAAGTAGCGTTCATGCGTACATACGACTTACCGTCTCTATGAACGATGCAATTTTTTTCTTATCTCCAAATGTTATGTACTTTTATAAATATATATATATAACGAATATATATTATATATATGATATCTAAATCATGAATCTCACTTTTGAAATAATGAAATTTTGACCATATGGACAACATCTAAATATAAGGTGCATATTTTTTACTCAAGTACCAAATATCGACAGAACAACCATTATTAATTTAAATGATTGCATAATGGTTATAACATGGTAATAAGTGATATAAAAGTAATAATGAACTTGAAAAAGTTTCTTAAGAAAGTATAAATTAGCTTTAGTTTATTATTCCAGAAATTAAAGAACAAACAGGTCAAATTGGACACGAGGTACGGGACTTCATCTCAATCTCCTTTCACTGAGGAATATTTCGATAATATATACCTTCTTCTTTTATATATTTTATAATAAAAATATTTGACTTATAAATTAATTAAAAGGGAATATTTTTTCTACGAATCATTTTACTAAATGAAAAATGGAATTATTTTAACGTCTGTGTTGACAATGACCTCTCCACCGCCATAATCATTTTTTAGCTTCCTATATTAGAATTAATGTTTTCTAAAATGAAAAAGAAATATTGTATTATGTTTTTGGGTTTTTTGGTATGGAATATGGTTTTTAAAATGGATTGATTATTTCAATATATTGAAATTTTTTCTTGTGATTTCAAATTAAATGTTATTAGTGAAATTTTTATGTTTGCAATATTTAATGTGTTATGAATTTATAATGGTACTTAGACATTTGATAGCTGGTTACGTGATAAACCAAATTATGGGTGGTGTTGTGATAAACTAGGACAGGTGGTTAAGTTATAACCTCCAATGCATTGGGTATGGAAGTTGGCCGTATGGCTATTCCATTTAGTGATATGTGTGGAAGTCGACCGTATTGTTATTGCACTTACGAATTTTTATGTCCCAAGATACCTTTTTCTGTTATGTGTTATTTATATAGGTTTTATGGTAATTTTTTGGTTACAAAATGGTAAGAACTGATCCTTTATTCAGTGAAGAGTATTTACAACTTCATAAAGGTGAAATGTATTACTTATGACAAAGTATTCATCGTTTACTGATTTTTTTTAAAAATAACAGTTTTCCTTCTTTATGTATCCCTTACTGAACATTTCATACACATCCATTTTTTTTGAAATGTTTTTCATAGAAAATAAGATGAATAGTGTCAAGGATGTGATCAAGGGAATTTCATGTTGTCTTAAACTTGGAACTAGACATGACACTTTTTTTAGAGTTTTAATTTTGTGAAAAAATTGAAACTGAGTAGATGTGTCTACATGTATTATTCAAGTCATCATGTATATGTTATGGACTAATTATCTAAAACTCTAAACTAGAAAAGATCATCAACATGAATTATTCATTTAATTCAAGATTATGTAATATTTTAAGGCAGGGTCCTTATAATATTACTTATTATTTTTATGGTTTTTAAAGATATCATGATTTCCCAAATACCACTGAGGTATTCCTCGTATATATGCACACTTTTAACTATTTACAATTTTTATAAAATAATTTTGCACCAAATTAATTTAACCAAATAAAAATATTTTTATCATACGAATGGATATATTATGTGATAAAAATTATTCTTTATACAATATCAATAAAAATTGAGTTACAATAATAATCACATATCTATATGCATCACATGAAAATTATATATGAAAATATTTGTAAAATATATTCAAATAACATAAAAAATGGTATTATTCTAATAATTTTACGGTATGACATGTATCTAACAAAGACATATCTAGAATAGTGATTTAAATCCCATATTTTTTGGAAATAAGACTGAAAGTCCTTCTATATTTTGATCATTACCCATGATTGATTTTTAATTTTAGCATAATTTCAACAAATAAATATGTATTTATAGTTATAATAAATCTTATCCTTGTAATTGTAAACAATATAGTATAATTATTTTTGAATAGAGATACATTTTATGTTAGATGTTTGATAAAATTTCATAAATACATTAAATAATATTTATATGAAGGAATTTATAATTATTGATAAAAACATAATATTATTCATAATACAATAAATTGATATTTCTGAATATTTAAATATTTATATTAATAAATAATTCAAATATTCAAATATTTATTAAAATTAAATTTAATTATGATAAATTCATATTTGAAATATATTATTATGAAATATTCATTTAAATATGTAAACTTTTTATTTTTTGTAAAAATTATTGTTTATAAATAATTCAAAAAATTTATCACATTATTGTTTAAAAAAATAGTATTCATAACAATAAAAAATTATTAATGGCCATAATATAGATATATCATTTAACATATTATTGATTCTATTATCCATGATATATGATAATCTAAAATTTTTGGTGCAATACCATTTTCCATGTTATAAAATGGGAATATATAAATTATTGAGGGAAATATTTATCACATATCATTTCTCCTTCATCGTGAACCGTGATATAAACATATCACAAGATATATATAATAATATATTACATAGTATTTTAATTCATTGATTCCCATTAACTGGGGAAAAGATATTACATATTTATTTATATGATATAGAATAAACTAATGAAAACAAACAATTAATGTACAATGTTATCAAATATTTCTATGCACGACTCTACAATAAAGAGAGTTATAATCTATCAAGGTGTATATTATTTATCCTAAAATATGTTTTAGTATAATTTTAGATCTATTATTGGAATTAAATGTTAATCATTACACCATTCCATTTCATAAATATAAATATCTTTATATCATTATGTTTAATAAATTATTATTCATAATATTATTGAAATATTAAAAGTGGAATTATTATTTAGTCCATTACAAAATATGTTTATGATTACAATGATTCATTTTAATAAATATAACAAATAAAATTTATTTTAAAATAAAACCCAAATCATTATAAGAATCCCAAAAAATAATTACTATATAAATTATGAATTCATATATATAATACATATCCCAAAATCAAGTACTCATTAACTATATAATGTATAATAATAACTTAGGAACTTCCAAATCAATATCACCACTATAATAAATCCAATTGTAATAGAATCTTCAAATTAATTTGAAGTATATTCTTTTATTTTTAATATTATGGGGGTACCACTATTAGGTAAGGGTAAAATAATGATTCAAAATTTTTTATGCGTAATTCATAATTGTATATTCCCAAATAAAGTAAGAAACCTCATTTTCTAGACATAAATAATTAATAAAGGAGCCTATTTGAGTTTAATCTTTCCATATAGTCATTTTCAAATATCATTCATATATGTTATATTATATATTCGTTATTTAACTCAAGAGATATTTAAACTCTATACAAATTCAAATTTATGCTAGACATATATAAATATTACATTTCATTCATTAAATATTGATAGTAGTAGACTATAGGGAAATATTTTTATAAAAGAAGCTAATGATAATGATAGTTTTTATCTATTTTTATTGAAATCTAATATAATTGAAAATATCATTACTCTTAGTAGTATTGTTTTTCTTTTAATGAGTATTTATGTTGTATTTAATTTTATATTAATTTTAATAACAGAAGTCAATTTATAATAGATGTGTGTTAATAAAATTAATAATTGAAAATATAATTTTATGATTTGATGTTATTACTAAAACAATCCTTATTATTCAATAATCAGTGACAATATTATTCATAGTGTTTTATTTGAACATATTACTCTGTTATATGAGTTTTCATATTACTCACAATGTTTATTAAAAAGTTCTTCCATTTTTTAAAAAATTACAATTATCTCAATACATTCATAGTTTTAACATAATATTTATTGATGATGAGAAATATTTGTCAATAAAAATATGATATGTTATTAAAAATATTTTATGAATATATTACCAATGATGATAGAATAGATTTAGATAGAACATTGAAAGGATTGGTCTTAATCATTACATATTCTAGTGAATTAAGACTATTTTTTTTCCTAGAATCTAGAGTATATTTTTTAGTATATAGTTTTGGAGAATTAGAAAAGAATCTTACAGAATAAACCCATAAATAACAAGTGGACACTAATACACATTATAAATTTTTTCCAATAACCATATATTTAAAAAAACATGTTTTCTTGTCACAAAATATCTTCATAAATTATATATTTATCTTATACATGTCCCTAATAATCATTAAATATGTATGGTAAAAATTTTACAGATTGAAATTGGCATAAAATCTTAGTAAAGGGAATCAAATAAAAAATATGTTACTCTATTGAAAACCATGAAAAACCATTATATACCTCTTTATAAAAACATACCATTTCATATAATAAGAGAATTATTTTTCCTTAAAAATTATTATATTACCTTGTGAAAATAAAATGATTTCTATGAACACACATTAAGAAAAATATAAAATTCATATAGGTTCCTTGGAATATTTTGATAATATAAACCATAACAAACCCTTATGATAACCTTTAAAAAAATTAATAACCATATGTCTGATTTTCTATATAATCTTTATAGAAATAAATCATTACACAATGCATTGGAGGACTATCTATAACACCCTGTGATTTTTGGAATTTTTATAAAAATAAAATTAATCACTTATATATTTTTCATTAAAATTAATATAGATCTTATATTTCATTAAAGGCCTCACTTATTTTGTCTTCTGTTACACATAAAACCATGTTTAGCTTTCAATACGTTTAATGGTGAGTTTAAATAAAACTTGACATATTATAAAAATATTATTATTTATTATGATAGTTTCCTCCTAGCTATTAGAGTCATGACTATGAATTAAATTAAATAAAGTAAGAAAATATATGGTTTATTTATATATAAAAATTGAATTATTTGGAAAACAATTAATTAAAATTAAAATAAAAAACATTTTAAATTAAAAGGAATCCTTTTCATAAGAACTATATTTATGAAAAAAAACTTTTTTACATAAATAAATTAAAATGAAAAATCTTCCTTAATGGTTTTAATGAAATTTTTATGGTATATATTCAATAAACAGTTTAAAATTTATATTATGTATTTACTAGATATGAGATAAGAATAAATCATTCTTTTTTCTTAAAAAATATATTTTCCTAAAAATAGTTGTATAACCATTTTGCACAGTTAATATTAAAAATTATTTTTAATACTTTTTAAAATTTTATTTAAAAAATAAATTAATCTGTTAAATCAATATATCAAAATTATCTTAGGGTTATTTTTCATGAATTTTTTGAATTTAGTTTATGAATAGTAAAAACTATTGAATTTTATTTCAAAACTACAATTTATTTTAATTTATTAATTAAGTTAAATTAAATTTTAATATTTTTTAAAATTAAAACTACTTTAATTTTATTTCCATTAAGAAACTTTATTTCCTTAGAATTAATTTCAAAAACAAATTATGACAAAAATAGTTCATAATTTTGAACATTTTCTCACTAAAAACATACTTTCTTATCTCATCTTTCGGATTATTTATAAATTTAATCTATGAAATTTTTTAATGGAATTATAAAAAATGAATTCCATATTTTTAATCAAATTAATTTATATGATATTATAATGATAAATATATTTTGTATGAAAATAAATAGTTTATATAATAAATAATATTTACTAAGATTAAGGTCAAAATAGGTTAACCATAGGGGTTAAAATAAAAAGATTAGGGTAAAAATGTAGTGACATAGATTTTACATGTAATATTTTTGGTTACAGTAAGGATTTTTTCAAGGCTACGAATTGAGACGGTGTGTGATTCTGAGTCCCAGAGAGCCTGCAATAAATTTTTGAAATACATTAAATAAATATACATGAAATTTTCCTTAAATAGTAGAATAACTTATAAACAAATATTTATATGAAAATATTAGGTTATTGTTGAGTTCATAACATGTTTTTTTACTTAGGCGTGACATAACCATTATTGGTGTCATGCATTTGTGAAAAATTCACCAGGGGAACAAAATGAATAAAATAATTAATTTTTTTATTCATTGATGCAGGGAACTGAATTCTAATTTAAATATATATATTCAGTAGATTATCTGGTATAACCACTAATCCTTGGATATCTAGAAAACCATTGGGTGGCCTTTTGTGGAATAGCTGTTTGTGAATTACAGCCAGATCACAGTTCGATGACAAGTGTGCAATGGAATCTGAGGCTCTTTCTAATAACCACAACACAATTCATTCATTATCAGTGATGAATCCAAATAAAGGGAGGATATTTTTTATTGTGGACTTCTTCCCCATTATTAATTCCTACATTAAAACATGGATCAATCGACCAATATATTTATTTTTAGTTTCATCTTATTATGGGATGGTTTTATCTATGATGATTTATTGGAGTATTTTTTATATGAAATTATGGTTCTTCATTTGTCGTTCTAATGAAAATGATTCAATGAAAATCGAACATGGAAAATTTATAGACCTCTTTGTCATGGTAATATTTTTATACCATTATTCTATGTGTGGTCATCATCAATTCTTATTTTGACCAGTTGTTCAACCAAAATATCGAGAAATCAATTGTTGTGAACCCATTTCATGGGTAAATGATTCGATATCCCAAATAAAAACTCAGTATATCCATATAATCATGATATGGTGGTAGTGGGGATTATATAAGATGATATTAGATACCAATAGGTTCATGTGTTGCATGCAGTGGTGACATATATGGAGGATAATTGATTCCCTTATGAATCATGTTATCGGAATCCAGGGAGTGGAAATGGATAGGTTTAGATAGAGTATATCTACACATCCCAACATGATTCATAGAGGATTAAAGAGTGGAGGATATGATTGTAATGTAGAGAAGAAACCTTTGGGATCTTTGAAATCCTATGGTACATCGCATGTGTTCTTAAGGAACATGTTGTGTGGGACCCTGAAACATTGGCTAGGGTTTTCACGAATGAATTAAATATCAAACTCCATGTGAACCAACTGAGAAACATTCCATATATATCAGATGTTACACAAAAATGGCACAAAGTACATGGGAAGAGACACACCATATAGTTTGACACAACAATTCCAGACATACATGAGAAGATCCAGGTTCATGGATAGGGTGAAAAGTGCACAATCATGTAAACACTAGGTACTTTGACACAGACATATACATGTTTCTATTAAATGGTTTAAAACTAGTGTTGAGGGGACATGTTGTGTACTTATTCCAAGAAGGATTATACCCCTTGTTCTCTTCATCTTGGAAAAGTTTAATTAGGATTCATTTTCAATATCCATTCCCCAAGGTATATTATGGAATCACATCCTACACATAGGATATATATCCCATCAGTTGGACATCATGTATATATTTTTCGGAATCTTTCTGTTAGGTTGGGTGTGATATCCTCTAACATTTCAAATACTAGGCATAGTTCATGTTATCATCATGTAGAACACTATACATGAACTTTACTCAACTTAAAATTTTATTACATATTAAGATTGGGGTATGCCCCGTACCCTTTAGTGTGATCTTCATGTATGCACTGTTATCATCAGAAATCCATCATATACATCTTATGGAGGGACCTAGTGAGTTTTAAACTTTATATGGATTCCATTTGAGCTATCTGGCTCATAGAGTGTGTTCTCGCGAATGAGTTCTATTGGAACCTTTGAGTATGAATCTTAGGCTGGCATTATGGTTATGACATTACATTGAGACTGTGTGTCTTTTCTGAGTATATCTAGATATTCTTGATATATGTTTTTTTATAAATATACCCATTTATATAATATTAATATTCTTGTTGTTATATGCTTAGTGTTTTTATGGTGTTCTAATTTGTATTGTTATACTCAACCCTTCCACAGGCGTTGCCCACAGGTGTAATGTCTTTTTCAGTCAATCTCCCCATTGATAAATTCCTAGAGGTACTATGAATAGGTGTTTCTTAGTGATCCAAATAGATCGAGGTGTATTCATGCGGTCATCTTGAAATCACTCCCCATCATTACATTCAGGTTGGACTTCTTTTCAGACACTTATTTGTAGACATGTATTCAGACCTGATTACATTCCATTACATAATGTCATACTCTAGTTATGATATTTATAAGTATATAAATATGGTTTATCAATTATTTTTACATTTCATCATTTTATGGGCTTGGAGATGTGTTCTTATGTACATGTACTTTAGACTATGTCCTACTATGTTAGTGATATTCCTACTCGGTGCTACTCACTAGCCCCTAGCCTATTGGAGGATAACTAGGTGAGTCTAATAACGTACTCCATTTGGAATATTTGTGGCATAGTGGCATCAAATGAGTCAGTTTTACCTTAGGATTAGAGTCTATGATATTGGTTTTGGGAAATAGTTTTAAGAGTGTCGAGTTCGGATTTTTTTCCAGGTACTTTAGTGTTAGTAAAACGTCCAACATATCCATATAGAAAGACATTAAACATATTCATTTCAACTTGATATATAAAAAAATTAGTTATATAAAAAAATGGTACATGCCTCATATATAAATGGTTTGTGGTTTCCATTTCCTTCCAAAAACATCTCTCAAGATATAATCATTGACTATGGTGCATCTTGTTTTTTGAGGATTCAAGTATACTATAATCCATCTAGAATTCTGTATTAGGATCGTGATGATTATCCCCTATGTAATGAGGAATCAATAAAGGGTCCTATTCTAGATCTGTTACTCCAGGTAGTGCATCAATTATACAACCACCTATATAGTATTATATTTAACCAACAGTAACAACAGATGAGCCACACAGGTTGACAACACTTCATGAGTTTCGGTGATAAAAAACCCTTAAGATCCAAGGTGAGCCTGATCGATAGGTATATTAGCACTGTCTTGATGTAGGGACATGATATTTCTATCAAGTCATGAAACTGGAAGATCATATGATGGTTCTGATAAAGATCCTTCTCTATAGCTCTATAGGATAATAGAGAGGTTTAGTAACCCAATCATATGATGAGGTGACACAATCATTGTAAGAGTTAGAGAACTTATTCATAGGGGATCTATCTCTATCTATGTTTATGGATATATGCATCAAATAGATTTTGCAATTATACAAACTTAGTACGATAGTGGCTCAGTATTTATTGAGTGTCACCAAATTCTCTAAGTATTTTATAGATATTGTTAATGATCATTTCCTCTCCGATTAGACATTTGAGAGATGACTATGTAGAGACATCTGTTACAACATTATACCTCTGTGTATTACCACCTCTATTAGAGCGCTAGAGGGATCATTGGGGGTTGACAGTTTCTTGGATGAGTAGAAGAAAACATTTTTAGTATACCATGGAAACACATGAGTAGAGACTTTTTAACCAGGGATTTGACATTTTTTCTGGTGCATGGAAATGAAATATGTTTGAAGAGGAAGTTAGAGGACATAAGGTTTGTCTTTTAGGGCTCAAAGTATGGGTCCAATCATCCTGGGGAAAGATGGTTCCACTCATGTGTTGGTAGAGTACATATCACAGTTCATTGTCTAACACTTTATATGGATGATAGAGAAAATGTGCATGGGATGCCTACGAAGAGTCATATCGAAGAGAAGATATATCCGTAGGGGTAGTAAACATGGAAGAGGATCTAAAAGAGAAGTTGGAAGTGGTGTACGCTTTGACTTTTTACCACCATCACCCCTAGAAATTCCACTCCAGTCTCATGGAGCTTTAGGAAATTGGTGGGGGAAGCTATAGGAAGTCAAGGCCTATCACTTAGATTCTTTGAGAATGATATGTTATACTATTTTTGTCTTTTTTAAAATATTTGTTGTAATAATTTACCCATTTTCTAATCATTCATTTATTTCCACATATCCTATTTGATATATGGAGATTCTTTGGGAGCCCTTTGCCCACGACTTTCAGTTGGAGACTCCTACTGGATATGACTCAGGGATCACACAATTATTATGATAGTGTGAACTAACTCTTAGAGGTGATTTTTTCTATTGGTCTCTCATTTTAGCAATGATGAGGATTTATAAAATCATCTTCGGTGTAGAATGGTTATCTATAATTCATTCCGAGGCTGACTATTTCTGTTTGAGTATGTCATGTGTATGCAAAGATGGTACTAGTTTTTTCATTTATCAATGAAATAGAAACTCGGGTAGTGGAGGATAAACTCGTGAATAGGATTATTTCACTGATTACTCATCACTTGAATAGAATTATCCCTAGTGAAGGGGTTTTTTATGTGTGTGTAGTTCCCTGTTTTGGTGGTAGAGTATGAGGAAGTATTTCATGAGGATGTTCCAGTCTTACCTCCCCACTGATTGATAGACGTTTTCATTCTTCTACACCCGGTATAACCTTTCTTATTTCAATATCATATCTAATTGCTCTTATAGTCCACCATGAGCAGAGGGTGTAGTTGTATGACATGGAGAATAAGGGCTTGTCATACATAGTGTATTCCCATAGGAAGCCCCAGTGTTCTTCACCATGAAGGAGGATGAGTGCTTGAGGTTATTTTTGAATTACCTCACTGAAACCGCGAGACTATAATGGACATCTATCCATTATTAGGGATTGATTTCCTATTTGATCAGTTGTGAGGGCCACAATTGTTCTCAATAATTGACCTCAAATTAGGCTATCACTAGTTACAAGTATAGTATGAGGATATACTAAATAAAATATTCATATGTTTCTATGTTCAATATGAGTACACAGTAAGGCTCTTTGGTATGATGAAATCCCTTGTAGTGTACATGGGACACATGAGCCAGATCATTCAACCTTTTATAGACATGTTCATGGTGGCATTCATTAATGATATCCTTTCATACTCAGTTTATGAGGAGGAGCATGTGATACATGTGAGTATGGATCTGGATGTTATCTAATATAACCTACTTTATGGGATGCATTAGATGTCCTAGTTATGGATTTAGGTGCTCTAAATTCTAGGAAATATTATCTTAGCTGATGGTGTGGTAGTAGACAAAGTGATGGTTGAGGCAGTGTTATCTTGGGATCCAACCAATATTGTGAATATGGTTCCAAGATTTCCTGGGGATGGTAGAATATTACTGGATATTCATGCATAAATTCATTAGGATATCATCCCCACTGAAATCTTGGAACTAAAAGGGGATTCATTTTTTGCGGATGAAGAGGTTCCAGTAGGATTTTTTGGAGTTAAGACAGTGATTGATGAGTTCTCCCATCGTGAAATATCCAGAGGAGGGTTCATAATAAATAGTGTTATATAATTCATTAGGAACTAGTATTATATGTGTTATAATACAATTATAGGAAGTAATTTTCTATGGTTAATGTCGATTGATACCAGATTATAAGAACTATTTTCCCATGATCTTTATTTATCAGTGATAGTTGTTGCACTAATGATGTGGGGACACTACTTGGTGGGTGAGTGGTTTATCATCTATTCCGACCACAATAATATCAAGTATAACATCTCTCAAAAAGATCTAACCTGATATTGAGGCAATGTCTATAGTTCATCTAGGATTATGAAATTGATATTTTCTATACTTTTAAGATATGGACCAAGGTCGCAGATTCCCATAGTAGTAGATCGAGTTTTATTTCTTAAATGAGGTGTCAAATAAGTTGGAATAATTGTATTTATCCTTTTAGGTTTGAGATATAGAATCTTACCTCATTTTGATGGTTTTTCCCTTCCACCTTTGTTTTGAGTTATGTATGTATTTTTTAGGGATACCAATTGTGAGACCATACATGTTCAAATATACACTAGGCATTCTTCTGATGTAATCTATTAAGGTGGGGATCATGTTGTTATTTAATTAAACACATGATGGTACTAGTTTCATTCTTTACATAGGTTCTAAAAAAGTTTCATAAATATCATTGTGTGTTACGTCTAGTTATACAAAATTTGTACCTGGACCACTGATATCAGTTTTTGTGTCCAAGGATTAAGAAGATATTTTCATATTTAGTATCTTGGTTACCTAATTTTCATAAGGTGAAGTATAATACCTTATTTAGATCAACCCCATAAGGTTTATGATTTGAATTGGGATGGAATAACCAGAGGATTCATGATAGGGTTACCACGTATGTCTAGGGGACAATTTTCCATCTGGGTAATCATAGGCTAAATCACCAAGTCATCGAATGCCCACGATATTCAAGTGAATATTTCAGTAGATATCGTTAGACGCCTCTATGTAAAGGTGATGTTATGACTCCATGTATTTTCCTCGATGGATGTTTCTGATGGTGATTCTTAATTCACATATTGGTTATGTAAGGTATTGATTGAGGATTTTGGGACTCAGTTATATTTGATCATGGCTTTCACCCCAGACTAAAGGCCATACTAAGAAAACCATTATTGTTATAGAGGAATTGTTGTGAGCATGTATGTAGGACTTTGGTGTAGTTCAAAATATCATCTTACCTCGGTGCAGTTTTTATACAGCAACAACTAAAATTACAACATCGGTATAGAACCATTTGAAGCCCTGTATGGGAAACCCTGCAGGTCACCACTTTTGTATAATGGACATGGATTGTTATAACTTATGGGACCAAAGTTATTTAATCTAGTATAGATATAGTGAAGATAATCTAGGAGTATAAGAGGACTACACATATCCATTTGAAGTCTTATGTTGACCAATGATGGAGTAATTTGGTGTTCGAGGAGGGAGACTGTTTATTCCAACAGGTTTGAACTCGAGGTGGATTGGGTTGTTTTGGCATAGGATGTTTCTATCTCTAAGATTTATTGGCCATTTTTAGGTACTATGTACATTTTTCGAGGAGGTTTACTACGTAGATCTACCTCAGTAGTTAGACTAGGTATATGTCGTCATCCACAAGTCCCAGTTGAGTAGGTATGTGGAAGAACTATCACATGATATTGACCGAGGAAAGCCAAACATTGAGGATGTGGCTACCATTTTTGAGTACCTAATAGAGATTGAGGATTGATAGTATAAAATCATATGTAGTTAAGAGATATATTTAATGTGTGTAAGATGGAAAAATTGTAATCATTAGAAGATCACATTGGAATAGGAGGCACAGATTCAGGCTCAGTACCCACATCTCTTTGTGTTGAATTTTATTTTCTATTTTATAGTTGTAAAGAACCATGGTGGAGAGAATGTAGTACTCATATAACCTATTTATTATTTTATGATATTTTATAGAATTTTTTTAGATGATGAATTGAGTTGACATGTGATTATGAAGGCCAGTGTCCCCATAATACATGTTTGAAATATATTAAATATATTAAATGCATGTTTATGATGTTTTCCTGAAAAAGTGGAAGAAATTAGAAATGGAGGACCAAATCAAAAAATTTAGGACACCATTGAGTTAAGAATTCATATCATACCTTACACTTGATATAACCATTTTTATGATGGGGCATTTGTAAAAAATTCATCATGGGTGTAAAATTAATAAAATAATAAAATAAATTATTTTATTTTGTTAATAGACACATAGTATTAGCTTATCCATTAAATATACGGTTATGGTGGATGCCAATGTTTATTCTCTAAACCTAGGAGAACCATAAAAATATTGGAGATATGTTGTAGGAACTTTCATTACTGAACAATAATGGACTCATAGTTCAATGATCATCACGCAACATAAACATTGAATCTCACAAATGACAATAACAGAGGTTTGTTCATTATAATCGATCGATCCAATTCATGGTATGATGTTTTATTTTTTGAATTTCCTCCCCATCATTAATTCCTATGATGAATATGAATCAATTGACCAATGGATTGATTCGTGGATCTACCATATTGTGGGATTGGTTTATCTATGGGGATTTATCAGGAAATTTGTTTATGGTATTAATTTTCTTCATTAATTATTATAATGATAATGTATTGAGGAAAACTAACCATTGCTGTTGTTTTCCTCCCTTTTACATTTATCATGATTTTATCCAATTATTCAATGTTTGTTTATCTTCAGTTATTCATTAAACCATTTGTTTGACCCATATAATGAGAAATCAAAAATTAGAAACATGATTCATTATACAGTTATTTGATATCAGAATTCTAGGCTTGATATTATACAGGGATTGTGTGAAGGCTGAAATGGAGATTGAATCTGACCATATTGAAAACCTCTAGGATTGTGTAGTATGTGTTGTGGAGATGAGAATATAGGAAAACTTATTTTCATGTTAATTGGGTGACCAAAATTTGGTGATAGAGTGACAAGGCCCATCAAGATTAGATATGTGCTTCCTAGGAAGATTTATGGTGGATCTTGGGGCCGAAGTAGTGAAAAATGACATTGAAAAGAAATCTAAAGGACCTGGGAAATACCATCGTACAAAACATATGTTTTGAAGTAACACACAATGTGGGACCACCATGTTGGAGATAGAGTTTCCTAGATAAAACTCAATATCACATGGTGTGTGGCTTAGTCACAAAAAATGTGAATAGACATAAAAATTCAGCATGTACCTCAAAGGGTACAAAAACATAGCCAATATTACATGGGGAGGGACATTTCCTATACTCTAACCTGGCTAGTCCAGGAATACATAGACAGATCAATGTACTTAGACCTGCTCAAATATACCTAGATATAGACACACCATGTGCTTTCACATCAACATGGACACAGTCCTTCTACATTGTGAGAACCTAGTGTAAAAGGGAAAGACTAGTACTACTAGTAGACACCATGAATTTCATTAAAGAAGTCATGGATTCCTTGGACTCTTCATCTTGTACATGTTTTTTAAGTTGTGTCCACTATATCAATTTCCTATGTGTTAGTATTGAATCATTCCCTTCACATATTATTGTTATCCCTTTAGCATGACATCTTGGATAGAGTTTTTTGGAATCCTTCAGTGAGTCTTTGAGTGAGGTCCACTACAATTTCTTTCCCAATTTAGAGTTATAGGTTTCATCATAACCAAAACTACGTGGGAATTGGCCTTCAACTTTAAATGTTATTATATATTTATTTATTGGTATACCAAATGGCCCTGGGTGTGATCTTAATCTATGTATTGTTCTCTTCAGACATTCAGGGTATACTTCATATAACAGGACTAGATGAGTTGTACATCTTGTATGGATTCCATTTTTGTTATATGTTTCATAGATTTTGTTAACCTAGATGACTTCTATGTGGAACCTTTGAGTGGGAATCCTAGTCTGGCATTACTGTTGTGACATTACGTTGATAATGTGTACCATTATTGTGTATATTTGAATATTATTGTTATATTATTTGTAGATACAATCTTATGTAGATATGAATATTATTATTTATATTATATGATTAGTGTTTTTGGAGTGTCCTGCTCGATATTTTTATACTCACCCATGAACATGAATTTCCCACACTAGTCGTGTCTTACATAGACGATCTACCATTTCATGAAGTCCTAGAGGGACCAGGACCAAGGAGTTCTTAGTGTGTTAGATATAACCTGGTGTGTTCTAGTGGTTATCTTAATAGAATTCCCCTTAATTACTTTCAGGTTTTAATTTAGTTCATAATTGATGTGATGGGCGTGAATTTTTCCCTGATTACAATCAATAATTTGTTTTTGTACTCTTATTGTAGGTTTTAGGTTTATACATTCATGGTTTATTAGTTTTTTGTTCATTTCACCATTATATGGTCTTGGGGATTTGTACATCTATACATGTACTATCAGATAAGGATTCCCATGTTAGTGATATTCTTATTAAGTTCTAGTCTTCATCCCTAGACCTATTAGTGGTGGTCTTAGAGAGTCATGGAATGGTCCCCATTGGGAAGGGTCACAACATAAAAATAAACCAAACTCTTCAAACACCCATTTGATGGACATATTTCAACCATATATCTTCGAGTGCCAATAAAGGTAAATTTTTGGAGCCTTGTGACATGAAACAAACATGGGTGGAATTATTTATTATGTAAAATAACAACTATTCCATTCACCTCACATATTAATGGTCACCCCATCTCTTCTCTTCCTCACACCTTCAAACCCTTTTGGTTTAGTGAATCCATTTCAAAATCACTTCCCAAAACCCATCATCTCATCCTAGAAGACTTATTTTGGACATAAATCCAACCTATGAAAAAAATTGAAATCCTAAGTAGGGTACATGAAGAATAAGAGGTTTGAACTTATATGATGAAATTCTGGACATAATATATGGGATCTATTGTCACTCTTTTGTTTTTTGAATACATATGAAAATTCAATACTCATTTATTTTTTGTGGTGTATAAACTACCCATTTGAAAAGGTATACCATGATTCACTTTATTTTCATTATATTTAACGCTTAATTTTATGTTACCCTTTACTGTATAAAATGATTCAAAAGATTTATAATGTGGTAAGGGATCATCATTCCACACTAATTTTGGGTGATACATGTTCCATTTTCACTACAAGTATCTTTTATTAGGATTATATACTACCCATGAAGTTATTTTATGATTTCGGACCAAAAAATGTCATTATTTACAAATGAATTTCAGTAACTCTCTTTTATAGTGGCTATGGTTCAAAAAGTTCCCCAATAGTAAAGGGGTTTTGGTTTAAAATTTCCTTTTTTACAAAGTGTTATGTTATGCACATATCTTCATTTAAAATGTTTATATTTAACTTCCTTTAGATTTAATATCATGAATTTATTTATCCTCAACATATATGACGTTTAATTTAATTAAATTATTTAACGGGTCTTATGTATCATTGTTACCAATGTTGTAAATGTTTTATAATAAGATCTCTTATATTATCATGAGTATTTCTAATTAAATTTATGATGATACAATCATATCATAGATCTATCATGAAACTCATAATTATCTTTTTATATAGTTATGTCATGGGAATACATGTTTCACTTCATTTTTGTATCTTTATGTACTCTAGAGTTCATAAAGTATTTATTTAAGAAAAATCATCTTTCAGTAAAAATTCCATTTTCTTACCAAACCATGTCTGTTATAAAATGTTTTTATATTATTCTCTAAAATTTAAATGAATATATTTACTCATGTTTAATTTTTTTTACAAATAGTTTTAATGGAATCTTCATGTACTTTTCCAAACAATGCCCATTTAGATTTTATAAAAAATATGAAAAGAATTATTTTTTAACATGCATGACATGAATAGGATTTCCCATTGTCATAACCTCTCAATGATTTCATGATTCATTTACATGTCTTCATTGTTCTATTAAAAGAAATTAATCGTTCATATTTGATAAATTTCATGATTTCAAATAAATTATTTCAATGTAAAATGTTTTTTGACGGTGTTTTATATTATAAAATGATTTGTTTTCGTAGAAAAAATGATATTTTTCTAAATAAATGTTTTAAACTTTTTTTATTTATTCATTAATATGTTTTCAGAGCTTTTTTTAATGATATATATTTGAAATTTTTTTAGAACTTTATTTTCATAAAAAATTTATCTTCCACAAAAAATGTACAAAATGATAATTCAAAATAATTTTTTTTTCTAATATCACATTCATTGAAGTTACCTATAACTTTCATAGAGATATGATCTAATGATACCATTATAATTATTTTTCTATTTTTTTATGTCGATGATACAATCAATTTTATGAAACTCATTTTTTTTTATGGGTTACAACATGATAGACTTATTATGAGACCCACTAGTTTTCCATGATACATTCTATAATGAAATGATGAAATAATTATGAAACATATCATTTTTATATAGGCCATGATATGATTAAGTATATTAACAACCAATTTTATTTCAGGGGTTATGATGTGATGAATGTTTTATGATATTTTGGAGCATATACATATGGGTTTCATTATTATATTGGTGGTACAAATATCTCCCTCCAATACATTGGGTAATGATAAATGTTCTAACATATTAGAGGGTAAATGAGTGATTATCCCAAGCATGAGGAGTAGGGTACATGGGTGGCTATAAAAAGCTCAAAAATAGGCTAAAAGGGTCGATAACTAAATAATAACGTAAATTGGAGGTTGTTCCAATCCTAACATGTTATGAATGTTTTAGTTAGTATCATAGATATACGTTTTTCTATGATTGTTTGTTTTCTATATATATATGTCTCAGGCCAATGTTATGCTCTAATAAATCATGTTATTTGATTTCGTTATTATTTATATCTTATGAACTTCCTACATTTATTCCATGACTCCAGATTATATCCTTTAATATATTGGGTGTGGTTTTTAAATATTACGCTCATGATCTCCGAAACATATTCTCATGTTATGCTTACGTATCTTCCTTTTTTTAACCTTATTATTCATCAAAGAATACCCTGTTTTAAGTTTTCATTACCAATGTTATGAAGAGAAATTTTATGTGAGAAATTTTTGTGATGATTACTAAATGGAAGGATATATATTGGTGATGTTTAAGATCCTCTACTAAATTAGATGATTATATACCTAAGCTATAAATACAATCAATAATTACAGTCCTTATGAATTTGTTTTCATTAATGTTTTGAATATTCATCTAGAAATAATTCATATATTTGTATGAATAGATTAGTTTGGTATTTTTGGAATCAGAACATAGGTTTAGTTATCCTTTATAATCTAGGATGATAAAAACTTAGTGTGATCCCAAAGGACATGTTTATGTATTAAACTAAGGATGAGTCAATGTTTAGAAAATTTTCCTGGAATTTTGGAATAGGATAGAGAATGTGGTTTCAAAGTAATTAAGTATATTTCAAGAAACAAAAAAGTTAATATGGCTCTAACAAAATGAAACTTAGGCGTAATAACTTTTAAAAGTGAGCATTGATTTAGACGCATCCATCACCTAGTGAGAAAAAATAGTCCTTTTACACCTATTTTGAAACGCATGGGGGATATTCGTGGAAACTTCACAGACTCTTTATGAACCATCATGAATGATTTAAATAGATTATGAATATGAATGTCCCAGGATAAACATAATTTGTTATAGAGTAAAGAAAAAATCATGGTTTATGGATCCTATAAGTGAATATTTATGATTACATGGTTCCCCGTCACAATTATTATTTCATGCACATTTATTTTTGGTTATTAATATCTGGAACCCATTATAACCATGTTAATTTTGAGTGTGATGGAAAATGAAATGTGTTTCCTCCTCATCATATAAATATTATGGTAATCACTCATATCTATGGCCATACAACAATCTCATGCTATGAATCACGTTGGAATTCAAAATGAACAAACGATGGAAAAAAAATTCTATTTATTCCTTAATGAGGAAACATCCACCTTTATTCTGTTGGTATTTTGATCCCAAAGTTATTGAACAATAGATCATTCCTAAAGAAAAAAATTCCAATATCCAATGTTCAGATCATCAAAAATTTATTTTTGGTTATCTACAATTTGAAAGGTGAATCAGATGAATTGTGCAATCTTTTCAAGAATACGAGGTAAGAAGATTATATTGACTCCATGGATTGGGATGAGTTAAATAACATCTTTTTAAATAATTACATTATTTGTATACATAATATAAATATGGATAAGGGGTTCTTTGAACTAAAGAAAAATTATTATTAATATGTTCATAACAATATAGTAAACATTAAAAAGATGATGAGGTTTTTTCTTGTATTATCAACTTACCAGAATATAGGGATAATTGATTCATTAGTGTCTTATAAATAAGTCACCAATGGGTGTTAGACATAATAGACATTAGTAGCTATTAATATATTGTTCAATTTTCTATAAAGGTGGAAATAGAGGTTAAAGTTATATATCAATCTCAAGGTTTTCATTGGAAGTGAAAATTTGAATTCAAAAGAAAATATTATAATCAAATAGACAACATGATGATCTTTTATTTATGCTTCATGTTTGGGAGAATCATGGTGGAAAAATGTATTATGTGTGGAATGGAAGTTTATAAAATGGATGAATGATAATGTGATATAAAGAAGTCAGATAATGATTCTAATGATGATAAATTTCCACAGAATACACCTCTCTCACTTCTTTGTTTCAAATGCATGGAGTTTTTACATTATGATAACATGTTCTGAAACCAGAGGGAAAATAATGATGTTCAAAGAAAAAAACCTATAATGAAAAGTGTAAAAATGGAAAGTTAATATCATGAAGATGATTGATGTTAATCATGATAATTATGGGTCATTAATCCCCTCTCTTAGTTGGAATTTTCATGTATGATTTTTTTATGAATGAGGCCTACTAGAATATTATTGTTCATCCTTTAGTGAAATTTCATGTGATTATCTCCCTCTATATGAATTAATGAATAAAAAATCACATTAAACATTCTATAAGTACACGGTTGAACCCATGATTCCAATAGAAATGTTTTTGTACAAGATAAATGTGTATACAAATAATAAAGGGAGAATTATCTTTTGGAATCATTAATTAATCTAGGTAATAGTAACATAATAATTTGGAATTCCATATCAGTTTGATGAGTTTATGGATGATCCTAAGCTTATGGTCACTAAAACCATTTTTTAAGGTTTTATTTGATGGGATTTTATCATGATTAAAGATATTTTAAAAGACAGATGTGGAAATAAAAACCTTTTGATTTTGAAAGAGTTATCTGAGGAGGAAATTTTTTAAGCTTTTATGAAATATGATTATAGGTACCAATAACTTTAAGTATTTATCTTATATTTGATGTTTAGATAATTATGGGTTCTAGTATATAGCCTTATGATGTCAGCACACTTGATTTCTATTAGAGAATATTTCTATTTGGATACACATTCATGAATATACATTAAGAAATTGTTAAAGATTAATGGATCACCATATTCAAATGTATTTTATCGAAATATATAGTTTAACTCAATGTTTTGGTGAGGTATTCATTAAAATATATATATATATATATATATATATATATAATTTTCATCATTGTGTATCATCCTTTAATAGGTGATCAATTTTAAAGAATAATTCAAGCATTATAAGATATTCTATGATGTTTTTCTATGTTTCTAAAAGGTGGTCTGGATCATAACCTTACAAAATATGAATTTTCTTGCAACAATAACTTTCACATAAGAATTAAAAATGATACTTTTGAATCCCATTATATAAATAACTATATAGCACCAACGTACTAGAATGATGTTATAGAAAAAAAATTAATGGGACTTTGAGCAAGATAATGAGATTGTAGAGAAGGATAGATCCATTTAGAAAAATGTAATAAATAAAATGAGTTTACATATAATTGTTTTTGAATTTCATCGATGCGATCTAGAATTTTATGTTGGTAAATGGCCTTTCTATGAATTTTTTGATGGAAGAACTAAAATAAAACTAATCCTTAGGAATATAAGTCATTTTAGAGTTCCTAATTACATCAAGTGGTTTGCCTATAGATTGGCACTTCAAAAAAACTTCTATTAGTTTTAGTATGTGTTCCATGTATCACAGATAATGAAGTACATACCTAATCCATAACTTGTATTGAACTCATAGGTTTTACAACTAAAATATGATATTTATTATAACGAACAACTAGTTGATATTATCTATAAAATATATAATATTATAATAAACATATCCACTACCTTGAATAGTGTTGTAATGAAAACCCACCAGCAAGATAAAGCTACATGGAAACCTGAGGAGAAAATGAGGATGAAAAATCCTCATTTGTTTATACCAATGTGATAATTTTTTATTGAAAATCGTTTTAAGGGGGGGAATGTTACACCATGATATATTATTATATTTTTCAAATAAAATTAATATCTTAAATATTTCTCATCACATGAAATGTGAATTTTATCATGATTTACAAGAAACACGATTTTTATCATTCCTTACACAAAACACTGAGTTTATCTTGAGTTAGACCAAAAATTCAATTTAAAATAAATATGACATATTATTAAAATATTTTTATTTGATAAGATAATGATCACGTAGACATTAAAATGGAGGTTATAAATGTTATTAAATAAATAATGTAAATATATGGTTTAAACATTAGTATAAAACTAATTCTTTATTAACCAATTTATTAAAAATGAAAATAAAAACCACATGAAAACAAAAGAATACATTTTCTTAAAAACTATTTTTATTCAAACAAACATGTTTTAACTTAATAAATTAAATATACCACATTTGAATATTTATTGTAATTAAGTTTATATGATATATAATCAATAATCAATTTAAAATTCATTTAATGTGATTTCTAGTCAAGTGATAAGAATAAATACATTTTTATGCTTAAAACCCGCATTTTACTAAAAATTAGTTTTCTAACATTTTTCCGACATAATTTCAAAAATAATTGTTGACAACATTATAATTTTTTTTTAAAAAATAAATTTTATTTTTTAAATAATTATATCAAATTTATCCTAGCATTAATTTTTGGGATTCTTCTAATAAGTTTACTTTTTTGATGAGTAATGAAGAATAATGAATTTTAACTGAAAGATTCCTTTTTTGTATAACTTATATATAAAGTTAAATAATATTGAAATTTGGGTTTATAGAAAAAATTACTTCAATTATAAATACATTAGTACATTTTAGTTAATTATAATCGATTTCATATTGTTTTTTATATAATAAAATTTAAATTTTTATAAAATTTTATCTTTTAAAAATATTTTCTCAAAATATCTATAGGATTATTTTATAATTAAAATTTAACACTAATTCAATTTCATATGAAAAAATGGATTTGTTTTTTTGGAATAAGAATAATTTATATTATCTATTTACTCCAACATATTTTTTTAAAAAAAATACATAGGAAATATAGTAATTATTATTTACCTTAATTAAGGTAAAAATATATTTTCTAGGGAGATAAAACTATAATGATATGGGTTAAAAAAATTGAAAGCATGTTCAACAACCAATTTCAAGAAAATATTTATGGTATCTCTAATATGATAGAAATTTTTATATTATTGTTACCTTTTTGCAACGAAAAATAAATGCTGTTATAATTCATTCTTTTAAAAAATTACAAATGTTCTTCTCACCTCACATATGAATAGACACCCATTCACATATCTTCCCCATACCTTCAAACTCTTTTGATTGATCTGAGCCCTTAGAGAAACACTTCCAACATACCTCCTCTCAATATATAATATTTTTTTTGGATATAAATATTACCTTTTAAGGATTTTTTTCTAACCAAATAAGGATAAATGAATATGAGGAGGTTTGAATGTGTATGACGGAAGTCACGACATAAGGAAAGTGGTTTCTATACACTATTTTATTTCTGAGAGACATATAAAATTTCACTAATCAGATATTTATATGGTGTATATACATCTATTTTTTGGTATTATGTCACGAATACCATTTTTTAAATGATATTTAAGGATTTATTTGATGTAATAATTTATTTAGTATTAAATTTCAAAATATTACTAAACTGGTAAAGGATATACATCACACAATTATTTCTTATGAGAAAAATTCTTTATTCAGCACATATTTCTTTTATGTGTTGCGTAAAATTTTCAATAATTTATTTTATAGAGATTATACATAAAATTATTGTTATTTAGAAATCCCTTAGAGTGTGTCTCTTTTTGGGGTTTACTGTTCAAAAGTAACCAAATCGATAAGGTATTTTTGTCTGAATTTTGCTTCTTTGAGAAATGTAATTATGTTTTAAAACCTTATTTTTTTATTAGGTTTATATATTCCCCATTGAATATTAATATCATGAACTTATTTATCACCCAGAAATTTTATGTTTAATTTAATTATATTTCTTCATGATTCTTACGATTCAATGTTACTGGAGTGGTTATGAGTTTACATTAAAATCTCATCATTTTTCAAATTTTTCATTGAATGTGATTCTGATGATAATATATTTTCATACATCTCACAATAAACTCAGGGATTTTTGTCTCTAATGATTATGTAAAGATAATATATCTTTTCCCTCTAATTTATTCTCTTAATGTACTAAAAAGTACAAAAATATGTTTTTAATGAAAATCATTTTTCACATATAATTATTTTTCTTCCAAAACCCTATTTCCACAAAAACAATTATTTCAAAAATGATTTAAAATTATAATTTTATTTTTACAAGACATTTTTACCCATGTCTCACTTGTTAAGAAATGTTTTGAAACTAATCTTCATTTTGTTTTCCAAATAATTCCAGTTTATATGTTTCTAAAAATTTTAAATGAATCATAGATTTCGAAAAAAATGAATTAAATAGTATTTTCCACTATGCTGACCACTCAATAATTTCATGATTCTTTTACGAATTTTCAAATTTACTATCAAAGAAAAGTTTTTCTATAATATTTTTGACGTATCTTGATTGTAAAAAAATTATTTCAAATAAAAAAAATTTGTGAAATGTTTTTGTGTTTTAAAAACTATTTTAAAAACTGTTTTTCAAAGAGGAAAATATATTTTATTTTTTAAATGTTTTAAAATATTTTTAATGCTTAATATTTATGTTTTCATGGTTATTTTTAAAGAAAATGGTTTTGAATTTTTTTTAGATCTAAAACATGTTTTTAAATGAAAAATATTTTCATCAAGAGATTTTTTTAATGGTCATTCAAAATCATTTTTAATATAAGATGATATTCATTGATGTTACTTATACCTTCCTAAGGATATGATATAATAATTACATTATTGTGATTTATTTGATTGGTTTGTGTTTATGATTAAAATATGTTTATGAAGCCCATTTATTTTCCTTGGGATATACCATTTTTGAATTATTTTGTGACCCACTTCTTTTCTAGGGATTATGCTATGATGAAATAAAGAAATGATTTTGAAACATATTTCTTTTTCATAGGTTATGATAAGATAAAAATTTTATGAACCCCATTTCATTTCATGCTTTAGGTAATTATTAATTTTTTATTATCTTGATTAATAAATAAATCTTGTCTTCATTATTATATTGGTGAGACCTATATATCCCTCCAAAACCATGGGTAGTTGTAAAAGTTCTACAAGATCATAAGTTATATGAGTTCTTAGCCCAAGCCGAAAGTGGGTACAATGGTGGTTATCTCAAGATTATAATTTTATAAATATCCTAATTGTTATCTATGATATAAGGTTTTCTATGATTATTTCATTTCAACATGTCTATTTCTTATTCCAAAGTTATAATCTAATGGCTCAAGTAATTTTGTTTCCATATGATTTTTTTATGAACTAATAATTTATATTACATGAATAATGATTATGGTGTTTTATATATGGTGTTTAGTTTTCAAGTTTTATGCTAATTTTATCACACCCTTATGTTCATGTTATTTTTCTATATCTACCTTATTTCCCCACACTGAGCATCTGAGCTTACCTATTTTTATTTTTTATTTCCTAGATTTATAAATAATGGTTTTAATAAGGGTATTTTTGTGAAGAGTAACAAAGGGGTAAGTATTTATGGGAAATGATTAATATTTTTTACCAAATAAGATGATTGTGTACCATTTCCCTAAATACACTGAACTATTATGGTTCACATGCTTGTGTTTATGTAATGTATTGAATATTCATTTAAAATATGTTTTATATATGTAAGAAAATAATAAATCCATATACTTTATGGGTGAACCAATTATATAACCTATAACAGGGTCACCCCTGAGCTATAATGATTCTCATCCCTTCTAAAAAAATTCCATGGACTCTATTATGAATAAAACCCTTGAAACAATCATTTAAATCCATGCACAATATATATTCAAATAACAAAATACCCCATTTTCAATAAATTTAAAATGTAGAAACTAGAAGACTAATAACAAAGCCATTTTATTTGAAAATAACTTTGAAAAAAAATAATGTATGAATAAAATAATTTAGCTTTTATTATGGTGAGAAAAGTCAGTCATGCTGTATAAGTTAAAAAACATTTTTTCTATATTTTTGTTGGAAAAGTCAAAAAATAAATAATTCGGAATATGATAAAATAATCCTTAAAAACTATTTTTTAAAATCTAAATATTTTATAGAAATTAATTTAAATAATAATTATATAATATTAAAAAAATAAAGTAATTTTTGAAAATATGGATATATAATAAAAGAATTGATTTAAGGGAAACATCAAAAGATAATTTTTAATGAATGTCCTTTACCTTCAGTCCAACTCCAAAAATACATTCATTATCTTCATGAATAATAAAATAAAAATAATAATTTAATTTATAGATAACCTACCTCGTGTTTAATATTCATTTCATGTAACTTATTTTCTTATTATATATAATTACTTAATTATTTAATTTCACGTCATATGTTTTGATGATGTTCAGTTTATAAGTCCAATATGGCTTCAGTTTGTTTACTATGGTAAAATAGAACCTTATTCTATCATGTGAATAATAATAATAAATAAAATTATCATTTTTATATATCAATTATACTTTTAATCCCATAAATTAAATATGATTGTGAGAAATGAACTATTTTATAATCATAGTGATGGTAGGTCTTATGTACGCATGAGTAATATTTCCATTTTTCAAAAAAATATGAAAGGATAGTAGGAATAATTTTATATATACGAAATTCTAATAATATAATTAATATAATACTACTCATTTAAATATACTTATATATATCATTCATGATATCGGGTGATGAAAAATTAATCACTTCACTTCTTGGAGGTGTAACTCACACGTACGCATGAATGACATTATCATATTTCTAGGATGGTATGGTAAGAATTTAAATGATATATTATACTTTAAAAACTATAAATATGTCATTAATATCATATATAAACCTTAATTACAACATTATAAATATTATTGATAGATGGTGATAGAAAACAAATTACATCGGTTCGTAAGGCGGTAGTATGTTGTACACATGAACGATGAATTATTTTCCCAATTTTTTTGACTGGTGATTGATATATGCGGTCAAAATAACATAATAACATCTTAGTTTATTAATTATACTATAGTTTTTATTTTATATTTGTAAAATAATTAATTAGTTATTTGAAAGAATAAACAAAAGAGAAACTCTCAATTAAAAAGGATACTTCTTAAAAAAACTCAATTCCTTAACACCGTAAGACCAAAATGGGTGGTGTTTTCACAAAATGATACGTCTAAAATTTTGGGAGGGATTATATTAAGGTATTAGGGAAGTTATTGGATGAACCAAATGGGTTTTTAAGTATGAATTATTGTATAGAAGAGGATCTCATTTATAAAAGACGGGAGGGGCACTCTTCTAATTTCTCAATATTTTAAAATATAATATGACTATTTGAGAGAAAAATGCTTCCAAATGGACATAAAAATCAAATAGGATGATTATATCAATAATATATTATACAATTATTTCTTATTTAATATTTTTATAATTTTTATATAATTTAAAAAATATCAAACTTATAAAATATCATTATTTTCAATTTTGTACTATTCATTACTTCGATAATAAAAACATTACAGAAATATTTCAAATTAGAACCAACTATTTTATTTTATCCTAAAAATATAATGTAATTCTATATCATTAATATATTAAATTAATTATCAAAAAATATATTATTGTATTTATTTTTGTAATATCAATTATTTATTTTTTCATTAATTGAATAATTATTACATCACATTTATCCGAGCAATTAAGGTAATTATTTCATCCACAAAAATTCTAAATAAATCACCATGAGGAATATGAATATGTTATATTTTATGATACTATTTTTTCCCTAACACAACCTCTAGATAACACATTATTAAATATATTTTACTTATTAAAAACAAGATTATGACATTATTGACATTTCATTAAATAAAACACTATATGGGTTGTAATCACGAAAACATGTCCCTAAATGGTTATAAATTCTACACTTGGATGATTATAGTCTATATATACTCATAAAAAATATTTAGTTAAGTTTTTGATTATGTTAATTGTTCTTGTCATTTTATTTTTAACCTAAATTACTCGATTTACTATTTACCGTGATAATAATATTTTTAGGTTTTCTATTAATATAAAAAAGGTAAGTATTTATTAAATATATCCTAATTATTCCAAATATGGACTAAATTTTTCAATATTAAAATCACATGTTTTTATAATTTAATTTAAGAATAAATTAGAAAAACTAAACGAAAAAATATTTTTTTATAAAAATTACCTTTTAAAATATAAAATATTTTTAACACTAAATTTAATTATAAAAAATATATAAAATTTCGTAATTGAATTATTATAAATAAAAATTCACTATTAAAAATTTAAAACATATCCAAATATTTATTTGAATTTTAAAAACATTAAAATAATATAATTTTTTTCAATAACAATTATTATTTTTTACTATTCATTGAAAAATCATGATTTTAATAAAATTCTCAAAAATTTATCCTAATATAATTTTGAAATCATAACAACACATATAATCATGATTTTACATATCATTTTTTTATTTAAATTCCATTAAATGGACTTAATAATGTTTCCAAATGAAGTCAATAAGACCTATGGGGCATTTAGGGGTCATTTCAAGCTTGGAGCCCCAAAATGGGAAGAAAAGACTGGGTCATGTGGTTAGAGAAAACCATGCAACCTAGCATGCACCATTTTTCGATATATTTTTTCTTTTACATAGTGGAGACCTATAGGCTACCTAGTTTGTCTAAAACCATGCGACCTGAGGTGCACAACAATACAGTGCTGCTAGGTTTTGGGACATAGCCTTTTTGAATGGTTTGCATGGGGTTAGATAAAATGTCCGGTGTTCCCCCTTATAGTAGTGACTTGCACATGGTTAGCACATTGTTTGGAAGCCGAACACCTAAACCAATTGCCCTTATGTTTTTATATTAAATTAAAATATTTCTTTTTATTTAGCTATTAAACCCATTTTTATTTTCTCCTACTTCTTCCTATAGCTAAACATGGTTTCTTCTCCCATTGATCACAAAAATGTTTCTTGTTAGGATTTGATGTATCTTAGTCATCTGAAGCCCAAAATAAGATCCTAGAGAAGAAACAAATCAATCTCAATAATCTCTCCTATTATCTTACCTTCTATCTATGTTTTCCTTTCGGTCCATCATTTTATTTAGGTTCACGCTCGTCTTCCCTATATTCATGGGATTATAACATTTCTCATATTTTCTATAACTTACACCAAATCTAAGGCTAATAGTAAGAAAGGAGTCATCTACGACCTTGAGTTATGTTGTTACGTCATTTTATCGTTGAGTGTTGATGCTTCGTATCTACATTGTTCTGTGACACTCCATTTGTTGCGGAGAGTCCCATGTTAATGGAATTCTTCATATCAAATTGATCACGACACATATTTGTATAACTATTGATCATTTTTTAGCAGTTTAGAAGTTTTAAACACCTTATGTGGACTCCCTGTGGGTGTTCTAATGTAATTTATATGTGTTTCTTATTGCTTCAAATTCCTGGAATCCCTTTGTGGTTTCCAGTTCTCATTTGAAATGGAATTTCTTTTGACATATGAATGTTAAAAAGACCCAACGTTCTTATTAGGTATTTGGATAAACATATCCTTGGAATCCCCATTGTATGATATTTCCTTTTTGACTGTTTCACATCCTATGTGACCCAATGAGATTTATAAAATGAATTATCATGTTCAACTATTTAAATGTATTGATCATATTCAATGTATTATGTAATGTGGTTTCCATTATTAAAATCAATTGAATGGTTTTTTTTAAATTAAATTAAATGATTTATATGGGTGGTATGACCACACCTATTCAATATTTAATCAAATGTATGTAATTGAATTTTGAAGTTTTATTTATATTGAAAATGATTTTTGATAACCATGAGAGGTAATGATGTATGCATTATATTATAAATATAATATGCTTTGATATAGGCTGTTATATGATGATAAAGGTTTTTTAGAGCATTGCAGAATCATGTTCCCTTACATCAGGTTTTGAGTATAACATATTTCACCATTAACACTATTAGAATATAAGTATTGATGTACCGTGTTTCTTTATTCGAGTTATTATATGATGGATCACTCACCATCTTGTGTGTCTTGCATGACACATCACACTCTTAATGGTATGTAGGACATGTAACTTACTGATCGATCTTATAGGCACATTTGACTTGTAATGGATGTCTTAGTTAAAACTCAGTCCAATCAGCAATTAGTTTTCCAGGTATATACAAATTTATGGTTGCACACACATTTTCAAATAGGTTGATGAACTGTATAACTAAATTAAATATATATATATATATATAATATACTTACATTAACTGATCATAAACTCCTCCCAACTATGATCCAAACTAGATATACCCTCCAAGGGTCCCATAGGAACCTGAGTCGGATAGTTATTAATTTCATCATTGTTTCCCTCTTCATTTTATACCTACACATTGTTCAGTTATGATAATAGCTTGGATTACACGTAGACACTACTAATGGAGTCCTACTAGGATTTTAATCTCACACTTGACTCTTGCTAGCTTTAGTACCTTAGAATATTATCATTATGAAGGTATTGATAAGGGTAATGATCCTTCTTCATGTTGTTGATATGCCTAGTAATAGTTTGGGATAAGCATTTGAGGATTGAGAATTCACTTGAGATGCTAGTCATGCAATATTTTTTCCATTTTTTTACATTTTTATAGCCTGATTATATGTGTGTTCCATTATTTCAATATTTTTATATTGGAATGTCATGAATATATGTTTATGACACTACCTAGTGGTTTTTGAGATATTTATTCATTTTATCAGTTATTATCTTCTGCTTCTTAATTATTTCGACTTTTTATTTACACTTCCATAGTTTCTTGATTATGACAGTCGATAAAATCTAATTATTTTTATGTATGTTTATGGTTGTAACCATAGTTCCTCTATAATAATAAGGTATTGTCTTCCCACTGTATCACCTTGACACCCTCACCACTAGTCCGCAGCCTCTGGCATATGGGGAGTCATTTTTGAGGTCGTGTGGCCTGCTAGTTTAGGGAACAGGTTATGTGGACCCAAGGATGGGACGTTACAAAGTGGTATCAGATTTTTTTCCTATTGTATTGTTTTTTGGTATTATATAAGACACTAGGTGTTAAGATAACATGGAATTGTCCCTCTTCTTGCACATAGTAAACCCATGTATATAGAAAATCCATATTTACATTTGATGGGAAATCCTTGTTTTTTATTACTGCATTTGTGGTTGACACAACTTCTCCATTTTGTGACACACATGTATTATGTTGTTATTGATATTGGTTCAATTGAAATTTTATCTCTTCTACCCAGTCTCTATGAAATAAGAACTTTTTATTATATCAAGAATAATTATTAGTCACACTATGATAAATATGGCATGCATTTTTCTATGCCGCACCTATTTTCAACATCATTTTTCATGTTGCATGTTTATGGTGCCTTGAATATCGGCTGAATTGTGGTAACACTTCTTGCATGTATTGGAAATCATTATGGATACTTATAGATCCTACCTTAACCTAACATTTTTCCAAAATATGATAAACAATACACCTTAAGCTGTCAATTATGGAACGTTGATCTGTGGACCATTGGTTGCATGGGATAAAATGTATTATGGTGTGGATTAATTCAATGTCATATTTTGTTTTATAAGTAGTATGGGCTGTTATGGATTAGAAATTCTAAACCAACAAATTAAACCATTTTAAAGGTATTTAAATGTATAAAGAATCAGAAATTAAAATTAACATGACTTCTAAATTAAGAGAATCTATATTTTATATATATTTATATCTGAAACATATACATATACCAGAGCCTAACCTTATTTGTGGGTAGGTGGGTATCTCTTGCGCTCTAGTGGCCTATTATGGTCTATTATACTACATAGACGTGGCTTTTTGAGCATGTAGAGAGGCGTGATCATTATTATATGATGGAATTATACCTTTCCTAGTTTCTATCTACAAAATTCTCAATTTTCTAAATCACTTATCTAGGTGTTGTTTTTAATTGTATCGTTACCCTCCCATGAAGTACTTATATTGACCACCTTAAAGGTGGTGACAACCATGCTACTAGGGTGGAGATACATGAGCCACTGATGATACCTCATGTAGTATCACCTATGAAACCTCTTCCTTTAAATGATATGGAAACTGATGGTTATTTTTTACAGAGATTTCCCCATATGTTTCCATCTATACAAGGTGGAGATCGACCTTCCATGAGTATGGAAGAGTTGAGTCATGAATTTAAGTAGTATCATCCTCCCACCATTTCAGGGGATGGTACACCTCATGTTTTGGATTCACGGCTTGAGCAAATATTATATATATTAGATCATCTGGATATATCTATAGAGTGGAGGGTCAAACTAGCTATATATATGCTTCGTGATTTTTCCAATTGGTGGTGGGATATTATCCCCTAGGTTGATTGACATCATGATATAGTCTGGGCTTATTTCCAAATGATATTTTATGAATTCTTCATTCCTTATACATTGAGGGAATACAGATCCATCATGTGATCATATCAGTTATGGAATACTATGCTCGTTTCATAAACCTGTAGCAGTTCATTCCAACTCTGGTGGGTGATTATCA
The DNA here is from genome assembly GCA_963277665.1 of Viscum album. Lineage (NCBI taxonomy): Eukaryota > Viridiplantae > Streptophyta > Magnoliopsida > Santalales > Viscaceae > Viscum > Viscum album. Next base: position 1,294,979,190 of record OY728142.1, on the reverse strand, counting down.
TAATACTTCTAGGAGATTTGTTGGTGGGGTAGTATACTCCATTCGGTCATAGGTCAACGTGTTATGGTTGAACACTATTTATAAAATCATCAACCAAACCCTTATTATAGAGACATACATGGGGGATTCTAATGGTGTGAGTCAAGGAGGGACATCACATAGATCTAGTGTTCCTTATTCTATGGGAAATAAATGTTTTGGGGTTACTCTTGGATGTTGTAGAAGTCATACCCCACATGTTGATAGTTTCGTCATCTGTCGCCAGTGTTGGAAGATGGAGCATACTAAACAAATGTGCCTACATGATCAAATGGAATGCATAGGATGTGGTGGTATGGGACACATCAAACAATTATTCATGAAATTACCATCATTTCATACTGAGTGTGGATCTACTCTATCTCCATGTTAAATAGATGCTCATGTATTATCATGCCATGAAGGCAGCTACAACTAAACTAGTTGTTAATAAGAGGTGGAAGTCATGCAATGGGTAGTCAGACTTATGATTCTCAGCACCAATATAGTTGGATTTCTCAATGCATTTTTGTAGTGACATAAGGATGAGGCATAGGACAGTTACTTGAAGTCCATCCTACACCATAAAAGATGAGTTCCAGAACTTCTACTATAAGAGTTATTATTCTAGTAGCCATTAATTTAGTGTATGATTTAATTTAAAAATGTGTGTCTAATGATTTTATATCGATGAATACAATGGATCCTCTAAGCCTCATAATCAGACACTTTTATATCATTATTATTCTAGATACCATGTTACATACCCATTCAAATGGAATTATCTTTTTTAACAATTACCCCCATAGATATGTGGTTACCTCTTATATGGAATATTTACATCCTTGACATTTTGGTGTTTTAAGTTATCATTAGGATATACAGGTTGGTTCCCAATAAATTTTACATTGACTGATATCATTGGATGGTGATGTTTACATCGCCAAATGGAGTGATTCATATGCATAAGGGAGAATAGGATGTTAGTGCGACTAAAGGTGGACTTGACCAAAAGATACTTGGAAATGTGACAACTTAGTTACCATTATTTTCTTGTAAGAACAATGGTTACAATTAATTTTATTTCCTCTTATAGTGGATTATTTAAAGGGTTTATATTCTGATGATTTCTCTAGTCTACCTATGGTGTGAGAGGAGGAATTTTTCATTGATCTAGTGCTAGGATAAAAACTAGTTAACAATCCTATTTATAGGATGGAACCAAAGGAGCCTCTATAACTCAACAAACTATAAGAGGGTCTGGAAAATAAATGATTTATATTCCCCAAAACTTCTCCTTAGAGGTATCTAGTTCTCTTTCCCATGATGTAAGATCATACCCTTAATCTCTATGTGGATTACCGTCGACTGTATCACCTAAAAATAAATAATTTTTATCCACTACCTAGAATAGATGACCTCATTGATCAACATTAAGGAGTGAAGGTGTTTTCAAACATATATTTGGGTTCACATTATCATCAGGTGCATGTTAGGACTATATACATACCTCACACACCTTTCAAAAGAATGTTTAGTATATTAGAGTACCTGATCATACTGTTTGGACACACAAACCCACCTATAGTTATTATGGATATTATTAATCAGGTCTTCCATCTGTTTTTGGATTAATTTGTGGTAGTCTTTATTGAAGATCACTTTGTGTATTCACTCTCTATACACAACCGTGAAACTTATCTTGAGATCAGGCTAAATTTGTGGATTTAGAATCATCTAAATGTTTATCTCAATAAATTCCTCTTTTGGATTAACAAAGTTCACTTCATGGGTAAAAGTATCTTCGATTCATGAGTTTTAGTTGACCCAAAGAAAGTGAGAGATTTAGTTTCCTTAGAGAATACCTCTAATGTCTATGAAATTCATATTTTCTTGCATTTTTTCAGATATTACAAATGATTAATCCTCAATTACTCACAACTTGTTGTGCCACTTAAGGGCTTGAAAAAGAGAGTTGTGAAATTCATATGGTTAGAATCATGTGGAGTATCCTTTCGAGAGTTGAAGGGCCATTTAAATTAATCACCAAAACAGATTCTGTGAGATCTATGAAGGAGATATAAAATATACTATGAAACATGAGGTATCTTGTTAGGATCTATTCTAACAGAGTAATAGTGATTCATCTCATATGATCCTTATTATATGTGACCTCGTAAGTGGAATTATATTACACAAGACCTTGAGTAAGTCGTACTTTGTCATGGTCAACAATGTTTGAGACCCTACCTACATGGAGAGTGTGTTTTGTTATTCACTGATCACAAATTTATCATGTACATATTTATGCAGCGAGATATGAATATCAGGAAACACAAATGGGTTGAGTACCTATAGTCGTTTGATTTAGAGCATTCTTACATGCTTAGAGAGGGAAATTCAATAGCTGATGCTCTATTCTATAAAACTTGAACTATGGTAGTTCAGAAATATAGTGGAGAATGAATGCTCATGGACTTATTCTCTGAGATTCACATTGAGGTTCAAGAGGACCATGGTAAGACAATTATATCAACCTTAAAAGTGACATATAATTTTTTGGAATGGGTACGAATGAGGAAAATATTTGATCCTGAAGGTTATATTCTAAGGGAACGTAATTCAAATATTGATAAATATTTTTTTAGACCACGGATGGGGGTGACACTTTACTGTTACATGGATGTGTGTGGGTCCCAATACACATCAGGTAGAATATGATGTTGGAATTTCATGGTTTATCATTATCGGTTCACCCTAGTGTCACAAAAATATATTAAAATCTAGGGTTCTGGTATTGGTGGCCTAGTAAGAAATTTGATATTGTTAGATTCATCACTAGTGGGTCAACCAATCAACATGTGAATTCATAACATCTTTATCTAGTAGGGATTTTTTAGCCATTGTCTATTACATAGTGGAAATGTTATTATGTTTTGATGGACATAATGACTAGTCTAACCAGATGACCTCTTGGAAATGATACAATAATGGTTTTCACTGATCATTTAATGAAGGTCTCACAATTCATTACTCTGTGAGAGACCTTCATGATTGATGATATCAGATGTTTTTTCATTAGGGATGTTATACATATTCTTGAAGATCTACATACTATCATTTTTAATAGAGACCCTCATTTCACATCAATGTTCTAGATGAGATTGCAGAAGTCATTGGGTACACAGGTTCTTCTGTGCATGGTCTATCACCTACAGACTGATGGATAGATAGATTGTTTGATTTAGGTGCTACAGGACATGCTTCATTCATGTGTCCATGACTTTGGGGGATATTTGGAGAAACACATCCCCCTTGTTGATTTTTTATATAATAATGGATTTCAAGAAACCATCAAAATGGATCCTTATGAAGCCTTATATGGTAGGCCTTGATTCCCACCTCTATTATAACTAGAGTTATGAGAGGAAGATATGATATGACCACATATTGTGGAGCAGACTATAGAGTAGGTCCAACTAGTTAGAAAGCACATGATGACAACTCAGTCCAGATAGAATTTTTATGCCCAAATATGTTGGTCACCTCTTGAGTTCGAGGACAAAGACTGTTTTTTCTTTATTCTCTCAACTTTGATGGATAATATACAGATTTGGAAGCATGTTAACCTCTCACCAAGGCTTGTTGGACCCTTCTAGGTTTTCAAATGAATTAGACCAATGAAATACCAGTTGGTGCATCCATATAGATATCAGTCAATGCTTGATTACTTTCAGGAATCTTAGATTCGTCAATATCATTCAATCCCAACACATGTATTTAATCTTGAGGAAGTTGAATTGGATATAGATTATTCTTTCAAAGAGTATTCTCTGTGCATAGTGGATCAAATCATTAAGACACTCTGAGGTTGGTCAATTACATTGGTATAGGTGATATGGTAGTACGACCGAGAACCAGATGAGGCCTTGAAATGAAAGGCTGATATATGAGATCATTATTCATAATTTTTATGTGTTTCATTAATGTGGTGAGGTTGTAACAAAATATCTTCTCATAATGGAATAGATCCTTTGTTATTGGTTTGAATCCCTTATATATCGTATAATGGTTTGTAATTGTATCAATGAGGTCTTAAGAGCATTAGGGGAAAATTTTCAAAACCGGAGTGCCTAAATGGGAAGAGAAGACAGGGATGCAGGGTTATAGAAAACTATGCAGCCTAGCCCATATGGTTTTTATGAATCTATGAATTTATTGATAGTGGAGACCTATAGGCCACATTACATGTCTAAAACTGTGCAACCTGAGGCTCACGATTATGTGGTGCAACTGGGTTTCAGGGCATATCCCTTTTTCATGATTTCTACAAAATTATATAAACAATGCACCTAACTGTGCAGTGTGTCCCGTTATAGCAGTGACTTGTGCATGGTCTGAAAATTTTGTGCCTAAACCGTGTACACCTATTTTTTAAGGTGAAATTAAATTTTTTTTCCTTCATTTAGCTTTTAAATTTTTTTTCCATTTCTCCTTCTTTCTCTAGAAGCTAAACATGTTTCTCTCTCCCATTGAAATGAAAAATACCTCATGTTTTGATTTGATGTATCTTCTTCATCTGAAGTCCAAATAAAGATATTTTAGAAGCATTAGATCCATCTCAGTAAGATATCATAGTACATTACCTCCGATATATGTTTTTTTGGTTCCATCGCACTATTTATGGTGTTGGAATATTTCTCATATTTCTTCCAACCGACACAGAATCTTATGATGATATCACGTAAGGATTCATCTATCACCTTGGTGTAGATGTTCCTGTAATTTTACCATTAATTATTGATGTGAATTTGGTAGCACATTATGTCACTTGCCATATTTTTCTAAGCGTCGCCTTTTAATTGAATTCATTTTATCAGATTGATCTTTGAACCTTGTTATATACCAATTTATCAATGTTTGGATGTTTAGATGTTGTACACACCGTATATCGATACCCCATGGGTGTTCCATGTTAATTGAGATTTTATACAAATTCTCGTTGAAGTAATGGAATAGCTTTGTGGTTAACATATTATTTTTAAATGGATTTTCCTTTTAAATTTGAATTCCAATATGACCTAAAGCACCTTTTAAGAATTTGGGTCATCCTATACATGGAATTTACCATGTAGGCAATTTACTTTTTAACCATGTCACATCCTAAGTTACTCAATGATCCTTGTAAAATATATTATCATGGTCAATGCTTTAAATGGAGTGAGTAATTGGAATGAATAATGCATGAAATTTTCCCTCATTAAAATTAATTGAATAGATTGTTTATAATTAAATTTAATCATCCCCCACAGGTGGATGGGGTGCTTGGGGGTTTGGGGTTTTGAGCGTAGGTCACGGAGTTGAGTCACCGAGTCTTCTTTATAGAGAGTGTGTGTGAATAAAATCCCACCTTTATTAAATTAAATGAAATGATTTGTAAGGGTGGTATGACCACACCTATTAATGTTTAATCAATTATAAGTAACAGAATTGTGATGCCTTATTTATATTGAGCATTACTATTGAGATGCATGAGAGGTAATGCATCATGGTTTATATTTGAATATGATACAAAATGATACAGTTTTTTATAAGATGGTAAGGGTATATTTGAGAATGTTGGAATCATGCTCCCTTACATCATGGGTAGAGTATGACATCTCAAATCATTGACACAGTTTGGGAAATGGGCTTAATGCAAAATGTTCATTAGTTCAAGTGGGGATATGATGGATCACTCACCATCCTGAGTGTCTTGCATGATGTCTCACACTCTTATTGTAATGTTGGTAATTTACCCTATTACATGATATTATAGGCTTGTTAGAAGGGTATTGGATGTTTAAGTTATGCCATGGTCTAGCTAGTAACTACAATTCCAGTTATATGGCTACTTATGTCTATACGTGCATGGTTCATATAGGTGGATGCAGCATATAAGGAGACAATATGTATATATTATTACTATATATATATATATATATATTAACTGATCATATAATCCTCCCATCCATGAGTTAATGCAGGTAGACTCGATAAGTGTCCTATAAGAACTTAAGTGGGTTGGTTATGTATATCAATATTTTTTCACTATTTCATTTATACTTTCAGATATTTTAGTTACATACACTGCCTGGATTACACATAGCCACCATTGGTGATAGCCTATAGTGATTTTTACCTCACACCCTACTTGGGATGCCTTTTGTACCAAAGAATATTATTTTTAATTGGTTTTATAAATAAAAGTGAACTTTTATAGGTTTTTGATATACTTACATATAGATGGATCTTAAGAGTAGAGGATAGTCCATTTGTTCAAGACAAAAGTGGAGCATCATTTTGTTCTTTTTGTACTTCTTTATAGCATGATTGTATTCATGTTTCCCAATTCCCCTTTTTTATAAAATCATTCCATTAATTCTTGTATATGACACTACCTTGTGGATTTTAAGATATTTATTTAGTTGTTCAGTTATTATCTTCCATTGATTAATTCTTATGACTCTTTATTTATGCTTTAGTAGTTTATTTAATATGTTTGAATAAATTATATTGTTCTAATATTGTATGTTTATTCTTGTATCTATTTCTCTATTACGATAAGAGTATATAGTATCACCACTAAACAACCTTCACACCCTCCCCACTAGTCGACATCCTATGTCATCTGGGGAGGTGTGCATGAGACCATTTGATGCACCATCTCACGGCATGGGTTATATTGACCACATTTCAGGAATCTATAGAAATTATAAATTAAAAAAATGAAATTAATTAAATAAAATGAATTTTAAAAAAATTCAACAAGATAATTATAACAATAACTGATCATAAGAAATAAAATAATTTCTGAAGAAAATGTCTATTTTTTATGAAAAAAATAATTTACTAAATATATGCTACTTATTTAAAAAAACTAATTAATACATTTAAAATGTGTAATAAAGTTATATATTTCCATTGTTGGTTAACTCTATTCATTCCCTTTAATTTAGAATATAGATTATAGTGGTCACGTTCAAATAATAACAGGTCCTTATTTGTTTAAACTTAGTGTTGAGTATGTAGTTTTTTATGGACCATAGTTTTTTCATTTAAAAAATTTGAGATGTTAAATTCTCCACGAATTATAAATATTCATCCTCAAAATTTTATCACGGTCATGGTAACAATGTCATTGAATTTTCAATATTTCTCTGTTAAAATCCAAACTCATAAAAATGTTTTCTAAAACATCCACTTAATATCTGATAAGGGCTATATGAATTTCATCTAGAGTAATACATACCTTTGTTTCCAAGTTACAGAAAATATGTGGGATGTGAAAACATGAATATGTAAATACGATTATTTGAAAAGTATAATTTTGTCTTTTAATCACTTTCCACTAAAAATAAAATTTTTATACAAATTATGAGTATGAAGTTTTGGTTCCTAAAGTACTAGAATGAGATTATAATGAATCACATAATCCACATAAGAATAACTATCTATTCCTCCTGTATTTTAGATGTAATCAAAACCAAAATGATTAGGGTAATATGTAATATTTCCCCAAATATAATTAACCATTATATGATTACAAACTTCTTTAACATCCAAAAATAAATAGTAATACACAAATTTAAACATAAATCATTCATGAAAATACTATACTTCAAATTCATTAAAAATATTCTAGACTATGATGGAAACCTAAAAATCAAAATTATTTGACCATGCAGTCTTCCAATATAATTTTATTATTTATCTCTAAATAAAATAAATTTCATTTAAAGTCCTATACCAAAATTTAATTATCTTAATCAAATAATCTAGAAGATATTATAATAATATTTCTGAATAAACTAAATAACTGTAAATCCACACTAAAAACATATTTGCATCTAAAATATAATTAATAATTTATTATTAAAATAAAATACCATAATATAATTTATTCCTCAATCATATAGGGTCCCCAAAATAGTGAAAATCTTCCAAAAAATTATTAATCAATCAAAACCAAATCAATTTTCAATCTCACGGCTATCTACATGATTAAAAAATATTTTCCCAAATTGAAATTAACCATTATGTTTGAAATATTTTAATTAAAGGAAAACATTTTCATACAAACTATTACATCACATAGGCCAGTGGTAGGTGATTCACCCTTTTCTCCCTAAGGTTTCGGGTTCAAAACTCATGACCATGCCGGATGATATGGGTTCTCATCCGACCCATGGGATGTTTTGTTTTTCTAAAAGTTTAATTATTATAAAATTTGTAGTATTTTTAGAAATGTATATAAAATTAAACATAATATATTACATATTAATAATATGTTTTATCCTCAAATTATATCTCATACCTTTTATTTGAAATCCCATAATTTAATAACCCTTAATTAATTCAAAAATATATTTCTAAAAAAATATCATTAATCACCTTAAAATTTTAGAACATATAGCCTCAAAATGGGTATCTAAGACTTTAAAAATATTATCAACTTCAAAATTATAATCCAATTATGATGTACATCACACATAATATTCCTCAAAAAAACATTGTAATCTCTAAATATTTATAAACCCTCCTCTGACAGTATCTATAAAGACTCGACCTTAATCACTATATATTCAAGTGACTTTAGAGTATAATAAATTTTTTAATCCTAATGATATATTTTATTAATAGTTTTATATAAATATCAAAAAATATTACATTATAAAACTATATAGTACATGTAGAAACTTATACATAGCATCCATTTTTTCACTAAAAAACATCTAAAAAGAAATGTGTTTTCTTTCCATGACATATGACCACAAATTTGATATTGACTTCATTCTTTTCTCAAATGATTTTTAAGTCCCTATGAATAAAATTTTTAAACATAGAATAAGATAAAAAAATATCTTTACGGGATATAAAATTATAAATTGTTTAGTCTAGTGAAAAACATGAAAATACTTAAAAAATGTTTTCTTAAAAACATACCTTATCATCGGAAAAGAGAATCACTTTTCCTTATATTGTAATTAACACAGTTTTTGAAAAAAATAATGATTATAAAATACGTTATAAATAATATAGAGTTCATTTAGGTTCCCTGGGACACAATCATAATAGAAAACTTTTAAAACCATTATATGAACCCTTACAAATTGGAATAACTACATGGCCGACATCCAATATAATTCTCTTGAGAAAAAAAAATTACTCAATGAAATATAGTGATATCTATGAATACCCCTTATATAACCTATAATATTCTTACCCATGATATATAATGTGGATAAAACCTTCTTGAAAAATTTGTGAAGACCATATCATAAATAAAACCCTTGAAACCCCCTCATGAACCCATGTAAAATACAATTTTTTATATCAAAATACTATTTTTAATAATCAATTTTAGAATGTAAAAACATCACACATAATAGAGAATCAATTTTTAAAAAAAATAACATTTAAAACATATAATTTAAAAATAAAATAATTGATATTTCATGATGGTGGGAAAATCCTCTCATTTTATATAAGTTAAAATACAATTCCTTCTAAATTTTTGTTAAATAAATTCATACAATACCTCATTTGGATAACAACAAAAAAAACAATTAAAAATGTTTTATAAAAATTAAGAAATGGGTAAAAATTAAATTAAAAAATCAATAGTGAATAGTAAAAAAACTCTATAAGTTTTTTTAGAAAATATAGATATGGAATAAAATGTGTTTTTTAAAGGAAACATCAAATTATATTTTTTCAAAAAAAATACATATCCTTATGTTCAACGCATTATGTACATTTTTTTATCATCCAGAATAATAAAATTATTTCAATGATTTATTTTAATGATTCAGTTCATGTTTATTATCCATTTTATATAACTCATTTCTATTTTAAATATAATTACTTTATTATTTAATTTATCATCATGTGTTTTGATGATATTCGGATCATAAGTCCAAAATGAATTTCGTATGTTGACTATGGTCATTGTGGTCATTATTAAAAAACCTAAAAAATAATAATTATAAAATATTTATAATTTTTACATATATAATATACTTTTAATTCGATCCGTTAAATTTGGTTTTCAAAAATTAATTGCATTACAATCCAAGAGATGGTTTGTCTTACGTACGCATCAATAATGTTTCAATTTTTTAATAGTCATTTCAAAATTATGGTTAGAATTATTTTATAGTAAAATAATTAAAATAATAACATTAATAAAATTTTACTAATTTAAATACACTTAAATATATCAATCATGTGATTTGGTGATGATAAATGAATCGCATTGCTTTGTTGAGGTGATAATTCACCCATACGCACAAACATCACTACTATTTTTTTGAATTGATTTATAAGATACTAAATGATATATTATCATTAAATAATTAAAAATATTACATTAATATCATGTATAATCTTTAATTCTACCATTATAACTAGTTTTTAAATACTATGATGGAAATTGAATTACATCTGTTCACGAGGTGAAAGTCTTTTGTACACATAAACAATGTATTATTTTTCTACTTGAAGGAAGTGGAAATTGATATAGGTCTTTACAATAACATAATAACATATTATTATACGTAGAACATTGGTTTTATTATTTTATAATGATTTAATAATTTTTTTTTTTTTTGATGTGTAAAAATAATCATATTAGAAATTCTCGATTAAAAATGATACCTCTTCTTCAAAGAAACTCTTTCATCAGACCTTAAGACAATTAAGGTTAGAGTTATTCCTAAAAATGCACTCCAGAATGTGGGGAGGTATTATAAGAAGATATTTTTGTATGTATTGCATGAAACATATCGACTTTCTTGTTTTAAGGATTGTGATGAAGTGGTTCCCTTTTTTAAGAGAGGGGAGGGGCACTCTTGTAATTTCTCATATTATTAAAATATAATAAGACTATTCTAGAGGCAAATGCTTACAAATTTAATATAAATATACATATGAGTACATTTTAGACCATATATTTCCCCATTTATTTTTATTTTAGATTTATATTGATTTAAAATAATTTAATAAAATATTAATCTTATAAAATATCATTATTGTCAATTTTGATACTATTCATTACTTTTACATTAAAAACACCAAAAAATTCAGTCAAATTGAAACCCACTATTTCATTATATTCTAAAATTTTATTATAATCAATAAAATTAAATTATTATATTAATTATAATAAATTATATAAATATTAATATTTTTAATATCATTTATTGGATAATTTTCATTAATAGAATATTTATTGCATCAGCATTGTGCAAACATTTAAGGTAGTTATTTCTTCCACAAAAACTAAAAAAAATACAATGAAAAATATAATTTTTTTTATATTTAAATATAATATTTATTTTCAAAAATATCATTTGGTAAACACCATATAAAAAATATTACTCTTATTAAAAACTAGAATCTCACATATTTGATGCTTCATAAAATAAAATAATATAATGGTCACACTCTATTCCAAGTATCCCCAAAAAATAATAAATTAGACCCTTGGAATTTTAGGGTATCGATAGACTTTTCTAATAATATTTTGTAAATATTTTCTGTTATTTTTTTTTTATATCATTTTATTTTTATCCTAAATCACTTGACCCACCATTTACTATGGTAATAAAATTATTATGTTTATTTTTTATAATGATAAAAAATACAAGTGATGTACATAATAAATTTAGACCCACAAATTTTAAATATTTAATACATTTTTATAAATTAATGTTCTATAAGTTGAATAATTTTCATTAATATTAAATCAAAAAACGAAATGAAAAAATATTTTTTAGAAAAGGATCTTATAAATATAAAATAATTCTTTACTAAATTCAATCATAAAATCCATTTTAGAAAACAACAAATGGATTATTGAAAATAAAAATGAATTAATTAAAATTCATAAATATTCCAAAAAAAAACTTTTTTACCTTTCAGAAACAGTCAGAAAAAATATAATTTTAAATAAAAAAAACTATTTTTTACTATTCCTTGAAAATAGTTATTTTTAAAAATTCCCAAAACTACATCCTAAGATAAATTTGACATGGTAAATTAAAAAATGAAATTAATATTTTAAGATAAAATTTATAAAATTTCATGAAATTAATATTAATAATAACTAATAAAAAATACTAAAAATATTATTTTGATGAAAAGTTATATTTTTTGAATAATATAATAAATTTAATAAAAATGAATTTAATATCTAAAAATATTTAATTAATACATTATAAATGAGTTAGAGAATTGTGTATTTCATAATGTAGTAAATACTGTTTACCTCCCCAAATCTACCAGCTATGTTATAATTGTATCATTTAAATAATAATATATCCTTATTTATTTAAGCTCAATGTGGTGTATTTAGTAAGAAATATAACTTATTTATCCCTTTTTAAAAACTATATATGTTACAAAAATTATATTCATTAAAGATATTGATCATTTACCATTGAAAAAAATATTTTTCAATAGGCATAATGCATGTTTTTCAATATTATTTGAACACATATTACATTTTTCTTTATTTTTCACATCGTTTAAAATGATAAGAGAGCTTATATTATGGAAATAATATTTTTGGTAATAAAATATAATATTTCGAATAATTTTTGGACAATTTTAACAATATTTATAGGACATTTATTGTTAACAAATAATATATAAAAATACTAATGAACATTTATTAATTATAACATTATTATGAAATAAAAAAACATATTATTCAAAATATAATTTCAATATATTCAACTATGTTAAGTATTTTTATATTATTCACAATGTTTTTAAATTTATTTTATATTTCTATAAACAGTTAATGCTACCAAGAAATATTTATAAATGATATATATTGTTTATTTATAAAAAATACATAAATTATTTAGCCTCAAACATATTACAGATAATGTAATGTGAAGACATTCAGAATATTAATAATATATTTAAAACACTAATAAAAAATTAATAAATTCTATAAAGTATTTATTAATGTAAAATATTTGCAAATATGTCTATAAATTATCATCCAAAATTTTCTATGATCATATTCACTTTTTAGTTTTATTTTCATGTTTTAGAAAATTTTCATTATACATTTCATATGGAAGGAATCATTTAGATATAGTACATAATAATTATAAATTCTATAAATTAATTAAGATATCAAAATTATTCATCAGTATGCATAGAAATTATCTTTTACAATGTTAGGAAAACATATTAAAAATATTCCTTATATAGTTATTATAAATATGTGATATGTTTTAATGAAACATAGTATGGTTTGATAGAAAAAATAATTCTTCAATTAAATGAGAGAAAAATATTCATATTTTTTCATCAAATTACTTCTTTGAATTACTATTTTCAAATTATTCATAACATACAATGAAATTTTCATATAGAAAATATTATTTCTTGTAAGAATATAATATTTATAATGTTTTTATGAATATAAAAATATAATAAATTATTATTCATCAATTAAAAGACATGATATTTATAATAATTTGTTAAAATATTCCTTATTTCATATACGTGAATAATTGGACCATTTTTATTTTATTGTAAAGATAAAATTATTTTTTGGTTTTTAATATATGTTATTTATAATATAAAAGACCACCTGTTCCTTTTAATATTTCTATTGTTTTTAATTTTATTTTATATCTATTAATATATGAAGTTAGTTTCTATTTAATTTTACAACTGTAAATTTTAAAATAAGGATAATTAGTAATATTATAATTTATTATTTGTGTTTATTAGAGAAAATTGGTTTGTTACTTTTTTTTATATCACTATTTTCATTTGGCCCAATATATAAATTTTGGTATTCTGAAATAAAATTATGTATTAATTTTTTACAATTCATGTCTAATGTTAATGTGGGATCAAGAGTAATGATTGATATTCAAAATGAGATAATAAATTTTATTTTAAAGGAATTTTATTGATCATTATGAATGAATGTTTTTTATATTAAATTGAATTATAAAAAAATTAAGGAAATAATAAGGTTGAACTATTTATTTTTTAAATTAAATTTTGATGGCAGTAATTTATAATTTCATAGGAAATGACGCAATGAAGTGGAATCTCATGTCGTTTATTCTATGTATTCTCAAATTAAATACACTAAAAAATTAATAATTACAATATTAAACGATTAGAAACCTACTATTATGAAGATTAAATGTCTACTATAATATTATTGTGTACGTCATAGAAGAATTTGATGTATCCTTTTTTAAAAATAGATTTTATTAATTAATATTTTTATATAAGACCTCAGTTCAACTCATCAGCCAAGATAGAAAGGTAGAGGGGCTGTAAGAATCTTTGGTATGGTAAGTCTTCTTCGGGTTGTGGATTCTTCAGTGGCATCAATTGGATTGGGCGGTGTGCTGGTGGTTCTCATGCATCTTTCTGACGATGGAGGAGGTTGGGGCATTAGGGTCATCATTCAGATTTCCCAGGAGGGATGAGTGATTACTGACAACGGATGAAGGCTTTTGGATAGTGTCTGACATATGGAGATCATGATGTGGTGGTTACTACGATATAGTGTTGTAGTGATGATGAGGTAGAGGTGTCTCAACCGGATTCGGTGGGTCAGATTGCATGAAGATGCATAATTTGTGGAAAGAAAAAAGATATTGATAGGGTAATCCAATGGGCTTTCAAGATAAAAAAATATTTTGGTTCTTTCCCAATAAAGTTACATGGTCATATATTAAACAAATAAAGTCTTTATGGGTGGAAGATCCCCTGCAGGGGGTTATGTTCTGGCTCTCTGACCTATGTGTGTGGTGTTTGTGTGTTTGAATGTAATTTTACCCAAAGCACCTAATAAATAAATATATATTTATATAAAGATAATTGAATGAATTTAATATATACGAACACCTTTAAATATGAAATTTATTACATTGATAGAAAAGATATGGTGTATCGTCTATTACTATGAAAAAAAATTGATTAGCCAGAGTGAGGAAAATTTGATTAAAATTTTTAATATTACTCAGGGAAAGTGATATAATGTAGTTATAAAATGTATGAAGATCCTAATGTGCAATTAAATAATATGTATTTTTTGGGTTTTTTAATTTCTATTATACCCATTTATTTAGAGAATCATGACTATTTTGATAACAATAATATAAATTTAGAACATGGTTTATTGTTCATGTTTAATTTGAATGAAATATTAAATGTTTTATAGATTTTCTTAAGTAAATATGTTTTTATCATAAGTATATATGTTTACATAAGTTTTAAAAAGATTTTTTTATACTAAAATTATTTTCTATAAATTAACCATATAACTTAATTAATTTAAGGATATTTATTTATTATCAACACCTCATAAAAATTAATTATGAGTAATATTTTTAATACAATAAAAAATAATTGGCATAAAATTCATAATACCTATGATACATTCTTATCATATTTGAATAGATATATTTCCCTAAAAAGTTATGTTTAAAATGATGTTTTTAATGGAATTCTTCTTCCATATTTACATGAGAATTTATTTATTAAAAAAATATAATAACTATAAAAGATTATATATTTATAAATTTTAAATTAATGAAATTTAAAAAAATTATTTATTAAATATAATATAATTCTCTATTACACATTCATGCACACATCTAATAATAAAAATAAATATAAAGAAATACCAACAATGTATTATATGGTATATTAAATGATAATACATTTTACATTTAAAGAATATTATTTTTTTCAAAATATTTACAATAATAAATTAATAAACATTTATTTATCTAGTAAATGGTTATTGAAATGTTTTTACCATGTACATAGAAAATAAATAATCAGATTCATAAAATTAATATTCACTTATGATTTTATGTGGAAGAGTATTTAGTTTTGAGAAATATTTATTTCCACTAATTAAATATGTAAACACGTTTATTAATGGTCTATAGTCAATAAATAATATGCTCTTGAAGAAATATTTTTGTATGAAATTATACATTTGTATTCAAAAAATAGTCTTGGAAAATTATAAAAACATCTCATAGATTAAAAATATTATTCATTAATATAAAAATAATATAATAATTTAGTAAAATTTTTAAGCATAACATATTTTCAAATAATATTTTATGTTATTCTATTATAAAATATTTATTTTATTACATATAGTTCTATAAACCAAGAATCTTTTATTCATTATTTTAAATATGATAAAACAAGCGGATTTAAATATATTTAATTGTTACTAATTATAAAGTAAAGAAATCAATTATTGGAAAATTATTCAGATTTTAAAATTGATGAATAATGTGAGAAAAGATATTATATTGTAATGTATAATAGATTATATATTATTGTTGATGACAGCCACATAATAATTACAAAATAATTTTTTCACTATATGGGTTATCTCCCTTTAATAAAATTTATAAAGTAATTTATAACAGAATTATTTGTATTTTATACATTTGATATTATATATTATTGGTTATTTAATGACATTGATTTCCCTCAATACTTATTTTGAAGATATCTGTGATTTTTTGATTTTCGGTACTCATGAGGGTTAAAATGGTGTTTTCCCCCAGTAGCTGATATTAGATAATTTTTCTAACAATTATGTTGGTCTAAAAATAGAATTTTTACCAAAGTATATGATTTTTGCGGAATATTCAATCATTCATGTTTTGGAAAAATAAATAATATTTAATTTATTTAATATTAAATAATTCATTGGAGTTAGGGGAGATTTATTTTGAACCGAGAATCCGATTGTGATTCTGACTCTACGGTTGAGTCTAAAATGGAGGGTTTTTCCTATTCGATTTATAAACCTGATTTAGATTCTGAGACTCGATACAGGTGTTAAATTTGAAATTAATTCATCAATTAAATTGTGTAACCCAATTAGGGGATTCTTAAGCTTGATAAGAATGTTCGAGTAGCTTCTTCTAATAGGCAACAACCGGACCGAGAGGGTAAGGGAGGAGATGCCTCAATACATCTTGCTTTCTGGATATCAAGATCGGATTGAGGTGAAACATCTTTGTTGTTCAGATTTAAACACAAATCTTTGTTGCTTACACCATGAGGTAAGTCAATTTATGAGTTTTATTCCCCAACCCTCCTTAAAAAATCATGTTTTAGAGCCTTGTTATGACATATAAGGTCCCAATGGGGTTGATATATACCTAATTCATTAAAAATGTGATTTTTGGAAGTTTTTTTGTGGTTTATGGTTCAGTGAACCAGAACACATAGAATTTGGTTTTAAGAACACAAACTGTGTATTTTTTTATTAGAGGAAGAAGAGAAGATAATGAGTATATGGAATGTAGTTCGAAGGACATGTTGTGTAGTGTCACTCAACCAATGTATGTGTACTTGGCTAGGTGAGCTCTGTTGGGGGGACATGGTTGTGTATGGTTAATGGACGGACTCCCTATGTGTTATACACCATGTAAGTTTAAATGGTCAGACAGAACTATGTGGCCAAACCATGTTAATTACACAGGTAGGTACCCCATGTATAGTACACTTCATGTACCTAAATTAAAAATCATGTTATTGGGTTTCAATATTCTAATTTCACTATTGTATATGAATATGTTTGGTTGTGGGAGTACATACAATGTACTCACACAAACATGTCATGTATCACCCCTTTGCTACCCTTTTGAGGGTTTAGGATGTTTTGGTTCCCTAAATTCAGAATTGGGCACAAGAGAATTCCATTTTGATCATTTATTCATGTATATAATGATGGTGGAATAATTTCTATATTTCAAGATCTCTAGATGGTGTTCTAGAACAATTTTTTTCATTATTGGGATTCCCCTGAGGCTTGGATTAAGAATCATCTATTGGGTTGGGTTCTGAGTTAGAGGTACCATGTGTGGGTTTTGAGAATGATTATTGGACTAACCTCGGTTTCTTAAGAAAATATATTTTTTGTTCCTTGAATGGATCTCATAGCATAGGATAGATTATCATATATGGGATAATATTGATTTTTCCCATGTTTTGTGGACTATTTGTCAAGGATAGAGAATATGAGGATTAGATCCAATGATTGAGGATTAGAGTAGTTAAATCCATCATTCTTGGATGATATCATAGAATGGGAGATAGAGTCAGAGTAAATTTTGGTTATTGAGTGATGTATGACTGGCTTTTAAGGATGCATGAGTGAGCTAGTTTCTAATTAATGAATCATGGAATTTTGTAGTTGGTTTTTGAGAAGGTCATGTGGTATGACCTTTCTTTTTGGGTTCCTTTTTTGGTGCATTGATGATCAAGGGTCATTTTGATTCCACTATGTGATGTTTGATAATTTTCCTTGTGGTGGGCTTGGCCTCAGTCCTTGTTTGAGATAGAGGTACCCATCATATTCTATCTTACACATTCTCTAGAACATGGGATATTTGAGGATCTTTTGATGGGAATGGGTGTTCGACCAGTCCACATTACGTTTTCTATTTGTTATGGATGTTGATAAGTGGATTACACCTATAAGGATATTGTGATATGGTCGGATTGCCACATTTTGGAACCTTGTTCAATAGTGTGGTTTTTGATGGATAAGAGTAATGGATAGATGGTCCATACTTTTGGTTTCAGATATCCACAATGGAGAATTTTGCAAAAGATGCTTTGTATCGATCCTGCTTTTTTATTATATTTTGAGTGATGGACCAATTTTTTGGGAATGTGGTTTTATATTGTTTAGTATACTATGTGTTAGTTCATATGTATGTGGTTAGATGTTGGAATGCTGAATTGGGTACAGAAATTATGCTATATGGATTAGGTTTCAGAAAAAGACTCTAGAAATGTATGGTATATAATATTTTTTATGTGTTGGATGGATTCTTTGAGTGATGATAGAATAAAAGCTGGGATGGATGCTGGATTGATTCTTTGAATCCATTATTAATCTACTAAGTTGATTCTCTTTCCATGTTTTATTTGATATATGGTTTAGGAAGTAGATTAATTCTATAGAAAAGAAATATTTTTGATATATGGTTTAGTTATTAGACTTTATGTCAAGGAACTATTGTTTATAGTGCATAATTTGGATGTTAGAATGATGTTCTAGGAATGGTATTACCTTTTTCTGATGTATAGGATATATGAATCTAGGTACAATGTAAGAAATTTGGATTTTGGCCATGAATACATAGTATTGGATGCTGTATATTACTATCCTAGATGATAGTACCATCTTATAAAAGTACCCCAAAATATTCATGTTTGGTTATTAATTCCCTTAATATGGAGCATGTAGGTTATTTGGGATACAAAATCAAGGAAAAAAGATCGTAGACACTCTAGAATTGGTCGAAGAAGGTCTAGTAGATCAAGATCTCAAACATGTCGGTTGATGGTGGTTTTATTTGTATTTATATATAGTTACAAATTTTCTTTTCAGATCATGTTTCATGATCACTCAATTGGGGAAGTAGTTTTTAGGTATAACATTTGGGTTGGAAAATTGGGATTTATTTATAACCCCATTTGCATTCACTTTAGTGTGAATTCATACCATATGTCTACTTTTTGGTTGAGAAAGGATTCCTGATAGATTGGGAGGAGACCCATGATTTCATGATTGAGCAGTATGCTTGGGTGGAGTGTGACGATTGGGCTAGAGAAGATCGATATGGTACTAAAGACCAAGCATGTGATATGAACTAGAGACTATAATAGGGTCTGATTTATTTATTTATTTTAGTTAATTAATTTTCATATGAGATCGACCAAGTGGGTGGTTGATGTTGTGGGTATGGCATGACTATTCAATCCTTCACTATACTTTTTTTTACTATGTGTTTTATATTCATATTATTAATTGTTCCACATTATTTGATTTTTATTAGGTTTTTTATAGTTTTTCACCCCAATATAGTGTTATAGTCTTCTCACATTTTCACCTAAGACCTCCACTATTAGTTGGAAGACTCTGGAATATGAGGAGTCATGCTTGAGGTCTTGTGGTGAACCGTCTCAAGGAAACTAATTTTTTGGAATCTGGCTCTGTAGAATAAAAAGTGGTATTAAATCTATTTATCATCCTCTTATTTTTTTGGTATTTAGTAGACATTATATATTACAATATGTTATAGACAATAATGGATACCAGTTGGTGCATCATTAACCCATTTTAAGGTAGGATTTATTAGTTACTGGGTCATGGAAATGATGTTCTTGGTATTAATGTTGTTATTTTATATGATTTCCCCATTGGTGATTCACATGTTGTTTTGATCTGATGGTTTGTCATGGATCTAATGATCTTGGAACATTTAAATGAGGCATATGATTTGGTTTTGAATCATGGCATATAGAGGGAGGAGGTATCTCATGCATCAGGATAGGCACATAGATCCACCTGTTATAGGCCTGATAGTCTATGATTTTATAGATTTATTTCTGATATAATGTCATATGGATCTACAGTTACATGATTCGTGATAATGATACCAATTTCGTCCATGTGGATAGTATGTGTAGTGACCCAAGTAGGTGTGCATACTATAAGTGTATGACCATTGTACCCCTTATGGGTGTTTTTGGTTTATGTTTGGTTTCTTTTACATGTCTTCTAGGAAGAAGTATGATGTGTATATTCTTGGGGTGGAAATATTCCCAATATGGGGGTAGTTGTTTTAATATGTGAGGTATTTCGAATGTAAGACCCTAGAGAAGGCTGTTTTTAAATGGTGATGTTGTGTGATGGTGGTAGCGTGTTTGGAATCACATGAGTGTGGCCTTGTATGAGTTCACATAGACTTAGGTGTTTCGAACTAGTGCTTATTTGTCATACATGATTGGTAGGGCTATGTGGTATATCCTAGTAGAGCTTTTTACATGAATCATTATTGTAATGATTGCATCGTTTGACTTTCGAGGATGGATCATATAATGGTTTGGCATAGTTGTGTGTGCTTTTGTGTGTGTGAAACACTGATAGATTCATTAGAGTTATATAAATGGTGTATAAAATGAGAGTAATGTTTTGAGGTTTATGATCATTTTATGCCTTTTGTTTTGAGAAGAATCATTAGTTTTCTAGGGCTTCCACTTTTTGTTGGTTTTGAGATTGGAATGTTTGTTATATTGTCTAGCCCAGGAAATGGTTGTGTAGGTGTCTTGTGTTGGGTTTCTTTGAGTTAGATTAGTATCATATGACATTCTTTAATTTTAATGGTTTGGTTTTTGGAACATATTTTTTGTGAAATTCATCTCACGGGAGTCAAAGTACGATTTGTAGTTAGGTTACACACAGTAATGTAACGATTATGTGATAGTGGAAAATTTGATACACAAGCACTAGTGACACTCTATATCATTTGGTTTATGGATTTGACATTACTTAAGTGTACATATGAGGTGATTGATTTTGTTATTTATCCATAAGTGGGATGAGAATCATTGCGAGTGTAACAAGTTTCTTTTTGGCTTAGTGACATGAGGCCCTTTGAATGAAAATGTGATGTTTTTGGAATGGATTTCTTGTAGTGGTATTAATCGATGATATCATAGCATAATCTTAGTTATCGATGATCATTCCCAATATCGTGGCATCATATTGAGTAAGTTGAGAGATAATTAGCGATATTATGGGTTCATTATATTTCATTTGGGTTGGACAATGGGGATCCTAAGAAATGCACTCATGGAGATGTGGGTGTGAATCTGTATGATGGGGAGAGAATATTCAATAGTCTATGAGTGTGTTGTTTATGATAGAATAAATATCGATGAACCAAATGGGTGTTTTTCTTTGATGCCAAGTATGGTTGATAATAGATGTTTTTTTCACTCAGGTGAGAGCGAGAGGGCCAAGTCTAGTTTCAATGTTTGGCAGTGATTGGGACATGGTCGGTTGAAAACATGTTTTGTTTTGAGGCAATAGTAATGATACCCTTTTGGTGGGGAGTACTAGATCATTTTTGATGATGCGATCCTTGTTTGGGTTGGGTATTTGATGTATTGAGGTCCACATCAAGTGTAAATACTACCAAACACACCTTTAATAGCACTGGCATTTAGCATCACTAGAAAAATGTACTTATGAAGTTTATATTTATCACAACTAAAATAAGCACTGATAAAGGGAGACAATTATCAGGGCTAAAGAAAATAACTGATTAAGGGAACCGTTAATCAATTCTTTTTTAACACTGAAAAATTGGAACCTTTATCAGTTCTTTTTTTAGTGATGATAATGGTTACCCTTTATCGACACTTTATTGTTCACATTGATAAAGGGTACCCTTTATGAGTGATATTAATAAAGTGCTGATAAAGGGTAGCCTTTATTATCACTAATAACGTGCTAATAATGGTCTAGAATAATATAAAATAATGAAACAAATAAAACAATTTTAATTTAACAATTTCATTTAATAAATCATTATTGTCAAAATGAATAAATTGAATAAATATATATATATATTTTAGAAATTAATAAATATTATATATGAAAAAATAGATATATAAATTGATTAAAATAAAATAATTAAAAAAATTCAAATTTCAAATGTGTAAATTCACACTAATATTAAACAATTTATTCATTGAATAATTATTGATAAAAATAATTAATTTGAATTTGAATATATTTAGACTATAAATATAAATAAATATTAAATAATATATATATAATTAATAGATTTTAATTATTAAACAAAAAAATTAAAAATGAATAAACTACATAACAAATTACATGTTTATTAACGACACTGTTATTAGTCAAAATAAATAAGTATAATATATAAATATATATATTATAAATAGTAATAAATAGTATATATTAAATATATATATATATATATATATATTCAATAATATGTTAACTAAAAACATATTAATGGTTTATTCATTTCTAATGTTGCTTGATTTTTTAATTTTACATATATCATACATCGCGTGTTACATTGATTTCACATATATATATATATATAAGTAATTAATGCATTTTTATATACAAATTCACACAGAAATATATTTATGCATTATATAGAAACACATACCCCTAATATTTATGTATTTTATTTAAATTTTATTATTTTCTAGGGTTTTTATTATAACCTGATATATTATGGTTTTACTCAGTCAATTTTATTTATTTATTTTTAATACTATTACATTTAGGGAATTCATTTTTTATATTGTTTTGTTTTTTATTTTCCTTTTGAATTTGATCATTATCTAACAACTATTTTTATATATTTATTTATTTTCTACATTTTTGTATTTTTATTATATATATATATATGTCCATATTTATTAATAATATATATTTAATTAATATTAATTATCCATTTTTTGAATATTTTTAAAGTGAAATAATTTTCAATTATTAAACTACACTCATTCTTAAAATTCAAATATTTAAGATTATTTTTCTACTAATAATGTAATAAAATAAATTTATAAATTTATATTTATTATATATTTATATATATTTATATATTTATAATTATTATAAATAAATTATTATTATTTCTTAAATATGTATTTATATAATTATAAATATATAATTATATATATATAAATAATTATAAATTTATAATAAATTTATTTAAATAATTATAATAATAAATCATTTATCATAACTTTATTGTGCTGATAAATATATATCATTATCAGTGCTATAATTGTGAAGTAAAATAATATCATCATCTGTGCTAAAACATTAGCGCTAATAAATATCTATTTTATTAGAGGTTATCATTTTAGCACTGATAAAATGTATTTTTATCAACTCTTTTATAAAATCATTTTTAAAAGTGTCTCCAATCTATTTAAAAGAATAATAAACATTTCTCCATCACTCTTGTTTCTCAAACTCTCATGAAACTCATCTACTACTGACGCAACACCTCTGCATTCCCTCAGTCGAATCAAGGCTATAATCTAATGTATATTATTTTCTACTTTTACTCTATATTCATTTTATTTTTTTTGTGTTTTTTAATTTTTGTGTTATTCTTAACCATTATATACCGTCAATCTCCTCACCTATCCACTATAAAACAATTAGTGGTTCTATTTCATTTTTTTCTCCATTGACAATGGTTTCAAAGAAAGAGAGGGATGTTTTCCTATGGTATGGTAATTTGACGTGTGTGTATGGGCCTATATGGATAAATAAAATAGATTTTTCAACACAAGATAATGAAATTTTAATGTTATCTATATCCCTTTTCATCGACACAAGAATTTAGTGATCAAGATGTGTTTCTGAGCTGATGTGATAACTTGAATTGGGAATTATTGGGGTATACTATGTCAAAATGAAAAAAAATGGAATTAGAGTGAAACTAGGAATATTAGTATTGAATATGTCCAAAATATTCCATATATAAGATGAAATCCATAAATATTTTTAGATAGAATATTTAATTTTGATAATTAAGTTAACATATAAAGTCTATGTTGTGTTTTTCCCTTGAACTATCTTCTCGAGTCTCATGCCTTCAGTTTATGAATTGATATGTAATTGAATCGGTAAGAATATATGAAATGTCTTGATCTTATATTTGATTGTTTAATTTTATTTTATAATCAATTATAAATTTATATTAAAAATAATAATAAATAAATATCATATTCTTATTTACATATTATTGATGTTTAGGTTTAAATAACTTATTAAATGATTGATTTTATTTAACAAATCCTTTTAATAATACTATTAGTTAGTTGTTTCTTAATTTTATTTGAAAGAATTATTTATAAAAAATTATATTACATTTAATTTATGAAAATACTTATTAAAAAAGAAATAAATTAAAGAGAGGGGTAGAGGGTTCACATTTAATATAGATTATTTTGTGCATATTTTTGAGAGATTATTATTCTCTGTAAGGGTAAAATTATGTGAATCTCTACATTAATATAGAATATGTCAGTAATATAACCCATATACCTCTGTTGGAAATATCCAATTACTATCCTCTGTATGCAATAACTTATATTGATCCCCATGTCTTAGAGGTAATAGTAGACCTACTTCAAGATATGTGGTATAATTTTCAATTATGGGAACATGTAGTATCTATGGTTCTTATAAGGTTTTATGGTAATATATCATAATAATAAATTTAGGATGTCATTGAATATATTAATTTTATTTATAAAAGAAAACAAATTCTAGATCAATACTAAGGATAAGTTTAAATATTCACCCTTTTATAGGATGTAAGTTATTAGACGGACCTTATGGTGGATTAAATATATATCTAAAATTGGAATGTGAGAAATCATTAAGAATGTAGAAGTGATGTATACTATAGGTGGGGTGATATTAATTTAATAAATACCATTAGAGTGGAGGTATTCCAATTCATATTCAATTCAAGAGAATGTTTTAGTGAATCCATTAGTGTAGGTTCATAGGACAGTTTAATCCATATTACCTCCTTGATATGAAACAGTTCTATCAATTTGGTTAGTTATGGAACCTATAATAGTCCTTTTATGATATTCCTTCTAGTTAGGGTCATTATATATGGTTTTTAGATTATTTTTGGCTCTGTAGACTATGGATGATGCTATAAATTACTCTTCAATAGTATAGGTACAATCTGGAAATATTATACTATTTTCAATCGTCTTAGGACACATAAGAATCCTATTATTTATTTATGATTATATTATATTTCATCTGTGATTTATATTAAAAATTATTCATAATGTTATTAACCTCAATATTCTATATAAGTAAACATATGGTATAGTTGTAACGGGTGTCCATTTCATAATTCCTTCCATACCTAATTTATTTGAGAATATTACTATAAAATATTTTCCTTAATGCCCACTAGAAAATACCATATAGGCTTTCACACTCTTCTTACAATGTTACATCTTATGGATGTTTAGGGGAAAATAAATCCTCACATACCACTTAGTAATGCAAACATTATAAATTAGAGAACATGTACTTATTTCATCAATCATCGTAGCGAGAAATCGTTTTAGGTGCATTACCGTCAATAATATATTATTTGACATAATTTATTTTCTCAATGTATATTATAAATTTTTAATTTATTAAATAGAAAAAGAGTTTTGAAAATAAAGAACATGCATAAAAATGAACATACCCCTATCACAAAGCAATGATAGGGTATGCTTTATTAGGTAAGAAATTTCTATTATTTTAAATTCACAATGAATGATTAATTATTTGATATGAAACAACAAATATTCCTTTTCTTAAATGAAGATTGATGAATCAAAATCAAAATACACTTCCATCCCATATCATGTTCTATGGAATGAGTCTCATGTAAATATAGAGCTTAAATTAGTTGATGAAAACAAAAAAAACAGTATTGGAAGCATGTGTAAGTATGACATAATTATAATTAAATATTCATTATACAAATGTTACAAAAAAAATATATATTATTTGTTAATATCTTTTATATATTTTAGACATCAGAATCAACAATTATTTTACCAGATGAAATGATAATTTTAGTAACATTGATGCATTCAGAACAATATGGTCATGTTAGAGGATTAGGTTCTAGATTCTCTCCTCGAACATAATTTGAGAAGATAAAACCACATGAAGATTCAAAAATTACGTTGGGTTGATTGTAGACACAAATAGACACTCTCCATGTTATTATTTTGTGGTCTGGATTTGATGACCAATGTATAACAACGGATTGAAGAGAACCAACAGTGCAGAAAAGATCCACACAGTAACTAAAAAATACCACTACCTTGGTGGCAAGTCATTCCTCCAACCGCATACCTTAACCGAGGTAATAAATTTTTTTATTAATTTTTTATCCTAAATTTGAATCAAAAAACATTTGATAACATGATATTACTAAAATTCTATAGGGCACAGTTGTATGTGATTTAAATCTATCAACACCAACGTAAATCCGTGTTACAATGGGTCCATCATATAATATCCTAGGACACCAAATACACAATCAAGACCTCATAGAATATCACATGAGAGTAGGGATCTAGGAATATTATGATTCTACTACTATGTTTCTTATTCCACATGACAGTTATGATATTACAACGACTGAAGTTGTTGTTAAATATTTCATAGAATGGGCATATAATCTTATAAAGATACATGCAGTACATCTTTAAAAAACATTCATATAGAAAAAATGTAATAGATTATGATAAAATGTTTGAAGTGAAGTATGATATTACAAATGGATAAATTAGTAGGGATACAGATGGATGAATCAAAAAAATATTGTCAATTTACAAAGAAACCAAAACAAACTTCCAAGAGTACATCTCTCTACTAGTTCCAGAAAAACATTTATTATCATTACAAATTCATGAAGATACAACATTTAAAGATAAAACTATGTCTTACATTGAATATGAAGAAGAAATATATTGAGCTTCCTTGGTAGACATAATTGGTCTCGAGACTCTAAATTATATTCTCAAGCATGAATGGATGGTCATCGCAATTGTGAATACATAAATAAGGTACATTTTCATAATATAGTTGTCCAAATAGTAAGCTAATATGTTTATTATAGTTAATAACTATTAATATTTCTAAATTTGTTTATATCACAACTATATAAAGGGTAGATCATGACAATTATGATTTAGATTCACTAATCTATGTATCGATTCTACTTCAAAAGATACATTCAATGACGAAGAAATTTAAAAAAAGTTCATTTACTCGATGTGTTTAATAAAAAACTATCAGATGACAGATTATTTTTTATACCTACAATTCAAATTTAGAACTCTACAATATAATAATATAAAATTTATTTTTAAATTTTTTTAATACATTGTTTTTTTTGTTTTTTAGGACACACTATATGCTGATAACAATCAATATTGTCACCCTGGATATTTATTTTTTTTGATCCAGTACATGGATATGTAACCCACAAACATTACGTGATGTGTATTGTGAATATTTAATACAAAAATAAATTTAAAATTAAACTTTGAATTATATTTTTAGTCAATGTTTTATCAAAAATTTCTTTATGATAGGGTGGTCGCTCAATATATGATAGATTATAGAATGAAGATGGTGTGTCAAGGGATAAATCCTGTGGATCACTACAGATGGAAACAACTTAAGGTATATATTTAATGATTTAAATATCAATACATTACAAAATAATTTTCTTATTTTGGTTAGGGCTTCTACAATGTATGAAACATGACAATGACATTGATTGTGGATATTATGTTTGAAAATTTATAAGAGAAATCATAAAACAAGAAAATTCTAGCATCTCTTAAGAGGTAAATTCTAAAGGTAATTAAAATTTCATTAATTATATTTCATAATCATTTTTGTGTCTATATATTAATAGTACTATCAAGACTACTGACAACCTAGTTACTCCAAAGAAGAAATTAGTTCCTTTAGAGATTAGTGGGAAGTGTAATTTTTTATAGAATGTATACCGACAAAAAACATAGGTGATTAACTACTATGTTCATAATATATTATGAGTTATTACATTTGAATGATATTTTGGCGTGTGAAGAATTAATGTCAGAATGATTATATATTATATTTGATCTCTTTCTCAAGGAGAAGTATAAAGGATGAAATCAATTTTCTTAGATGTGATGACCATCAAAGAATAAAAGTTTTTGGAAATCATGAAGGTGAAGGTGGAGGTGTAAGAGGAGGTAGAGGTGGTGGCAGAGGAGAAGGAAGAGGCAGAGGAAGAGGAGGAGGCATAGGCGGAGGCGGAGAGGGAGGTGAAGGTGGAGGCAGATTCAGAGAGAGGGACCAACGTGGAGGAGTAGGCAGAGATGGAGGCAGTGGAATATAAGAAGCATTGGCTTGAAAACAATAAAATTAATGGGAAATGAAATAGAATTAGGATTATACCAAGATTGTGTTTGAATGAAATTGTATTAATGTGAAAACAACAATTATCACTTAAGATAAGAACTATTGTGCAACTATTTCAGGTGATTTATTGAAAAAAATTTATTAATCACATTTCATGATAATTGGGGACAGTGATTATTAATTCATTTGTGACATGTATGATTAAGTCTCATTTAAAACCCACAAACTATTCCACATTCATGGATCAAAGTGTGTGTTTCTAATTTAATGTGACATTTTAGAAAAAAACCACATGTGGTGTACTCAAAAAAGAGGAAATTCATTATGATTGTTTTTATAATTTAGTAAAATGATCAGTGGGTAATTTAGGACATGTAGAAATATTGTTTACCACAATTAAACCTACAGTGTGACTGTTATGACTCTATGTACATCTTTTTATTAAAAATTAACATTAATTTTTTTGAAAAAAATTAATTAACATACTCAAAATTGATAAAACGAATTTGGATTGTTTTGGTGTTTTAGAAAAATGATACATAAGCCAATTTTAATGTTTAGAAATTAGATACAAATCAATAAGGTGAATGGTGTGGTTGGTATGACTTCAAGTGTCTGTTATCAATTTAAAATTGACATTTTAATACAAAAAACAGTCATTCGCTAAAAATTAAAAAATAAATCATATTTTTATAATAATTTAGTAAAATTATTCACAATAAATTTTTGATGTGTATGAATCAGTCTCATGTCAAAAATACACATGATGCAACATGTATGGATCAAAGTGCATGTTTCCAATTCAACCATGTATTTTAGTAAAAAAACACTGGTGGCATACTCAAAACATAAGAAACAAATTTTTATAGATTTTATACTTTATAAAAGTGATACATGAGTCATATTGGACATGTTTAAATCATATGAACCTCAATCTCACGGACAGTGTGATAGTTATGACACCAAGTGTGTCTTTTTATTCAAAATTGACATTAATTTTACTGAAAAAACAACTGAGATACTCACAACCAAGAATAATAATTTGAATTGTTTTGTTACATTATAAAAATTATCCATAAGTCATTTTTGATGGGTAGTAATCATCCTCATACCAATTAGACACATTGTGTGTCCGGTCTGACTCGAATATTCCATTATTAATTTAAAATTGAATTTTTAATACAAAAAAGTGTCACTCACTGAAAATAAAGAAAACACACTATAATTTTAATGATAATTTTGGAAAACGATTCATAATTTTTTTTGAAATGTATGAATCTGTCTCATGACAACCCCACACATGATTCTAAATCTATGGATCAAAGAGTGTGTTTCCTATTTAAAATGACATTTTAGTAGAGACACAAGTGGCACACTCAAATCATATGTAACACATTATTATTGTTTTGATACATTATTTAAATGATCTATGAGAAATTTTCAATGTATATAAATTATCCACACCTCAATTTGATGCACAGTGTGAATGGTATGACTCCAAGTCCAGCTTTTTATTTAAAATTATCATTAATTATATTGAAGAAACTGACATATTAAAAAATAATCAAACACATTGGGAAAGTTTTAGTAAATTAATAAAATGATCTACAATCCATTTTTGACATGAAACACCTACATATGGTGCGGACGGTATGACTTCAAGTGTTATTTATCAATTTAAAATTTTCATTTTAATACAAAAAGTGTTACTCACTAAAAACAGAGAAAACACGCTTGGAATGATTAGATAATTTGGGAAAATGATTCAAAATTAAATTGTGGAATTTATGAATCATTTTCATGTCAATATAACACGTTATTTCACCAATATGGAATAATGTGTTTGTTTCCAGTTTGAAATGACATTTCAGTAAAAAAACACAGGTAGCATACTTAAGGTAGAGGAAACACATTCTGATTGTTTTGATACTTTATGAAATTATCCATAAGTCATTTGAGATTTTTATAAGTCAAATATACCTCAATAGAGTGCACAGTGTGACTGGTATGACTCCAAGTTCATCTTATTATTCATATTAACATCAATTTTAGTGAAATAATCTACTAACATACTCAAAACTGAGAAAACATGTTTGAATTGTTTTGGTACTTTTGGAAAATTATCCATAACATATTTGTGATGTGTTAGAATTAGTTTCACCTCAATCTAATGCATGGTGTGACTGGTATGACTCCATGTCTTTGTTATCAATTTCAAATTGACATTTTAATACAAAAAAGTTTCATTCACTGAAAACTATGAAAACACACTCAGATTGTCTTCATAATTTTGGAAAATGATTCATAATTCATTTTTTATGTGTATAAATCAATCTCATGTCAGACCAAAGAACCATGCCACTTTTATGGATCAAAGTTCTTAATTCCATTATAAAATGAAATTTTAGTAAAAAAAAGTGGCATACTCAAATCATAGGAAAGACATTCTTAATGTTTCGAAAAAAAATCAAAATGATCCTTGAGTTATTTAGGCTATGTATAAATTTTCTTCACCTCAATCCAACACACAGTGTTACCAGTATGACTCTATGTTCATCTTTTTATTCAAAGTTGACATTAATTTTAGTGAAAAAACAAATGACATAATAAAAACAAAGAATAAGAATTCATATCTTTTTTTACATTATTAAAACGTTATATAACTCATTTTTTGTGTAGGAATATGTTACACCTCCATCCGATGCACGGTGTGACTGGTATGACTCCAAGTGCATCTTTTTATTTGAAACAAAGATTAATTTTAATAAAAAATCACATTCTGAAAACTGAGAAAACACGTTCATATTATTTTGGTACTTTAGGAAAATGATTCATAAGTAATTTGTGATGTGTAATAATTATTCACATCACAATTTGACTCACGGTGTGATTGGTATGACTCCATGTTCTCCCTTTTATTAAAAATTAACATAATTTTTAGTAAAAAAACAACTAACATACTCTATAATAGTTTTTTTGTATGTGAATTAGATATTTTATTTCATTTAAATTAATTATTTGTATTATTTTTTTGTTGTTCGCACTTCAAAAAGTGTTGATAATGTATTCCTTTATCATTTATTTTGAAAGCACTGATAAATTAATCTTTATACAAACTTCTAAAATCATTGATAAAGGGCATCTTTATCTTTGATAAATAAAAGTGTTGATATATGTTGTCTTTTATCATCAGTTTTTAAATTATTAATAAAATTATTCATTATCAGCTCTTTTATTGGCGCTGATAAAGATACCATATAACATCACTTTTCTAGCATTGATAA
Organism: Viscum album; assembly: GCA_963277665.1. Classification (NCBI taxonomy): domain Eukaryota; kingdom Viridiplantae; phylum Streptophyta; class Magnoliopsida; order Santalales; family Viscaceae; genus Viscum; species Viscum album. The sequence continues at coordinate 1,294,946,994 of OY728142.1, read as the reverse complement.
AATCCACGTCCTTTTAACCTCACCGAGGTAGTCAGTGCTTTTCTTACTCTGATAATGTCCTATTATAGTTCTTTTTAAAGATTTTTTTTAGTAGTATGGTTTTTTGGACCAATAATGATTTATTTTGAAAGGTGACATTGGCAGTGGGAAATGTCACGGATAAAAATTGGTAGTTGTGGGTTGAGATATATGGTGAGTAGAACCATGAAATTGATGATGATTTTTAAATGATGCTAAGAAATCTCAAAATTGATAGGTACAATTAGGGATCATCTTAGTGAATTGTTAAGTAGGAAAGTGGCATCTCAGAAATTGGATGGTTCATTCACTTTATCATTGTAATTATGCAGTTTAACTAAATTTCTATCCTTGAATAAAACTTATTAACTTTAGTTTGTGTTGATGACCAATGTAGTTCAGCAGGTGTGGCTTGAAGACCACTAAGCCATCTCCAGGATGATAAGGTTTATGGGGATATTGTAATTACCCTCATTTCCCTAGATAATGATTTGGAAAAGAATACTGAATTTTTTATTTTAGGTGATCTTGCGGGGTAAAATATTTTTTTCAACCTAGAATATTATCTATGTTAATTTTTTATACAACTCTGTTAATCCAAAAATAACATATTTACCCAAGGAGTGGTGTTTGGTGGAATTTCAATCCATTCATGTTTTGGTGAAATATTTAATATATAATTAATTAAATATAAAATTATTTGTTTGAGTTTAGTGTTTATAACTTTTTAAAGGAGTTTCATATGGAGATTCTGACTCCATGGTTGAATCCATAATGGGGGGTTTCATAGTTGATGTATAAACACACCTCAGATTCCAAGACTCAGGAAATGTGTTATATGGGTGATTTATTTATTTATATTTTTATTTTAAAAAAATGACCCCCCTCTCTATTTGGGGATTCCCACACAAGAAAGGAAAGGGAATGAAGCTTCTTCCTATGCACAACAGCAGTCAAAAATGGTATGGGAGGAGAAGCCACTATAATTCATCAGTATCATATATCGGGACTGGATCAAGGTGCAATAGCTTCCATGATTGGATTTTAACATGAACCATCATCATTTATTCCAGATGGTAGTCTAGTTTATAGGTTTTAATCCTTGATCCCCTTATATTACTTTTTTAAATTTTATAGATCCTTATAATGACTGATAAGTACCGTATGGGTGTTGATCTATAACTATATAAAAAAGGGGATTTTCAAGAAGTTTTCATGGGTTTTTGGTTTGAAGAACCATACTATATAGATTTTGTTCTTATGAACACATGTCATGTGTTCTTCCTATATATGTAATAAGAGGATAAGAAAAATACATGGTATATAGTTTGAAGGACACTCCATGAAGTTTCACTTGATGTGTGGTTGAATAGTTGGCTAGATAACCCATGTAGGGGGGAAATAGTAATGTAGGGTGTATATCCAGACTCTTTGTTGGTTACACATCATGTAAGAGTACATGGTTAGATAAAGATACCTAGCCAAACCATGTAAGATACATGGGTAGGTACCTCATGTAGGGTATATATCATGTACTTGGTTTTTTCCGGTGAAGTATCAATTAAGTAAATGACCATGCAGGTTTATGTGAGTACACATCACATACTCTAAAAAACATGACATGCACTACCCCTTTGTTCAACGTTTTTTGGGTTTATGATATATTAGCACACCTGATTCATAATTGGGAACAGCTGGAGTCCATTTTGAAAATTTGTAAATTTTTATCGTGAAAGTGGAATCTTTTTGGTATTTGGAGGGAATTTGGATGGTGCTCTTAACCAATGATGTTTAGCAGGAGGATTCCCTTAATGTTTGGATTCTGAATTCTCCAATGGGTTGAGTTATGAGATACAAGGCTAGGGTCATTGTTATGAGATCAATTATTTTCCAAACCTAAGTATGACGTGGTGATCTATTTGAGGTTATTTGGATGGATCTACTAATATGGGGTTGAGTATCATTTTTAGGGTGATATTGGATTGTCCATGTATTTGAGGAATATTTTCTTAGTTTTATAATAGAAGATGTTTAGATACTATGAATGAAGATCAATATGGTTTAAGAATTCAGGGTTGGGTGACATCATATAATTCTAGTTAGGTTCGAGGGACATAGTAGTTATTTAGTAGAGTCTAAGGGACTCATAAGGATTCAAGGGTGTGATTATTTAAAATTAAGTGGTGATGGGATTTTGTAGTTTACTATTGAGAATTATTATGTCATAATATTTATTTCAGATCCTTTTTTCGAGGATTTTTTATTTAGGTTCAAGTAGAGTCCAATGAGGGATACATGCGAATGTTCCTTTGGTGTGGTTGAACTAAAACTTTTTCTGAGATAGGGGAACCACTCATAGGGTGTATCACACAAACATTGGCCTATGGGTTATTTTAGGATCTTACTGGGTATGGGTTTTCAACCGGCCCTTATTATGATTTCTATAGGTTATGGATGATAGGAATTATTTTACACTTTTGGGGAAATTTTGATATGGTTGGATTACCACATTTTTTTACACGGTTCACTTGTGAGTAATGTGATGGATAAGGGAGATATGAAGATGATACAAAAAATAATTTTTGATATCTATAATTAAGAATGTTGGCCTATATTTTTTGTATCAGTACATATAGTTTTTTATGGTTTTGGTGCTAAACCATTTTCCAGGAACATTTTTTGATATTATTGAGTACTGTGGATGTTAATTCACTTCTATCTAGTTATATTCTTTACTAATATTACTTACTGTGATAGAATACTATATAGATTTGGAGTGACACCGATGCTCTAGACACCTATTTTTGTGTGTGCCAAACTAATGCTCAGGGGGATGATCATATACCAACTGGGATGGATGGAGGACTAATGGTACACATACATGGATTATGTTTCATATTGATACCCTATTCATGTTTAATTTTATATATGTTTTTTTTTTCATTCTGTATGGATGTTGCAGGCCTAATGTTTTTGATATATGGTTTAGGTATTGGAAAAATGCTCTATGAACTATTGTTTATGGTAAATAAGTTAGATGTCAGACTGATGGTCTATGCCTGGTAGTACTTTTGTGTGGTGCCTGGGATAGATGTGCCAAGGTACTATGTATGAGAAAATTATTAAGGACAGAAATAAATAGTATTGGATTACAAAGATTAATTTCCTGAATGATAAGACCATCATAGGATGGGTCCCATGAATTGTTAGGCTTTTTTGTGTCCTCCAATGATAAATAGTCCAAATTTTATTGTGGTGGAATGGTCATTGATAAATTCTTATATATATATTAAAATTTTCCAACTAAGGTATGTTAGATCGAAGTCTTAGATCAACTGAACGATTGTGGTTTTATTTAAATTTATTTCAAGTAATGTTTCGGTGTGGCTGGTCATATTTCATGAGCATCCACTTATGGTAGATGTTTATAGGTTCACCATTAGCGGTGACCTACTAAGATTTATTACTAACAACTATATTTTCACCACAGTGTATATGAAAACCTTATTTCTGATATTATGTAGATCATGGATTCACAATTGATAGGGAAGAGTGACAGGATTTCATGGAGGAGTGGGATGCTCATGTGGAGTCAGATGTTTAGTATGGATCAAATCAATATTGTATGGGAGACCAAGTATGTTATTTGTATAGGAGATAGTAGTAAGGAAAAATGTTTTTATTTTTATTTTGGTGGTTTTATATGTGATCATCCTAGTGAGAGATCGATGTTTTATGTATGTAATAGTATTTTTGGAACTCAACTATATTTCATTTTGTTATTCCATGTGTCAGATTGTATTTATTTATTCTTCTACGCCCTGTGATAGGTATTATTTTTGGTTGATTATATATGGTTATGCACTCTCATATGGGGTTATCTTCTCGTCATAAATCCTCTTTAGTCCCCTGCTTCTAGTCTTAATCCTCTAGCATTTGAGGAGGTGTGCTCTAGGTCTTCTGGTGAACTAGATCGGGGAACCAGTTTAGTGGCATCAGGGCCGGGATGTTATAGTTTATGGAAGAATAAGTTTATAAATTAGAATCAATTAATATATTTCCCATAACAGTAGTCATGTATATCTTATAATTAATTCTATAATACTTTTTTTATATTCCATATATATTAATAATAGATTCTAATTATATTATTTTATTTCTAAAATAAATTTTAAAGTCTTTTTTCCTTTATTTTAAAATATATCATTTAAATTATTTTACACATGTGACCACTTAAAACCTCTATAACACCAAACATTCTAATTTATTTTTATTTCATCTTTTAATTTTAGTTTACATTTGTTCTTTAATTTTAGAAATTTATGACCTGAAATTTAGAGTTTTAATGCCTTTTATTGGATTCAATGTTAACCCACATAGTTAGGAGTATCATTGGGAAAACCTTGCAGATGTTTCTTCAGTCATGAAAGTTCAATTTTATTGAAAAATTATAAAATCATGTGAGGTTTTCCAAAAAAATCATGGGAATGATATTTTCTTTGGGGTACATACATTGTTGAAACCTAGTTAGGGGTAACCATGTGGTTAAACCATGAGTCTATCCGGTTTGTTTCTATTAAATATCAGATAGTTGATGAATAGTTTACTAAATCATGTGGAATAAACTTTAGAGTTTCCTTTGATTTAAAAAATATGACTTTACCATTCTATTATCCTATGAAAAAAAATTTAAATCATCCCTTTCCACTCTCCCTCATCTAACGCACAACAAGGATCCCTATGTGCGGTTCAATGTTGGTTCCCCTATAACTTGAGCACATCCTTTTCTTCCTAATAATTCCTTACAATTTTTTTGGTATAATAAACATCTATTATACCCTTTAATACATAAACCATCATATCTCTAAGGTATTATATACCTTTTATTACCAAATTAGTTGTGCAATGGGATATAAGAGTTCATGAATATTTTTACAAATACTGTTAGACTTTTGGGGATTGATAAGAGTTATTCCTTTCTTGTTTGTGTGTCCACTAAGGAAGTGAAATTGTGAAACACTATTATTATTTCTTATGGTAAGAGTGTCTCTTTAATTTCCTTAGTATTTAATAATTAATGTTCTTTGTGATGTTAAATTCGTTTTTAAACCATATATGTCTATGCATAATGTTTTTTATGGTTTATAATAAATATTATTTTCCTAATATTTACATAACACATTTTTGATGGATTTAAATGTAATTGGGTTTAACAAATTAATTATTCATGGTAATAATTTAATTTAATTATTTATTTATTTTTTATATGGTTTTGATTATAATTTAGTCATATTCCCTATTCACTACTTTTATTTAAGAAACTCATGTTTGAAATAAACTTTTTGAATGTGATAGATGTTTCTACATCCTAGTTCCTAAAAGGGGTTTAGAATATTTTTTAAATTATATTATCAAGGATTGGTATTCGGTTTTTATATATAATGAATAACTATTTGGAACATCATGAGTAATATAGTGAATTACATAGTTCCCTCATTTATTTCCCTTATTATTGTTTTTTTCAATGGTAGGTTGTTGAATGTCATATGATGAATATATAATCTAAAAGGGGATACATCATGTGAGGGTGTTTGAGGTAAGGGAGATTTACTTAATTATAAAAGTGGTGTGTGCTGATAAATTGTTTACTCGTCTCTATTTATGATTATTTATGGGAAAACGAGTGACTATCATGTAGAATTAATCTTATACTACATTAGATCATGTCATATATGGATAATTTATCTTCATTTGTACTATAAATAAGGGCTTGGAGGGCATGATGTTATAGTGTGGAATGTGAAAGATAGTTATATTTGTCATGTATTCATTTATAATGAAATATATAACAACAGATTGTTTAGTTTTTGTGGTGTTTTTATATATATCTTACTATATAACCGAGAGTGTTTTCAATGATATTTTATCTTTGTAGGTTGATTATAATTTTATATTCATGTATATTTATTTTATTCCTCTATTATTGTTCATAGAAACATATTTATGATATTTATTTCTTTCATATTACTTATTGATCCTGAGGTACAAATTTTATTTTGATCTTCTTATATCAGATTGGGTATGATTTTAAAATTATTTTAAATTTTTTCTAAAACATGATTCAGAAAAAAGAGAATGATTTCTTTATTGTAAGGAATTTGAAATGTGATTTTAAAAAGGGATTTTTGATATATAATTTTAAAATTTTGATTTATTTAATTTTAAATTAGATAATAATTATTGTTCCTGAAACAAGATGTTTTAATTATTTTTGTTTCTTGACAAGAAAAATATATTTTGTTTATTTTTGGAATATCATACTATAATTCATGAAAATATCATGTAATGTAATTTCATAGACTCAGTGGGTGTGAAACTATTAGATCATATAAAAATTACTATATATAATTGTTATCATTCACAATACCTTTAGTGTGATCCTTATTCAATTATGTATGTAGTGGGGAGTTTGGATGTAGAGGGAAACACATGGATTGTATGGATGTGGTCATTTATAAATTTTTTATTTTTATTAGGGATGTATCATCCAATATGGCCATTCATTTACCTTTTCAACAATTATATATTTTACATGATGATTCCATGAAATATTGAATCTTATTTGGATTTTTTTAATGTATCTATAAATTAGAAGTCTATATTTCATTTATTTGACTCATTTATCTTATAACATTATTGATTTTTTAATTTCTAGTTTATAATGAATGTATAATGTATTTATATTCCATTAAATGATTTCATCAAATGATCCATTATTAGGAGAATATGATTTTAGGGTGAAATAATTCTCCAAAACCCTTCTATGTTTAAGAGGAAATAGATTCTAACTCATGGGGTTTGGTAATGCATTTTAAGCCAATGGAGGTATGGATTGAGTACTAATCCAATTGGTACCTGAGGCTGCTTTATTAAAAATGGAATCGATGAGAAAGTTCATAGTAAGGACATAGTACAATGGGAATTTTATCTTGTCAATTTTAAATTCTCTTAATATTTTGGATCTAGGGATATCAAAACACGTGAGGTAGGTGTGAAGATTTTACCCATGAGATCTTTACCATTCAGAACATATGTTATCCATGGATTGTTTTCGATTTTTTCTTTTTTATAGATCATATTCATGAGGGTAATGTCTGAAAATTGATGTGAGGTAATTTATTGGAATTTATAACATGTTTTCTAAGTGATTTTGGGGGTTATAATGCATTTTAGGGTGAGTGTGGAAAATCCATTATAACTACATAGTTAGATTGAACTGTCTAGTAAATTTTCTATATAACATAAAAAACGATATGGATGACATCATAGAGAAACAAATATGGTTTTTAATGGAATTAAAAAACCATGTTGTCAAACTATGCACAACTATTCATCATTCTAGATTTTTTTATTTCAACCCCTGTTGTTTTCAAATTTTCCCAAAATTGATTCACACTAATTATGGATGAATTTATGGGGGTTATGAGAATTTTTATGTTGAAAGGTTATATTGATTTATTTTTCAATTCTTATCATTATTTTTTTTAATGTTTTTAATGTTATTTTTAGTAAAAATGTAATATTTGGAAAAAAAAATATATAAATGTGATCATGGGTGTTTTTAAAATAATTTTCGGCCTCTTAAAATGGTGTGTTAATGATGTTCTTATTTTCATTATATTGTGTGGAATGTTTTTAAGAGAAAAATATTCGTTATTGTTATAGTTCCAAAATGTAAATTTTTGGGTTTTTAGAATGACTTTTAATTTTCATATGATATTGAAATGATTCCAATTGATTATTCAACAAAGTGTAATTTGGTGACTAATAGAGGATTTTTGGTTTTAATTAAATTGAAATTGTTTTTCCACATGTGAAAGGGAAAAATGAACATGAATTTTAATGTAAATTTGGCAATTTCAAAATATAAAAATTGGGTTTTTATTTTTCCATTACATTTTATTGTCATATAAGATTAATGTTTTGTGATGTTCCCCTTTGTTATAATGGAACTATTTGTTGTAATTTTTAATTCATGGAATAATGATTTCCATGCATTATTTCATTCAGAATTTGCATCCAAGAATTTTCAATAGAGAATATTGACGTCTAATTTTATAGGATGATACATTTTTTTTTTGGATCCCCTAATTTCAGTAAGTGTTTTTGTTATATTTTGGATTCTACCTATACTCTAAATAGATTAGTGGACTGAAAATAAAATTTCTCTTGGATATTATATTTGTTTACATGTATTAATAAGCACCCTCAATTGAAGGGTATTGAGGATTTCTTGAAGTAGTGGGGAGGTAAAATAAGGTTGAGGGACGCCACAATTCTCTCAAGACACCTAAATATTCTTGGGTGGGAGGTTTGGGGAGTCTACTTGATTGACCGAGTCATGATAACTAGAATATGAATGTTCATTCTTAGTTGTATAAGGGAATATCAATGAATTTTTTATATCATTGTTCATTTATTGATTCACCCCATTGGTTGTAAAGTAATAGTAATCTATTGAGTTATGAAACATCATCCAAAAAATTATACTATGGATGTAAATGTATAAAGGAGCTGTTTTTCTCTAGGCTTTGTTCTCCCACAAGAGAAAAAAATTACTCTTCTATAATACTAGTGTTGGTATTTGAGTAATTATTATCACTTATTTTGAAAATAAATAAGAACCTACCTTTTTTCATTTGTGTCTCCATCAGAGTGGTTTTAAGCTATTTTACTAGATAAAGCCTTCGATGTAGTCTAGATTTTTTTTTATTTATTCTTTATGGTTTATTGAATTTAAAGTTTTTAGGGATCTTGATTTCATGATTTTATATAGAGGATATTTCAGGATGGTCTATTTTAGTGTTTTATAGTTTTTATCTTAAAATTTTTAGCATATTTTGTTTTTCTTTGAGAATTATATATCGAATACGGTTCATATTTATTTGATATTGATTAAATTAAAAAAACTCATGGGTCTATTCTCTAATAATTATGATTTTTATTTCATTATATTTTTGATGATGTAAGTACTTTATTATATGTTTCTTAGTTGTGTGATGGTGTCCCACAGCTATGATTCTAGCCTATATATGCGCAACCTCATGATTACTAGTAAGAACCATTGTTATTTATTGTTTTAGATTGATGTGGTTAATGGTCCTTCCATTTTATTATTTCCTTTTATGTGTTCTTTGATGTTTTTAGTTGTTTTTATTATCATAGATATTTTATTTTGGGACTAATGGGTACCATATGTGAATTTTTGTTGTTGGTGATTTGTTTTATCAGATTTTGGAATATCTAATAGTTTTTTTAAATGGTGTTATTTTTTATTGGAGTTTAATACCAATATTTCACCAATTTAGATGAATTCAAAATGGTGTGGAGGCCTATGTAATTTCCCCAATCTCTTATGATTATGGTAATATTATTTTAGTATAGATATTCATAGATATTGTTAGAATTATTAATGATGATTTTTAATGGTTTATATCTTATTTAGGTTATCTATTTCTCTATTCACATTAAACCATTCTTGTGTTTTCTAAGGCTCCAAAACTCATGTTTAAGGGTGATAAGAAACTGGTTCTTCAATTCCTTCTACTAAGAGTGATAAATTTTTATGGAATGAATGTATTATAGTGGGGATAATTATGACATTGTGTTTTTAAATTACCCTTATTATCTTATCCTTTTATTTTTTTTATTTTAGTTCTGGTGTTTTTAAAATACTGGGAATGAAATATGGAATTTTTTGGGCATTATAATTTTTTATTTTAGCACATAAATATTAGAGTAACCATCCGAAAACTATGCAGATATTACTAAATTTGTGATAATGACATTTCTAATAGTCAGTGTATAGTTATCAAATCATGCGATGCTCTCCAAAAAAATTTAGTGAGTTTTTTTTTTGTGTGAATTGTTTGTCTAGAACAAGGATAGGGGTGACCATGCATTAAAATAATTCATGTATGTTTTTTTTCCTTAGTAATGCCTTCATGAGGGATTCAAAATTTACTACACCTTGGATCATAACCATATTATTTTTCTTGGTTATTAAAATTATGATTCTCTAAACCTATCCTCAGAAAAATTAAAACATTAGTCAATCCATTTCCTATCCCACTCCTATTATGCACAGTAAAGATCACTGATGATATTTCTTCATTATTTCCTCCTATATTTAGAACTCTTCTGTTACTTTTGGATGAATTTTATCATGTGCTTTTTTAAATTTATGTACCTTTCTCTCCACCACTCATATTTATTAATTATCTCATAGGTTTTATTCCAACATGGAATCATAATTAACTACACAAAGGGATTCAATGGATAAGGATTATTATATCCCAATTAATGGTTTTTTATGGCTTTAGGAGAGTGATTCCTTACTTGTTTGACTAATCATCATGGAAGTTGAAACATTGAGACATTATTATTAATTAATTAGGTATGTTCCACAATGAGATTTCATTAATTTTAATATCATTAATTGATTAAGGTTTGTAAATTTGTTTTTATCAAATTTTTTGATATGTAAATATTTGTTATGGATTATGAAATGTTTTTTATCTGTTTTATATTCTGTGAATTGTTGTGTTTTGATGAAATTATATTTAATTATTTGTAACCATGTTTTTTACTTTTATAGTAATCTTATTAAATTTCTATTTGTATTTTCTATATCTTTTTATAAAAAATTTCAATTATGATATATTTTTTTAATTTAATTTTGTAAATAAATTTTTAAGAATTTTTTTTAGGGTGAAAGTGGTTTTTTCTTCATAGTTTACAAAATAGATTTCAATTTTTCTTTTAAAATATATCAATGAAGAATTTCTTTCATAGAATATATTTAAAAAAGGATCCATTAACAGTTCATAATGAATTTATTGTATTATTTGATAACCAATTTGATTAAACCTATACTTTTTTCAACCATGATGGGTGGTATATTTTCATGTGATGATTATATGACATGAAAAGGGACTCTTTGTGTGAGGGTGTTAGAGATGAGGTAGATTAATTTGTTTATTCGAATGATTCATGTTTTTAATGTTTGTGGATCAATATTTTATATCCATTATATATTCTCCCTGTAAAGACGATTGACTATGTGGGTTACTTTCTCTCACGCTGCACTAGTTCTGGTTACACAATGATAGTGTTCCTTTTAACATGAAAAGAAAAATGTCTATGAGGGATTACCTTTTTGTGGAAGTATGGGTGGTATTTTAATTTAGATTCTGTATTATTTTAGAAAACAAAATGTAATGTTTCATGTATCATTAACCTATTATTTTTTTTGGACTTTAAGATGTTTAGAGAATGTTAGAGGAGTTTTTGGTAGTGTTTAGAGGGAAATTAAATTGTTACATGTAGTTTACAATGTGAACTTGTGTTCATGATGTGTGAGGTAATTTCTCATCTATGAGGTCGGAAATTCATGGCTTGAAATTCTAGTAGAAAACTCTATGCTCAAAGAATTTCTAACATGAAAGAAATGTTTGTGACATGAATATGATCTATGAAATTTGGTGGATGTTTATTGGAATTCATGGTAGTTAAATTCACATGTGAATTAATATTATGACATAAATTGGAGGAACTCATGAAAATTCATGATATAATAATTTTTTTATAGAATCAAATTTTTTTTGTCCATATTTTCTATAAATTTTTGGGACAACAAATTTTTTTTCATTACAGTGATATTTTCTAAAACCATTTCTGAAATGAAGAAAATTTTGGAAGATAATAATACTCTTTTTCTAATATTTTTTCCTTGGCTTATGAAGGCATCTTTTTTCTGATCTAATGCGTGATTTTCTATTTGATCCCATGTTTTTTCCTAATTATTCCTATATGAAAATATATTAGTGATATTGTATTAGTTCAAGGTGTTTTGGGATATTTTTTATTAGATCCTAGTGTTGTTTAGGTTTATCTGGGGTTTTATTTTGTGGTTCCTATCTTTTAGTCATTTTTCTATGGCTATGTTATGAATGATACTTCTGAAAGTTTCTTTGACATAGTGGATCCTTCATATATTTAATTTTATATCAATATTTGGGGATGGAATCATGCATTTTTATCTTATAGTGATATGGTATTTACAATCATAAAGATAGTAATAAACAAATTTTTAAGTTAAAATTTCAAGGAAAGGGAATAAATCACATGTTTTATTAATTTGATGTCAATTATAATGAGTTTATGCATGGTTGAAGGCCTTAATTAAAATAATAGCTATTGGGGGATTTCATTTTCTTTTATTTGATATAATTTTAGAACCTTGTGCTGTGATTATTTATTATCACCTTGAATTAAATGGATAATCACTTCTATATGGATATATAATTCTGTTCTGGTTGATAATATTTTTTATGATAATACCCTTGAGAAAAAATTAATGAATGTTGATGACTATGAATTTTGAAATTTATTGATTAAGGTAGGTGTTAATTCATTTGTTTGGGATTGTAGTTTTTCCATTTATGGCATAGACGGTTGAGTAGTGATGGTTTTGACAGGCTAGGTAGTGGTACATGTTTAGGAATGATGCAATGGTTGGTTGTAATGGCTTCTGATATTGGCTATTTTGTGGTGGTTCTGATGAGATGTGGTAGGTGTAATGAGATGTTGATGTGACACATAGATCTATTCATTTTAGATGGAATTTTAGTTTCTGTTTATAAGATGCTGATATAGTATCCAAATATGGATCGAATAATTGTAAAAAATGGAATTGAAAAGGAATGGGTTTAAAATTCAAGTTAACTATTGAAATAAAATTAGTTGTTTTTTATTGATTTAGTTCAATGTAAAAAGAAATGGGATTAATAATGGTAATAATTTTTAATTTAAAATATCTTGTAATGTCTTAACATAAAATAAAATGATTATTGCGTCTGGTTTTTTAATTTTGTATCGATCTTGTGGGGTTATGCATTAGAGGTGGTAGTGAAGTTTCAGAGTTTTGGTGGCTTTGTGGTGATTTTGTGATCTGGGATGAAACACTTATTCTTAACTCGTAGGTTTGGATTATTTTTAATGACCATGAACATAGAATCCCAGAGCATGTGTCTTAATTTATTACATTCTCATGATTATAAGGAATAACATCTAGAAGCACTTGAATGATTAACAAATTTGGAAAATTATATTTCATATATGTTACCCATTTTATATTGGTAATATAAAATAAAACATAATACATAACAAAAACTAACAAATCACATCCTTTAGAACTCATTCAATGATCTCTTCATCATTACCTGAGGAAAGGAAATAGAATAAGTGTGAGCTCAAATTACCAATAACGGTTAAGTATAGTGGAATATATACTGAATCAATAATGAATAATCAATGTGGAAATTTAAAAAAATGAACACACATTCCATCTTAATAACATTTTAAGGCATAATAAATACCGAAAGGTAAATAAATGAACACACAATTCATTTAATAAAATATCTAAGAATGTAATGCATCCATGTGTTTTTTTGAAGTAAAAAACTCATGGATAATAATTATAAAATAAAATATAATTCAATAAATTCTTAATTTTCAGATGTCATGTTTTTCAGGAATAATGAATCTTTATTATCAAAATCTATTCTGAAGATATTTCAAAAGTACTATGTAAAAAACATATGATTTATCCAAATGATTCATCTCATGAGACAACTAATCCATCAAAGGGGTAACATTAACTTGGACCCACTCATGTGTTCAATTCCAAATCATTCCTCAAATATCGAATAATTGGTTTAATAATGTGCCTTGTCATCAAATATTCATAATGAGTCAATAATTTTTATTTGTCAATATTTCCATAATTAATAAAATAAATTTCAAATTCAACACCATATGTAAAAATGGAATAAATTTTATGAAATAATAATATCCATAAAAAATAATATTGAGATTTAAGAAAAATTTATTATACAATAAAAATTATCATTAAGACAAGATTATTTCAAGAGAAAGTTAAAAATCACAAAAGAATGTGATGTTACCAAGAAAAAATTTACCACTAGGTAATTTTCCTGTAAAACTCACAATAAAATATAATTAATAGGGAAACATAAAATACCATGATTTATGTGTGAATCATTATATTAAATGAAAAGGGGGTAGAATATATACCATATTAATTTAAATTGGATCATAATTGCAAATAATACTCAATGGAAAGTAAATTTTGATGAAATCCCTTACCTTATGCCTTATTTTGGTTGAACACTCTTTGACATCATATAAAATTGTTTTACACATTTTATTAACTTATACCAAAATCATGTTAATATTTATAAATACATATTTTTCATATTATTTATACACATAGAATATTTATTATTTCACCTATCTCTATTTTGATACTATTACATGAGGTTATATTCTCCTTATATAACAACCATAAACCCTCACATATAGTTGTCATCCTCTAGTGTACAAGGTATCACACATTAGGCCATGAGACTCATCGACTCGGGGCACCATTTCAGTGGATCTTGGGTTGAGATGTTACACTGGGATTATGTTGATTCTTGAGTTATAAAAAGGTGGTGATCTTTTATGAGTATTGTAAGTTACATTCCCACAATTATAATAATTCCACTAATGACTTTTAGTTGGTAAGGGTTTTGTTTTCGATGATGTTTTAGTGGAATTATATCTTTATAAAACACATTTTTCTCATCATATATCTTAAGATATTTATGGTATTATTTTTAATATCATGATATGAATAAGATAAAATGGGGTTTGAGGGATATTATAAATGTATTTGACTATGATACATCATAAACCATGAGAAAGTGGAATGTTTCTATTGATGCATTAATTCAGGTATCCCAATGAGTTATCATTTGGAAGACTTCGAATGTATAGAAAGGGATGGTAGAGATTTTAATGATTCATGTACTGTTCAGTATAGTAATGGATGTGTTTTTCATTATCAATTAATCATGAAGTTCTTCCAAATGCAGTAGGTTTAGTAATCCAATTTATTAAACTTATAGTTAGAGGTGATGTGTGACTCTATTTGATATAATGATTCTCTAAGGGGATAGATAGAGGATGTTTATAATGATGAGTTGTTTTAGTGGAGGATGTTATATTATTATTAATGAATAATGGAGTGCTCTATATTTTTCATATCTCAAATTTAGTGGTATATCCCAATATGTGTAAATTGTACAGTTTCGTGAGGTGGAATATTTGGTTTTCTTGAATGAAATGGTCTGTGGAATAATTTATAGAGAAGTTTTTGTTTTTTATTTATATAGAATATTAATACCATATTCCTCAATGTTTTCTTCTTCTATTTGATGTTCTTAAGTGTAAATGGAGTGACATATTAATGTATTTCATCTTTGGGTTAACCTAGGATTCAGGATGTTGAATTATAGTTTTGGTGATTATGGGATGGCTAACAACGTTAGATCACTTTATGGAAATCCAATAATCAAGCATTGTACATGTTATGGAAATGTGTTATATTGATGATGTGGTTAAGATTAATGTGTTATATATGAAAATCATCTCTGATAAATATCAATATTTTAACACTTGAGTTTGGGGAAAATTAAAACTTGATTTTTCTACTCTATTTTACATAATCAGTGCATTCTACCCTTTGACATATAGAATGATGGAGAGAACCATCTAGTCATTAGAGGACATGTAGTAGTCTAATTCCTTTGACCATGATTTATTTAAGTCAAATAACTACCCTTGTTTGAGTTCTTATATAATAATACATACCACTAATCCCTTGGCATAACTCCATTTAAGGTGTCCCACAGAAAATTATTTCATTAACCTTTGACCAGGATAGTGGTCTGGGAGTCAAAAATTCATGGACATATATGGGTTAGAGAGTTACCTAGAAGATCCAAATGGTCAGAGAGAGGATGAGGGTGGGATATGTCCATTAGAATTCCAAATATGTTCACAGTTAGTGGACACAAGATTTTTATGATGGTGACCAAGTCTTCTTAGTGATCTCTTCTCAATGGAGGCAACAGAAGACTGTAAATGAAGTAAGAATTTTCCATAATTCAAAAAAAATCATGGTGTTAGAGTATGTTTTTATGGAAGCGTATTTTTTATGGCTTCCACTGTGGATATAAATGAATAATATTGTTTTATATGTCTCTTATCTTTATCATTATCAATGAGATGACTCCCACATCATTGAATATAGAGGGCTGGATACCAAGGGCAATGCAACATTCATGAAATGGATAGTAGAGATCCTGAATGATCATAAGCTGACATTTCATAAAGAAAACATCCCCTTGGATCATGTGTTTTAAAGGAATGGTTTTTTGGAGGAATGTACTTGGAAATGTCAGATGTAGATGAATTCAATTTACCCAGATTTGTTTTGGGTTTTACTTATTATATTATATGTGTTGATGTTAGGTTTGAATCATTTTATTTTATGAGATTTTATTTCTCCTTAATAATTTATGTGTGTTTATAAATCCATATATAAAGAGTGTGTGTCCCCTTCCTACTCAATATTTGTTATATTATATATTATTTTAAAACAGTTTGGCTGGTTTTTCATTGCCGAAATAAGAACATATCTTCATTGAAAAGGTGGAATACCTTCATTTATATATATGTGACCATATTAGAGGGTGGTTATATTAATTTTTATCCATGGATAATAAAATGTTTTAATGTTTCTTAAAGGTGGTGACTTCCCATAGGTGTAAAATGATGTGGTGAATTTATTTTGGGGGATATTTTGTGGTCATTTTCTACTTTCCTTGGTATATTTAGTTGGTGGTAGTGTTTATTATGTTATGGGATCAATGAGAAATATCCCAAGCGATAGTTTTTAGACTCTTCCATTTACTTTATGAGTTAGTTTTTTATTCTCAAGGATGATAATAATTTAAGTGGTATTTAACATAACTACCTATTCCTTCTTATTTCATTATGTTTTTTAGGAGTTTGAGATGTTCATATGTGGCTGATGGAGGATTTGGTAGAGTTTGTTTTTGAAGTTATTTGATATGTTTTTCACATTTTTAACATATGTTTACAATATAAGATCTTGTTTCATGAATGGGAGGATAGGGATTCATGAAATGATGTTCTGGATGAATGTTCAATGGAAATAGAGAACATGTTATTGATGAATTGTTCATGGTGTGAACAAGAACCAAGAATTCAGTGGATGATCATCAGGATTAGTTTTTGAGAAATTCATGATCTGAATTAGAGGACCTTATAAAGATTAATTTCATGAATATGTGTTTCTTATTTTGAATTTCTCAAAGACAGATTATATATAACATTTGGAGATCACATGAATTATTACATTCTTCTCTATGATATCTTGAACATTAAGTGAACCATCCGTGATTTTTAGAGAGCCTTTATCATATTTTCCCTAGATTTTATCCTTGGATTTTGGACAATTGATTTTGTAAATTGAAGGTAGTTTCTCTTCTTTGATCCCACCTTTTCCCCTTGTTCTTCCTTCTAGAGAGTACAATGTTGACGTTGTTTCGATTAAGGGTGTTTATGTCATATGTTTTAATAACCCCTTGGCGTTGTTTTGTTTAATCTAGATTTTACTTATGTATTTTTATTCTTCTAATTGTTTCACTATTTTTTCAATAATTGTGGTGTTCTAGAAATATTTTTTTTAGTAGGGAATCCTTCAACTTTCCTCATTTATATTCTATTTTCTCAGATGGGGGTCATGATTTTTAATTTACGTGGGAGATGGTATGCACCATAATAAGTTATATAAAATAAGATTAATTTAAATTAAAGTAGGATGGAATTAAATTCCATGTTCATCATATTGGATGTTATTATTATTTATTTTATTCCTTCTTGATAACCTTTTTGAAAATATTGTAATTTTGGAGCATTCTTTGTATTGTATTTGAAATGATTATGGAACCTTATAGTGTTATTGTTTGATATCACCATTAATGAAATGTTTAATCACGTGTATTTTTTTAGATAAATGGGTTCCCATTGAAAATATTGGTTTGTATGAGAATTAACTTCAACATAAACTAATGAATTCACATGAACCTACATAGAAAAATATATGTATTCATGATGTGTTTCATGATGTGGTTTTCCTTTTTATTTGTTCCTTATATTGTATGGGTTATTTTCTAGTGATATAGGTGATAAGAAATGATGTGATACGTGATGGTAAATGATATTATTATTGAATTAAATAGAATGTTATGTGGGCTATTATGTGGTGATTGAGATGGTATGTTCCAGTTGTGAAGAGATGTGTCTATGACATGGGGCCTTATTGATATGATATAGATGGGTTATTTTTTTTTTTTTGAGATGTTGAGTAAGTTTCTCTATTATGTTGGAACAAAGGTTAAAAATGAAACTGACATGGAATGGGTTGGAAAGGCTAATAAACATCAG
The DNA here is from genome assembly GCA_963277665.1 of Viscum album. Lineage (NCBI taxonomy): Eukaryota > Viridiplantae > Streptophyta > Magnoliopsida > Santalales > Viscaceae > Viscum > Viscum album. The sequence continues at coordinate 1,294,928,535 of OY728142.1, read as the reverse complement.
AAATAATATAGGAATTGTGGTTAATGTAGTTTGTAAATTGTGAAAGATCATAGGCTAAATAATTATAATGGTTTTTAATATTATAAATATATAAAAGGATTAAATTGAAAATTATAGTATAAATATGGCTTATGGATTTTGGATTATGGATTTCTCATGCAGTGTTATGCATTATGTATGAAATTGAAAGTAGTGGAGGTTGTGGGGAATTATAGGGATGTTGTTTGTTATGATAGTACTATTATTTTAAATATTTATTATAGGCCAGTGTGTATGAGTATAATATATATAATATTGATTTTGATTTCTATAAACACCTCATATGGATCATACACTATATGAAAATAAACAAATATATTTGGTGTGTCTTTACCTATATCTAGATTATGATTATGGATGTGTTTTTACCCCCTCTTCTACACACTCACTTCATGGTGAGTTTGATATGCCCAAGATGTGATATCTTGATGTAAAAAAGTGAACTATTATGGATGTTTGACTACTTGTTGAGGTTGATCATTATGTGTCTTATTTATAGTAGGAAGAGGTAATAGGGTTTATTTTCGACATGTTTCTAATTCCCTACTTATCTGGATATACCGTTGTGATTGAGATGTGATGTGATTGACTGGGTATCCTTATGAAAGATGTGATGTTATGGCCCATGTGTCTTCAATTGAGTAAAAATGTGGTACCCAAGTTTCTTTGGGTAGGATTTTATTGCTAGTTGCGTATGGGATTTATGACATGATGTGGTTTCCCATGTGTCTTTTAGTAAGATTTCATGGGAGAGATATGAGTGCTTGTATGTACGGAGTTGTGTTGTGAGAGTGTAAATTAGTCGAAGAGTGGTTCACGACACCCACATTATCGATATTATTAATATTATTTCACTACACATGGATGATTTATTTGGTTAGCATGACATGGTAGATATCATATTGGTTCGTTTACCTCCATATATTCTGTTGGTTCTAATTTTTGGTCACATGTTCATTAATATGATACATTCACATTCCATGAGAGCCTTTATGTATGGGCCAAAATATTATGCATTTTACGATCACACCACATATTAACAAATTATTTTTCATTCTTCCAATAAGACATTTTAGATTGAGATAGACATTACTAGCTATATTTTTGGAGCTTTTATTGGGTCCCTACTATAGGACTGTTTCTTTTTGTGTTTATTTGAATACCCTTTTTTACATTTTTCATGCATTTTGAGATTGTTTTGGTTCCTTTATTTTATATTATGTCATGGATTTTATTTGTGATTCATTTATTATATCTACTGGTAGTACATTATATATTGGGTAATGCCACCCATAATTGAAATATTATACATTTGGTGTGTTTCACCAAATCAGGTCTTACTAGATGTAGGACTCGAGGGTTCATTATCACTCTTCCTTCATTAACAACCGCAGAAGGGTTCCTTTAGCGGTATGTGGTCATGACACAACATATGATGGAATTGTGGAATTTTTGTGTTGTGTTTTAAGGACCACATCACTATTGATCATGTTGTGTTTCCCAAAACGTTAAATATTATTAGGTAGCCTCACATAGGAGATTCTCATCCCATTATTTTATTCCCCAGCGATTATTTTTATAAGAAAATTTATTTTCTTGATTACTTTTATATCACTTCATGATCAAGAGGTTATTATATGATTGTTTCCTTCTATTAGTGGGTGATTATTATTTTCAAATGATTTAAAAAGTTTGTTTTGAATATATATTTCATTAATAATGAAATATTTTCAATATATTCAGGAAATTATTTTGAAATGGGGTGATAATGATGGATTTCTGGTACTTAAAATTAAAATATAATTGTATTAAATTTAAATGAAAACTCGATTTGGGTTTATTGATTATGAATTTAGATTTTTTTATGAATTAGAAAAATGAATACCCTATTTTTTATATTATTATTTTAAAATAGGCATTTTGGACATACTTATGTAATGTAATTTCATAGTCTTATAGTTGGAAACCTATTAGGCTATATAGAACATTTCAATATAAATTTTTAGTTTAATGGCTTACTTCTATGTAATATTTAATCAATTGGGTCGACAGTGGGGTGTTGGGATTAGGATAACAAGGTAGGGGTTATATAGAGCTGGACTTTTGGTTCTGATTTCATATTAGTTGTGTATCAACCATTAAATCCATTCATTTATATTCATTATAGTTATTTATTATAACTAGTAATTTTATGTTATATTTAATCTTATTTTCATTATGATTAATTACTTTATTAATTTTTTTGAATCACATTCATGGATCATTTCTAGTTCAGATTATCAATTTTTTTCTTATTTTCATTTATCATAGACATCAAAAGTATGGGGTTCTATGGATGATTTTTTTGTAACATTTTGTGGTCTATGAGTTTTTTTTTTGAAATTATTCTCTTTGTGATTCCTTTGATTCCTTGGAAATAATTTCGTACCCATAGGGATTATAAATAACCATTAGGCCAATGACAGGCTAAGTTGGGTATTGGATTAGCTGGTATTTTAAGACAGTTTAATACAAGTCATATTTTACCATAAGTTCATGGTATAGTTCTTGGTTTATGAGAATTTCCCTTTCTCATCTGGTAAGTGTCTTGTTTGATTGTATTAAGGGTTATTGAATCACAAGAGATATCTAAATAAAAGGGCCTCAATAGTTCCTTCTCATTTGGAACCATAGTTTTTTTATGGGAAATTTAGGATGGTTTTTTTATTCATTCCATGATTGGTTTTAGTGAGTTTTTATGTGAGATTATAATATTTTAATCCATAAAAAGATTTGAAATTAAATTTAGGGTCATCCATTTTTTTGAAATTTATTGAATAATTAGACCATCACGGTTATATTTAATAGTTTGGGAAACCAAATAGAGAAAAAAATGATTTTTAGTGAGCCACTAATCATGGATCATTGTTGGTACAAGATTGACCAAGCATTGGGATGAAACATGAATTACTCTATATTGATCATAGTTTTATTATTTATACACTTCATGGTTTTGTATTAATCCCAATTTTGTTCCCACATATTGAGGTTCAGTTCATATGATATTTTATATCATTTTAATATTGTTGAATTTGATTTTGTTCAATGTTCCTTATTACGATATGAATATGTGTACTATTTTAGAAGGTTATTGGAGTGAAATTTGGGTATTTTATTGAAATATTTGACCTTCAAAAAGGTATGTTGGATGATTTAAATGGATTTCATTATTTCTTATAATTGTGTGATAAGGAAGTGTTTTATTTTATTATGTTGTTTGGAAAGAGTATTTGAAAACCCATGTGGTTATTGGGATAATTTTTTTTAAAAAAAATATTTATTTTAATGAATGAATTTTAATTTTAATAAGATTGTGAAATATGATTATTATTTTTTATAGTGTATACAGACATATTAGAATATGAGTTTTGTTTTAATCAATTGGGGTATATTGTTTTCTTATTGTTCTCTAGGGAAAGTATGATATATTTTAAATTAATATTGGTGATTCTAGAAAAGAAAAAAGAGTTTATTTTTGTGTTAATGATGTATCAGATTTCATTATATACAGGTTTTGTGATGTTTCCCAAATTTGTATTGTGATTGTTTAATTTACATTAAATGGAATGAATAAATAGTATCCATGTCTTCTGTTAAGTAAAATATGCCTCTGTGAAGGGTCAATAAGAAGCATAAAAAGACATTTTTTTAGGATTATCCACATCAATGATCTTCTCAACACATGGGTTGTATTCCATCCATTCTAAATTCTACCCAGACTCTAAATTGAGTAGTGGGAATGGAATTTTTCTTACTTCTAGACCCAATATCTGTGTTAAAGAATAATTATACTCATACCATTTGTATAGATAATGGTTTGGATGAAGTGGAATGGAGGTTAAATTGAGTTTAGTGACTCCATAATTGTCAGGAGATTCTTAAATCTATAATGGTAGGGGGTATAAAGAGTCAAGTAATTATACTAAATTGGTAGTTTTTAGTAGATGATGGTTCCTTCTAAATTCTGTAAGTGTATGTCTTTTGAGCCTAGTAATCAAGTCTCTACATAGGGGTTCTTAATTTTGAACATGAATGAATAAGAATAACTTAATCCTTTGACCACTAAATAAGATATGTCCATGCTAGAAGTAAATATAGGTAGTATTTAGTATTATTTAGGACTCATTTTAACTTAGTAGAATAAATAAACTCTTGTGTGATTTCAATGTGGGGTATATTAAACAATGGTCCCTTATATTGGAATGTTCAATAAAGACACTTGTATTATTTCCATTTGGGTCACCTTCTATGGATTTATAAGATTATTTATTGGAAGATATTTCAATATTATATTGTTATGGGTAATATTTATAATTTATGGTTCCTCGTCATTAAGGTTATCTTATAGGTATTTTCTTGTGGAATGATATTGAGGTGGATAATTATTATGTTCCCCTAGGGTGTCTCATTGATTTTTTTGAGAAATTGTTATTTGATTATAGTTTTATCTTTGTTTTAGGAAAATAATGTTATTTTTGTAGTTTATATGTCGATGTGATAATATGGTAAACCCTAGGGTGCATGATCGGTTAACTAGGTTACCTATTACTTTATATGGTTGATCATATGGGTGATAGATTTATGGTAGTTTCATCATGTAATGGTATCCCATTTAATTTATTCTATAAAATTTATGTGGGGCATCATGAAACTAGGTAGAAGGCCATAATATATATTATTGTATTTGGATGTTAATGATGACCTTTTCCATTTTGAATTAGATTATTTTGATGTGTCAATTTAGGGACTTGGGTGCATTGGTTCTCATATAAAATTTCTATAAGAACCCAATCTTATTAATTAAATAATCTACAATATTTAGACTACAATTAAATTTCTATAATTACCAATGATCATTTCTGTGTAGATTTTTGATAATTAGGTTATAACTATTACATAAAAAACCCATATATTATATAATTGATACTTCTAAAAATATATATTTTTCATAAAACATAAAAATTTTAAAATGATTCACATATTTTCTCATGTTAAATCTTCATTAATTTAAACATGAATTCTTATATTTTTTCTAAATAATAATTATACCATATAAAAAACAATTAAATATGTGGAATGAGAAAAAAAGAATATTTGGATACATTAAAGATAGAAATATGTTAATCTAGTGAATACATGAAAACTCTTAATTCTTTTACATTTATAACAATATTATATGAGAATAATAAATAAATCAAAACAACATGATAAATCCAAACTTCATTATCATTTTAAAATATTAACACCCATAAAAGGAAAATAGAATCCATTTTAGGAAATTTAGAGTGTTATATTCATATCTTGTGTCAGAAATATTTAGAGCCTAATTAAATCCATTGGAGAAACACTCCCATTTGAATTATTTATAATTTTTAATTAAAACATGGAACGTTACTAAAATAATTGGAGATCTATATCATACTCCCCAATATTATATGCTATATTGTGCCCACTAATCTACTGAGATGTATCATTCTAACTCATCATATAAGTTATATCATGATTATAGGTCATGTATGTTTTATAAGGATCACTAATCATATATGCTAAATTGATCTCACCTGTAATGATTTATAATTATAAAATATCATATCATAATAACTAATTTTATTTCACTTTTTCTACTTAAAACCCATGAAAATTTCTGTTTAGTTAATACACAATACACTTTCAGATGTTGAAATATACTTTTCTTTTAAAACCCCATATTCAAAAAAAAACCAAAAGACATTTAATTTGCTATTTTGTTTAAAGATAACATGGATGAATATAAATGAATAATAACATAAAATTATGATTTCATAGGTGGGAAATCCATTGACCCTATATAGATTAAAATACAATGTTCCTTTAAACTTTTGTGAAGAATATTAAATCATTATAAACAAAATATGTATCATTATTCATTTTAGAAACCATTTAATGAAATTAAAAGGTGACATAAAATTTTAATTATAATTAATTTATACCCATACATCCATAAAATACTCTAAATAATATGTACATGGAAGAACAAAAAATTTGAAATTAATTATTTAAAATATTTAAACTGAGGATTTAAGAAAACTTTTCTCTTACATTTATTCTGTCACATCATATATGTTACTTATCATCCTAAATATTAGACATAAAATAATTATATACATACATTTAAACCTTTTTAATTTTAATTAATACTATTATTTTTTTATTAGATTGTTTTATATTATTACCTAATAAATTAAGATCTTAGAGGTTGATTTCTTGATATTCGACTCATATGCCAAAAATGACTTTTGTATGTGGACTATTGTCAAATAATTGAATTTTACATCATCCCAAGAATAATAATCATATCATAATTAAGAATTATATTAATATATTAAACTTTTTAAAACAATAATGAATGATGGTTATTAAAATGAACTATGCTGCAATCATAGAGATGGTAGGTCTTACGTATGCATGAGTAACATTTCCATTTGCAATGATCACGGTGGAATGAATATGAGTGTTAGTTTATCTCTTTAAAAAATTTATTATATAAAAAATTTCATTTATACTCTTAAAAATCTATAAATATATATATCTTCCTTTTTAGGGGATGATGAAGAAGTAACTATAACGCTTCGTGGGGGTGGTACCCACATATATATATATATATATGAAAAGTGATATCATTTTTTCAATTTATAGAAATGTTTGACTTTAGATGATATATTATATTTAAAAAATGATACAAATTTCATTATAATTATATATATAATTTAAATCCATCATTACAACTTTCCATTAGAGTTATTGATGGGAAATGAATTACAACGGTGCATGAGATGGTAGTCTACCATATACAAGCATGATAATTTCTTTTCTCATTTAATGAAATAATATATTGATATAGAATTTAATATTAATTTAATAAATTATAATTATATTGAAGATAATAATCTCAGTATTAATGAATGGATAAATGATATTTCATGGAGGTAGAAGAAGAAATAAATTTAAAATACTTGGTTAAGAGCTATACCTCTTCTTGAGATAACCTCTTTTGGTTTAAAAACTCCTTCCTATGATGGTTTTGTAATAAAAAAAAGGACACTTGGTCAAGGGGATTTAATTTGGGTATATAAACTTTAAGGTATTTTCTAAACCAGAGTGCTCAAATGTTTTTAAAAATAGAGTAGTGGAGGTAAAAATTTATAAATGAGTGGATAGACACTCTCAAAATTTCATAAATTATTAATCCAATATAAATTTATTATCAATGAATTTTTTTTGAAAATAATATATTTATAATATGATATGATTAAAGGTATAAATCCTCTTGTCAAATAACATTTGAACAAGTTTAGATGATGTTTTCACTATTATCACTTTTTTTAAACAACTGTCAACCCTTTTCGGAAATACTATGATATCAATGTCTTTTTTATACATTGTGGTCGGGAAAGTTAATTTAAAAATAATGTTACCAATAAATGGACCATGGTATATATCTCCAACCATATTAAATTCACATTGATGAATATATATTTTTAGAAACATAAAATTATTTAATTAAATAATGTTTATTTTAAAATAACTTTGTTATCAATTTTGGAATAATTAATTTAATTCCTCTTAGAAAAAAACATGGCTATAATGAAATTGGAATTAAATAAATAAAACATACTTAATATTTTAATTACATTGGAATTTTTTTTCTCTATTACTCACCAAAAAATATTTGTTTTATATTTTTCCAAATTACTTCCTCCATTTTTCTAATTCTTGAATAAGAAAATTATTGGTGTTATGTAATAATTTTAGGTATTTATTTCAACACTTAAAATTAAACATAAATTACCAGGTTAAAAATAATTGACATCTAAATTTTCCATTTGTAACTAAAAATCTTCTCCTTTTATCTATATAACATAACATTGTATATTTTTAAACAAAGAGAGTGGAATTCCATTTTTATTATTTATTTATAATTATATGAAGGTCATTATCAATGAAAATTGGAAAGAAATTTACACAGTTTTGAAAATTTCTTGGAGAAGTTGGACTAAAACCTACTTAATAAATTAAATAAATATGTTACTGATATTTTTATGAATTATCACATTATTTTTAACCTTAATTACATAATTTACCCTTACCAAAGTAAAAAATATTTATTATGGTTTTTATTAATAATACAAAAAAATAATAATATCCTATATAAAAAACTTATACATTTAATTCCTAATACGGGATCTATTTTTTAATATTAAATTATGTGGAGTGGTAGAATTTAACTTAAAATAAGACCTACAAAACTAGATGATAAAACAAATTTTATAAAAACTCCATGTTAAGTATATGAATGATTTTATAAAAACTTGTAAAATAAATTATTCCCAATAGATCATAATTATGTTATTTTTAATCAAAAGTAAATAATTAAACATTAAAACTAATCTTAGAAATAATTTTTATTTATAAATACTTAAAAATATCATTATGTTTACAATAAAAACTATAATTTTCACTTTTCATTAAAAATTAATCTTTCGAGTAAATAAAAAAAATTGTCCCTAATATAATTTTAATATAATTTTTTATAAAATTAAACTATTTATGTCTTATTAAAATTATAATATAATGGTGTAAAGTTGTTTCATAAATCAATATAACATATGTAAACAAATATATTTATAATAAAACCATTTCTATTTTGAATGGAAATTTTTTAATGTTAGTATGGTCAATAAATATTGATAAAATATAAATAATTAATATTAATAAGTTAATAAAATGATTTATTCATGCATTACCTAGGTTTATGAATTCTATCCCCATTTTGGAAATTCCTTCCGAATATATTTATTCCATTCTTGAACATGTGGGGATATATTTCTACCATATCATTTTATGATTATTGTGTTTCTTCTTCAACAATATGATTCTTCTAAAAAACTACAACTTGATGAATTCCCTTTTCCATTATACTTTCTCTATGTTGTCATGAATATGTACTATTTGTTCCTCATAGGAATGTTTTTATTCGAAAAAAACTACATCAAGAATAAAAACATGAGTGGAACCAGACATATATTTTCCTAATAATAAATCATGAAATTTATCATGTATATAAGAAAAACTCAAATGAATTGTAACATGATAGTCAAATAACCTATCTTTTATAAGGATTTTATATGGTCCTAAAAGGACCTAGCTTTTATCAAATGTACAACACATTTTTTTCTATTTAAATATGTTTTTTCTCTTGGTAACTTTGACATAAGAAAGGTTCAAGGAGTGTTCAGGGATTTCTCGAAGCCTAGAACATTAAGAATTGATAAAATAAAGTGAGTTGTATGGTTATCACATAGTTAGTACAAAACATGAATGCTAACCATGCGAGAAACTTAGTGTACTTATGGAGGTCACACAGCTGGTATTTAGATATGCGAGCCTAGACACACCCCCGTATTGGTTGAAGATGGGTATCGGATAGTTCCGTGCACATAGCTTATAGACGGTTAGGCAAACCATGTGCCATGCCTATGTGGGGGTCTCATCATAGGAAATGGTATGGAATATGGTTAATAAATGGTTTGGTCAACAATATATCTAAACCAAACAACCTATATTTTTCTTGGTAAATGAAAATTTTCCCATTATGAATATAAACACTCACCCTTTTATTTCTTTCTATCATTTCCAACAGATATGACCTCCATAATCTCCTGTGAGTTATCATAAATCCTAACCTAGTGTGGTTGATAACTACTCCACATGGAATCCAAATCATGTGTAGTCAGAATCATTTGATAAATAGATGTAATGCTTGAATCCTATTCCTTCTGTTCAATGTTTCTATCTCATCTATCTCACTATTTTGGTCAATGATCTTACACCGTTTTTTCAGAGTATTGGGTTATTCTTCATTTTTATTCTGATCAATTTAAATTATTAAATCGATATTATACATGGATTCATCAAATACCATAAGGAATGATTTATAGTTGTTTCCCTCATTTTTATGTTATTTTAATAGCTTTATCTTTATGTCTTATGCTGGACATTTCCTCACTTCAACAGAAATTATATTCTTAATTAATTAATAATTATAGACACTATGTTATACTCTTATAAACCCTTGAAACATGTTAAGAGGATCTCAAACTCAATTATAGCTACCCATTTTGGTGTGATGGGTGAAATACCTCTTTATATAAAATTATTTAAATGGACCAAACACCTTATAATTGTTCGAATGTTTTTGTAAATTAAATTTATATCCATTATATAAATGTTAAATATGCCAAAACTCCCTCTAAGTGTTTGTCTTGACCTTGAATATAAATTTCAATGACATGATTAATTAAATTTCTTGTTCATATATAATTTTATTTTTTTGAAATTTAATGCCTCATGTTATATCTATATAAATATGGAATGTGTGAATTGTGAAACCCTTGGTCATATTTGGTTCAATGAATAAATTTATTATGATATGATTCATCAGTTATAATTATTATGATTATTCCATTTATATTGGTTGTGGAATGATGGATAATGAACTTTTTGAGCACAATCATTCACTCTCTCATATATTGGGTGTTGATAAAGGCATATTTTGGTATTTTAATTCAATTTGGGTGATGGTCATTATGTAATACAATCCTTTTCTCGGGTTTTGGGCATAACGTCTCACCCTACCTATCGTGATTTTGGAACATGTTGTATCATATTACTTATCAGATTCAGGGCATGTTCCCCTTTCATGAGCCTATATCTCTATATACTTGTTATGGATTCTTGAATTATGCACCATGTCTAGCCCGCACCTAGTATCTAGGTATATTCCTACTTAAATCCTCGCATAATTAGTGAATATAGTTGGATACCATATATAACTATACTTTATATATTATTACTATATAAAGGTATGGTTACTGATCAGACACTTTCACCAGCCTATGCTAAAGCATGTAGTGCCTTCAAGGTGTGCTGTAGGAACCTTACCCGCCTAGTATTTATTTATTGTTTATTCTTGAGTATACATATACCTTCACACTAATGTTGATATGTACATAAGTTTGAATTTTTCTAAACACCATTGGTTGTGGCATAATGAGATTTTATCTCATACCCCACTCGAGCCGCATTTTCTACCCATGTAGATTACTTATATATAGGTATGGATAATGGACTACTATATATTTCCAATGCATTTTAAAAATTGTATAGAGACTGAGAGTAGAGGACGAGGCATATACTCATGATTCTTGTAGAGTGGTCTTTTTTCTATTTTGTAATTTTGTATATCATGTTGTATATGCCTTCCCCCTATTTACATTTTGTGTATTAGCATTCCATGAATTCATCATGAATATAACTCAGACAATTGGATTTAGACATTATTATAGTTACATGGTTATTTAACTTATGTATTTTTTCTATAACTATTATTATTCATCCTCTATGGTGGGTTATTGGTCCTATTTTTATAGAATCTGTTTCCACTATATTGTTGGTGATTCATATGCTTCTGCTATTTCAGTTTACATAATTAATCCATTATTTCATATGATAATATTCTATAGTCTCCCCATTGTACCACCTTAGACCATCACCTCTATTCGGTAGCCTCTGGAATATAGTGATGTGTGTTTGACGCTAGGAGACCCACCAGCTCAGGGCACGGGTTAAGTGGATCCCATGTTGGGATGTTACAATGTGGTGTCATTAGTTTTTATTCTCCATTGACTTAGTATTTTGGAATTTCTTAATGATCATGTTCTTTGTAGTATCTAACCCAAGCATAGTGGAAACCCAAATGACATGGGATGGGTTGTTGTTGTTATTTATTATGCATGTTATTGTTGATGTGACCACACTATTGGGTGAAACACATGTCATATTATGTGATTATTATTGGTGTTATTTTTTTGAGAATCCTTTTTCCATTTCCTAAGGAAATTAGGGTGTTCATAAAATTAATCATTATAGGTACTTCAGGACCCATACACGATGCATTTTTTCATGTCACAGTTGCTTTTATCATGAACTTGTTTGTTTCATATAGTTAGAGACTGAATTATTATTGGAAATGTGATCATGATTCATAAAATATTGAGGTAACATTTTTGATAATTATAGTGTCCACCTTAAACAAACAATATTTTTTTCATAGGTTAAAGAAGACACCTCAAGTAGTCAGTCATGGCCCATTGATTCACGGATCCTTGGTTTCATGGGCTGGAACGTGTTATGGTATGTAATATGTGGATGCCATATTTTAGTTCATGAGGTGTATGAACCATAACAAGTAAAAAATTTGGATCTATCTAATTCATCAATTTAAATATATTTATATACGTAAATGAGTATAAATTTAAAATTAATATAAATTTTAGAATGAAATTCTTATCTTATATGTTTGATAAGAGACCTTACCCCTAACTCGGTCATAGTGGTGGGTATTTTGGTGTTTCTATTATATTATTATGGAAAATTATAGTATTTACTTTTTTACATAGGACTATATTTTGCAGTTGGAATATAGATTTGATCTTTTCATAGGAGGTTTATGAACATATCCAAGTGATTTATCTATGATATTTTAACTATTGGTTTCTATTCAGAGTAATGTGTTGGAATTATAGAGACATGAAACCATGACATCCCAATGTTGTACTCCCTGAAGGAAGAGAATACTATAAACCATTGTTGGTGGGACCTAGAAAACCAATAATTCTTTCTATAGTGCCACATGTAACACCACATTTTATTCTTTTTATGGGAATCAATGCCATGATTTGAGAATTATTTTCTGAATGATGAAAAATATGAAAGGTTTCACTCAACCTTCCCCGACTATAGAAGAGTTGAATCTAGAGATACAACTATAGAATCATCCCTCCTTTTTGGGGGATGAAGGACTATGCACAAAAGATTTCTTGATGGAGGCTATGATTTCAATCATTATGAATCTAGATACACCTCAAGAAGAATGGTTCAAACTCATTTCTTATATTCAACATGATTCTTCCAAGCAGTGGGGGTTGTTATTACTTAAGAAGATTGAAACCGAGATATATTATGGGAATATTTCTAGATGATATTTTATTACTGTGTATTTCCATACTCTCTTAGATATAACCAAGATACAGATTCTATGAATGTTTAGTAGGGTTCTATGTTTTTCAAGGAATATTCAACTCATTTGACTGAGCTGAAGTAGTTCACACTGACTATAGCATCTGATGATATTATGACTATGAGGTGATTCAAGGATGTCCTTGTATACGCAATCTAATGATAGTTCAATGTGACTAGACTGATGACTATTTCATAGATATTCAACCAGTCCCTCATTACATATCAAAATCTGAGGTAAGACAATGGTGCGGTTCAGGGTGATTCATCACATAGATATGTCATTTTTTATTTTATTAGGTGGAAGCGATCTTTTGAGATTTCTCACAGGAGTGGTAGTAGTATGGAAGCTCAGACTTATCACTTACTTATCTATCATAGTTTTATATTTTAGGGACCAAAAATCTTCAATGTTTATGGGATCCTTTGGAATAAAAAAATATGGAAGGATAGGCCCTATCGAGTGCTTCTGTATGTCTTTTACACTAGTGTGTATCGGGTGGGGATCTACACCTAGAACTTATTACGTAGTGTTTCCAGTAGTATCTCACCTAGAAGGAAACTAGAAAAGCAATAACCACTCTAGTCGAGGTGTTGGTTGAGGTAGTGGCAATCAGATTAAGGATTCCAGCTCTAGTAGAGTGGGCATGCTCGGCGAAGTTTGGTTGTGACTCGGGGCCACGGTATATTCCAATTGCATGAATTTCATCCTATGATAGAAGAGTATGGTGCCGAAACTTATACTATATGAAGTACTATTATAGTAGAATCTACTTTAGTTTCTTCTTATTTTGAAACATGCATTTTACATTCTTTTATATTTGAGATGGTTATGGAGATTTTGAGCCTTATGAAAGAGTTTTACTATGGTGCTATAAATATCATTACCCCATTGGGTATCCGATAATTGATAATTATCTGTTGGAAAGATTATCCCATATGAAAATTTGATATCTCTTTATATGGAATCATTTCATCCTTGACATTATAGAATTTGATTTAATTATTGAGATGGACTAGTTAGTTCCACATCGATCTCATATTGACTGTAATCATCCAAGGGAGAAGTTTACATAACCATAGGGTGGTTTGTATGTTTATAAAGGAGAATGGGGTGTTAATTCTACTCAAGTAGGACCCATGTATTAGATTATTGGAAGAGTGAAAACCTATATAGTGAGTCTTTTCTGGGATGTTCATGGGTTTCTTCTTGATGGTTTCCCTCTTATGGTGGCTCATAACATGGATGTTTTCCCAAATGACTTTTCTGGCCTGCCACCAGTGTGATATGAAGAATTTAACATTGAGATAGTTCTCTGAGTAATAATTGTGATCATTTAACCTTATAGTATGTATCCAATGGAACTTATAGAGCCCAAGAAAATGTTAGAGGCTCGAGAGTCTAATGGTTTTATACGCCACATCACTTATCTTTCTGATTCCATGGTCCTTTTTTCTAAAAATAAGGATGGTACCCTCAGGATTTTCATGGCTTACTAGTAGTTTACCCAACTTATTGAAAATAACCAATAAAAAAATCCATCAATATATGACTTATATAATTATATATGAGGGACAAGAGTGTTCTAAAATATTTACAAGAGGTAGATCTATCCTTAGCTGTGTGTCAGGTCACCATGCATACCTAACATGACTTTCTAGAGTAGGTGCAGTCTCTACAAGTACTTAGTTATGTCTTTTAGTATAACTAATGCATCTATAATATTTATAGAACTAATGAATCAGGTTTCCACCTATATCTTGATTCATTCATGGCAGTATTTTGGGATGAAAATTTTTTTTATACATTCTCTCGAGATAACCATTCCATCCATCTTGAGATCATGTTAAATACACTCAGAGAGCACAAACATTATACTAAGCTCAGTAAATGACACATTTGAATCAAAAAAATTAACTTCTTGGGTTACATCATCTAAAATAATATATTTATAGTAGACCCATAGAACGTGAGAGTTATATATTCTTGACATAATTCTATGAAATCCTTTAACATACAGAGTTTCCTGGGGCCAGTTGGGTATTACAAACTCTTCATCCATGGATTCTAACACATTTCTATGCATTTTAATGGTCTAAATAAAAAGGGTTTGATATTTTTATGGTCAGAATCTTGTGTAGAGTCCTTTCAGGGGTTAAATGGAAGATTGACTTCAATACAGATCTTGATTCTTCTTGATCCCGGAAGGATTTATATTGTTTATAATGAAATTCTAGGTATCAGGATAAGAATTATTTTGATGAAGGATGACTGAGTCATCCCATATGGGTATCGTTAGTTGAAGCCTCACAATCAAAATAATCCAACGCATCATCTCGAGCTGGCTTCATGTTTTAATGTTTTACACTATTGGATACACTATTTATATGAAGAGAGTTATTTGGTATTAATGGATCAAAAAATCATCAAGTACATTTTTTACATAAACTTATCTGAATCTCATGAAGTTCATATGTGTTTAATATCTATATTCCTTCGATTTTCAGATTGAATATATGCCTATAAGAGGCAATGATAATGGAGATTCATTGAGCTAGAAGGCTCAGACACAGATACTTTATTACTCCATTAGAGAGTGACATCTCATTGAATTATTTTTATAAATGCATGTTGAGGTTAAAGAGGATGAAAGACAGTCTATCCTCTTAGATTTAGCAGTTACCTATATTTTTTTGGATTGGGTATGAATGAGTAATCATTCAAATTCCATGGGCTTAATCCTAATGTAGATAATCTCAAACGAATATTCATCTTCTGGTTGAAATATGGATGAGAATAAGAACATATTATTTCATGGATGTGTTTGGGTTACAACTGAAATTAGAGATGGGATGATGTGGTAATTTCATACCTCATCTTGGGTAGTACATCCTAGTGTCATAATGATTTATTTATACTTTTTCACCAGTATTGTTGGATTTCTATGAAATAGGAGATTACTGGTTTTATCACTACATTCCACCTTTTACCAAGTGATGGTCAAAAAATAGTGACCGGTGGAACTTTTACTATTGTTGTACATTACCATGTGGAAATTAGATTATGTTTTAATGAATTTCATGATTTTTATCCCCATATTACCTCATTTAAATGATACCATTTTGTTATTCGTTGATTGTTTGACAAAGGTATCAAGTATTTTATCTATTTGAGGGACCTTTTAGGTAGATGATATAGGGAGGATATACGTCAGGGAGGTCATATGTCTTAATTGAGTACTACATTATATTATATTTGGTAGGGATTATTTATTCACATATTAGTTCTATAAGAATTAGAAAATCCATTGGATACGCATGTAATCTTGAGTACATATTACCACCCAAATATCAATGGATAGACAGAGCATAAGATTCAAGTGTTAGAGGACATGATTCATGCATGTGTCCTTTATTTTCAAGGTTCATGGGAGAAAAACATACCCCTTGTTGATTTCTCTTATAATAATAGATTAAATACATCATTTAGATGGATACTTATGAATTTTTATATGTTACGCATCTTGTTTCACCTCTATACTGGATGAAGGAAGGGGAGGAAGCTTATCATGGTCCACCTATCATCCAAGAGACTACAGAACATGTCAAGTTGATCAGAAATCATGTAATGAAAGATAAGTCAAGAATGTAGTAATAAGATAACTCACACCAATGACCTCTTGATTCTGCAGTTGGAGATCACATTTTATTGCGAGTCTCACCAAGGTGGACAATCAGTGTATATAGAAGTAGGGTAAGATTTCAACTCCATTCATTATACCCTTTAAGGTTTTGAAATAGATCAGACTATTGGATTATTGGATAGAACAAACTCAAATATATCAGTCTATGCCTGAGGTCTTTCAGGTATATTATATTTGTTGATTTTATCCAGACCCATCACACTAATTCCAGCTTGATGAGGTTAAATTGGATATGGATGTTACTTCCTAGAATATCTGTATCTTATTATGGACCAGAGCGGGTAGACACTCTGATGTAGATTAGTTCCTTTTGTATTGGTGATATGGAGTCATGGTAGAGTAAATGATAAGACCTATTAGTATAATTCTAGAATACAATATTAGTGGATATATATTTTCTCAAATGATACATATTTTCCCTCAGAAGGCCAACTCAGTGATGACTTTATTTGAGAAGGACAGGTTATAACAACCCATCTTTTCTCAAAGTTAAGGATTGTTTTTTTTCTTCTATTTTAATTCTTTATTTTCACATGATAAACATTAACTATTAATTGAGGAAGTTTATAGGATCATATGAGGCTTTATTTCATGTAATTCCATGATTTTTTTCTATAGATCTAACCAGTAAATGCATGTTTGGTGTTTTATGATACTAGAAGTGAGTTTTCCATCATCACAGTTAAACAAAACCAATGGTAGATGTACTGTATACTCGAAAATTTTCCAATTTACTTCATGGTTCACATTTTCTAACATTATAGAATTCGTAGGTGGTTCAACTATTTTTAACCATTGGACACTTAAATGACATCAAATATTCAAAAATCACATATTCAATAATGCCACGTAGACCACATGTGTTATTATAATTCTTCCACTAATACACATCAAGAATAATAATAATATGGTTTTCCTATTATTTCATGTCATTCTAAGGGCGTTTTCTATATATATGACCATTAAACGGTTGTTTTGATGTTTTATGACACTAAAAGTGTGTTTTCAGTCATTCCAATCAAATGATAGATATGATTGAAATTAAGTATACTCAACCATTTCACAATTTACTCCACTGTTTTTTTCATCTGATTTCACAACATTTTTATGTGGTTCGGTTGGTTTTGACCCCTGGACACACCATTTTAAATGGCGTCAAATCTTTAAAACCTATATATTCAATCGTTTTGCACAGACCGCACATCCAGTTTATGTTTCATCTACTATTTATTGTTTGGAATAATAATAATATTTTTTCCATTGATTTCAATTCATTATGAAGTTTTCAGATATTGATCTAACAGTTGAACATGCGTTATCATGTTTTATCACACTGAAAATGTGTTTTCAGTTATCTTAAGAAAATGGAATCTAGTATTGGCATTATGTCTACTATACCATTTCAAAATTCACTATATAATTGTTTTTTTCTTATATTATGACATTCAAAGGTCGTTCATCTAGATTTGACCCCCAAACACATATTTTTAAAGGACATCAAACCATTAAAAACAACATATTTAGTCGTTCCAAGCATATCACACATCTAATATACATTATACCTCCTCATACACATCACTAATAATAATAATATGTTTTTACTATGACTTCGAGTCATTCTACGATCATTTTCTATATAAATGACCTTCAAACCCATGTTTTGAAGTTTTATGACACTAAAAGTGTATTTTTCGTCATCCAAGAAAAATAACCACTCTAATTGACTTACCATATACTCTTACATTTCAAAATTCACTCTATAGTTGTTTCCATATGATTTCACCAAATTTGGAGGACTTTAAGTTAGTTTGGAACCCCCCCCCCCCCTCATATAATTTTAAAGAATTTCAAATCATTAAAAAAACATATTCAATAGTTCTAATAATACCACACGTCTGATTGACATTTCTTCTCCTCATTCACATAATAGATAATAATAATATGGTTTTCTTATGATTCAAATTCATTTTGAGGTAACTTTTATAGATTTTATGTTTATACACCTATTTTGGGTTGAGGAAAATTAATGATATGGATGTGAAGGAGGAATGTAATACAAGAAGAGCTAGTTTTATTGAGGATGAAAGTGGTTATAATATGGTTGTTCAAAGGATTGATTCTGATGGATAGAGAAATTAATTGGTTGTGAACAATTTTCATGCTCGAACCTCATTCAATTTTTAGATGAACTAGGGAATTTCTGATGTTGGTTGAAATGTTAAGATGATTATTAGGTCTCATATTTAGGAACAACCTAGGCTTTAATAGGAAATTATCCCAGGAATCCTAAAAACATCAATCTTATATTAGTATGTTAGTTAGATTAATGGTTATTTGGATGAATCAATGGATGAGGGGTTGGATACTACAAGCGATTCTCCAATCATAGTCTTTAATGTGAAGGAGGGTGTTGATCATCTCTTGGATGGTCAATCTGACATTAAACATTTATATTGGAGGATATTAATATTCAGTTGTCGCAAGAAAAATGTATGGTCTTTTCAAGTGCATTCATATACAAGAAAAACTTAAATACTGGGGACTTCACCATATTTAAAGACATGAATCCAATAAGACTTGAGTGGCTAGTCTTAGGGGGAATGACACATGTAAAGTAGGCCTTGCATGATAGAGGGTGACATGTGAGATCATTGTGACTAACCAGTGTAAATTAGGATATAAACTGTCACATTAGAAGGTTTAAAGGGATGTAGATTCTTTTCACCATGTTGAGAAGGACAACTATGTCCTTGTTGACATAGATGTTGATCTTGTCACTATGAGTAATAGAGGAATTTTATCTCTTTCCACAAATTCTAATGGAACTCCTTGAAATATTTTTCCAAATAAAGATTAAATAGATGCCTATAATGATTGTTGTGGGCTTGGTGGAAGGGTATTATTATCCTTTATATTCATATTTTATCACTGACATTCCATAGATAGAAAATTATAAAATCAAGCTGGTAAGATCTAGTAATGTCATAAATTTCATCTATTGTTTCAGAAAATATATATTCCCCTTTGGGGTTTCATATATAGTTCATGTCTTACATCATAAAATAAGGAATGAAATTATTCAAAAAGATTGAAACAATGGTCAAATATTGTTTCTAGACACTAGATTCATTTTATCTTCTTCTAAAGATCATGATTAAAAATCATGAAAACATTAAAATAATGAATTAAATCACAAGAATTAAAACAATAAAACACAATTAAAGTTAAATATAAGTACAGTTTTGGGAATAATTATTCATTCACAATTCATGTATGATATTAATAATGCTAATGAAAATTAACTCATGAATGAGGTTCATTCTAATTTTGTTCAACAATCCACTAAAATAACAAGAAGTTATATCTAGAGCCTACAATATATATAAATTTTATGTATTCTAACCATATCAACAATAGTCAATTTGAGTATGGTTTATTTTATTTTTTACCTATTTAAAAACTTGTTAAACATCAATAGGATGTTGTGTTTTCACTTTATATATACATGCTGACATCTGTGATAATCTCTCCTCACACTCTACACATATCTTCTGAAACTGCTTATCCTTTTTACTCTGCAATGCCTACATAGAAGAATATATCTTATTCTATGTTCACATCCCTACATCTCTTCCTGCACCCATCTCCTCTACTCTAACAAATATACAGTGTGGGACACGAGTTCTATAAGTTAATGAATAACCATAACCATTTCTCCCCACGACATACTTAAATGTATCATCTCTATGCACAGTACCACAATGTTTCTATTCTGGTATATCAACTAACTCAGCATGAAACTAAGACTGTAGTGTATAAATAATGGATTAATTTAAAAATATGAATAATATATATGAAATTAAAATACGTTTGTTACTAAATAAGTTTCTTACTATAACATTGGAATCATCAAGATCACCCTCCCTACGAGTCCTCACCAATATCGACATCTGATTGATTGGCTCATATCACCGGTGTAACTATAATAAAGGGGTCCATAAAAAAAATTATATTCATGTTATACTAGAATTTTTTTTAATATATTAATGAGCATATAATTCTAAATATACATCATATCGGATCTCGGACATGTGCCGAGTACTAAGTCTGGAAGGTGTGCCCTGTATTTCCTGATTACATGAATATGGAGCGGCTTGATTCTAAATTAAATTTATTCCATTAATAAGACATATATAAAATTAGTTATTTGTTTATTAAGAGTAATAAATTGTACCATCTTCACCTGTCTTGATCAAAACGTCACAAAATACTACCACTGCAATGGAAGAATGCCCAAAGGGACATGTTGTAGAATGTTTGGAGCTCCAGTAAATGGTATCCAATGATCTCTCTTCACCCTTCACTTGTAATCCTTCTATAATTTTCACCATTTGGCGTTAAATACTACCCAAAACTCATTTGAATATAATTTAAAATTATCATGGTAAAAGCAATAGTATGTAGCTGCAATAAAAATAAAAACAATGTAATGAAAAATTAAACATTAAATTTACCTAAACCTCCCTCCATAATCTGACAATCATATCCTGGGGGAAAGAAGTCCAATAATGAGTTTTTAGATTGAATTTTTGTTGGTAGCATATCAAATTCCCAAATGGATGAATCATTACACTTTCAGATTCTCAAACAAGGTGAAATGTGTCATCAAATAACACATCTAATCAAGATCCAGAGTTTTAGGATTGAACTATTCTACAAGGACCCCTGGGTCTTCTAGAAGACGTATATGATTTGTATAAAAAGAAATTCATAATGCATTTATAATATAATTTAATTTTTAATTCAAATTTAGAAACAGTTAATGAAATATACTTACAAAATATTACAATAAATTAATTTAAAAAATAAAAACCCTCATACTGACAACATTTGGTGAACCACTCTGACCACCCTATGACATTCTATTATTAATAAAAAAATATATCTCAATTAATATTTTTTTAGTAAGGTAATTCATAAATATTTTTAGAAAAATTAACTGGGAAAAAATTATAATTCTTTAATGATCATGAATGTCTATCATATCTCCTTAAAATGTATATATTTCCTATTTTATATCTTATTCTCATACATCTATAGTTGTATAATGAAGTGTTTCATTAGTAAAGGTGAAAAAATATCGTTCATCTCGGTCAATCAGAAAAAACCCTTATTCTATAAATTTTCACCACAAAATTTCAATTATAATCAATGCTGAAAAAGTGGACTTTCTATACCTGCGATGTTAGTATGAAGGGATCGTTTCTTAATCAATCATCATTATATATCATATTATAAATGTTTACTAATGTAAATTGGATGTGATCTACTTTCTTTTCATAAACCAGATCGACTTGTTTACACCTTAACAATATGTGTTTTAAGACACGACCATAAACAACCTAATTAATATCTATCATTAATCCCTAATAATAACCTACATCAAAAATTAAACAAACAATACCACTTTTCTATGTGGTGTAGTTTACATCAACAGATCAGATATGGAATCAGAATTCATTATTGTCCAAAGACTTATAGCGATGAGATGTATTAAATAGGCCATAGCTATTTGGTTGAGTTCTTCACTCATAGTATGAGTACTTTAATCATGCATATTTTGAATTTATAAATTTTACTGAATTAAATAGATAATGGATTGTGAAAATAAAACTATGTTACACTATAATAATATTAAATCAATTATTAATTTGTACATGAGTTTTGAAACACTCATGAAATGTGTTGAAATTATGTTTTTGGATATTATGTTCTTTTTCATGGAGCCATTCACATTCCAACTCAATGATATGTTTCCCAAATCACAGCATAATAAAAGGTAAATAATAAAATAAATATACAAAATTAATACTTAATAGATCAACTATGAAACTTTTTGTATCAACGCCTTAACTAATGGAGTGTTGAAAAACACATATCGATGGGCTTGAACACACTCATCATTATGAATATCAAATGCTATCCCTTCTCTAGTTGGACCCTCATCATTTTGGGAGGGTTTCTATAACTTTGATTCAACCTCATCGATATATGAACCATAAAAATTAGTACACTCATACATTAAATATCCCTTGGTAATTAATGATTTTGGGAGATCATTGTTACGCACATACCATTACAATGTATTTAAGTATCGTAATATTGGATACATCTATCTAAATTTAATGGGGATACTAGTAATAAATTCACTAGTTAAATGCATATTCAAGTGGACCATGACATAAATTAATACTGAGATACTAGTATCTCTGGGTGACATAGTGCAAGCACAATCTTATTTAACTTCTTTTCCAAATCACTAACATGGTGATTCCTTGAATAGAGTTGTCTGAAAAAAGATATAATCTTCAATCAACAGCTCAACAACCTGGGTTGTTGAGAAATAATTAATTTCTAAGGGGATTAACTATTTAATTAGAATATTATTATCATGTCTTTTCAACCCCTATAATTTCATGATCATATTGAAATGCTTGGAAATATTAGAGAAGTAACCATCTCGCACCTTGATGGTTTTCAAAATTGATAGAAATGATTATTTCCCTTTTATACTCATTATGTAATATGTATATTGAGTGTATGATCAGTTATTGTTACCCAACAATAATTTTAATGTTTTTATCAATCCCATTTATTACAAATCACATCGAGTGTTGGTACTATCAATTGATTTCCACTTGATGACTAAAATGGTGAAAAATATATTATCACATAAATTTTTTTCAATGATCATCACATCAAAATTATGTATTAAAATATTATATTTCTAATAAGGAAATTTGAAAAAAAAAATCATAAAATTATGATTGTGCTGTCTATTTGGAGTAGGAATAGAAGGAATTGCAGGAGATAGTAAATATTGAAAATCATATATTGTAAGTATATTTTCTTGATCAATTTATCCATGAACCTGAACCCTAGACATTATTTTTGGTGATGGTTCATGCTCTCTATTCCCATGAAACAACACATTATCTTTTCTGAACCTATAAAATGAAGGATGAAAGTATCTGTGACCAAGATATGCTCACTTTTTAAAGTGATTAATCCATATAGATTTTTTACTTTTATTATAATAGGGGAAG
Organism: Viscum album; assembly: GCA_963277665.1. Taxonomy (NCBI): domain Eukaryota; kingdom Viridiplantae; phylum Streptophyta; class Magnoliopsida; order Santalales; family Viscaceae; genus Viscum; species Viscum album. The sequence continues at coordinate 1,294,904,531 of OY728142.1, read as the reverse complement.
GATAATTATCATTTTTTAATCAAACCATATAAGTTAAAATACACTCGAAAGTCATTAATTGTCCATAACAAAGTGGAACAGAGTTTAAAATTTTCATTATATGTCTAGTCAAAAATAATTACACCATCTACCCAATTTATTACAACTCATCAATAAAATATTGCATATAAAATTAATTTTATCACAAGGTCCTCTCGATCCATTAATTACAGTCAAAGATAACAAAAATTGTATCTCCATACATATCCATGGGGGATGGTTTTATGGAAACAACACCACTATCCATGTACTATGTGTTTCACTTACCATAGAATTAAATGAGTTTAAATCATCTACTCCAAACCCAGTCAAACATTAGGATCATCCTGGGAAAATTCTGGGTGTATTTGATCAAAATATATTTATGCCAAATAATTTGTCTAGTGAGTTAATTTATCAACCTCTTTGTTTCTCTTGGAATTAAAATTCATAAATTTATATATTTTAGCTGACATTAAGAATCTCTTCATTCTTGGTTTTAGTGGGAAATAATGTATCTACCAAGAGAAAACTTATTTCCACTGATTTAATATCTCACGGAGAAGAATCTGACTACCATGATTAATCTTATTGGCCTTCCACCTGAGTGAATAGGAAATATTACAATTATTTAATTTCCCATTTTATTTTATAAACAACATATTGTGATTTTGGAAGACATCAATGGTCTCATATGTAAAACCAATGTCATCGATAAACCTGTGAGCTTGATAGAATGACCCTGGAATCTTTTCTCTAGTAGGGAATGTTTTCTTCAACATTACCAACAACATGTCGAAGACGGTGTATGACCACTTATTTAAGTCCATAAAGTGTAACAATTCAATGATGAGTGGAAATTTACTAAATTGTGAGCATCTATGATACAATTCAGTAGATGTATCATCTAGGATTTCATAGAATTTTAGTGCTTATCCATTTATAGAAGACCGAGGATTACTCCATCCAACATCATCATTTACAAAATTACCATCTTTAGGTAGAAACTGATTCATTATATCATTGGGCATTATGTTCATCGAATTAATTATTCTCGATTCAACATTTATATGAATACTTTCTGATTGATGACATGAAATAGATGCATATCCATGGATTTTCCATGTCTTATAGATTTTCAAAAACTCATTCAATAATAGATGTTCTCTAACACTATATCGCTTAAATAGATATCTATTTTCATGTTTTCTACATGGAAAAATAATCTAATTTCTTGTAAATCTACTGCTAAAATCCATAAATCAAATAATCCTCTCATAAGATTTAGTAGAAAACCTATATGAAATATCATTCCATCTCGTATCCATTTATTCACATGATAGAAATAAAAAAAATTGAAATATCATATTTCAATTCTGAAAAAACTCATATCAATAAAACTTGTGAACTAATGAGTTCCAATCTATTTTAAGGACAAATATATTAAATAAAAAAAAAGATATATCGGAGAATATATTTTTAATAAAAATTACGTACATTTAAAGAAGATAATAGTTTCTATATTAAAATATTTTTTAGAATATATTTAACCTACATTGAAAGATGATCTAAAAAGGAAATTTATTAGCTTTCAAATATTAAAAAATTACTATAATCCAACCTTATGTTAATTGAGACTGATTAAATGATGTTTCTTTAAAAGATATTATATTAATGAGAGATTGAAAATTCTAACCATGGATAACTTATAAATAATAATGATTTGGTATTTGTAAATAAAGGGAAAAATACTTGGTTATATGAATAAGCAGAATCAATATATACATTATGATCAAGATTTTTTTATACAATAAATCTATAGAAATCATATTTGATATAAATATATGAAATATTATAATATCAATCTTTCAATAATGAACCATATTAATGATTTAGGGAGATCTATTTCATTTGGTTTTAACAGAAATGTGTACAACATGAATCGAGTATAATTAACGATGCCCCTATTAGCCACAAATATATTGAGAAATATTTTCCCATTATACTTGTTTAGAAAGAGAGTATTTAATTTGATGGAAAGTAATGGAATTATATCATGGTGACCCTATTAAAAATTAATTTTAGGAAGGTGAATGTAATAAATTCTATAAATAATATTTAGGATAATCTTGAGAATATTCTTGAAACAAAAGTTAATGTAAAAAAACCAAACTAAAAAAATAGTGATAGGTTTGAAATGTGAAAATTTCTAATTATGAAACCATTCATTAATTTTTAAAATTTATTCATTGAAATTAAATAAGACATCCAACTATTTGGAGAAAAATTAGGGGAGTCCACAAAGTTGAAAAAATCACCATGGTTTGTTCTTAATAGATTTGATACCAATGTTTCCCCATTTAGAGAAATATATTTTAGTCAAACTCTATAAAAATGAAATAAAAAGTACACATGATACATATGATATATGAAATCCCCTTCCATTAAAAAAAGTTCAAAAAAGTGAATTAAAATTCACTCAAGACAATGAGAAAATCTTAATTTAAGTAGAAGAAAAATAAATTTACTAGTAACTCTAAATATGATTGAGAATAATATAAAGCATATTAAAAACATTTCCCTCTTACCAAAAAAATAAAAAAAATAAGGATTAATATAGAAAGAAAAACATTCATTAAAATTATTAAAATTATTGTAAAATTATAAAAATAGTATTTAACTATCCAATAAATTAAAATATATAAAATATAGATGATGAGAAATAATAATCTTCTTAGAAAATTAAATAGAGTAAATATTTTTGAGATAAATATTCTAATTAAAAAAATTATAATTTCTAAATGTGAGATAATTACACCTCTATGTAAAAAAAGATGATAACTCTATAAAAATTAGTGATTTAGAGGAACATGTTATTACTGAAAAGAATAGATCTACCCTGGATAATGTTTAAAATACTAAAGAATCATGAATTAGTTATAAAATATTAATGAAAGATATTATAATAATAAAATGAAAGAATAACATGAATTATATAATCATCGAAATCACCAAATCAAAAATGAGATTGAAAAATTAATGAAGAGTATTGACAAACTACAAGAATCTTATGTATGGTTACTGATGAAAAAAATTCACTGTAAAATACTAATGCAAACAAAATACCTGGAGGGGACAACATCATGGGTAATGAGGGGATACAAGATTGGGGATCCATGAAAGTGCACAGGGCCTCGATGATGGGGCTTGATAGGTGTTCATCATCTTTAAGTGGAAAATACAACTCAATAGATGTGGTAGGGATCAATATATGGCACGATAAGGCTGAGAGGGTTCAATAGTGGCGGGATAGTCCGACGGCGCTACGCGGAGCTAGGGGATAGAGGTCGTGGGGTCACACGAGGCTGGGAGAGTGAACGATAGGGGATAAGATCATAGGTTTGTAAGTGGGTGAATGAGATAGTAGAGGAATAATTAGGGCATGAAGTGAAAATGTACATCAACTGATAAAAGGAGGTCTCCTAAAACCACCACCCACAAAAAAATTATAAGTTGTGATAACCATGTAGGGAAATCAGTGGTGTTCAGGGGGGACCACAATTTTTAATCAACCATGCTATCCTATGTGCATTCTCTTGTTGGTTATAGAGGGGTTTGGGATAGTTATTTATGCATGAATTTCATGGGCATAAGAAACTTGTGCACCTTGACCTTGAAGGGTCCCTCCTTAAGTAGTGGTATGGAACACGGTTGGGACATGATTTGGCTGAACATATGGCCAAACAATGTGACCAAGATGATTCTTAGTAAATAACCATTTTGATCTTAATGAACCTAAATACTCACCCACCTATTTCTATCTCTCATTTCTAGAAAATGATCCCTCCTTCTTCCCCCTTGAGTTCTACCAATTCCTAACGTAGTATTGTTTATAACTACTCCATCCATAATCCAAATCTTGTGTTATTATATAATTATAGTGTAGATAGTGGTAATATCATGAATACAATTCCTTAAATTCTATAATTATCTTATCATCTAGTTCACTATTTATGTGTAAGATCATATTCATTATTTGTAGGGTGTTGGTTTGGTCCTATTATTTACAATCTACTTCAAATATAGAGTTTATATTGGATTAAGAGTCATATTTTTTCCTAAGGTAGGATTTTTAGTTATTTTCCATCAAATTAGATTTGTATTTATATATTAATCATTGTTTCATGTTTCAATAATTATTATGAATACGCTTGAAATATGTTATTTATTTCTAAATAATTATATACATGATGTTATACTCTCGTAAAACCTTTTAATGTGTTTAGATATCATCACCACCCCATTAGGTTTGTTGAGTAAAATTCCTCTTTATATCAAATTGTTTAAATGTACTAACACCTTTTATGTGTGCTTCTTTGCTTGTAAATGTAATTTCACTCCATTATGAAAATTTTCAATACACTGAAACACATTTTAAGTGTCCAGAGTGACCTTAAATATGAATTGATATTCCTTGATTAATTAAGTGTCATTTTATTATCCAATGGAATTGGGATGAAAGTCCACACCTTATGTTATATCAATAAAAATGTGTAATATGTTAATTGTGACATTGTGGTTATATTGGGTTTTATGATTATAGTTCTTATAAAATTATTCTTTAGTTATTATTATTATTTTTATTTGGAAAATTGATATTTGGTATGGGATGATGGATTAAGTAATTTTTGATCATGATGTTTCACAAGCCCTTAAATAGTGTATTGTGAAGGCATATTTCACATGTATTCTCTTATTTGGGAAATGAGATAGTCTTTCCATGTTACATGTACCAAGTTTTTGGAATGAAAATTAAAACCACTTTTCTCAGGTGTTTATCATGAAATCTCACATTCATTATGAGATTTAGGTAATTTACTCTTTTCATGAGCCTATGGCTTATCAGACTAGTTATGGATTCTTGAGTTAGGACTCTGGTCCAACCAACACCTTGTATCCTTGTATATTACTACAAACATCTTCACATACGTAGTGCATATAAATTGATACAGTATATAAATATACTCAATATATTATTATTTTATATATGTATGGATTTTGATTAAACTCTTACACCAACATATGCTAAAGCAGGTAGAGCCATCTAGGTGTTCAATGGGAACCTAATAATAGAATTGATTTATTCATAATTTTTCATTATACAAAAAGATGAACAGTTCTTATTTTATATACATATATTGAATTTTTTATAGACATCATTAGTGGTCGCTAACTTGGATTTTATTACACACCCTACTCAGGCCACCATTGGTATATTAGTAGATTACTTTTCTATAGATATGGATACGGGAAATCACCCTTATACATATGCATGATTCATTTTAATCATATTATGAATCATATGAGTAGAGGAACAACAATATGATCATGATACTAGTAGAGCATACTTTTTTCCTTTTTTTACTTTTGTATATAATGTTGTATATTCCTTCTATCGGTTCCCCTTTTATATATTTTCATGCTAGATAATCATCATGTATATAACCCAGCCTATTGGGTTTTGATATTATTATAGTTACATGGTAATTTATTCTTTTATAGTTTTTTACTATATTTATTATTATGACACCACTATGGTGGGTTATTGGTACAATTATTATAGTGTGTGATTTTAATAAGATGTTAATGATTCATATTATTCTGTTATTGTCTGTTTTGTTACATTATTCACTGATCCACTATGATATAAAAGTATTGTATCCCCACTATACCACCTTATACCCTAACATATATTTGATAGCGTCTAGAATATGGGGATTTAAGTTTGAGGCAATGTCATCCACTAGCTCGGGGCACAGGTTATGGGGATCTCGGGTCAAGACCTTTCAAATCTAATGAACTACGGTGTTGGATTCTCAATTTTACCAAAATTCATACCACTTTTCTATATATATAATGTATGGTAATCTTGATCTAATAACTCAAAATAATAATCATTCCTTTTTTATTGATATAACTATTTTTCATTCTCTGATTCATCCTCATATTTTTTGATCAACATCATATTCTCAACCATTTCATCTACTTTCTCTGGTCGGATCAACTTTCTTGTTCCCAATTAATCCCAATAAAATGGTGCCTGACACCACTTTCCATATAATTTCTCAAAAGGTTTCATTTTTATACCAGAATGAAAACTATTATTAAAATAAAATTCAACTAATGAATTATGTCATTCCAAACATCCCAGTGAATCCATTAGACAAGTATGAAACATTTCTTCCTTGTTCTAAATTGTTCACTCAGACAATCCTTTATATTGTGTATGAAAATTTCTACCAAAAATTAATTGACTAAATAAAAACATTAAATATATATTCAAAAAAGTAGATGAAAATATATGATCATGGTCATATGTAATACTGAGTTGAACTACATGTGTATCATATAGAATCCCCACTCCCAAATTGAGAGCTAAAAACATAAATTTTATAGTTCATGATTTGATACTGCTAAATGTGACCCTATTTTTTCCATCTAAACCTCAAAACATTAAATGTAAATATGGAATCAATTGCATACTAGTGGAATATACTATATAGAGTTTTATTAAATTAATAAAAACACGTTAAAAAACAATACTCATGACTTAAAGAGTGTATCTTACCAACTATATCAATATTTTAATATTACATTTTATTTCATAATTATCTCCCCTTAAATACCTCACATATGAAACTATTCTAGACTCAAATAATTTGTCATAATTCTTCATAACTATTGAAAATATAAAACATAATAAGGGTGATCTCAACTACTTCGTAACAATAAAAATAAGTATAAATAATTGACTTTCATCCATGACGTTTAGAAGAACATGTGTTTATTATGAAATAACCAATGTTCATGGGAATAACCTTAGGTAATTCAAACCAATGAAAACATGGATTATTAATCATGAAAACTTGTACAATGATTTAATAAATAAAAGTGTCATTGGAATTCACAAATCACAAGCTTATCATTTCAATCATGATTAATGGAATCATAATAAAATTATATATTTTTACCCATAATAATTATAAAATACATTTATTTAAGCATAAACTCCTTATATTACCTTATGAAATCATAATATATCTATATAATCACATAGAAAAAAAAATAAATTGTATATGTATCATGGGGAATTATTTTTATAAAACATATATATAGTGAAACCTTCATAACCACACATAGAGTAGCTATCACAATAACATTTGAAATAGCTATCTTGGTTATAATTGGAATAACCAATATATATATTCCCATAATATCATAATATAAAAATAATTTTTCAACTATGTCCCTTTACAAAATACGTTGGAGAGCTATAATGGGCTCACCAGACCTTAGTTTATAATAGAACCACCCTTCATATTCAAAATTTATCAAAACATATAACATAAATAATGTGTATAGATATCACATTTCTTCATAAAAATATTATAAACATTCATTATTCCTTTAATAACATGATTAGACCATGAAAAGAAATGGATTCTTTGAAAATATATTTGAAATAATCATAATCCATCAAGATGAAAAATGAGTATGGTATCTATACAAAATATCCCCAATTGAGAATCTGTAACATACATGGTTTTTTATGTTAATGCATAGAAATAGCTTTAAAATGTCAATAAGATCATTATGAAGTAAAATAATATTTTTATGTTAGAAATCACTTTATAAAGGTATGGTTTAGAAGATATTATCAAAATCCTTTTATTTAAAAATAAAAATGGATACTTATAAACTATATATAAAATAAAAAAATTGATCATGATGGTGGAAAATTATTTCCATTTGTAACTATTCAAAATATACATTCTTTTAAAACCATTTATTAAAGGGATTCTAAAGTGACCCATATATAAAATGATAATAAATTTCATTTTTAAAATCTTTTAAATTATGGTCAACTACCTTGTAAAATTTATTTAGGAAAAATATTATTTAAAAAAATCATTGGAAAACATTTTAGAAAATATTGATTTGGGAGAGAAATATTTATGATCTATAAGAAGTCACAAGATCTATATCACATATAAATGAATTTATTATTGTTCCACCAATCAATAAGGGAAAAATGGAAATTAAAAATGTTAAAAATAATTATAAATATATTATTATAAATGGGATGTGGTTCGTAAAAATATGTGTATATTTTCCCCCAAAGGAACCATGAACCAAAACAATCCTAGAAAGAAAATATATTGTAATGTATAGCCTTTGGAACTTTAGTAACACTTAAATAATAATCCCCATGAAAGAATAACATAACAATAAATCATAAATAAAATTAAAATAAATACATTCATGATATATTATGTCAAAGGGGTAGTATATACAACTTATAAAAAAGTATAGGTACATATCATAAACATACCTCCTAGGTAGAGGGAATTTTAGATAAATAACCCTTACAATGATAATATCACTAAATTAAAAACTGGTCAATGAATATTTTTTTTAATAATTGTAAATCCATGGAAGACAAGTGAAAATACAGAATTAAAACTTAATAGATCAATTCACAAAAAAATCATTGAAAAACAAATTCAATTAAAAACTGTTGTAACACAGTGTAAGGAAATTAAGTTAACAATCCTTTTACGAATTCATAACATTCAAGTAAAATCCCTTTGGATGAAGTAATAAAATATGAAACATAAAATTACATGGGGTTTAAAGGATTATATATATGACATGTAATATGATAGTATATCAATAATATAAATCAAATTAGGTTTATAATAATAAAATATTTCTAAATGTAGGTAAATTGAGAAGAAATTTCTTACCACGAGTCCAAAAAATCTATAATTCCCTTTAATTTTGGTATACCAATATTATATCCACTACATTATTTATTAAGAAATATTTATAGGATTAATCCCTTATCCTTATTTTTTTCAACAATTTTTAATAAATATATAAATAAAAAGTTAGTTATCCCCAAGTGTCGTGTCTTGATGATGTTCGGCCCATATATTCAAAACATATTTGATATGTTTACCATGGTCAAAAGGATAATTATTAAATCATCATAAAAATAATTAAATTTAAATATTTATAATTTTTATACATAAAATATACTTTTATATCCAATTGTTAAATGTGGTTTTGAAAAGTGAACCACATTACTCTCAAAGAGACGGTATGCCATAAGTATGCATGAGTAGCGTTTCAATTTTCAAAAATGATTATATAAAAAAGGTAATAATTATATTATAATTAAATAATGATAATAATATTGAAAATATCATATTATTTCTTTAAATATTTTTATCTATATCATCCATGTGATGTGGTGATGAAAAATGAATCAAATTATTTTATGAATGTGGTAGTCCACACTTATGCACAAATGAAGTGATCATCTCTTCGTGAAAAAAGAGGTAATAAATTAATGATATATTATCATTTAATAATAATAAATATTTCATTTATAACATATATAATCATTACTTCCATTATTATTTTCACCTGTGATAGGAGATTATCAAAAATTAAGTGCATCTGTCTTCGATACGGTAGTCTATCATACAGAAGAATAATGAATTTATTTTCCATTTTATGGAAGTTGGAAATGGATAAAGGTGATTATAATAAAATAGTAACATACAAGTACATTTATGAAACTTATATTATTATCTCATCATGATTGGGTATTATTTTAATGATGTGGATGAAGAAATAAACAAATATGTTTGGTAAAGAACTGTAGCTATTCTTCAAGAAACCTCCTTTTCATTTCAATATAGGTCCTCTCAACTTAGTATTGTAAAACAATAAGGACTATATAACATAGGGAGGAATTTGAGGAAGTGATTTTAGAATATATTTAAAAATTGGGTTTTTAAGTGAGATTAATTGAGAATAAGTGCTTACCTTTTATAATAAAGGGGAGACGAACTTTTAGAATTTCATAAAATAATAAATTATAAAGTAAAAGTGGTTAAAAATGGCTCCAAATTCGTATTATTGTAATTTAATATGATATATAGTCAATATAATCTCATAAATAATTATTTGGACATTTTTTTATAACAATTTTACCCATATAATATAGTTTTATGAACATATTAACCCATTTCACACTAATCAGGACAACAATGTTTTTTAATCGTTTGGGGTCATGATATTAACAAAAAATGAAAAAAGTAACATTAGTGTAATATTGTGGGAAATTATAACCATACCATTATCATTTTTATTAGGATGAGTTTTTCATTAATTTTATATCATTTATAAGAATTAATTTTAATATAATATCAATAATGTCAATTTTAGAGCTATTAATTTACTTTGACATTAATAACTTTGAAAAAAATTTCTAAAATATAATATTTTAATAGGGATTTTCTAAAATATAATTATAAATTAAAATTTAAAAACAATTCAAAGGATTGATTAGTTAGAAAAATTCATATTTTAACTATAAATTTTTATTAAAATATTTCCAAGTATAAAGTAAATTAAAAAAAGGATTATTTAGAATCATAATGATCTAATTAAATTTTAAAATAATTATAATATATTATTTTACATTATAATTAATTTAAAAGAAAATATAGCTTTCAATAAAAACTCTTTAATTCCAACTATTCACTAAAAATAAAATACTTTATAAAATTATAAAATTTTCATCTTAAGATAATTTTAATATTATAATTTAAAAATTTATAAATTTTTTATAAAATAACATTTCTGAAAGTCAAAAAAATAATTATAGTATTTATTGAAACATATAAATAATAGAAATTTTTGATGAAATCATGTTTTTAAAAGAATTAAAATTGATTTAATAAAAATTGAGTGCATGTTTATGATGAACTAATAAATAAATTAATATTGATTAATAGAATTATATGTATTTAATAATTAATTAATTAATATTCATACCATCCAATCCAATTACTAGGTTATAATGGTCATATTTATATAATAATATTTTGGGTTTTGTTTAAGTTTAATGTTTCATATCTTGTATGCTATTGATAAAATTATGTCTTTGAAAAAATCATAGGATATTATATTATCCCAACCCATTAATAAATTGGTATTTTCATTTTGAAATAGGAAATTTAAGAAAAAAAACTCAATTATTTATATTTAATGATTTTGGACAGGGTAATGAAAAATTCAACCATCACAAAATCGTTAAACTATGATGGGTTAAAAGGTTATTGATTTTTCTGTAAGAAAATTAAATGGATAACATTTTTTGAAGATATTTTTCCTTGATATGAGTATTTACTTTACTATATAAACTATGAAAATAAATAAATATACATACTTTTTGTGTATAATTTAAATTATTAATGAATTTCCACACATTATCATCTATTTTTCAAAATGCTGATTATTCATGATAAATTGCTTTTAACAATGTAGAAGTAATATTTACTTATAACGAATCACATAATCCATAAAATGATAAAAATATATTCCTCCTATATTCATAAAATAATAGAACTAAAATGGTTAGAATATGATATGAAAATTCCAAAAATATATATAACCTTCAACGAAGAAATATAATATTAATTGTTAAAATTATACAATAATGACCTATGTTCAAGATAAATCATTCAAAAAATATATGTTATTAAAATCCTAAAAATATTATACTGACCATGATTGTAACACAAAAAATATAAAGATTTTACCACATATTCATATATTATAAATTTAACATTTATCTCAAAATAATATTAGTTACTCATTAAGTATATACTTAAAACAGCATGTTCCATAATCATATAATCTCTTTGATTTGATAATAATTTCCATAAATAAACTAAACCAACATAATGGCACATTAAGAACAAATATGCAATAAAATTATAAACAAGCCTTTATTCATTAAATAATGTCACCCAATATTCTATTTATCTTTTTAAAATAAGGTTCCCAGAATAGAAAACGTCTTCCAAAATAAAATTAATCATTTAATTAGAAAATAAAATTTTAATCTTATGGGTATTCGCATGATAAAACATACGATCCCAAAATCTATATAATATTAATTTTCCATATAATTAATGTCGAAGAAATTTTCATACTAAATAGGGCGTCATGTAGGTCAGTGGTAGGAAATGTGCTCATTTATTGCTTTTTTGTGTCTTTAACCCTATGGAATTCCGAGAGGTGGTGGGTTTTCACCCGGCCTAAAGGTTATTAATTTTATAAAACTATTTAATTCATATAATGTCCCACTTAGTCATAAAAGAACACATAATCCCTTATTTTTATAAAATAATTTAAAAATTATGTCCAAAATATTTAAATGAATTTTTCCTAAAATAATAATTCATGTTAAACCTAAGGGAAACATAAACCTCAACCAAATAAAACATCTCCCAAAATATCATTATCCACAAAAACATAAATCTCTTAAAACAATAAAAGGGGTGTCTAATACTCTAAGCATATGATCATCCATAAAATTATAATCCAATGATAATATTTATAACTCATAATATAACCAAACATGATAACATATTAACCTCTAATGTTATTTAAACTCTGCTCTAATACCTAATGTAGTAGCAAAAAATATACACACCTAGATCTGAAGATTAAAAAACTTTTATCTATGGATTTGATAATAATTAATGTGATCCAATTTTTTATCAAAAAAATACAACAGAAATTGAATTTATTGGATTACTTAAATACATTTGTAACTATTAGGCTTATAGTTTTAGATAAATATATCAAACTCTTAGATAAAAAATATCCATGGCATCAAGAGAGTGTACTTCCCACTATAAAAATATTTTTATATTCCATCATAAGTGTTCAACATGTTCCAAATATTTCTTTATATATGAATCTTTTATAGAATAAAATCATTTGAGATAATTCTTTATAACCTTAGTAAATAATAAACATTATAAGGGTGAGCTAAAATGCTAAACGAGGTTAAATATAAGCATTAATAATTTAATTTAATTAGTGATAATAAGATTATAATGAGGGTGTGGTGAAATAATGAATGTTCATGAGAATAACATAATGGAATTCATACACATCAATACCAAGATCATCAATAATGAAACCTATATTAATGATGTAACAAATTCAAGGGTCATTAGAATCAACAATCATGAGTTATGTGATTTAAATATTAATCAAATGAATCATTAAAACCCCATATATTTTCACCAAGAAAAAGTATAAAATTATTTTTTAAAGATACACTCATTAACTTATGTTGTGAAAATATAATATGTCATCAAAATGCCATATTAAATATAGATAAATCATATTTTTATAATGGTGAATCATTTTCACATCACTCTTTTACATAGATTAAGCATTACAGTGACACATGAAGTATCATTCACTATTACACTTGAGATAACCATCACTATTATACTTGGAATAATAATCATAGTATATTCTTATAATGAATTCTGATAAACCTAATCTGATAAATCCATATGTTTACCTAATTCTATGGAGTTCTATAATGTGCTCACTCAACCATGTTTCATAATAGAAAAACCTATAATCCTAAAAAATTCCCAAGAACAATAAAAATAAAGTAAATAGATCTTTAATTTCAACATAAAACACTTAAAAACTTCAATTATTCCTTTTATAACATGATTAACATGTGAAAAAAATGGGTTCCATGAAAATACCTTTGAAATAATCATAATCCATCATAATAAAGAATAAGGATTGTATCAATTAAAAATATCTAATGTGGATCAGAATTAAAAACAAGGTTTACTAATGGTTATGAATAGATAAAAAATAAAAAGATCACTAAAATAATTATTTATGAAAATAATATGTTCACATTGGAAATCTCATAAAGAAACTAAAAATTCAAAAAAAATTATGAAAATAATAATCATTAAAAAAAATATTTGAAACAAATAAATGAATATTAAAATGAAATATTCGGCATGAAATTAAGAAAATATGTTTATTTTTTAAATATTAAAAAATAAATAATATCATAAAATATTTTTTAAAATAGAGTCTAATGTGACCCCTTTGGAAAAATATACACCATTTTGATTTTAAAAACTTTTAGAAGAAGTTTAAATATGATGTAAAATAGATTTATGAAATAATTTATATTTAAAATGAATTTTTTTGTATAATTTTGGAAACCATTTTTATTAAAAATAATGATTTCAAAACTAAAATAAAATACATGACCAGTGTCACTTATAAATGATTTTTTTATGATTCATTAATCAATAATGGAGAAAATTAAAGTTAAATATTTAAAACTAAATTATAACAAGACATTGATAAAATATGTTTTGTTTAATAAAATAACCTAATATGATTTCCCCACAAGGAACCTTGAACAAAAACAATCCATAAATGAAATGAGATTGTAATTTAAAGACTTTTCCACTTAGTTAACACTTAAATCCTAAGAACCATGAAATAATAACATCAAATGAAACAGCAAATTTCATTAAAATATAGATATTCAAGATATATTTTCTTAAAGTGGAAATTTATACATTTCGTATTATAATATATATAGATATTATAAATACATGTCCCAAGTAAATGTATGTTGAGACCAATAACCAATATAAAGATCATATAATTGAATTAAAAATTATTCAATGAGGATATTTTCATTAAAAATTTAAATCTACAAAAAAAAAGCATAAGTATAAAATAAAACAATTAATATATCAGTTAGAACATAATAATGGATTAAAATGTATATTAAGAAGAGTTTAACCTAATGAAAGTAAATTGAGTGAAGAAACCTTTTACCACCTGTTAACATTCATGTGAAATTTTCTTGGATGATGTAATTAAAATTAAAACGTGAAATACCATGATTATTTAATGTTTCATGATATTACATGTAAAATGTAATTATATAAATAATATAAAATAAATTAATTTCATAATAATTATATAATTATTAATGATGGAAAGTTGAGATGAAATCCCTTACTTGATTCTACACTATCTATGTTTTCACTTTAACACTTTTATAATAAACTTATATCAATTATTTTATTTATTAATAATATTTTATAGGATTAATACATTATCATTAAATAATTAATTTCATTTATATATATATATATATTAAATAATTATTTAGTTAATTCCATATTGGTTTTTTTGATGATGTTCGATCTATATTCTTGAAACATCTTTTTTATGTTGACCACAGTCAAAGGGATAATTATTACATCATATATATATATATAACTACAATAATGAAATATTTATAATTTTTATTCAGAAAGTATTCTATTAAATGAATCTACTAAATATGGTTATGAAAAAATGAATTATGTTACGGTAAAAGAGATGTTAGGTCATATGTATGCATGAGAACCATTTTTATTTTTCAAACGATCATTATGGAAATAATATATGTATTGTATTATATTTATAGAATAATACTAATATAATATATATAATTTTAATTTTTTAATATTCTGGTTTATATCAACCTTGTGATGCGGTTATGAAAATTGCATCTCATTACTTCATGGAGATGATAGTCAATATGTATGCACGAACGACATTATAATTTTTAAGTAAATAAGATGATAAGAAATAAAATGATATATTATATTTATATAATGATAAGTATTTCATGAATATAATATATAATCATTAATTACATCACTATAATCATCCTTGAGAGGTGGTGATGGAAAAAATTACATCAGCTAGTGAGGCGGTGGTCTTCCGTACACATATACAATGGATTGCATTCCCATTTAATTCAGTTTAGATATGGATGTAGGTTATTTCACTAACATAATAATATCCTATTATATTTATGATACATATGTTACTATATAATCATGTGTGGGGAGGATTATATGGAGTTGTAAGAAGAAAAAAAACAAAAATTCTAAGTTAAGAACTAAACCTCTTCTTCAGACAACCATCTTTTCATTACAAATTTGGACCTATAATGTTTATTTTCAGTCCAATATAAGGCCAATATAATTTTGGTGATGATTTTAGTAATGTATTTTTCCTGATCATGGAAGAACAAAATTTATTTTTATATGTTAATAAATGATAAGAAGTTATTCCCTTTTATAAGAGTGGGGAGGGGAACTATAGGAATTTTATAAAATATTAAACTAATATAAAATAATTTTTTACTCACAAAATGACCCTTGATTTATATTATTATATGATAATATGTTTTTTATTCTAAATATTCTAATACAATAAAATTTGGATATTTTAGGATCACTTTTTTGTCTTTATTATTTGGTTTTAAACCCCTATTAACCCTTTCATGACTTACCGCATCAATAAGTTTTCACTTATTAAGGGTCATGAAAGATAAGATAAATGGAAAAGTCCAATAAATGGACCATGGATGATATTTTAAACCATATAATAAAAATTTGGCAGATTTTATTATTTTGATGAATTTTAAATCATTTGACAAAATATTATATTCATAAAATATCAATAATTTCAATATTAGAACTATTCAATTTCATTATCTTTTATAACATAAAAATTTGATAAATTTTAAAAAAATACTTTAATTCATACCTAATTTTTTTAACAATAAAATTTATGGGTTATATTATTTATTCCAAATTTTACTACTTTTAATATTTTTAATATTAATTATTTTATTTATCTATGAATAGAATAATTACTATGTCACTGTTTTGTAACTATTTAATGTAATTATTTTTTCAATAAAATTTTAAACGTAATTACCATGAAAAGATAAATATTTCCCATTTAAATTGAATATTTATAATGGAATATATCATATTTTTATACCTGTGATAAAATGTTATATTTATCTATAACAATAGTGTAATAATTTTGACTTTACTTTCTATGAAATATTATATAGGTCATAATCACATTAAATCATAAAAAGGTTGTATAATAAAAAAATATGACAATTGTAGAGGATATAGAATAATTAAATAAAATTGAAAACGTTTTAGTGTAATTTGGGTCCTCGTCATTTTATTTTTAACATTAATTACATGATTTACCCTCTACCGTGGTAACAAAAATTACAAAGCTTACTATTTATATTTACCATAAATAAAAGAGACCAATTAAAAAATTACAAAACCACCTATTCAAGAATATAGAATCTATTTCTAAAATTTCAAAACATATAAGTGGTGTTATTTAATTTAAAATCATTCTAAAAAAACATAATAACATGAAATTTCACAGAAAAATGCCTTTTTTAATTATGAAATATTTTTATAATAATTTAAATAATAAAATTAACTTTAAAAACCAAAATAGAATTATATTTAATTAATAAAAACTTATTAAATTTTATAACTATTCTATAATATATATTTTTTAAAAAAAAATTCAAATAAGTTACACTTTTCAATAAAAATTAGTATTTCTCTATAATCACTAAAATATAAAAAAATTTCAGAAAATTATAAAAATTGATCATTCAGATATTTTTGATAATATTATATTAAAAATAGTGTTCTTTTAAGAAAATACCAATTATAAATGTTAAAAAATCTAATTATAGTATTCACTCACAAAAATTAATACAATAAATTTTTAGGGAAAATGTGTTTTTTAAGAATAAAATAGATTTATTAAAATTTTAGTGAATATTTAATAATAATTAATTATTAAATATATATTTAGTTGGACATTTATATATATTTCATAATTCTCTTATTTTTATTTATACCCACAAATCTGACAGATATGTTAAAATGGTTATATTTAGTTAACAATATTTTGGGTTTCTTTAAACTTTGTGTTGCATATTTTGTACGCTACGTATCATAGTCATTCCATTGAAAATAAATATATATTACACCATGTGACATGTATATCTCATGGAGGTATATATGAGAAATTTTCTCTCAAGGCATCATATCTAATATTTGATGGAAATGGGTATATTGAGTTAGTAGATCAAAAATATCACAAATTTCATTATTACCTCACGTTGTCTTTGTAAATACCACAATAATATACAGGGAAATGTTCTCTTATGTCTATTATGGAATTAAAAGGAACAAAACATCCACTTCATTATTTTAAATTCTATTTTAACCTATATACATGTCCAAATTTTATAGTAATTTCAAAAATATCTCTTTCATTTCATATCACGACTAATACTCTCATACGTAATTGTATATCATAGTGTATCTATAATAAAAAAAAGTTGGGATCTATGAATGTCACTCAACAACCATCTCTTCAATTGGGAATCAAAAAAAACACATTATATATTATTTAATAAAATAACACCTTCTTCATCAACATTAATGTTGGAAATATACCATTCATTAAATATTATATCTTTTCATATAAAATTTGATGCCCCTTTTGAGAATGATTAATTACTTTTGATAACTCATTTTACTAACACATGAAAAAAAAGAAAAAGATCATACATGAAAAAAAAAATTAGGCCTAAATTTATCAAATAATTAACCAAAATATTATGTTCAAAATGTAACATGTATATTATAGCATTATATTTCTAAATCAAAGAATCATCTAATCTCTTTTTTTAATTTTCTAGGATGGTTATAAATCAGAAAATTGTAATCCTTAATAATTTCTATTTATCATCTATAAATCAGGTTCAATTATTTCTTTGTGAAAATATACTTCAAAGGGTAATTATTAGTATATATTCAAAACATTAAACCATTAAATTGATTCCAAGAATTTATTGTAGTTAAAACTATAGAAGATTATTCCAGATCAAGTGTATGACAATTTAATTCAGGATGTTTTAGTTGACATGAAGCATAATAAATTGCCTCATCATTTTTCATCAGAAAAAAAAACCATGTCCAATCAATGACACATAGGTTTATATTATAAATTCATAATTTTTTGAGTGCATGGATGAAATTTATGCATTCTAAAATCTTTTAAAATTAACGAAATTAATAATGAAAATCTTTTATCCAAATGAATTTAACTTGATTTTTAGTAAACATCAATGATCTAGATAACTAAACAATGTTTTCAACCAACCAACATAAGTAACATTAAAATCTATAAAAACTATAAAAATATATCATATTTTTATATAATGGAAATTATTTAAAAACATTCTTTTTAGCTGGTTCAATAGTTATTCCATATTTTTGAACAAAATTCCAGAGTAAATAAATCTATTTCAAACAAAATTGACACTTACTAAATTTTTTATATATTTTTTTCATTAATTTTTTTCAAATTAGTCTCGTGGTATATTCCATGATCCTCATAAAATTAATAAGATAATTGTATATAATCAATAAAAACAACCATTAACATAACTAAATATTCAAGGAATAATCTATTCAAAATTCCATGAATACTAAAAGTTTATTAGATTTCCAAAATGGAAGAACCAAAAACACATAATGGCTATATCTATTATAAAATAAAACATTTGAATGTATTCTTTCATCACATTCAATTGATGGGGACCAAACCTAGGATAAATCTTTATAATATATTGCACTCCATTGAACTGATCAATCATAGATATGAGACAAAGTGTAATTGTTATTAATAGTAACTTTATTCAAGGAATGATTAAAACCTTAGTGAAATTGAAAGTTATTATTGGGAGCCTCTGAGTGGTGTCTTTCATTAAACCTCGTGAGCTTGGGCTCCCTAGGGGGAAGTGATTTGGAGGGGGGGGCCTTCAATTTATCCCCACTTCCTTTCTTTTCCTCTTGCATCTCAAAAAAATTAGTGATTTTCTCGCATGGATATGGATTTGATGGATGGATTTGGTGGTTTTGAAAAGGTCAATTCTCTCTGGTGGATACCATGTCTAATTCAAACAATTCTATAGCTTCATGTACATTCATGGATCTCCCAATTAGTCTATTGTGGTGGTTTCAAGGAGGATCTGGGATGTGTTGTCCATACAGATGATGGTGTTTTTAGAGGTTCTACCGTTGATGGTATTGTTCTAGGTCACAGAGTTTATTCTAAGTTGTTTTTGTCAATGGCATGAGGTTTGGGGTGCATTTCTCTATTGAATCTATATTGATTATGGAGGGTTTTATGGTTCTGGCATTTTTCCTTCCTACTACTACGGCCTTAGTCTACTCATCCTCTTCATGGACGTCTATGTCCATTGCTTCTCCAATGTTCTATCTAATGTGATGGTTCCCAAGAGGCTTTCGATCATGTTGGTTCAGCGGCCGATAGGGCTACGAGTTCATGTTGTTGTTTGTGGTGTTCAATTTTCGTGGTTATGCTATTTGGAAACTATTTCTCATTTTAATGTTTTTTGTTTATGGATTATTGAATACGTGTGTGAAGCGAAGACATTGTGGGTGGTTTCTATGATGGATATAGCGGTGGCATGATATCTGGTGGGTCTTGTCGGTGATGTGGTGACATCAGGTGGAACAACTCAAGGTAGGTCACAGCTCTGATCTTGAGATGATGTGAAATGTCGGTGCATTCCATTTTAATTTTCAAATTTGAGTTGTGGTTTTCTGTTATTTAATTTTGAAATATGGTTGTGGGGTGGTTAGAATCAGTTTAATGTGAGGTTCCCACATACCCATAATGATGATTTTGGAAGATAACAAAAAAATGTATTTGGATGAGTGATGTTATTCAAGGATTTATAATAAATAAAAATCCTCAATTCACCATCAATAATTATAATAAAATAATGAGTATCACAACATAGAGAAGTGATCTTATGAATGAATTATATTTATTTTAACTCTTACCACTTTTCTTTCAATTAGGAATGTACTACATGAGTTAATAGAAATGGGGGTTTTGAAATTGTCTTATAATCATTCATTGATTCAATATTAAACTCTAAAACTCAATCAATAAGAAGTAAACACAATTTATAAGGAGAAGAATCCATATATTGATTCACTACTCACACATCACTAGTCAGAACACTTTCATTATTTTTAGTAACATGTAATATGTAACATTTCATTCCAAATTTAATCAATTTCTAAGAATCTAAATGTATTATCTAGTATAAAAAATCATAGTATATAAATTTATGAGATCTAAAATATATTTTATCAAAGAAAATATAAAGAAAATACATACCAAGAAGAACATAAAACTACACTATTTGATGTATAACAACATTTATATGGAAGTACATCCCACTGATAATAATTGGAATACTATTATAAATTTTATTTTTATTAATAATTCAAAGTGATGTTTTCACAAAAATTTATAACTTATTTTAATGTAGTGATATTTCTATTTTGTAAGAAAATTTCATAGAAATAATGGCATTCAATGTTCCGGAGCAAAATAGGGAATCATCGTAATTTAAAAAACAAGCAATGTAACAATCACCACTTCCTAATATGGATCTACATCAACAATAGTAATTTCATATGAATTTTTGGAAACATTCTTTATTTTATAATGATTATTTCTAGATTGAGTAATTAACTTTAGACATACATTCTCATAATTCACCATACCATTGTATTTAAAACATATCCCCATTGGTTGGCTATCCATTACCCCATTATTGTATTATTTAAGACTATTTTAATTTCACTTATGATATCCATTACAAAATCTACCATAATGGTAAAATATTATAGATATGATAAAAAATTCCATTAAATGTTATTTTACTAAACATGGAATATGTTGGGGGATTTCCTCAATATTTCATAGTGGATTGTTTCCCCATTTATTTCCACCTTATCTTTTTCATACACTTGTTATCTCAGGGAATGTAAAAACAATGACCCAAGTAGACTAGAGCATGTGGTTGTTTTATCACATTAGAATAGGATCCAAATATTTATATCCTGAATAACTGAATATTTTTTAGTTTTGGTAAACTAGATACATATATGATTCTCATATTATATTTCAAATCACAAAATAATACTTAATATTAATTTTAGATAATATCATTATTCCCTATAAAATATTCATTCATTTAATTGGTATTACACTTCATGGATTCTTTATAAAGGAATAAAATAAGGATGAGATCAATTTCTTAGTATGAGATATATACAGTGGATGCTATTTTTAATTAGTAAGAACAATAAACATAGGAATATAAATAATTAAAAACACATGCCATTTAAATAATTTAAATATAAATTTTAGATAAATAACAATCAATATGAAAATTTAAATATCTAAACACACATTTCATTTCATTTATCACTTGACTACTATGACTGGATAAGGCATAATCAATAAAGAAAGGTAAATAACTAAAAACACATGTGGTTTATTCAATAAACTAAGAATGAAATTCATCTAAATATAATATCACTGGAAAAAAATATTATGGATAATATTAACTGAATTATTATTAAATTTAATGATTAATTTTTGGACTTCATGATCTGACACATAATGATACCCATACTGTCAAGAAATTTCAAAATATAGTTTAAAAATGATGTGTTGGTATAAATAAAAAAATTGTTTCCCTAATTCTATAAAATTTATTCCATCATGAAACTACAAAAAGATCAAGGGGATATCTCTAATTGGGATGCACCCATTTTTTCATGTCTAATGCATTCCTTATATATAAAATGGTTGATTTAATTAATGGACAATATTCCTTATCAATAAATTCTCATATCAAATATATAATATTGATTAAAAATAAAATCCACAAGAAAAAATATAACATTAAAATTAAAATACCATATTTATAAATGATTTAAGCTTTATGTAATAAATATATCCTTGCTAAATAATATCTATATTTTAGAGAAATAAAATGTCTAATGATGACATGAAAGTGATTATTTCAATAAAATTTTTCTGAAAACCAAAATTAAACAACAAATTGAAAAAAAATTACAATGTAAAGATGATCATAAACCATTTATAAGAAGAATAAGGATAATTTCAACACAACATACCTACAATAAAGTATAAGTAAAATATTGGTTTTTTATAGTTGATGAATTGGAATACCATAAAAATATCATTAATTTTTTTGAATAAAATTTTATTTTATAATTGAATGTCACTTTTTTAATATAAAAGTACATATATAATTTTTAAAATACATTCTATTTAAAATAAAATTAAACACATTTAATATAATCATTAAAACATTGAGTGGTAATGATGGTAGGAAATTCCACACATTTAAAGCATGTTATATCAAATATTTTTTTTCTTCATATTTTTAGTAAAAGTAAAATAGGAAATGTTTTAAAAATGACAAGAAAATTAATTTGAAATCATTTTTAGAAAGTCAAAATGGTTAAAAATTTAATTAGTAAATCTTTTTTATATGATAAAAAAATTTGAAAACACTTTTAAATAACACAGATTTTAATGAAAAATGATTATTAACTAGACATAAAAATAAACTCATATTATCTTCAAAAATTTAAATCATTTTGTGTAAAAATAGTGTTAAAAGGGTACTATTATTTAAAATTTTTCCTTTATAACAAGAGGATAAGAATATATAATGTTTTTATCATATAAATATCAAAAAATTTCCCCAAGGGAAATAGAGAAAAACAATCCTGAATAATGATGATATTTTGAAATAAAACATTACCAGTTTGGTAAATTCTGAATTTTTATCCCTGTAAAAGAAATAATAACCAAATGAAACATCAAATTAGATGACGATAAAGATATTATTGATATAACATATCAATGTTTTAGTATATACACCATAAAATAATAGGTGGTGAATATAGTGAATGACTCCTGGAAGTAAAAGTGAGATGAGGAACCCCTGAAAAGATCATAACATTGAAGTAAGAATTAATAAATTAAGTTATTATATATATATAATGTAAATACATATAAAAAAGAGGATATACATCATAATATAGTAAAAATTATTTACACATATAACCTTGTAATGTCAGATACATTGAACAAATAATATAACCTAATGAATAGAAAATGAGTTATGAAATTTATAAAAACTTTTTAATTTTAAAGTAAAATAACTTTATTAATATTTATAATATCAAATATGAACCTCTTATAAATTTATACCACATGTTTTTTAATATTATTCATTATTTTCGTTGTTTCGGGTGTTAGTTGACTTATATTCTCAAGCATGTTTTGTCATGAATGTTATTACTCTTCTATATCAGATATAGGTCCATCGTCTATATAATTGAATTAATATTATAAATATTAAATTTACACATTATATACTTATTATAATAGTATTTTTTCATTGGACATGTTAAATTAATCACATCACCTCATAGAGACGGTAGGTCATACATATGCTCGAGAAACAATATCGTTTCATTAATGAGTGAAAGTTTAAGGAAGTGGATGATATATTAATTATATAGAATTGATATAATTTAATATATAAAACATATATTACTTAAATATATACTTATTAAATCCAGGTAAATAATATATTAATAAAGAAATCACCTCCCTTTGTGAGGGGGTAGTCCTCCATATACAAGAGTAACTCCATCATATTTTAAAATGATTGAAAAGTTAGAATGTATATTTGATATATAATTATATAATTATTATAATTTAATTAATATTATATATATTAATTTCATAAATACATATATTCATCATATGGGTTTATGGGAAACGAGTTACATCTGTTCACGATATGGTAGTTCGCAGTACACACGATTGATTGTTTCATTCCCAATTTAATAAAAGTTGATGTGGATATAAGTCATTTTGTTAAAATGTAAAACTCAAAGTATATTGAAATTATTTTGGTTATTATATAATAATTTTTTAATAATATTTTAATGAGGTGGAAGAATAAAAAAAATAAAAACATTCATTTATAAACATTATCTCTTCTTTAAACGACATTATGAGGTTTACTCAATAATAATTCTGAGGATGGATTTATGTTTAAAAAAAGGGGATCTAGGATGTTGGTATTGGATTAATGAAGTGATTTGGATAGAACTTAGTAAAAATAAACTATGATGGAAGTGTGAATATGGGAGGATAATGGGAGGCCTTTTATTTGTGGGGGAGAAGACATACAATGAATTGTTTAATAAAATCTATTAAATAAACGTTTTATCATGAAAAAATCCTCTAAAATGCCATTCTAGACCCATATAGGTAATAAGTTCAAAATAAGTCTATAAAAATGGGTTTTTACAAGTTGGATGGTCATTTTAACCCTAATAATTTTAGTTTAATCTCATAGAATATTAATTTTTAACTTAACGACGGTAATTAATTATTACATTTTTACTATTCAAAATTGTAAAAAATTAAGTTTCAATTTTAAAAAAAATAGATAAATTATTTATATTTAAAATCTTTAATTATTTTTTTAAAATTCTAAACTCACAAGTGAAAAATCCAATTTAATGTTTTACCCGTTGATGTGTCAAAAAAAGGATTCTAAGGGGAAGATTCTCATAACTATAGAAGGATTAAATATCAAAATTACATATTAAATATTTTCCAATAACATAAATTTTATTTATTTTAATGTTACTTTAAGTAATATTTCTTTAAAAAATTAAATATAATTTATTTTTGTAATAAATTTAAATAAAAAATTACATTTTTAATAAATTTCATTATTTTTCACTATTTAACAAAAATTAAATATTTTTAGAAAAATCAAAATATTTCACCATAATATAATTTAGGTATGATAAATTTGAAAATAAATTTCAAATTTTAAAATAAATTTTTGAATATTGGTTAAAATTAATTTTAACATATGTTCTCAGGATATGATAAGATTGTTTTATTTGATAAATACAGGAATTTAGAATACATTTCTTTTTTATTTTAACAGGTTTAGGTTTTATTTACAATAATTAGATTTATATTGAATTTTTGTTATTCATGTAAAAAACATATTATTTTCATAATTCATTTATTACTATTCATACCCACCTTTTTAATGGCTATGTTATTGTGGCATTCTGTATTATGGTTCAATTAGACTTTGGGTTGCGTGTGCCACAAACTATCGAAGATATTATATTTAAATGAGTATATTTCACTTGGTTTTCATGATTAGTGTTTCATTTATCATACGCAATAAAATAGAATTTTTTATTTGATAAATTTATGGTTTTACTTTTTCTACACCATAAATAAATTAGATGTTCACAATTTGATCTTGATCTCCGAAATCAATGGTTTGATATTTGAAAATTCTTCTTTTGAAATCCCACCTCAAAAAAGGTTTAAAAAGTTATATTAATAATAAATAAATATAATTGCATAGGTCATATGGAATAAAACGTAGTGAGGTTTCTATGTAGGAGATGATTAGTGGAATGATAAGATATGGTAATAGAATAAAACAACAAATAATGTTATAAGGTGATATAGATCATTGATAAAAATAAAGCGAATGATAAATGAAATTTTAAGGATCTAAAAACCATAAATATGTGATGATTTAGTTATTCAAGAAGTATAAGGGTAAATGGATATTTTTTTCAAGATCTATTTCTCAATGTTTTGGATTTATTTTATTATTTATGAATATAAAAAAAAGACCTACTATGTTTTTTTATATTTCAAAATCCCAATTTCAATATTTGGTTGTGCCGTGATAAATTTCTAGTTCATCCATTACTCTAAGAAATAAATATCCAAAAATGATTTTTTCAGGTCTGAAACACTAAATTTCACATTTATGTATAATATGAAATATAAAATAGAGAAATTTATTCACATACTTTTCTAATTATTTTAAAATTTTAATATGGTGAAAATAAGTTATCCAATAAGATACATTAATCTAAAAACTAAAATATTAACTCCACTAGTTTAACATTAATATGTATCTATCAAACAATTTCATTAAAAACTTTAGATATTAACAAGAACATCATGTAGGATAGTAGTAGGAACATCACACTTGCTTCCCTTAATTTTTGGGTACAATCCCCACATCATTGGTAGATGTAATGGATTGACACCCAACATGTGGGATATCATTATTATAAAACTGTATTATTATAATTCCATTAATGTTCGCAAATTATAATAACCAATAATTACATCAAAATCAAGATAATATAAACCATAATGGTTACCAATACCGTTTTACATATTCCCATAAAATTTAAAGTGATTATTCTTGAAATAACATTTCCATTGAAAGATATAAAAGACCAATGGGATGTATTGTAGTAAATATTTCTAAAAATACAATTAATCTTGTTAGTCTCCTTTTATAGACAATAAAAAAAAGGGTTTTTCAGACATTAAAATTATGATCAATATTAAAATGATAAACCCCTAATGGTATCCAAAACACTTAAGTTATTATGTCCTATATTCTTCAAAAATTGACACAATAATGAGATGCTTCATGATTCTTTTAACAAAAATAGAATTGCTAAAAAAATTCTATAAAATAATTGTAGAATAAATACTTCAACCATTTTTATTTCAATATAGTTTCTTCTTTGTTCTAGGATTTATCCTTTAAAATAATTCGTTGAATCAGATAATTCATAGGTTCCGCACATTTATGAAAAAAAAACATTAAATGGACCCCGAGGATGAAATTTAATTCCTTCCATTATACTCATCATTTATTCAGAATAATTCATCATGTTATTCTATTATTTTCCACACATAAAACATTTTACCATACTTTTAAGACACATTCATGTATGTCACACACCACATTTATAACATGAATGAAATTTATCCTTCTTTAGTCCATTTATTCCATCACTCGAACTCATCGAAAAATACATCATTCTTTTCTTTAGTGAGTTAGAAAATTTATTAAGGTATAGTCATATAATCCAATTTTGAGATAACTGATTAGGAACAATCATGATATTCTTCCCTTTAGTCATCTTCCCTTTTTTGTTGCTCATATTCAACATATTTTCCTTAGTATTCAATTTCCACATGATTTTTTTCATGTTCTATAAATATAATTTAACAAAAAAATTAACATTGTGAGAAAAAATAATCATATTTGAAAAACCATATAACCATCTGTAGCTTGTCTATGTGAGAAGAATTCTTTCCGTTATATGAAACCATAGGAATAACCTGGGAAATTCATTTTATACATTGATTAAGATCATTCATAAATGTTTTTAAATAACTTCTTAATTATCTAAATCATATCTCTTGAGAGTGTCCAAAGAGGTGAAAAGTAAGGTTAGTTTTCATGTACAATGTAACACTGATGTCAATCCTGATGAGCATTTTTTAGATCTATTACCACTATGTATATCTATTCCAAAACCACATCCCCATATAGTATATTGATAGATTCTTATTACTAGGAAAGCCCATATAAAATCTACATTAACAAAACAATAGAATTTTTTTTTTGTATTTATCCTCACAGTCTATCATAGGGTTATGTTCCCTAATCAATGTTTTCCTATATCTATTTCCCAATGATTCTACTAAACATCCTTTGATACCAACTATAATAAAACATACCCCTATATCTTTGAGCTTTTGTTTGTTTCATTAAATTGTCATAAGATACAAGGAATTTCATCCTGAAGGACTAAATAGTGTAGTAGTATTGTTAAATTATATACAAACAAGATTCCCATGTTAAATTTTAATACAGAAATTAAAACATATATATTTTTAGAAAATATCATTATTACCTCTATTATATACTTCCATATCATTCTTAGTACTCTTCTAATATTCCTGGTAATGGAAACAAAATATGTGTGATATAAAATACTCATAAGGGTTAAGTATAGTGGAAGCTATCATGAATGAATAAGCATAATCAACATGGCATGGTAAATAAATAAACAGACATACCATATAAATAATTTTACAAGCGTGGTTAGATAAGGAATAATAAATATTTCATGGTAAATATCTAATCACACATTTTATTTAATAAATAACATTTCAATAATGGTCTGATAAGGCATAATAAAAATTGAAAGGTAACTAACTGAAAAAACATTAATTTAATCAATAAAATGTGAATGAACTACATATATAAATAATATAATTTTTAAAATATCATTTATACGAATATAAAAATATTAATGAAGGAAATTATTAATTATTGAATGTTATGATTATATGAATTAGTAACCCTCTATTGTATGTATTATTCACTAGATAGTTTAAATTTTTTAGGTAGGTATACACCATAAACCCATTTAGCTATGGCTGGAAAACTGATTCATATCATTAGACTACTGATTCATGAAGGTCAAATATTTAATTGGTCCCTAACTATATTTTCATATATAAGCATTTTGTATATATCAAATGATAAATTTAATTCAGGAAAAATATTCCTTATAAAAAAATTTCCATATCGAGTAAGGAATGAAGATTAACAATAATTTCTCTAGTACATCATATAACATTCAATTTAAATTACCTTATATATAAATGATATAAAGTTTATGTAATAATTATATCCATGATGAATAATATTGATATTTAGGTTCAATTTATTTCCCAATAGTCACAGGAATATGAATATTTAAATATAAATTTAATGAATTAAAAAAATAATCAAGAATGTGAATGTAAATACATTACTCGGCCAAAATTATCATAAAACATTCGTATATTTAATAATAATGGCATGAACATAACATATCCCAAAATTATTGAAATTAAAATACCATTTTGTTTTCATTGATGAATAGAAAAATCAAAAATGGTCATTAATAACATTCTTGATGAAAATATCCATTTAATTTAATAATTATCATTTATAAAAATAAAATTTCAAATATCATTGTGAAAAAACATTTCTTGAAAATAAAATATTATAATTATAAAATAATCATTAAAACATTTATTTTACATGATAGCGGGAAAATCCATACAGTTAATACAAATTAAAACAGTGATTCATTTCACATTTTTTTATAAAACTCAAAAAGACATTGTTTTAATAATGAATGATGATTCCATTAAAAATATTTGTAAAAACATAATAATGGGTAAAATTTTTATTTAATAATATATTTTTAAAATATTGAAAACATTTTTGAAATCATTTTTAAAAATATGGTTTTTAGGAAAAATGATTTTTGACCGAATAAACAAATAATGTTGAATTTTTTGAAATCATTTACTCAATAATTTTATGTAAAAAAATATTGAAAACAATTTTACTATTACCTAAGAATTTTCATAAATAAAATTATTATAATATAATAGATAAATTTTATGATCAAAATTAGAAAATAATTCCTCAAAAGGAGACTTAAACCAAAACAATCTTAAATAATGATGATATTGGCAAATAACTCTTCACCACTATGGTTACATCTGAATCTATAAACCCAAAAAATAAATAATAATCTAATGAAAAATATAATAGCATATAAAATATACTATATTTATGACATATCAAAAGGATATTATATAAACCATGCCAAAATATATGTAGGGAATATGGAATATGACTCACAGAAGTAAAAGTGAGATGAAAACCCTTACAAATATCATAACATTGATGTTAGAATTAATAAATGATACAATTATGAGTATTAAATATAAATCAACCTAAAAAAAGTTTAAAAACATCATATTTATTCAAATTTATTTACACTCATAATCTTATAATCTCGAACACTATAAATATATTATGTAACCAAATGGAATGAAATTGAGTTGTGAAATTCATTACCATGGGGTAATTATCTATTAAAATACCCCAAAATTAAATATTTCAAATTAAGACATAAAATAAAATTACTTATTATGTATTCAATATTTTTCATTAATAATGGGCATTATATACACCTTATAAAATAAATTAGGTATATAAAATTACAATATTACTTAATTAAGGGAAATTGAGATAAAGTCCATTACCTCATGTTTCCTTTTTTGATGAACAATATATAACCATATATATAATAGTTTTAGGCATGAAACATACTTATAACATAACCATATACATATTTAAAATATCTTATATGATCTAACTATAACATTTTTCATCCCACCAATTAATTATATTTCATTATTTTAACTATTTCGAGTATTGATTGTCTTATTCCCATGTTTATTTTGTCCTAAAAGTTCTAGTTATGTTTTATGTGATATATATCCATCATCTAAAAAATTATATTAATATTATTAATAACATATTTACACAATGTATAAATTTTATAGAATCATTCGTAAATATTGTACATGGAAAATGAATCATGCCACTTCTTGGAGATGGAGGGCCATATGTACACACGAGCGAAGATATCATTCCATTAACAAGAGAATTGGTAAGTAATTTGAAAAAATAATAATTTTACATAATCAATACGGTGTCTTATATTTCACATATATTCATTAAATTTGTCCTTATTACCTCCCATGTAAATCATATTTTAAAAACAAAAACATCACTTTTTGAGAGGGAAGTCTATTGTACGCATAAGTGACATTGTCGTATTTGAAAAGAAATGTAAATTCACAAGATATATGTGATATTATGATTTCTTAATTAAATTAATATAATTAATATTTTAAATATATATTAAATACATCATTATATATTTTAACAGACAGACTCGGGTAAAGTAGACTAGTTACCCATGTCAACCCATCACAAAGTGCGGTAAAACAAAGATGAAAAACTAGTATTGTATATAAGAAAAACAATACATAAAAATAGAGTTTAAAGAGAAAATAATTTGAGATAAAATGGATCCAAATAGGTTAAAATGGATAGAAATGGAAATCTAGACAATACGTCTCCATGTGGCCAAACATCACCTCCAAATAATCCCAAAATGAACAGCAATATAAATAGAATCTTATAGGATATAAAATGACCTTGCATTGACTTGAATACTATAAGAAAAGGTCTAAATCTACCCAAATTCAGAATTAGGATGGGATAAATATATCACAATATTATAAAACTAAAATCTCTATACATGTTATAATAACAAGAATGCATAAGAATAAGATTTAAAACAAAAAGTTCACAAAAAGATTCAAAAATACTACAATTTTTAAATGATGCTAGTATTTTCACAAATAGGATAACTTTTTTCCAATGATAGAAACAAGTATCTAAGGATACTAAAATATGAATTTACATGTGATCTAACATCTCTTCAATACATTATCCAGTTAATAAGCAACCAAAAACAATAATTCCCCTACCGATTGAGCTCTAGACAATGGTACAATATACACTAGACACTCACAATGCAAACAACGAAAAAAATTTATAAGAACCAACATTAAGGCCTTATATAAATAATCGATATATAATAGGTGAACTTTTATTGGTTATAGACACACTATGTCTATTTTTTTCTCTATCTTAACATATCTAAGGATCCCAAAGTCCAGTTTTTGTCAATTTCTATTTCAGAATTCATACTCACATTTTTATAAAAAAATTCAAATCCATGCCAGTCTACTTTAGGTTTTGAAAATAATTTTTCCATTCTAAATCATGTATTTTTTTTAAAATAAAACCCCTATTAAAATGTAAACCGATGCCATTATTTAATTTCAACACATAAAATTCCATTTCAAATATTAAGAATTCAATATAAATAACATTAAATTCAAGAAATTAGAATAATTGAATAGATCCCCCTACCTGAAGAATGTATAAACACTAATTGACATTAGAAATGGGGATTGGAAAGCATAAGATCTACCTATAGAAGACAATAAATTACTTGATACTGGAAAGGATTGATTAAAAACATTATTCAGTCACTAATCCTTACAATTAAAGGTTCTATAACCAACAAAAAGAGTCATACTAAGAGAAAATATTACCTGATGAGATGAAGAATCAAACCTTTCTTGTCAATCATTGAACAAATTGATCAATATAAAAGGAATACACCAAAAATTTCATAGGGTATGACATCTAACCAAGAGGATAAGGATAGAAAAAATGATCCCTCAAACACCCTCACAAAACTCCAAAAACTACAACATGGGGAATTACATGACGTGTAATATTTTACACATCATGAATTCCTTTCATTCTATATTAAGTTAAAAAATGAATCACCTTTTACATTAAAAATTATTTTTTCATGTTACACGATGTGTAACCCATACATAAAGTGTAAATTAACATATTGTGAATTCAAAAAAGGGGATGAGTCCAACCAGTATTACACATTGTGAATAATCATTACACGTCGTGTAACTGCCTAGTGAATTGTATAAAAGTCCATGGAAAAGCTAAAAATTAAAAAAAATCTGTGACTTCACCATTACAGGTATCCTCCTAAATCGGGGACGAAAGTACATTCCAAACCAAAAAGGGAGTCCCAAAAGTAATGATTAGAACATATAGAACAAAAATTTAATGGCGAATTGAAATATCCACACCATTAAATATTTTTTCTCCATAAGGAGATCAATATCCTAGATTATTAAAAAGATTAGTCCACTACGACGTCATCAATGAATCACAAACCATGTCTCGTGGCGATCATGTCTGCACTTCCATAGTACCCAGACCATGGAATCATCATACTATGTGTTACATTAACTTGTAATTCCATAATATAAATTGGATGCTAATCTAATGTTGTAATAGTCTCAAGAATTGCATCCTCCCATATAATTACATGGTATAAATTTAATACATACCTCCTAAACTGAAAAACATGAAACAAATCATGTATAAAATCCAATCCCAATGGTAATAAAATTTGATAAACCTCCATCCCAAATCCCTTAATGATCTCAAGTGGTCCCAAAAACCATAGTGACATCATACCCAAGATACCCTATCTATGATGTCCTAAGTGAGGTGAATCATTGAGAATGACCTGATCACCAACCTCAAACTACAAAGGTTGATGATGATGATCCTCGTAAAAATTTTATTGAATCTGTGGCTTGATCAAAAACCTCTAGATCAATTTCACCACCAATGTCATCTCTTAAACAACACTAATCACAATAAAATAATTCTCTCCCATGTCTTCTAGCATAAGTTAGACATGGACACCCATACAAAACCACCAAGGGTGTCATCCTAAGATAATCCTTATAACTATAATTATAAGTGAACTCAAATAAAGGTAGATGTTTATCCAATGATCTAATGAAATAAAGTACACAATTCCTAAGCATATTGTCAAGAACCTTGTTTTCCTTTTTGTTTGTCTATCTGTCTAAGGAAGATAAGTCATGCTCAATTTCAAATGGGAGCCCATTTCCATCTTTAAAATTTTTTAGAACATAGATCTCAAAATCAAGTCCCTATTAGAAACAATTGTATTGGTAACCCCAAGAAGAATCATAATCTTTAATATATAAAAATCCCTGATTTGTTGTGCATTAATCATTTCATTTATTGGAAAGAAATTCAATGATTTTGTGAGTATATCAAAAATCACCCAAATCACATCCTTACCACTATAAGTATGTGTTAAAAAATGAATAAATACATTGAAATATCCTCCCACATTCATACTATAATTTTTAATGGATAAAATAAACATGAAATTATCTGATTTTTGGATATAACTCTTTGACAATTGAGACACTACAACACAAAATATAAAACTAGCCACCTCATTCTCTACCTCTAATAATGATGTCTGAAAAAGGGGTACATCTTTGTATCCCTTGGTTTCATAGACCAATAATATCAGTGTCCAAAATCAAGAAACTTCTATCTCAATGAAAATGAAACAACCAACCTACTATAGAAGAATAAAAGTCAACTAAGAGACTGAGACAACTATCATAAGAGATCCCCACAATTTATGATTTCTACTAAGCATAAAATCTAAGTGTATTTCTTCTTATCAAGTCAAACATGCTCATAAAAAGGTGATTCAGTATTTATCGAAGCTAAGAACACATGTCCATCAACCTATTTTACTTCCAAGATCATCTCTGCAAACAAATTCATTAGAGACCATTGTTGAATTTATTCCTTCACTACTTGTGTCAGTAATTTTCAGATCAACACATCGGCCACTACATTCCCTTTATCAATGGAATATATGATGTCAATATCAAAGGTATGAAGATACTCAACTAGCATCTCTATCATAAGATTAAATATTTCTGTGTAAAAATATACTTTAGGATGTTATGATCATAATATACCATAAACTGCTCTCCAAAGAGATAGTGATGCAATGTTTTGAGTGCATTTATAACATCTAGAAACACAAGATCATGGGTAGGTCTTTTCTTCTAACGACGGAATAACAAGAATTATCAATATCCCACAACTACATTCCTATACTATTAGACACATCAAAAACCCTTACTTGAAGAATCATAGAAAACATATTAACACATACCTAGTTCCAGAAGATTCAAAAATATAATTGAAGTCAACCTCATCTTTTTCTCCTCAAAATATCTTTGACAATTTCCATTCCATTCAAACCTCACACCCTTATGGGTTAAAGTAGATATCAAATATGTGATCATGAAGAATTCAAAGATAAACTGTGTAGAGTAACCTGCAAAACCCAATAATCATAGGATCTCAAACATATTTCTGGGACACTCCCAAGTTATAACTACCTACACGTTTTCAATATCAACTAACACATCCCTCTGAGATATCAAATTCCCTAGAAACATCACTTCTTAGATCAAAACTCACATACCTAAAGATTATCTTAGAGATGATGTTCTCCCAATGTTTGAAAAATGATGACTAAAGGATCTCTATATTCCTCTTATGGCTTAGAGTACCCCAAGATATCATCTAAAAACTCAATGAAAAATATTCCAAGAACTAATGAAATATTGTGTTTACTAAATCCATTAATACCATAGGAGAGTTATTGTGACTGAATGGAATTTCCAAAAATTCAAAATTCTTGTATTACCTTTGAAACACTATATTGGGTATGTCCTCTTCTCATAATCTCAACTGGTGGTAACCAAACTATAGGTAAATCATATAAATCAAGTGATCTCACCTCATCTAATAAAACAGAGTTTTAATTTTATGTAAAGTACAATTGTTCTTAATTGTCAGCGAATTCATGTTTCGACAGTCAATAAAAAG
Organism: Viscum album; assembly: GCA_963277665.1. Lineage (NCBI taxonomy): Eukaryota > Viridiplantae > Streptophyta > Magnoliopsida > Santalales > Viscaceae > Viscum > Viscum album. The sequence goes on along the minus strand of OY728142.1, from coordinate 1,294,868,587 downwards.
TCTAAGACATCATTCTACCTTCTTAGAAAATATTAAAAGTGAATCACATGGTTACATGATATGATGAATAAATCCTTTCAACACCAAGTTATCAATCTAGATATTAAGTTCCACCAACTCAAATAGTTTTATTTGATATGATGGCATAAAAATGAACACCATTCCGGGTAACAAGTGAATAGTAATTTAGATCTCTCTCTATGGTGAGATTCCAAAAAAAAATCTATAAAGACCATAGGGTACTCACACACAACAGTAAGTATATGAATTCCAAATAGAGTTTCAACTGAATCGATAAACATTTTGAAGAAATGGAATGATATTAAACTGGCATAAGATACAACCATCCCTTCCCTTCCCAATCTAGTATCCCACCCTACCTGGAAAACAAGGGTGACACCATCAGTAGATAAGAATAATAACTAACGGCGATAACAATATACCTTTTTTTTATTCTACTCATATAATAGATACTAATAATAATGTAAAATTTATCATAATAAAAAACTAATAATTACCAAACCCCCTCAAAGTTTTATATCAACACCCAAAACATGTGAAACTTTAAAACATGTTTGGTCTTATTTCCCAAGGGCTTGGAATGATCCAACAAGAATGAAACAAGCTATGAATACAAACCCAACATGTCAACCAACATTGATGATATAAAGTAATGAGTAGAACATGTATCAAACAAATATAACACAATAGAAGATATGATAAACCTTCAACCTATAATAGTATATATCCTTACTTCAGATTCCACCACCACACATTCTTCTACATAAATTCATCTAAACATTACCACTTGGGAATCCCCTTTGGCCTGAGAATGATTTTAATCAACCTATGTAACATATATAACATATATATTATAATCTAATTATAATATACATATTTATCAATTATTTTTTATTATTTTAAAATGACAATGAAATGAAAGTATCATTCATACTTATGTACAGTCTACCGCCTCTATGAACAGTGCATTTCAATTCTTATCTCCAAATATTATGGACTATTATAAATAAATATATACATAATAAATATTATATTTAAATAATTAATATATTTATTATAGATGATGGACTTATGACTATAAGGATTATTTACACACCAATAAGTTCATTTTTGACTCAAGATGCAAACATCAACAAAACATCCGATATGAACTTAAATAATTATGTAATTTTTTTAACATGGTAATAAGTGATATTAAATGAATAATAATATTGAAAAATATTATAAATAAAGAAGAAATTAATATAATTATATTATTTAGGAATATAAATAATAAAATAAACAAGTCAAACTCCAGGTAAGTGAAATCTTAAAACAATCTCTATTTATTGTGTTAAATGTAAAAGTCATTGGTTTTGTTTTTACAATAATATGTGTGAATGACCTATGATTTTTTTAAAATTAATATAAAATTATATTGGGTGTATTTATATTTTTCACAAAAAAATATTTCATTGATTAATCCTTTATCTAAGGATATTATCTTTCTAAGGTACTTCATCTGAATCTCCTTTCATTGATATATTTCTTGATGATATGCAACTTTTTTTAATTATAAAGTCTATATAGAGCCCAGTTTTAATTAATTATACATCTTATATCTATACTCTTGATATTTAATGTCTTTTAAAATTTTCTACCTTCATAAGGAGTATAATTTAAATGAACAAAATTGCAATGTACTCTTTATTTAAAACATCGTTCTAAATTATTTAAAGATTTAATCTTAAAAATCATTACCTTTCATGTCTATGTTGTTAAAATTATTTTTAGGAATTATTTATAAGTACAAGAATTGTTTATTAAGTGTAAATTCCTTTAAAAATTTTAAAAGTGGTATGGTACACTTTGATTCCAAAATCCTATTTTAAAATGTTTAAATTGTGTTTTAAAAGAGGATTGATTGTTTCGATAACATTGAATGTTTTTTATATATATTACATGAATGAAATTTATTGATTTTATGTCATTATTATGTATTTATGATTAAATTAAATGTTTTCCATTTTATTTTAAAATAATTTGTTTTCATTTATGAGTGCATGGCTTATAAAGATAAAATGTGATTTAAAGTGGAAATGTTATTTTTCCTTTATGCATGTTTTATGTGTTATGATTATGTTATAGTTCATGGGAATTTCATATGTATATGGTTGGTTTCGTGATAAAATAAGGGTAGATGAGCCCATGATATCTCTCCAATTCATTGTGTAACATGATGGTGGTAAACGTTAAGCTTTCTCTTAAGAGATTTAGGGAATATATTGTAATGGGTATTCTAAATGTAACCACGATGGTTAATCCATATATAGTTGTGAAAGATAAAATCTAAGTTTGTTATGAATGACACAAGTTACCATTATGATTTATTATTTCTATTATTTTTTTATAAATTTTATGATTTCAAAAGTTATTTTAAAGAGATTATGTTTTATGAGTGAAAAGTATGATTTAGTTGATTTGTATGTATTCATGGAATAAAGTTTTATTTGCTTATTTTATATCCCTTGCTATTATTTGTATTCTAATCCCATGTTTTTGAAATGTTTTTATGGGGTATAAGGATGGGTAAGAGAAAGAAATAATTTAAAAAGACTTTTTTTTAAAATAAATCAAGTTATATTCATTGACTTATATTCTGTGAAAAAAAAATATAGTGAGTTGAAGATTTTACTATATAAATTTTTAGTTGTTATGTAATAGTTATGTCCTAATTCTATAAAACTATAATCCTAGTAATATTATCTGTGTGAATTTCTTAACAAAACTGAGTATTATGTAATATTTATCGATGTGTCCTTGTAATCGGTATTAGAGGTTGGTTTAGAAAACTTCAAAGATTAATTATTTTGGGTAAGCACATGGTATGATTCTATGTATATTGATTTAGTTAAATCCTTGTTTTATAACTTTTATGAACAAGGAATATCTTTTTTAAAATGAAATTAGGAGTATCTAAAACAATATTCATAACACTTCCTAATGACATCCTTACAATAATTATTTAAAGGCCATGTTCGGATGATTCTGAAACTTTTTCTAACATACAACTCACTTGCAAGAAGTTGTTTGAGATATACAATACCTCAAATATTCCTTTATAACATCATGGATAATGGGTTTTTAATCAAATCTTATTTTCTAAATATTCAATTATTCTCATGAAAGGTAAATATTATAATGTAAATTTCATATATTTTGCCTTATCACAATATTTTGAAGAATAATCTGATTTTGAAAAAGATATTGATGAAGGAGACCCTTTTACAAACTATTTGTATTCTTCATTAAATTATATAGTCTCAGAAAATACTAATGGAATATTAAAAGTACAGTTTATTAAATTTTTAAAAAAAAAATCGGTCTAAATTTTTTTATAAAAAACATCTTTTATCTGATGTTTTGATGTTATATATCATACAAGATAATTTTCCAAAAAAAAATTGTTTAACACCTATTTGACCCATGTTTTACAAGGTGTATGTGAAAAAATTGATGAAATTTAATTTTAGGAATCTCTAAATCATTTTTGTAAGGCATGGACCATCTATCTTCATGAAAAAAAATGACAGCGGAACCCAGTGGACACCATGATCAAGGTACGATGTTCTTTATTTTTGGAATAGTTTAATTATGTTATATGGAGGTGAAATAAAACAAATTTTAATATATATAAGACATTGATAATTAATATGTTGAGGTAATTATGAATTTTGTTTCAAATAATATGAATAAGACAACCATTAAGGTTAAAACATGTCATAGTTAGTTTGGAGTTTTATTAAAAGGGACAACCCTAAATATGGATGATAACCTATCGCGTCTAGAAAGACCGTTGGGATTGAACCCACAAATGAAGGACAACAAGGGTGCATCATTTACCAGTATCCTATGTAAATTCATTGGTTATTATGACTTATTATTTTAAGTTAAATGGTTTTATGGATTAAGGACAAGTTAATTTGAAAGGCATATGTGTTATAAAATGGAAATTCTTGGGATTGGAAAATGATTTGAGGATTAAAAGATAAATTTTTTTTTGGAAGACATTCACTATTTTGGGAACATTATATGATTAAGGTGAGTAGACTGCTCTGGGATTTTAATTAAGGAGTAATGGTTGAAATAGATAGTGTATGAATCTATGACATTAATTGTGGACTTGTTGGAAATATAAGTACTTATGTAAATAATTAACCTATTTTAGAGAATATGTGATTAGGTTAATTATTTTTTGGTGTAAGATATTAATAATGGTTGATGTTATTTGGATATAAATGTTAAAATTTATCATCAATGATTATGTGATTAAATACATCTGATTTTTGGTTTTAGTCATAGTTAGTATTATTTTGAAGAAATTTATGGAAAATTATATGTTGAATGTTCTATTTTAATCATTAGATATTCCTATTGAGTTTTGAATATTGAAGTAGTTTGTCATCATATAAAATATTATTTTTTGGTAGAATTATCTAATTGGTATCTAACCATTTTTAGTTTTGGTTAATGTTTAAAGGTAGGAGAAATAGATAATTAATATTTTATGGATGATATGAGTTTTTAGAAGTTGATTATAGTGCTTTAGGTGTGATAAATTCATCTTAAATAATCATCATTTGGAGAAAAGGATGATTTTGTGGTGGAATTGATTAAGGGATTAAACTGTATTTGTCAATTAAGTATATTTTCTTATTTTCTTATTCTAAGTAGTAAAAAACTCCTCAAAATTATAAAAATAATCATAAAACAAAAAATTTATCAATTTACTTTTACTACTAAGTAATCAAAGACCTATTAATAAACCACCAACTTATGGTTTTGGGATTCATATCTTTTTCCTGATCCTGTTTTCTATCACTCTCCATTAGAACAAGAAATTTATTTTTTCTTCCTTATATACATTTTCCAACATGATATCCTAATAAGTGTTATCTCAGGTGACCTTTTTACTTTTAATTTATTTTTTTAAATGGTAGTTTCATTAACTCTTTTTTTATTTGAGATTTTAATGATGCAAATTTTAAAAAGTGAAACCTTATTTATCGAGCCCAAATTTAGAATTTTCAATATGGAATTTCTAAAAGTTGGAAGGATGAAAAAACCAATGTAATTTTAGAATAACTATTTTTTATATTTATTAATATTTATGAATTAAATAGTAATTTTACTTAAATTTTGATGCTATTTCAGATAACGTAACTAAATCACAATAATGGGTCTCTCTGAAATCTTATCTTGCACACAAGACTAAGTTATACTAAAAAATAATAAATTACTAATATTATTATATTAAAGGGTTGTTAATTCCTAGTCATTGTATTCATGAGAATGAATAGAACTAACTATATTATGATTACACATGTTTTATAATGGTTTTTAAATTTATTCAATAAATTTTAGAGGCTTAAAATGAGAATAAATCCAACTTTAAGCATTAAATACTATTATATTTTTTAAATATAGTTTTACCACCTTTTAATAGATAACGAGTTTAAAATATAGTTTCTGAACATTTTATAAGTAATATTTGACATAATAAAAATTTTATTTAGAATCAGGACATTATAATTTACTTGGGTTTTTTTTATTTTTTTAATAAAAAACATATTTATATGAATAGTGAGAAATACAACATTTTAATTCAAAACTGCATTTTCATCTAATTTAGTTATATAGTTATATTGTCTTTATAATTGGGTTTATAGTGTAATTTGATTGTGTTTTTATCATTTATTCCAATTATGGTAATTAGAAGTAATTTCAAATTTAAATTGGACATAAACACCTGTCAATATTTTGATAGTTTTTACTTTTTAAAAAATAGCTCTCTGTTTTGACAATAGTAATTAATTTTAAGATAATTAATGAAACTTATGTGTTTTGAATTTGAAAAATGGATTCAATATTTGGAATCAAAAGGTCCAAATTACTGAAATAGTTACCTTTTATTTCTAAACATGTTGAATAGTATATTTAGTAATTATATTTATTTAAAATGGTTTAAATGAAAATTATTTAAATAAGGGTAAAATTAATATTATGTTAACATAAAACTACCCTAATGTGTCTTAATATTATTTTATGATTCATGGGAGACCAAAGAAATATTTAATCTTAAATTTTCGCATTTGAGAGCCACTTGGGTGTGATAATGACATGTTATAATAATTAAGTTAATGTAAAGAAAAATATAACATAAACATGTATCTTTTAACTAAAAAAATTATACAGGTTTATATAGCTGATATAATTAAATATAAGTAGTCATTAAAAATATACATGTACTTCCTACATCATGGTTTTTTATTTATAATTTTTAAATATTAAATAAATATATTTCTTTAGACACAATGATGATATAGTGATTACCTTATTAATGACTGATTAAAAAAATATATTATAAATATTAAAAAAATATAATTTTAAAATTTTTTTCCCTTAAATAAATTTTATGGATTATTATGACATGTTATATTTTATTTAATTTACTTTTTTTGAATGAATAAAGTTGTTAAGATTTTAACAAAAATCTGTTACTAAATAATGTAAAAATTGACATAAATGAGTTTTTAAAACAAATACTCTTTTATTAAATGATATAATAGACTTAAAAAATATAATATTCTAGAAAAGAAAACAAAATTTTTTAACGATTTCATTTATTATCCACTATATGTTCTCTTGGAGTTTTATTGTAACTATATTAAACATATTGTATGAAAATAAAATAATACATGGTAATAGTTAATTTATTTATGTAAGGGTTAAAACAAAAACTATAAGGTTACATTTGTTACATAAACTTGTCTAAGAACTATTGTTTGAGAAGATTTATACCCATACTCATATTATACTCTTAATATATCTCTTTATATAAATGATAAATGTAAAATCAATTTATAAAAAAAATAATGTTTCAAGACTTTCCTAAAGTGCACATCATCCCTCTTATAAAAGGCCGCCACCTATACCCACATACTCACACCTCTCAACCCCAATGGATTTCCAAAATTATGAAAAAATAAGTTCCCATCATTACTTAAGCATTAACTTGGTCAAAAGTCAACTCAAGAAAGTATTTGGGCTCAAATCCAAATGAGTTACCTGATTAAGAGGTAATGTCTTCTCTCAAACTACTTTCTCTTATTTTCCATCTCCAACCACATAACCTTATATTATTAAATTATATTATAATAACAAAAATATACTATATATAATACAATGTTTTTATTTTATGGTTTCAACCTACACTTACACACACCTCTATTTAATGGATATTGAACTTATTGATTCTGTGTATGGCGAACTACTGTCTCACGAAACGATGATTATTTAATTTTATCCTACCACCTATCATGGTTTCCATTATAATGGAACAATATTTATATATGATATATATTATATTTCAATTTTCTTTATTTTTTTCTAAATTTTATTTAGGTCATACATTTATTCTTTTCATGTTCTGTATATACGATAATTTCACTTGAGGAAGTGTGGACTACCACCCCCTTAAAGTGATATGAATTGTTCATTCCATACATGGAAAGTATAAGGGATGGTTTTAATTAACCTATGTAACATATATTATACTGATATTATATTATAATTATAATATAAAATTTTATTATTTATCTTTCAGTTTTTTAATGTTACAATGAAATGAAAGTAGCATTCATGGGTATATATGGCCTACCATCTACAGGAATGGTGCATTTCATTTCTTATCTCCAAATATTATAGACTATTATAAATACATATATAAATAAAATATATAATATTTAAATAATTAATATAATTTTATATATTATGTAATTATGACTACATGGATACTTTACCCAATAAAAACATCATTTTCGACTTAAGTTCTGAATAACAACAACACGTATGATATAAACATAAATAATTATGTAATTTTTATAATATGTTAATAAGTGATATAAAATGAATAACAATATTTAAAAATGTTCTTATGAAATTATAAATTAACCTATTTTCATTATTCAGTAAGATAGAGAACAAATGAGACAAGTCGGACTCAAGGTAAGGGAAATCTTAACTCAATTTCTATTCATTGTGTTAAATATCCATGTCATTGGTTTTGTTTTTATATGAATATGTGTGAATGAACTATGATTTCTTTATACTTAGTATCCACTTATATTGGGTGTATTTATATTTTCACAAATAAATATGGCATTGTTTTATCCTTAATCTAATGATATGTTCTTTTTAAGGGAATTCATCTCAATCTCTTTATATTGAGACATTTATTGATGATATGCTCTTTTATTTCTCCATAAAGTGTATATAAATTCCCATTTACATTAATTACACATATTATATCTATATTTATGATATTTAATTTCTTTTAAAATGATCTACCATCCTGTGGTATATAATTTAAATGTTCAAAATTGTAAACTACTCTTTATCTAAAACATTGTTTTAAATGTTTTAATGATATAATCTTCTAAATCCTTCTATTTCATGTCCATGATTTCAAAATTATTTTAATTAATTATTTATATGTTCATGAATGTTTTGAAGTGTAAATTTTTTTCAATAGTTTTATAGTGGTATGGGAATCTTTGATTCAAAAATTTTCTTTTAAAATGTTTTAATTCTATTTTAAAAGGGGATTGATTATTTCAATAACATTGTATGTTTTTCATATATACGTCATGAATGGAATTTCTCACTTTTATGGCACAATTATGTATTGATATTTACTTTACATGTTTTCCATATTATTTTATAATATTCTATTTTCATTTATGAGTGTGCATCTTGTAAATATTAAATGTCATTTCAAAGTGGAAATGTTATTTTTTTTGTTTATGCATGTTTTATGTGTTATGATTATGTTATGGTTCTTGAGAATTTATTATATATATTGGTGGTTATATGATAATCCAATGTTATTTGATCCTCCAATTAATTGGTTAACATAATGGAGGTATTCTTTATGGATTTTCCTAACAGATTTTAGAAATATACTATGATGGGTATTCCAAAAGTTACCATGAAGGTTACTACTTGTATTGCTATGAATGATAGAATGTAAGTATGTAAAAAATGCCAAAAGTTACTTTTATGATTTAGGATTTCTATGAGTTTTTAAAAAATCTAATGGTTTCATGAGGTATGTTAAAGAGCAAATGTTTTATGAGTAAAAATTATGATTTCATTGGTATGTATGTATTAATAGACTAATGTTTTCTTTCCTTATTTTATATCCCTTACTGAGATTTTTATACTCATCACAGGGTTTTGAAATATTATTCACAGTGTATAAGGATGGTTAAGATAAAGGAAGAATTAGAGAATATTTTTATCCACAAAACAAATTATAATATATGCATGGAGTTTTATTTGTGACGAAAAAAATTTATAGTGAGTAGAAGAGTATAATTTTTAAATTTTGAGTTGTTATGTAATAGTTACGACCTAATTATCTAAATCTCTAAACCTGAAAATATCCTCAATTAGAATTTACGGACATAACTCAAGATTAGGTAACGTTTATGGTTGGGTCTTCATACTATGAAATTGGTTTTGACGATGGGGTGAGACTTAAGAGATTTGTGGCAGAACTATAATGCTCAAAATATATGTGGAATAAATAAGATTAGGTTCTGTTTTATAAGTTTTGGGAGGTGTAGTAACGGAATTTATTATTATATTAAATTAATATAAATTCGTTTTCATATAAAAAAATAAAAATATTTATATATTTTTTTATATTATGATGATGGTTCAAAATAATCCAATCTAATACTGTTTTATTAAGTTTAGGTGATCTTTTCACCCTGTCTCATTATTTAAACCCCTGTCAACACCTTTAAAAACTAATCTAGTATGGAATTATTTTTAATAATTAACGTTCATGAATGATACTATAAATAGAAAAATTACACATAATTGAATAATGGTTGAAATATTCAACCATAATTCATTCACATGGAGGAATAATGTATTCTTATAATATTTAAATTATTATATAAAATATTTTTTATTAAGGTTATTATAAAAGGAAACTGAAAAAAAATTACAATTTTTTTTGAAAAATTGATGGTAAAGGTTTAAAAATAATATCCAAAAAAATAGAAACCACTATTAGTATGATTTATTGGTCATATCACGTTATTTTTAACGTTAATTACTCATATTACATGAACTGAGATGAAAAATATTTACTACGGTTACTTGTCATATTAACTAAAATTAAAATGGTTTTATTTACCAAATTTGGACATCATGATTCTAAATATGGAATCCATTTTTCAATAACAAATTACTATAAGTGGAAAAAATTAATTTAAAATCAATCCCACAAAAAATCAAATAAAACTAGATTTTTAGAAAAAATACCTTTTAAGAATAAAAATGTTTCATAACAAATTAGAATTTAAAATAAATTCCAAAGACTATAATTAGAATATATTTAATATAAAGTGACTAATTAAATTATAAATTACTAGGAAAAATAATTATACATTATTAATACATGAAACAAATATAGGTTTTCCAGTAAAAATTAGTATTTTCCACTATTAATTAAAAAATATAAAATTTCAATAAATTATAAAAAATCTTCTATAAGCTGATTTTGATATTATGGTTTTAAAATTTTAAAAAAAATTATTAAATTAATATTCTAAAATTTTAAAAACATTTATTAAATATAACTATAAAATATATAAAATCAAATTCAATAAGAATACAACTACTTTATTTTTATTAGAAAATTATTTAATACTCTTATGGTGTATATATCTCTAAAAATAATACTTAATTAATATTAATTAATATTAAAATGATTTATTATAACATTACATGGGATGTTACTATTTAATTTGGGATTGTTTAGTATTTTTTATGGTAGTTTGTGGAAGGTGGTAGGTTCGATAACATTTTTTTCATCAATGGAGAAGTTGTTGCTCTTGGTTTTGGTTTTCATTTGGCGGGTTAACTTCTCAATGCTCCATTTAAGATGAATTCTATCTATTATTGTGAATTTTCTTAGATCTATATTCTATTAATGTTTTAATATACCATTTTTATTGAGTAATAGATTGATATGATTCGTGTTATTATGGATTAATTTTCTCATTCATTGTGGTTATTTATGGTTCTCCATTTCTCCTTTCTCATGTGAACCACCTAATTTTTGTCGATCCCTCATACCTAAAGGTTATATATATGAATAATAATGCTCATCACTTCATTCCACAATGACTAAGGGAATTATAGTGTCCTAATGTTATATGGAATGAAAAATTTTAACCCTTTGATTTGTTATTCAATATTTATATTATAATATATTTGTATATTAATTTTTTTATTATTTTTTTAAATCATTAGGCAGGACATTTATATTTTTTTGAAAATATTGTTTTATTATAATTATTCCATATTTTTAGGAGTAATTATCCAATAAACATGATAATTTTATTATTGTTATAGTAATTCCATTTGGAATGGTCCGTTCTAAGGGGGAACACTATCTGAGGCTCTCAAAAAACCATCTGATTGATGTGGTTCTTGGTAGTGACTTAATAAGATGTAACAAGGATAGGGGTAATTGTTTTTTCAAACTATGAAAGTGTGTATTTGGAGTCTTGTGACGTTCATAATATAATCCCAGGGTCTACTAAGTAGTGTTTCATTACTATGTGAGTTTCCCTAGTATTCAAAATTCTTTACTTTCTTATTATACCATCATATAATCTAAATCCAAAATCAAGTCATATAATATCCCACTATTATAATCCACTAAAAGGATCCCCATGAGAAGTTATCCATTGCTTCCTCTTGATTGTTATCCCATACTGTCAATACTTATATATTCATTCAAATTTTGAGTTCCATTCATCTTCCATTATCTTCCCGTATCCTTTTTCCAGTTTCTCTTTGACGTTTTGTTCCCTCTAAGAACCATAATTACCAAAGAAATGGTATTAAGTATAAATAATTATTTATAACCAATTAATTTAGTTTTATTATCCATTATAGGATTTATTCTATGCTCTTTGGAGTGTTTATTGAGGAACACAACATATTACAACACTGTTTTGAATTTTTGAAGTAGGTGTCTCTATGTTATTGAATTAATTCAAAATTCATGATGTAATTTTTTTTTAAATATTATTTTATGTAATGATATTTTAATATTTATTTTGGATTATGGAAAATTTATTATGTCTTCTTCATGCTTTTCATTGAGTGTTTTTTATTTTCATTTATTAAAAAATTTTAACCATGTGTTATTTAATGTTACGAAATTTATTAAATGGCTATTAGTGTTTTCTAAATGGATTTGTCAATTGTTTTGGTATTATTTACAAATATAGTTATTTAAATTAAAAAATCAATTTTGAATAATGTTTTTTGAATATTAAAGGTTATGTATCATCCAAATTAAAAACATGATATTTTTGTCTATGTTACCTATGACAGTAAAGTAGATCGACATTCTGATCTTAGAATTCAAGAAAGCCCATTTAGAACAATATGATGAATGTATTGAATTATATGAGACCATAATTGATTTAAATTATTCTTGATTCACCCATAATTAGTTTTTTATTTTCATTTGATGGGTATATGATATTAATGGAGATTATCAATGTGTGATTATTTAAGATGATATATATTTATTTATATCTACCTATGAAAAATGTGATATTAGTTGAAGAATTGATTGTTAACATCCATTCAAGAATATTTATGGGAATTCTGGTGACATGTTGGATACATTAGAATATAAAACACGTTTTCAATTAATACATGGATTTTTCCCATCTAGCATATTTGGGGACAATAGAAACCAAGGGTTGTCTTTCCAATGAGAATACTGGGGTCTAATGGGTTGGTTTGTCTAATTATTTAGGATGAAACATAAGTTTACATCTTTTCCAATGTTTTTAGTGTTCTGGGTTCCATCTCAATAGATAAATTATTGATTTTCTTATGATATTGTTTCATGGTATATGGCTTCACATACATGATTCACATCTCATTATTGTATTCCCCTAAGACTATTTCTAGTATCACCATCATGTTGTCAATTACATTCGTATTTATTCATGATCATGAGGTGATGTTTTTATTGTGTTCTTCTATCTATGAGATGGTTTTTTACATGATTCATATTTTTTAAAATATTTTTTGATATATATAGGTTATTATCTTTTTTCATAAAGGATTTCAAAATGGTATTTTATAATGGGATTTTTAAGAAAAAATATTAAAAAGGATTTGTATTAAATATATATATAAATTTATTTGTGTTAATGTAAAAAGAATTTTTCTTATTTATTTATAGATAATAAAATGGAATACATTATTTTTATTATGGTATTCTTATTCTAATATTAATTTCATGCATACATAATTGAATTGCATAGACTCAATGAGTGGAAACATACCCGGTAGTACTTCTAATGCCTATATATAAATTTCTTAATATATATTCCATTTAATATAACTATTATTTTATTGGGTAGTAAGTGGGGAGTTTTAATATAGAGGTAAATATAGGGGTTTTATGTAATATGTATTTGGTTTCTTTTTTTTATTACTGATGGATCATCAAATATAACCATTCCATTACCTTTTATTCAGTTCTTTATTGTATTTTGTTATAACAAGTTGTATTATTTCTTCTTTTGATGATGTTGAATTGTATATAAATGAGTTGGGTAAATTAACTTTATTATGAGACATTTAGTATGTACATTTATTTATTTATTTCATTTGGTATAAAAATCAAATTTATTGAGGGTCCATGGTGAGTTTTTGTTAAATGATATACAATTTTTTTGAAAAAAATTTAAAGAAGGCATAATACTCATGGTAAATTAATTGATTCTATAGCACTATTTTATAGACCGTGTATTTAAGTAACACCCTTCAATCTAGTGGAAAGTTGGGTTGGGTGTTGGTTCTACTAAAATCATTTTTCAATTCATAAAAATTTAAATTATAATATATTATTAAATACATTACTTATTGATTCATATGCTAAAAAATGACATATTATGAATAAATAATTAAATGTGTCACATGTAATATCTTATATGCCAGGTTATATCACATCTTACATTCACTATATCATTACAACAATGTAATGCATGTAACTTATTATAAAATAGTCAAAATTTCCAATCAAATTAGATATTCTAGATGCACTAAATAAATATATAATTTATTTTCATTTCATAATGAATAGAAAATTAAATCAATTTTTTTGATATATTATTATAAACTATTATATATTATATAATTTAATTTCACTAAAATTAATCTTCCGTTGATATCATTTGTAGAAACCATATGTAGATTGTAGTGTTAAAAAATAATTATAAATTACTAAATACAAAAAAATATTGGAATAAAAGAAATGTAAATGAAATTCATACTACTAATGGATTGGATTTAGCAATATTAAAAAAATATTTATATTTAACATGTTTAAAATATTTAATTCCATATATCATATTCATACTCATATAATCCATAATTCCAAGACAACGAGAGAATATATAAGATACGATATGTATATATTGTGTTAATTATAAATCATAAATATTCAATTCTATATAATTACAGTGAAATATTACATTATATATAACAAATTTCATTCATCTGAGTATATGGTCAGATAAAATTCCACCAAAAAAATAATTGCCATAAATTTAGTTGCTTTAACTCAATTAATGTGTTATATGTCATGATTATCAAACATGAGGGATAATATTATCTTAGTATAAACAAACCCACCTCATGATCAATATTATATATAAATAACCTTGGATTATCATATCCCCATGACTAATGTACAAATTTTATTGAGGTATAAATATTCATAATTTAGTGATTTTATTAACTACATATTATGTTAATTAATATAGATTATGAAACTATAAGGATATAAAATTCAATATGCATGTCATTCAATATGATATAATTTTTTATTACTAATAATGATATGATCCACAGTTTTATATAGAAGGTAAAAAATGTATCTCCTAACATAAAATTACACAACCAATCCTAATACTTATGAAAACCCATGGAATTTAAATGACAAACATTTATTACCAAAACATAATACAATTAATTTCAATAGTTTATTTCTCATTCACATAATATGTAAAAAATATATCATGGATGAATTATTTATAAATTATATTTTTTCATAAATAACACTACCCAATTATACTTCAAAATCCTATGATTTAATTTACATTATCTAGATTTCATTTTAATAAAAAACAATATATATTTTGGTCCAACCTTGACTTGTTAAATAACTATGAAATTATTTTTCAAATTATTTTCATATATAGTAATGTTTTTTTCATTAGATATATTTCATTATCCTTCATATTCAATCAAAAATAAATATATATCAATCATATCATGGATTTTACTAATGTGATAGTATATACATAAATATTTCTTATTTATTTTGTTAGCTCTCGGTTCATTTTATTAAAAAAATCGCCTCTTTGTTATCACAATAGATCTCTTTGAGTTCCAAAATTCATACTAGTTTCTAGATTTTTTTAATGAACATAAATTTCAAACTAAATTCTTTCTAAACAAATGACATTGATTTAAACTATGATTATATTATAAAATCATTCATTTCTTGCTAATTAAAAATTTTCTAACTAATTTAGCCACTATTAAGATAGAAGAAAACCCCATATTTATAATTTCAAAAAACTTTTTCATTTTATAGGAATACATCAATAGAACCTATTCCCATGATATCTTAATAACTAATGATGAAAATGAATATATCCATAACTATGCATTATTACATAATGATAATTATTAATGAGATAATGTAAAATTCTATAATTTTTTTTAGTTTTGATTGGATTTTCATAAAACATAAAAGTTAGCGGGTTTAGTGGAAAACATGAACTATGTGATTGATTTTATCACAAAAGAAATGTAATTTATTTGATTCCAATTTATTTATCATAATAGATACCAATCCCTAGTAAAGAACATATAATGTAACACTACGTGAATCAATTTCAGGTGTTAAATTTGATAATACTTGTTAAAAAAATTATTAATATATTTGATACCACTTAAACTATGAATATTCTTAAATATTTTTTATAAGAAATTAAAAAAAAATTAGTTAGAAAACATAATTTTTTCATTGGTAAACACTTTTATATCCATTCAATTGTGTATATAGAATAAATAATATCAAAAATAATGAGTAGTATGACATCTATATATAACACTAGTGATATGACTTTTCTCCCACAATCCCTCTAACATACATAAGAAAAATACATATTTTTTTGGGAAATATAAGTCATTGATAACATAATTAAATAGTATACACTAACTATAGGTTTCTCGATTCAATTCAAAAAATAACATATTGAACACAAATATCAATATCACTTTATATTTTATAAACCATTGTGTTATGTCATATGAAAAACAAAAAAATTATTCCCATTATGGAATGAAATTTGTTTTATCCATCTAACTAATTATATATTGTTAATAAGATTATATGCGAATGAAAAACCAAATAGACATTATTTTATATTATTTTGAAATGGTTTCATCTTAGAAAATATGATCAATTACATTATTAAAATTCAAATCCTATGAAAAAAATATGATATGTTATATTCCATTCATGTATGGTTTATTTCATAAAATACAATGATAAAAATAGATATTACACTATCATAGATTTTTTTGTGTTATAAATTTGATTTGTTTATATGAATTAGATTTCATGTTTTATATCCTCTAAAAATTTCAAATAATTATAACCCTTTATATATTCATTCAATGTAAAAAGTTTATCGAAAAATAAGATGATCATATTATCATTTTTTTCCAAATAAAAATTAAATCTCTCAATGTTATAACAGATCCTACCAAAACAATTGTATTATGTAAATATTTTATTCAATTAAATATATACATCATCTTGTTATACTAACTCCATTTTCAACGTAGTTTCTACTCTTATTTATTTAATGTATACATTAAAATGTTAACTTTTATCCCACCGAATATTTAGGATTACGATCCTTATAATAATTTTTATTTTTTAGATAATAAAAATTATATCATTTGGTTTCCTTGGGATATCAATAAAATTAACACTTTCAATATTTATTTAAATGTTTATTATAAAAGTTATGCTTCAAAAAATAAAACATATCAATTACTTATTAAACATTTGTTAGGACACATCCTAAACTATATAGAATATGGTGTATTTATTATTTAATTAGATTGGTTGTAATTATGTATCAAATATCTATTTTCATGATAATAGTATAAAAATTATATAATGATGTTATATTAACTCAATATCAATATAACCTTATTTAAAAAGGAATAATAACACATTTCAAAAATGTTATTGCACAAAAGTTTACCAAGATGATTGAGTTTTTTGAATAATTACACAATCATTTAAATGATCTATAAAATCATTAAATAAATATTCCTTAGACTAAAATTTTCATTGAATCTCAATTATTATAAGAATTTGTTTTTGTACGGTGTTTTTGATAACATTGAACTTATCAATGGGTGAATTTTTTTCATTATATTAAATACAAATCAAGACCGTCTAATGTTAACACTGATGTGCCAATACATGTCATGAAAATGAATTTTATGTTTTTTTGGGTATATCCTATTCAATTTATAGTCAATTTTATTTCATTATAAATAATAAATATTTTATCTAATTAAACATTTTAAAAAATTATTCATGGTGGATTCCAAATAAATTTTTTAGATCAATGTACATAAGTGTGATTAATGATTTTTTAGGTTTGCCTAGAAATTTTAGTATAGTCAAAAATGATATATTGGAATCTAAATTTGGAGAAAATGATCTCAAAGGGTATTTCTACATTCATTTATAAAACTAAATTTTAAATTATAAAATATATAACCAATTTGATGTTTTCATGATGGCGATATAAAGTGGGAATTTACAAAATATATTCAAAAGCGATTATCAAATATTCTATTATTTAATTATGTAGAAATATTCCATGATGTTTTTAATGAGTTATAAAGGTGTTAGAGTGTTTTATGTACCTTTTATATCTCATGAAATTATTTCATAAATGGTTTTATGTGGTATTTTTTGGAGTAATAAATTGAATAAAACATGCTTTGACTATCTCATTATAATCTTTTAGAGGATAGGGATCCCCTTGTAGTATAAAGAATAAATCTATATTTTCTCACATTGTGATTTTCAATGAATATTCCAAATTAAACACAATTTCATGTTCACTAAGAGATGGAGATATATTAAAAACCATATTAAAGGAGATATCTTTATTCCTTGATCATATTAATACTGTTAGATATATATTCTATGGATGATGATGAGTTCACAATACACTAACATATTTAATATATATTTATTCCTCAATGATAAATCTGAATTTGTCTTTGTAACTTTGAGATTGTGTAGGCGTATTACATATAGAATTTTCTTTGAAACCCTTGGATTTAATAAATTCTTTCGGCATGGACTGAATTTCTAGTTCATCTCACTCTCTCTCTCTTAAAAAATAAATGTTTAGATGTCTTTTTTATTGATATTGGAAAATTATTTCATGTTTTAATCACTTTGAAAATGATAGAAGATATTGAAAAATATTTCTCATTATTGAAGAATGAGTTTGATTTATTCCAAATGTGCCATCATAAATCATTGAATATAATATGTTTGTGGAGAGAAAACTTGATAATAAGATGAGACTTCAATATAATAAAATATAATGGTAAATAATGTTAGTATATTACACAAAGTAATTTATTCATGTTAGGAAATGATTATATTAAAAACTAATTGAATACTTAAATAGATTCATCATGATTTTTGTGATATCTATTATTTCATAGTGAGTTTATGTAGTGGAAAAAATTATATTGGTGAGAGATTTTCAATTTATAAAACACTAGATTCACGGTAATATTATTAAAAGGAATCATGGGGCCTATCTGGTATGTATAATCAACCCTGATTGAATGATATGATATTTCATCATGATGAGGTTTATGATAGATTTATAATATAACTCTAGAATTTAAATAAGACAATTTAATATGAACAATCATGTGATAAGGTTCTAGGTCATGAAAGATTTCTATAGCGTGATGTTTTTATCTAGACCACTCACACCACCACAAGTCTTCAAAAATAATGAGCATATATATAGACCATGCTATATTTTATATGATTTTATTTTTAATGGGTTATATATATATATATATATTATTTATATTTTAAGGATTTTGAGAGATATATATTTTTTGTAATGTTGGATCTGAGATTAATCAATGACTGTTTCACAATGAATCATATTCTACCGATATTTTTTATCTTATGCTTTGATAATGAGTTCACAAAATGGTCTTAAAAATTATATATATATATATATATATCTCACTATCTATAAATAAAATTTCTTATCATTTATGGGTAGCAATATTTACTTAGAATATAATATCATAGTGGCATTTCTGATGAATTTGTCTCCAGATTTAATATATATAAAAACAAGTGAAAAGTGAGGATATATAAGACACCTAGATTGATCATGATCATAAATGTTATTATAGGGATATAAGACCTTTATTAAAATGGGTCATCCAATAGATGTTGAGAATTTATAATTTGATGAAAATTTACCATGGGTGATTTCATTGAGAAGAAGAGCCATCTAACTCGGTTCATTCTTGAGTGATGAAATTATTACAAGGTATTAGTTCACATATATGTATTTTTTTAATAATAAAGAATATAAAAAATTATAGATAACTAATTATTGATAGTATATTTCTTTTTTATTACTCTCAAATACTTTTAGCAGTCTTGAATTGTCTTCATTATCCTTATATAAATACATTCATCATTGAAAATATGATGTCTAAATTGAGTAATTCCTAATAGCCATTTATCACCATGGACTGAGAAACACAACAAAAAATGTAAGGTAACCATATAATTTATTATTTTAGGTTCATTATATTATGATTCACATTATAATAGATCATAATCCTTATTATAACATTTATTATATTATGACCATTAAAATAATTGAAAAAATGAAAAAGGATTTATAAAGGTTATGAATTATTCATGTTGGAATTCAACCATGGATTTAACACTATCTCAAAGGTTAACACACTAAAAACTAGGATTAATTATCGTATTAGATTAGTTTTCGACATGTGAATAATTATATATAATTTCCATTCAATTATTAGATGCCCAACAAGTTGTATAATAAAAATCAAAACATTTATGTTTTCAGGTATGGCCATGTGGATCATTAGGTTTAAAAAAATGATACATTTTTCTTTAGATATCACTTTTGTGTTCTTCATACAGTCATAATTCTGTTTTTTCAGCCTAGGAGTTCAAAAATTATAGTTGAGATTGTTTCTAAGTTAGATCCATAGTTTTTTAGTTTATATCTATTATTTAAGGTTTCTTATATTTGAAATATATAATTAATTTTTTACCATTTTTTTTCTCCTATACATAATAATGTTAAACTTTTATGGTCATTAAACTAATTTTTATATATATTTATTGTAATTTAACACCCCAACACTTATATCTGAGAGATGGTGGTTATCATACTACATTAGTGAAAAATCCATGAGATTTTTCCACAACATATCGAATTTTTTAGTACTCATGGGAGACTTGATAAATTATTATTCTCACATTGCATTCAAAAAAAACATGAAACAGTTGTGGGAAATTTATAATTTATTTTAGTACTTTCCTAAAAAAATTCATTGTTCACATCACGGTACACTGAAGAAAGAAAAACATAATAAATTGTGAATATAGATGCTAAGTAATGGAAAATGAATAGTAGATGCTAACACAGAACAAACAAAACATGAATAATGTAAAAGAGGTAAAATAATAATAACTTATTATCTATGACTAATATGTTGAAGGAGTAATATATCCTTGTATGATTTAAAAAATAATAATCTAATGGATTATAATAACGGGTTTCATAAATATAATTCATAAATTCTATGATCATAATCATACTTTTAAGGGATTGTGCCAAGACATTATAGATAAATTGATAAGGTGTACACCAAATACAAAAATGATTTTTTACCATGATACCTAATGATGCATCCAGTGAAAATAATTGGAAGTGATTATAATGTTACATTTCAAATGAATTTATCATATGAATGAATTTTTTTACATTTCCATATATAATCAAGATAAGAATTTCTATTGAAATTCTTTTAAATAAAAAGCTAAAATTTTACACATAAATTAATAGAAAAAAATGGTTATAATATACTAAAAGAAATAATTTGAATGATATAATCAATGTTTACCTCTAGTAAATCATATTAATAATCAAAGGATATTGATATATATGAATATAAACTTAAAAAAAACATTTGATCCATTCCTTGAAAACATGTGAAATGTATACTCTTCATTTGAACACATTTAACGTGAAAATATGAAAAACATTGAGAAAATTATTTCATTTGAAATTAAAAATGGAAACTTATACATAATGATTCAACTAAATTAGTAATAATGATGGTAGAAAAAATATTAATTCAATAAATATTAAAACGAATATTATATTAAAAATTTTGGTAAATAGTTAAAATTTACTCATTCAAAAATTGATGAGATGATTAATTTAAAAACATTATTTATAATTTATATATAGTTGAAAATTTATTTGAAAAAGCATTTCAGTGTAGAAAATAAATTCATACAAACATTATTATGAGAATTTATATAGTAGAGAAAGATTCCGGACCACAACGAAAAATAATGTTGATTTTCCATAAATATGTTTTTTGAGTCATTATAAGTACCAAATAGAGAAAAATAAATGAAAAACATGTAATATATATATATATCACCAAAGAATAAAAATGTGGATAAATTTCTAAAAACAATATATTCTAATTTCATTTGAAATAAATTTAAACACATAAATAATGAATAAAATGTTAATATTGAATTGAACCTTACATAAAAATTGTACATATTCGAACATTTAATAATATACCATAAAATAAACTTATACTTATTAATATTATTTATTATAATTATATTATATTTTATAACAATATATAATATTTATTAATAATTTCTTCAATCCATTTATTAATATATTGTTTAAAATCAGAATTTTATTCTTAACTATTTTATTTTAAAGACATGTTTAGGTTTGATGGTTTATTCCCCTGAACAGTTTTCATTTTTTCATTTTCATTAAAAAATTATACATTTCATGATTATCATGTTTACACATTCATAATATATTTAGAAACTCCCATTAAAAATGGTTAATAAATATTAATTATAATATATCATAGAGGGGGTACACTATAAGTAATTTTGAAAAAAATTTCCATATTAATAATATAGGAAAAGAAAATAAAATAGATAAAGTTTTAATTTTATTGAATCATAAAAATATTGTAAATTTTATAATAATTTATTAAATCCATACTAATGTCTATATATGTATGGTGGAAATGAAAAAAAATCACATCCCTTTGTGGTAGTTGTATTTTCTAAGTATTTATAAGGAATGTTATCATTTTCTGATGGATTAGTGGTATAAAGTCATATAATATATAATTATTACATTAAAATAATAATTTTTTAATAATCTTATATATTCCATAATTCTGTCTTTATAACCATCAATGGGAGCAGGTGATGAAATGCAAAATACATCAATATATAGAGAACATATCCATACAAACACATGAGTGATGTTTTAGTTTTCTATAGGCTGGAAAATGGATTGAAACGTTGATATAAAATAAAAAAAATTACTTAATAGACACTGATGTTATCATATAATCATGGTTACATATAATTTTAAGGGGGTGGAAGAAAAAATTAATAGTAAAAAACTTGGATAAGAGTGCTAACTCTTGTAAATCCTAAAAATATTACTATGAATTTTACAAAAATATATATTATGTTAATATAATTTTTTACATGAAACAATAATATAATATAAAACATTGATATTTGGAGAAAAAAATTGATGGTTATAATATAATTATTCAGTTAGTTGGTTTAATAGGATGTAACCTTATTGTGAAAACAACAATGGAAAAAAATGGAATCTATTAGTTGAATTTCCCCTTATAAATATCATTAATCTAAAAAATTTAAGGATGAATCCTCAATAGATTTTTATCTAGACCAATCCCATGATAAAAATGAATAATTACATTATGATGGAATTTTTATGAGTGAGAAATTGAAGTATTGAGAAATTTCTCTGAGATTTACACTAGAGAAATCACCACCCTTGACTACCTCCAGAGGGTAACCTATGTATAGAACATATTAAGATATAATTAGGGTATATTAAAATATAAATTTGGTTGATATGAAAATTTAATTATTAATTTAATAATTTATTTTCTATATGTAACGCCCCGACCCCAGCTACCCAGAGCCGGTGCATTACTTCGTAACATTGGCATGATCACAAAAGATCAAGTCTCGAAAGACCGATTAGTTTAGTAGCCTTGGAAACACTAGATACATTTATAAATGTTACATTACATCACAAAGTGAAAAACTAAAATAACATAGTCTCCATAGTCCACACTTTTATCTTCTTCGGACTATCCCTGCAGTTCATTCATAAAATACTTCTTCACTTCCTGGAAAATATTAAAACATTGAAAGGGGTGAGCTCAGATGCTCAGTAAGGATGACAATATTGCGGAAGCTTTCATAAATAAACATAAAAATTTAAGGCAATGTATAACTAAAACAAAAGCCTTTTAAACTTGAACATCAACATAATATGGCAAAAGCAAAATGATATAATGTCATTCACTTCTTCACATGGATATTCTACTGGTCAAATAATCACATGCAATATCAATAACCACTTTCATAATGAGGGAATGTATAATGCCGGACATTCTAAAACATTTTGTCAAGGCCTCGGCCAAGATGTCTAAAATGATTAAGGCGTCGGCCAAAACCATAAATCAAATTGGGAAAGGGCCTCGGCCAATTCCACGTCTAGTTGTCTCATGAGACCTACCGATGCATCAAGGAGTTATAGCGGGCTCCACCCATCACTTATTAAGTCCAATACATTCCTCATATGAATAGGTTTAAACATATCATAAACCATAACATAATCGTATCACATAAAACATGCATAAAGGAAATATAACTTTTCCACATTTCAATCACAAGATATCAATACAACACATTGATATAATAAAAACTCTTTCAAAACCATTTTCAATACCAAAATAAAATAAAGTTTAAACTTTGTATTTATTTTTCATTAAAAAAAATGATGGCTTGTAGAGGAAGCCGAAACTCAAATAATGGTCACAGTGGCGGAGAAGTCGTTGTCGCCGCATACGTATGACAAAAACATTCCCTTTTGTCGTTTAGTAAACGCTTCGTATAAAAAAGATTCCTTTTGAATAAATGTAAAAGTCAAAGTGGTTTATACACCGTATAAAAGAAATTTTTGTATAAACCCAAATATGCCTCAATGAAAGGAGATTGAGATGAAGTCCTTACAAAGATCATTTTTAAAATAAAATAGATATATTATGTGTATTCACTATAGGTACACATAAAGAATATAAAATAAGACATAATAATATCATGACATAATTTGAAAGTAGGAGATTAACCCAAAGAATGGAAGTTGGGTTAAGAAGTTCCCTTACCTCATGTCTGACTTGACTCAACCGTTCTTTAACCTCCTAAATAATAAACTAGAGTTAATATATACCTTATTAAGAACCATTTTCAATTTCATTATCCTTATTATATCACTTATTACAATGTTATGAACATTATGTAATTATTTAAGTTAATAACGGACGTTTTGTCAATCTTTGGTACTTGAGTCAACAATAAACTTCTTATAATTACAAGTTGTTCATGTGGTAGAATATCCATTATATCCAGAATTATATTCATGATTTAGATGTCATATATATCTTATATATCCAGTATATACATTCATTTATAATATTACGTAACATTTAGAGGTAAGAAATGAAATGCACCGTTCATGGAGACGGTAAGCCGTACGTACGCATGAACGCTACCTTCATTTCAATTTCATATTTAATGGAACTAAATCATAATGATATAAATGTATAATATAATTCCTGTATAATATAGTCTATAATACCATTTACTCCATCCTTTATACATCCCACATATGGCATTAACGATTCAAATCACTTTGAGGGGGTGGTAGTCCGCACTTCCTAAAATGAAATTATCGCGTTTTACCCATAATGGAAATCATAAAGTATGCCATAAATGAGAAATACAGAAGCATAAGTAAAACATAAACATATTATATATCATATATAAAAGTAGTGACATCTTAATGGCCACCTTTGAAGGTGTTATATGAGTGTTGAACAATCATCGTTTCGTGAGGCAGAAATTCGCCATCCACAGAAACCGTATGTTCTTTAACCATTAGATGTATGTGTGTGTAAGTGTAGCTCGAATACTTCTTATAACAACATCCTAGTATATTGAGGATACTGGTGTTGTTACAAAAGAAATGAATAAAAAGAGTTTAGGGGGTTGGAGAAGAAAAATAAAACAAAACAAAATTAGAGAAGACATTACCTCAAAATCGGGTAACTCTTTTTGATTTGAGCCAAAGGCTTCCTTGGGAAGAGTTCTGCCCAATGTGAGGCTTCTAGGAGTAAGGGAGGAATGTTGGGAGAGTATGTGGGCAGATGTTGGCTGAGTCAAATGGCTTTAAAGTGTAAATGAGGTTTGAGAGGTGGGGGCCTTTTATAAGTGGAGAGGAGGGTCACTTTTGGAAAGATTGAAATGTTACATTATTTCACAATGCTTTTCGGATTCTAAAGGTCCCAAACTTATATAATTCGAGGATAAGGTGATAAGGTTTCGAAATCTCCTCATCCAATAGTCTTTGGACAAGTTTATGCCTTGGATTTTGCATTATCTTCTCATTTTATTTAAATCGTTAAATAATGAGGTCATCGCTGCATCATAATGTTGTCATAAATAATTTAATTTATATAATGTCTAAAAATTATAAAAAAAATACTATTATGTAGGAAATCTTTTTATCTTTCTAATGAATATTTATAGTCAAAATTTGGACTTGTGTAACCCCACTTAATAACTGTTTTAGTAATATAACTCATGTTTGTGTCAATTTAATTTTAACATTAAATAAATATATATTAATGTCATTTTCCAACTAAAGTGGCTCCATGGGGTCCTCAAGTTGACCCATGGGTTGTCTTGGTCGGCCATGACTCATCCAATAGGAGTAGGACAAGTGTCATGCTCTTCTCATATTATTAAAACATTATTTGTACCTTAAACTACACTAATTACCTCTAATCGTGATTAAGAACTTAAAAGTTACTATTCCCCAAAAAATTATTTTAATCTCATTGAACCACATTTTACATCTTAATGACAACCATGTATGTCGGATTTTTGAAAATCAAATCACAGAAGTGGTAATATTTCATTTAAACGAAAAATCAGTTATTTAACTACCACTTAGTGGTTTCACTATTAATCAAAAATTGAAGTTTTTCAGAACAATGCCAAAATTTCACCCTAAGCTATAATTGATCTTCCGAATTCAAAAATGATGTCTATTTTACAAAATTCCAAACATATAAGTTGCATTAATTAATTTTATAATTAATTCCCGCTGTCACAACAAATAGCGTGTTTTTAAGAAACAATTTATATCAAAAGATTGGCAATTGTTTATGTCCAATTTCAATGTTAAATTAATTCTAATGACCACCATTGGATAAAATGGTAAAAATATTTTCTAATTATAACTTAAAACCACTAAATAGTATAATTTATCAGTATAAATTATTTTGATTAAAAAAGTTGTTTTAAGTATTTTTAACTATTCATAAAAAATTAGAAGTTCTCAGAAAAATACCAAAAATTCAACATAGGCTAATTTCGATATTACGAATACAAAAATGAAGTCCATTTTGAAATATAAAATTTCTATAATTTTAAAAAGTGGTTATTACTATTCATAATGGCTACTTTGATTAGTCGCGGTGTTTTAGAACTCGAAGTTGCGTACAATGCAAGCTATTGCATTATTGAATGAGAAGCGTATCGTGGAAGCTCGGGGTGTTACATTCTCCCCTCCTTCAATAAATTGCGTCCTCGCAATTTGAAATTTTTTCTTTGAAAATAAGAGGTTGAAAATAGAAAATACCTTTGTGGAAAACCCACATCGGAAATAAGGTTAATAAATATATAACATTAAAAGAAAGCAAGATAAGTACAAAGGTCACCCGATATAGCCCATCCTAGGATTCTATGAAAATATGGATATGGAGGAGAAACAAACCATCAAGGTCTAATGGAGAGTTATAGAAAATAGGATTAGGAGAAAGTTTAACGACAAGAAAATCACAAACTTGTGATTGGTTAAATGTTCATTGAATCCCCAGTTGGAAAAGTTAACCGACAACATTTTTGTTTTAAGTTACCTTTTATAATGTTGAGGAATTTATTTAGGAGATTTACTAAGAACGTAAGGGAATATACATACTTGTTATGTATACTTTCATTCACTAATAAATTTTACCACAAACCCAAATTTTACTCCAAATGGAAACGGAACTCAAAAATATTCTATTTATCCTAATTGTATAAGGTTCCAAATGTTAACACATACCATTTAGATTAGTAAAATTATATTGTAATAACCAGGGACTTCCTGTAGGCTAGTGGTAGGAAATAAAGGCCTATCGCACTATGATTGTGGGTTCGATTCCTCCAGCTTTGTCCGACGCGACGGGTTATGCCCCACCCTGCAGGTTGTCCTTTTTCTAAAACTATAGTATCATAATAATCCAAAAATAATCTTCATTAATTTTTTTTAACCCTAAACAATATTATCCAAAGATTAACTTAATCCACTACAACCTTTATAGTTATCCAAAATACCTCTGTCCAGACTTTCTCTAAAAGGTCTCTTAATTCCAAAATCAATTTATCAGATTCCCTAAACAAAGTAAAGTTTCTCTTATTGTCACTTACTAAAAATTTAATTACCTTCAACATATTAAAACCTTACTGAAATCAACAAGTACTGCAGTACA
The DNA here is from genome assembly GCA_963277665.1 of Viscum album. Lineage (NCBI taxonomy): Eukaryota > Viridiplantae > Streptophyta > Magnoliopsida > Santalales > Viscaceae > Viscum > Viscum album. The sequence continues at coordinate 1,294,840,345 of OY728142.1, read as the reverse complement.
ATCCTTATATATATCACATTATTCTTATAACCAGAATATAATCCTTGAGTCCAAAAGAACCAATACATTAATTATTCTGCTTCAACTGTAGTCACAGCATAAGATTGGCCTTGATCCCTTGGCCTTTTCTGAGGTAAGTTTCCCTGACGCTTAGGACATTCATTTGCATAATGCCCCATTTCCCTACAATTGTAGCATTCAACTTTGACAGCCTCTTTCTTTCCCTTGCAATCACGAGCCTGGTGACCCTTTTCTCCACATTTATAACAAACTCCTATTCCTTTTAGGCAAGTACCAGGGTGATTCTTCCCACAATTATCACATTATGGAAAATCCTTCTTTCCCTTTTTCCCTTTATCTGTCTCTTGTTCCACCGTTCTCTTCTTCTCTTGCTTTACTTTGTTGTCATAAGACTTAGAGAATTCCTTTTCTGTCTTGATAGCACACGAGACAATATCTTCGTATGATGAGAAGGATTGTGATACTAAAGCTTGACGGATAAATGGTTTTAACCCATCAAAGAAACGATCAATCTTACTCCTTGGGTTACGTATATAATCGGCAGCATGCCTCGCTAACCTTGTAAAGTTAGCCTCATACTTTGCGACATTCTCATCCTCCTTCTGCCTCAAACTCAGAAATTGCCTTTCCATATCTGCTCGATGGTCACGAGGAAAATATTTTTCTAAAAACAGATCTTTGAACTCCCTCCATTCCATATTCGATACGTCATCATCTTCCTTTGTGTTTTGAATCAGCGACCACCACTGATCGGCATCTCCAGTGAGGCGGTAAACTGCCATGACAACCTTCTCCCTTTCGATACTCCCCAAGGCATGGAATATTTTCTCTAAGGAGTTTATCCATTGCTCAGCTACTAACGGATTTGTACCCCCATTGAAGGATGGTGGTTGTTGCCTCATGAAACGGTCTAGCATTGATCCTCCACGTTGCGGATCAGGGTGCTCCATACGAGTAAGGTTATTATTCATAACCTGAGTAAGTTGTCCCAGTATGGTGATTAGCTGATCGGCACCAGTTGCATCACCAGCCCCACTATAATTATCTTGAGCAGGAGGGCAATCCCTACATGGAGTGCGTGCATTGAAACGGTTTACATTCCTTCCACTAGGCGCCATTTCTAAACAATGGCATAAACTAGATTAGTTTATGAATCAAAATACATAATCCCATACTTGTTAAACACTTTACATAAATTTAACTATTTATGGATATAATCCATAATCATAAAAAGAAATGTTTCCTTTGAGGAAGTATATACTCATAACCCTTCATAGTGGTTTGTAAAGAAAATGAGAATTATCCTAAGCATATCCCCCGGGAGTGTCGTAACCAAGAGTGCAGCAAGGCTCGTTGTCGTGCACCAGTTCCCGTTCGAGTCTAGCTCAAAGCGGTGTTTTCGGGTTTTACCCCTAGGTACATCTGTGCCAGAGCCGCCTCCACCTGCTCGTATCCAGACAGGGATGTATTGCTCGGAAAACTCATAACATCTCTATAATACCAAAATTCTAGGAAGTTCTTCTATACTAATCCTCAAAGTATATCTTTGGGCTATGTGCTCTAATCAGAGTTTATCTAAATCTAGCTTCCAAGGTTAGTACTAAACTGCCTTTGATACCAACTATAATGCCCCAACCCCAGCTACCCAGAGCCGGTGCATTACTTCGTAACATTGGCATGATCACAAAAGATCAAGTCTCGAAAGACCGATTAGTTTAGTAGCCTTGGAAACACTAGATACATTTATAAATGTTACATTACATCACAAAGTGAAAAACTATAATAACATAGTCTCCATAGTCCACACTTATATCTTCTTCGGACTATCCCTGCAGGTCATTCATAAAATACTTCTTCACTTCCTGGAAAATATTAAAACATTGAAAGGGGTGAGCTCAGATGCTCAGTAAGGATAACAATATTACGGAAGCTTTCATAAATAAACATAAAAATTTAAGGCAATGTATAACTAAAACAAAAGCCTTTTAAACTTGAACATCAACATAATATGGAAAAGGCAAAATGATATAATGCCATTCACTTCTTCACATGGATATTCTACTGGTCAAATAATCACATGCAATATCAATAACCACTTTCATAATGAGGGAATGTATAATGCCGGACATTCTAAAACATTTTGTCAAGGCCTCGGCCAAGACGTCTAAAATGATTAAGGCCTCGGCCAAAACCATAAATCAAATTGGTAAAGGGCCTCGGCCAATTCCACGTCTAGTTGTCTCATGAGACCTACCGATGCATCGAGGAGCTATAGCGGGCTCCACCCGTCACTTATTAAGTCCAATACATTCCTCATATGAATAGGTTTAAACAAATCATAAACCATAACATAATCGTATCACATAAAACATGCATAAAGGAAACATAAATTTTCCACATTTCAATCACAAGATATCAATACAACACATTGATATAATAAAAACTCTTTCAAAACCATTTTCAATACCAAAATAAAATAAAGTTTAAACTTTGTATTTATTTTTCATTAAAAAAAATGATGGCTTGTAGAGGAAGCCGAAACTCAAATAATGGTCACAGTGGCGGAGAAGTCGTTGTCGCCGCATACGTATGACAAAAACATTCCCTTTTGTCGTTTAGTAAACGCTTCGTATAAAAAAGATTCCTTTTGAATAAACGTAAAAGTCAAAGTGGTTTATACACCGTATAAAAGAAATTTTTGTATAAACCCAAATATGCCTCAATGAAAGGAGATTGAGACTAAGTCCTTACAAAGATCATTTTTAAAATAAAATAGATATATTATGTGTATTCACTATAGGTACACATAAAGAATACAAAATAAGACATAATAATATCATGACATAATTTGAAAGTAGGAGATTAACCCAAAGAATAGAAGTTGGGTTAAGAAGTTCCCTTACCTCGTGTCTGACTTGACTCAACCGTTCTTTAACCTCCTGAATAATAAACTAGAGTTAATATATACCTTATTAAGAACCATTTTCAATTTCATTATCCTTATTATTTCACTTATTACAATGTTATGAACATTATGTAATTATTTAAGTTAATAACGGTCGTTTTGTCAATCTTTGGTACTTGAGTCAACAATAAACTTCTTATAATTAAAAGTTGTTCATGTGGTAGAATATCCATTATATACAGAATTATATTCATGATTTAGATGTCATATATATCTTATATATCCAGTATATACATTCATTTATAATATTATGTAACATTTAGAGGTAAGAAATGAAATGCACCGTTCATGGAGACGGTAAGCCGTACGTACGCATGAACGCTACCTTCATTTCAATTCCATATTTAATGGAACTAAATCATAATGATATAAATTTATAATATAATTCCAGTATAATATATTCTATAATACCATTTACTCCATCCTTTATACATCCCACATATGGCATTAACGATTCAAATCACTTTCAGGGGGCGGTAGTCCGCACTTCCTAAAATGAAATTATCGCGTTTTACCCATAATGGAAATCATAAAGTATGCCATAAATGAGAAATACAGAAGCATAAGTAAAACATAAACATATTATATATCATATATAAAAGTAGTGACATCTTAATGGCCACCTTTGAAGGTGTTATATGAGTGTTGAACAATCATCGTTTCGTGAGGCAGAAATTCGCCATCCACAGAAACCGTATGTTCTTTAACCATTAGATGTAGGTGTGTGTAAGTGTAGCTCGAATACTTCTTATAAAAACATACTAGTATATTGAGGATACTGGTGTTGTTACAAAAGAAATGAATAAAAAGAGTTTAGGGGGTTGGAGAAGAAAAATAAAACAAAACAAAATTAGAGAAGACATTACCTCAAAATCGGGTAACTCTTTTTGATTTGAGCCAAAGGCTTCCTTGGGAAGAGTTCTGCCAAAAGTGAGGCTTCTAGGAGTAAGGAAGGAATGTTGGGAGAGTATTTGGGCAGAGTTTGGCCGAGTCAAATGGCTTGAAAGTTTAAATGAGGTTTGAGAGGTGGGGGCCTTTTATAAGTGGAGAGGAGGGGCACTTTTGGAAAGATTAAAATGTTACATTATTTCACAATGCTTTTCGGATTATAAAGGTCCCACACTTATATAATTCGAGGCTAAGGTGATAAGGTTTCGAAATCTCCTCATCCAATAGTCTTTGGACAAGTTTATGCCTTGGATTTTGCATTATCTTCTCATTTTATTTAAATCGTTAAATAATGAGGTCATCGCTGCATCATAATGTTGTCATAAATAATTTAATTTATTTAATGTCTAAAAATTATAAAAAAAATACTATGATGTAGGAAATCTTTTTAGATTTCTAATGAATATTTATAGTCAAAATTTGGACTTGTGTAACCCCACTTAATAACTGTTTTAGTAATATAACTCATGTTTGTGTCAATTTAATTTTAACATTAAATAAATATATATTAATGTCATTTTCCAACTAAAGTGGCTCCATGGGGTCCCCAAGTTGACCCATGGGTTGTCTTGGTCGTCCATTACTCATAAAATAGGAGTAGGACAAGTGTCATGCTCATCTCATATTATTATAACATTATTTGTACCTTAAACTACACTAATTACCTCTAATCGCGATTAAGAACTTAAAAGTTACTATTCCCCAAAAAATTATTTTAATCTCATTGAACCAAATTTTACATCTTAATGACAACCATGTATGTCGGATTTTTGAAAATCAAATCACAGAAGTGGTAATATTTCATTTAAACGAAAAATCAGTTATTTAACTACCACTTAGTGGTTTCACTATTCATCAAAAATTGAAATTTTTCAGAACAATGCCAAAATTTCACCCTAAGCTATAATTGATATTCCGAATTCAAAAATGATGTCTATTTTACAAAATTTCAAACATATAAGTTGCATTAATTAATTTTATAATTAATTCCCGCTGTCACAACAAATAGCGTGTTTTTAAGAAACAATTTATATCAAAAGATTGGCAATTGTTTATGTCCAATTTCAATGTTAAATTAATTCTAATGACCACCATTGGATAAAATGGTAAAAATATTTTCTAATTATAACTTAAAACCACTAAATAGTATAATTTATCAGTATAAATTATTTTGATTAAAAAAGTTGTTTTAAGTATTTTTAACTATTCATAAAAAATTAGAAGTTCTCAGAAAAATACCAAAAATTCAACATAGGCTAATTTCGATATTACGAATACAAAAATGAAGTCCATTTTGAAATATAAAATTTCTATAATTTTAAAAAGTGGTTATTACTATTCATAACGGCTACTTTGATTAGTCGCGGTGTTTTAGAACTCGAAGTTGCGTACAATGCAAGCTATTGCATTATTGAATGAGAAGCGTATCGTGGAAGCTCGGGGTGTTACACTATATGTGTTTTAAAATTTTCCTTTAAAAGAAAAATAAATTAAATTTTTCGATAGAAATAGATTTTCTTATATTCCAAAAGATAAAAGATAAATATTGAAATTATATAATTTCATTTGATAAATAACTTAATTTTTAAATTAATAATGTCAATTTATTCTTGTAGTGATGTTTATTTTAAAAAAATTAATTGATTTTAGGTGAATAGGTAAAAATACAGTTATTACTAAAAATAAAGCATTTATGGAAATATCATGATGTATGTATATAATAAAACATATAAATAAATTTTCATGATTAAATTTGTAGTTAAACAAAAAAAATACAAATTTTAAAATAATATTATGAAACTAGAAATCCTAGTTTTATCATTTTATTAATTTATGTAATATTTTTACATAATTTATTTAATCATTTAAATAAATTAAATATTATCTTTATAATTTGGTTTAAACTATCAATTAGTGGAACATATCTTTTTGTTTTTATAATAAACCCAAAAAAATATTAAATTAAATTAAAATAATGATTCTATCCTTCATATAAAATTTAATATTAAAAATATGATTATTCTAAAAATGTGTTTCTATACATTACTAGAGGAATAGTAAAATTATTATTTTTTTAACATATAAATTGTCTCTAATTAAATAGATTTAATATATTGAATCCAAAGGAATTAATTTTTTTATTAAGCACCATTTTAATTTCAAGAATAAATAAATTACTTACGTACAAATTATTTACTATGGTAATAAAAATAATAATAACAGTGATAATTCCGAGAAAAAAATACAAAAAACATTTTTAATAGGTTTTTGAAAATAAATATTTGATGGGTTCAGGACCTTATATCTTTATTATTGTCCATTTTTTTATTCACGTGAAATTTGAACCACGTTCTCATTATATATAAAAATGAAAATTTACAAAAACTTCTTTTTCACCACTTCTAAAACTGGCCTCTCACCACCCCTTCATGACCGATAAATAAATTTTTTGTCCATCAAAAACACTAACAATTATCCTTACATTATAATAACCTTTATTTTCCTATATAATCTATTCATTATATATTTTATGAAGACCTCCATTTTTTTAGGAATCCACCAAATGAAATATTTCAAAGTGAGTACTCATTTTTTCAGAGCTCTTTACATTTCCATATTAATTTCATAAGAATAAATTATAATTAAATTATTATTTAATAATTATTATTTTATAATTAATATTATTATAGAAGGTAAATAACTCTTACCAAAATTTCACTTTTCTATTAAAAAATAACACCACCAATCATGCATTGTGTGATATTCTACTACATCAATCGAAGACTTCTATTTTTCATCACCAACTATCTAAGTATATTATAAGGTTAAAATTGAATAATAATTATAAAATAATAAATATAATTATTATTATTATGTGGGGAAAAAATATAATCCACCTTCTTCCCCTCTCATAAATAGAGAAATCAAAATGTAAACTATACATTTTGTGGACTACAACCTCGATAAATTAACATATCACATTTTTTATCTAGATTATTTTATATTCATTAAAATATATTCAAAGATGATCCATCTCTATAAAATTATATAAATGATATCGTCATTCTTTTTAAGATATTATATTATTCAAAAATTAACCACCATCAAATCATAATTATCCATTAGTTATGGAATGTTTCTGTTTTGGTGGGTCTAATATCCTACTTGAACAATGTTATAATGTAATATAAGAGTTTAATATGAAATTTAATTAATTAAAATATATTTTAAAAAAAATTAAATAGTAATTTTTTCGTTCTATAAAGAAAAAAATTAATTGATCTCATTAACTAAGATATCACCACCCATTTAGTAAAAAATTGATAATTCCACATCACTAAGTTCATCTTCAATAATAAAAAATAAAACTAGAATAAAATGAAATTATATATCAATAAATAATTATAAAGGATAAATTACATTACCATTAATTATCTCAAATGGTTTAAATTTTATAAAATAATAAATACTGACAACTCTCTCAATGAGCTAGTTCAAAACAATCATGGCTAATCGCACCTATTTTTTAAAATAGATAAAATATATTTCTAATAAATATAATGAATTACTATAAATTTGAAATATAAAATTGTCTTTTCTTTAATAAGGTTCTAAAATAAGTAATTTACAATGTAATTTCAATTATATAAGAGGATACAGAGTTTTAGTGGAAATTAATTTTAAAGGTAAGGGTTTTAGATATCTATTTTCATTCGTTAAAATATTAATCACATTCACCACTTCTTTGTTTTTGTAGTGTTTGAATTGGGAATGAAATTAATTACATAATAAATTTCATGAAATTATTTTTTTAATACATATATTGTTCAATCATTTTTTTACATTGAATAATAACAATATTATAAGGTTCATTATTAACTTCACTCTCTTCATTGAGTTAAAATGATTCAATTTGAACCTCATTATATGAGGATGTTATGCATCAAATATTAAAATTTTATTTAATTTTTATTTCTCTTCTATAAAAGGTTTAATTTATTTTTAATTAAAATTTATTTAACTTGATTAATTTATTTCTCAAATAATTTGACATTGTTGAGAATAATGAATATACTATTCAATGATCATTTCCCCTCCTTCTCTAAAAATATCGTTTCCCACCCTTGATCCCCTTTCTAATTATGAATTAAATCATGTATTATCACATAATATATTCACAATTAAATTAATATATTTTCAAAATTATTTTTTTATCCTTTTCATGGCATTTTATTTAAATAATGGTCTACCTGAAACATTAAAAGGGATATTCTGAAACCACAATCCTTATTTTTGGGTTAGCCATTGTAGTTTTGTCCCTCTATTTCTCTAAATTATTCTGATGTATTTCTTAAATATATTTCATATATGATCCAAAAATATATAACAAGTTTACTATAATATTATTTTTCACTGATAAAACATATTTTTTGTTTTATTCGATGTTACCACATTTAATTCAACATAACATAAGTGAATATTTCAGTTGCCTATTCCATGAAATATACCACCGCCATAAACGAATTCCTCCATTAATATATTTTAAATACACATATTAGTTAATATATAACCATCTATGTTATATTATAGGTGAAATGGAAATAATAATCCATTTTATTCCCTAAAAGATGTTGTTTTAACTTCAATAATATCACATATACAGTTTATTTGTATCATCACTTGTCCTTGATACATATTATGTATATTCTTTAAAATATAACTAAATGATTAAGAAATATGATTTATTATTAAAATATATACATATAATTTGTTTCAATTCCTTTATATCATTGTAATGCTTATGATATTTTAATCATTAAGGTTTTGAGAGAATAATTTCTATCCCAATTTTTTCTCAACAGTTTTATCATTCTTATGATTTATTTTTGGTTTCATTTCATATAGTGTAATATATATTCATGAACATATTATGATTTTTAATAATAGTTGTGGCCAAAATTGTATATCCAAAAAATAAATTTGGTAATGTATTAATCTCATGAAATACCATGCATAGTGGATGAACTATTATCAGGTGCGCATTATGTCATGTAATGAGTGGGGGGAAAATTATATTGCACCTTTTTAGGTAAAAAATGAACTAAGAGACTCTATACTCTTTGAGAGTATTGGAATTGATCCCTAAATTATAAATATGATTTTTTTCCCAAAATATTTATGATTAATGGAACATATGAAAGCATTTATATATTCCATGTTCCTACACATATGTCTTACTCTTATGTCATGGTACATTATTGTTCTTTTGAGGTTATATTTCCTTCCATAATTATATATGGAAAAAACATATTTCAACATTTTATTTTAAAAATTAATTTATCTTTTCTCATGTTTTATCATATGATTATGAAAATTAGCTTGAGTACATGTTTATATGTTTTTCATATACATTGAATTTGAGATAACACAATTCTTTAGGTTTCCATTTCAATAATCATGATAATTAGTTTAACAATTGGGAAGTCTTGAAGGATTATTTGGGGGCTTAATTTTGGAAATTTTTTACAACTATTGAAAAAATAATTTATTATGTTGCTAGTATTTAATGAATCTAATCATTCCTTTTGTGGGATTGTAAAATTATTTTACTGAGATGTAATTATTAAATTTTTTAAATTATTATAATAAAAATATGTCTATCTTAGGTCCCTTTATCTTTATCAGATAAGGGTTTATTTAATTATTAGTATTGTTTAGTTGTTTTTGTTGATTTGGATAGGAGAGAATTACTTGAATCAATATGGAAAAGTATGTTTAATTTTACTATATTTTGGTTAAAAAATAGATGTTTTGGTAAAGTAATTTTTGTTTAGTTCCAATATATATTGAATCCATATTTTTTATTAAAAGAAGTTGTGGATTTGAAACTGATACACCATGGGAAAATGACACGTAAAGGGATGGATGAGTATCAACTTAATTATAAAATTAGTGATCGACTATTGGGTAAAATACATAACATATAGATATACATTCCAAAAATGATATGTTAAGTTCATTATCATTCTATTTATTAGACATTTTGATGGATTTTTTATATAAATAAAATAAATTAATGAGATTTAGAGAACCCATCCCAATAAAAGCAAGATTGAACTAAAAGTTATTTATGTGGAACGTGAATCTAATTTATATATTTTAATGTGTATAACAATTTATGTTTGAATTTTTTCAGATAATTTTTTATGATTCAATTCTAAAGTTAATTTTTAATCACATATGTTGATAATATTTTTTAGTAATTGATGAATATTAAATGAACCGAGAAAAAATTCATATCATTGATAATGTGTAGATTTTCCCAATGAGAACCGCAATTGGATAAAATATGGAGTAAAAATATTATTATCATTCCAAACCTTCTATAATATATTAAAATTAACAAAATTAGCATATTGGAAATCCAAATTAAATTTATGAAGTGATGTAGTTTCAAGGAAGTAATCATTGTAATGCTGATGAAGGAAATATTTCTCAACAACAATAGTGTGAAAAATAATGAAAGACTCACAAGGTGGAATATGTCAATGAAATAATATGATGATTTATATATTGTAAAAGAGTGAATATTGAAACATATTTTTGAGGAAAGATAAATATATTTATAGATAAAGTTAATGGTAAAATACTTTTTCCCTAGGTACCACTATCAGTATAATGTCTTAAATATAGGGAACATGGGAATTAAATTATAAAATATCCTAGTACAACCGATAACATGAATGATAAAAATTTCAACACCCAAAGGCATGGTGTCAAAAGAAATCTGATACCATAAGTAAAAAAATTAGTGTGTTCTAAAAATTATGTGGAGTGAGGAACATTGATCATCCACCATAGAAACAATGAGTGTTGTATGTATCATAACTCAACCCACATCTTTATAACTTAAATTTTTCCAGGGTTGTTCAATATTCACATAGTATAACATATGTTGATTTATTTATAACAAATACTAGTGGAATTATTGTTTTAACCCATGTATATAAATACACACTAATAGATTCTTAATGTATTGTGATTTATATAGAATTTTTATACCCTAAATTTTGTCAAATTTGATGTGATATTATGGATGAATTGTCCCGCACTACATAGAGACTATAATAATTTCAATGATAAGAAAAACAAATTAAATCCTAAATCAACCGAAAATCACCTATTAGTAGAAGTTTTATTATATAGTTACTATTAAATATTACACCCAATGTCGTATTTGGAACAAAATGTTAAAGAAAAAAAATATTACATATAGTCTTATTACAGGGTAAAAGATGAGATTAGTAATTGAACATAAGACAATAAGGATGAAATTTATCTATAAATAAAATCATGATTCATGTATATATATAAGATACCCATATATATTTTCATTAGTGAGTAGTAATTAATATTATTATGATACAATATCTTTTAGGAAGGGTCAAATAATGAATAAACATTCCAATACATGTTTTACATAAATATATATTATGAGAATAACATGTTATACAAACAACATTGAAATAAAAAAAATTAAATATATTAAAAAACATTTATTCTTATAATAAAGTCATCATATTGTAGGATCAAAATAGTATATGTAGATGCTTAATTAAAAGAGGGTTTGAATTATAGGTTTAGAAACATTCTCTTTTAACCTTAAGTTAATCAATGTTTAACAATGATAGACAAGGTAAATGCACAAACCATATTTTGTTCTTAATAAAGAGACAAACATTATTTGGGTCAAGAAAAAAATAGATCTAGAAAATAAGATTAAGAATGGTTGATTCTGCCTTAAAGCATCTAGAATCTTATTTCTTAGATTAGTTAAAAGTACATGAAATTATAAGAATTCTATACATTCTTTATTTAAAAAAATACATTGGAAATAAAACATGAAACAACAATAAAGTATAAAATTATGAAATATTTAAACCCAAATAGTAGGTTATCCAACAGCCTTGGATAAACGTCCCTTGAGTTATACCTCCAAGTAATTTTATCTTACCCACTCCAGGGTAATCCCTCGATAAGAATATCGGAGTCTACCTTGCTATCCCCTAAATCCCTCAAACATTAAGGTAGTCGACACCTCTATTTTTTTATCCCCGAAATCCCTTGATTGTAATTAGCAACAATTATAGTCGCACAAATCAATATGAACAATATGTTCACGGCTGAACAAGATGTTCAGAAAATGAACAAGTCATGAGAGTCTTTATCTCTCTAGAAGTCACATCACATCATGTATCCTATAAGTCCATGGAATGATTTTGTCAATCATTCAGATCATTTGAAAGATCATGAATTTGTAGAAAAAAATTCAACAGTCATATCCCTCGTCCAACGATCATATTTTTCCTTTAATCTCGGAGGGACATGAACACATGTCAATCATCCAATGGTTAGTTTGAAAAAAATTGTACGAAATTGTTTTATATTGGAAAATATTGGGAGGCGTTATCATGATTAAGAATTAATAATGTGTAAGGAAAATAAAGTATCTTAACCAAAACTAAATAATCATAATATAATGAAAAAAAGAATTATAGTCTAAATATATAAACAATCAGATCCTATTTTTCTAAGAATTCAGATTCTGAATTATATAGATTTTGAAGTCTACATTTTAAGGAATTTAGAGTCTAAAATATGAGGAAATCAGAGTCTGAATTTCATAGAATTTAGAGTTTACATTTCAGAGAACGTGTATTCTAAATTTCATATAATTCAGAGTTTGAATTTTAAAGAATTTGGATTCTAAATTTTGGAGAATTAAAAGTCTGAATTTTAAAGAATTTAGAGTCGGAAATTCATATAATTCAATGTTTGAATTTGAGAGAATTTTTGGTCTGAATAATAGGGAATTTAGATTCAAAATTTTAGATAATTTGGAGTCTGAATTATAGAGAATTCAGAGTCTAAATGTTAGAGAATTTGGATTCTGAATTTTAGATAATTCAGAGACTAAATATAGTGATACTCAATCTCATAAGTGTCTATTAGATTCCATGTTTTTATAAGGATCCTAATTTTTGACATAAAGAAATGGAGTTGGTTTTTGGAAGGCATTGAATAAGACATTGAAAACCAAGTTAAGGATAAAACGTTCCTCAGAGAAAGGAAATATTCTTTAATAAAACAATCCTTAGAGAAAGATAATTTTCCATATGATCTAGTGTTTTTTATTTTCAAAACATATAGGAATGGAAAATTAATAAGGAAACCTTATTGAATCAACAATATCTCTCTTTTTGGAAAGCACAAACAACCTTTCGAATAATAACATATGAAATAATGATTTTACTTATAGAACAAAAAACACGTATCCCCATTTAATTATGAAACATGATGAATATGACTAACTCTTCTTTAGGTTTTGAAATCCCTATGAATCTTAGTCTGGTCTTTAAAGAAGTTACTTTTTCATTATTAAGAAAATATTCTTTAGGTAGACTTTTTTTTACTTAATATTCCCCTTACATAGGGTATTGTTTTCATTATACATAGTATTATTTTGATCATTTTTTCTCCCACTTTTTAATTTAAAAAAAATATATATATATATATAGAAGGAATTAAAAAAGTATTACCTGAAAGGTTACTAATATAAAAGACAAAATAATTTAAGGATAGGAAAAATTTCTTATGAAAGGAAAAAAAATTAAATTTTTTTTAAAAAATATCAGATTGACCTGAAAATCATTCATCCTTCTTTTACTTTAGTGTGATCTTTATCAAGGAATACTTTAACTTCTTCAGAACTTTATGATCATCCTTAAACCACTTGAGTAACTGGTCTTGATCCAGATTCTTCTTTTCCAGAGCCTTTATCTTTTCTTCTTCAGACTTCAGAATTTCTACCATAGAATTTACTAACTCTTCTTACTGATTTAACTTTTCTTCCAACCTCTCTGATCTTCCTTTCTCTCTTGAAATTAATATCTTCTGAATTTAACTTCCCATTAATATCTTTATGCTCTTTCTTATAAGCTACTTTCTCAAGATTCAAAATTTCTAAAAAAAACATGTTGAATGTTCTTTGATTCTATCATCTGACTTATCAAAAGAATCTTTTACTGAATCATGGATTTCTTCAACAATTCTCATGTCTTCAATCATTATTTTAGAACATTTTCTAATTTCCTTATATGATCTCCTATAAGAATCATAACCAATATGAAATGTTTTGAAATCTTTTTCAACCTTGGTATATTTTTTCATGAGCATTCTTATCGAATCTGTCTTCTGATTTAATGAATTTTGAAGCAAATGACATCTCGAATCATTACTAGGAAAAAAGGTATTTTGTTTACTAAAGCTTTCAAAGACATAACAATGAAATACTATCCCATAGAAGGAAAAGATTCATAATCTGATTCCCTTGTAGAAGAGGTCACTTTTTCAAGGTCTTCATCTTTTCTCCTGGATGATTCACTAACATCCTTCTTAGCTTTTACAATAACCTCCTTCTTAGGTGTACCAAGAACCAACTATCTACCACTATCCACATTGTATACAACCTTCTAATCCCTTGGATAATTGTGATGAATATCATAGAGTTGATGTATCTTATCTTTATCAACCTATTATTTTTCTATATAACCTTTAATATCATCATGATGTATTAAATCAGGGTTGCTACTCACATCATCAGAATGTTTTTCAACCTCTTCCAATGCATCATCCTCTTTTCCCTGAGAAATAATTTTGGTTGAATCAACCTGGGACGTTCGAATTGATAGCTTATCTGAAGAAATTTCCTTCTCATGGTATTCTTCAACTCGCTTAATTACATCATCATTTTCACCTTCTTCCACTTATTTTTCTTTTTCTTCTCCAACTTACATAATTCTCTCTTCTACCAGAATATGTTTTGGAATTGGCATTTTTTTCCTGGAGTTTCTGAAATAAAGGATTTTTTTAGGAATGATTCTGGTGCCTGAATCATTTCAAATGCTATCTCAATTTCTTTAAGATGTTTCTAATAAATCATGGCTTCAGACATTTTCATTTTCAACTTCTTCTGTTTTTTTTTCTTTCAAGGTCTTCAACAGCTTGAACATTCAAAGACATTGCATCACTAGGATATAACCCAAAGAATCGATCTCCCTCATTCTTCTTCTTCTTCTCCTCTCTTTACTTCACAAATACTTCATCAATGAATATTTTTTTCTTTTTCAGATTTTGTGGTACTGACTTGGTTATTGGAACTGGCAGTTTTTCTCTTGAATCTGGTTCCTTCTATTTTCCCTTCATCTGGGTTTTCTTGAAATTTTATCCTTCTTCCCCATTCATGATAAAAACCTTAACATAACACTCAGAAATAACATAGAATTTTCTTTATTTGGAAATGAATCCAACTTTTGTTCTCCTCAAGTTCCATTACTTAGTAACATGATTTTGGATGATTCCAGTTTAGAACTATAGAGAATTTTAAAGGGTTTCTAGAAAAATAAATATGATCATTGAAAAAGTTACTGGATACATGATAATATAATATTTTATAGTTTCATTCATTTTATTGGTGATTTTTAAAAGGATATACTTCACTAGGTTTACATTTATATGGTTAACCAAAAAATCTAACATAAATATATCACTTTTCATCATAGATTCCTTGTCTCTATTTCTTAGAATGAGGAAACCCTATACCCACAAGGAAAACAAACTAATTTTCCTAGAAATGTGGTATATATTTTGTGATTTTATTCTCTTGAGTCCAAGCCACTCAATTTCCTTTTCCTTCTCAATGCTTCTTGACTGATTGGGAAATTTTTTAGAGAAAAAGATTACCTAAACTTCATACGGAATTCCAAGAATATTTGCTGCCAAATTGAATGATACAGAATAGGTTTTTCTATATCTCTTAAAAGATAACTTTTTCATCCCCCTTATTCATAAAAAAGATAGAATCATAAAACTCTATAAGAATATTATGATAAACCGGATCTTG
Organism: Viscum album; assembly: GCA_963277665.1. Lineage (NCBI taxonomy): Eukaryota > Viridiplantae > Streptophyta > Magnoliopsida > Santalales > Viscaceae > Viscum > Viscum album. The sequence continues at coordinate 1,294,824,449 of OY728142.1, read as the reverse complement.
AGTCCTCGTTATGGAAACAAAAAGATACTCCTCCATCAATTCACCTATATATTCTTTGTAATCAACAAATTGTAATTAGAAAAGAAATTTGGGTCAACCAACCTTTCCCTATAGATTTACAAATCCATAATTTCCTTGTTTGAAGAAATCTATTTTTGGGTGGAAATATCAAGTGACATTCAGAATGAAAATGAATCCTGGAAAACAAAATGACCAATTTTAAGAGTAGCAGATATTCGGTTCACAATGTCTTAAAACCCTGATGTGGGAAAAGGATTCAGGGGGGATTTATATAGGCACCATGAGGATGGTTTGAATTCTTGAATTGATCTAATGGTTGAAAAAAGAATGAGATTATCTGAGGGTTGAGATTAGTTCTGATGAAGGATATTGTAGGATCTGATCTTTTGATGTTTTAAGGAGAAGTAATCATATTTAAATTGTGTGAATCAAATAGAGTGTTCCTATAAAAAATCCAAACAAAATATAAGTATTTTAGGTAAGGAAACATACCTTCCATATTGAATTAAAAAATTTCTAGTAATAAAAAATGTTTTATTAAAGAACATTATATTATGGAAAATTAAATAAATGAAATTGTAGGTTCTAGAAATTTGAGGTCTGAAAAATTTTTGGAGAAAAAAAATTGGGCTTCAAAAAAAATTATTAAGAAAGAGAGAAAAAAAATTGGGAATGAAAAAAAAATTAAAAAAAAGTAAAATTGGCTATGAAATAAATGATTAAAGAGAAAAGTAATTTTTGTTTTAAAAAAATGTACTCCCTATATGAAAAGGAGTTTATTAATGTAAGAATACATGTTTAAACAAAAAAGTTAATATGGGAGATTACCTTATTGTTATCATTCCAAAAATTATGTTTAATGTATTCAAATCTATGAGAGGGTAAATATTTTGTAAAAATATTAGCAACTTGATATTGCCTTTCAATAAATTGATGAATGATATCTCATTCTAGTGTGTGATCCCTAAGAAAGTGATGCCTAATATCTATATTTTTTTCATGAGAGTGATTTGCAGGGTTTTTTTTAACAAAAATGGAACTCGTTGTATAAAAAAATATCTATGTTTTGGTAAAACTCATGTCATAGTCTATGAGTGTCTGTTGCATCTATAACACTTGAGCATAATAACTTCCAACTGCTACATATTTAGCTTCAGAAGTGGAAAGTGAAACAGAGTGTTTCTTCTTGAATGAATATGAAACTAATGAATATCCTATGAAACAACAGGTTTTGGATATGCATTTTCTATCCATTCTACATCCACCAAAATCCGTATCTAAAAAACTTTTTAAAACTAAATAATTTGTAGAAGAATAGAAAAGACTTAAATCTACGGTTCCCTTTAAATAACAAAATCTTATTTTCACTACTTTTAAATGATATTCCTTTGGATTATATTGATATCTTACCCATAATAAAACTAAAAACATTAATTCTGGGTGGAAATCCATTAAGTATATTAAACTTTCTATCATACCTCTAAATAATGTCTGATATACTTATTTCCCAACTTCATCAAGATCAATAGAATTTGAGGTAGTGATTGGAGTGCGTATAATTTTAGTGTTGTCATATCTATATTTTTTAAGAATATATTTAATATAATTATGTTGATAATAATTAGTTCCTTATGTTTTTTGATAAATTTTTAAACTAATAGAAAATGTTAACTCACCCATCATACTCATTTAAAACTCAGATTTCATGATATTTGGAAATGAATCAGTTAAATATTTTGGATTTGATACGAATATAATGACATCAACAAATATTCGAACAATAAAAATATTTTTGATATCTTCCTTTAAAAAAATATTTAGACAATCATTTACCTTATCATAAAAGTTTTGTAAAAAAATCTTATAAGTCTATCATACTAGGCTCTAGGGGCTTGTTTAAGTCCATATAATGCTTTGGTATGTTTAATAACATATTTAAGATGATTTGTGTCTTCAAATCCATAATGTTTTCATCATAAAAATCCTCATAATCATGTCTGTTAATGATATCACACTTTACATCCATTAAAAAATGTTTGAAATTAAAGAATGATGTGAATTCAATTAAAATATGAATTGATTCCAGTCTAGCTACTCAAGCGTAGGTTTATTCATAGTTTATTCCTTCTGGATTATTATATCCTTTATAATCTAATCTAGATTTTATGTTTTACTATGATTCAATTTTAATCACATTTATTCTTGAAAACCCACTTTACTCTAATTACAGAAGTTTCCGTAGGTCTTTAAACTAGAGTCCATATATTATTCCTTTAAAATTCATTTAGCGCATCTTTCTTTATTTAATCCAATCATCATCATCTAAATATTCATCAGTGAGTTTGGTTTTAATTAGGAATGGAATTACGATGATCTACTTCTTTTCTTACATAACACTTAGTCCTTGAAGGTTGATTTACGTCACCAACGATACTATAACTCGGATGATTCTTAAAAAGAAAATGATTTGGGTTTTGTAAGACCTCTTTATCAACACATTGTATAAAATATCTAGGGTAAAAACTTTAGAATTTTTTTTGAGTATTTTCCTTATTATAATAATCATGTATAAATGTTTGATAACCAGTTTTTAAAAACACGTCTGAGGATATAGGTTAGCATTATTTGAAAACAAAAGGACCGGTTTCATCAAATTTAACATGCAGTATTTCTTCAACAGTACAAGTATTTTTGTTAAAAACTCTATATGCCTTAAATGTAGTGGTTTACCCTGGGATAATTCCTTTATTTTATTTAGGTGTTAATTTATGTATGTTATATTTAGTTTTCAGGATGAATAATTTACAACCAAATACATTGAAGTATGAATGTCTCGGTTTTTGACAATTCTACAATTTATAAGGTGTTTTATTACGAAAATGTTTGATTAAAACTCGATTTATAGTATAACAAGTAGCATTAACTACTTCATCCCAAAAATGTTTATAAATAGAATATTATCTCAACATGGTTTTAGTTATCTCTTGAAGATTTCGATTTATTCTTTCAAAAACACCATCTTTTAACAAGTTCTTGGAGGTGAGAAGTTATGATTAGTTCCTTTTTTACTAAAAAAATTCAATATATGAAATTTGAAATTCTCTCTCATTATCACTATAAAAAGTTATCAATGGAATATTTTTCTCATTTTTAACTTGGGATCTAAAGGTTTTCAAAAAAATGATTCATATTTCATTAGTAGAAAATTGACCCACGTAAATATGGTGTAATCATCAACTAGAAAAAATAAATAATATTTTACTCCAATACATCATGTTTGTTTTGGACCAAAAAGATCTATATGCACTGACTGTAATGCAACAGAAGTTGAGAATTCACCAATTTATTCAAAACATTAATTATGTTGCTTGCCATATTTACAAGGAATACAAATTTTGGAAGAATCAAATCTAATATCCAGTAAATCATAATAAGTTATTTCTTTGAGAGTATACATAGATTCATAAGATTATAGTGTTCTAATATTCTATTTCATAACCAATAATGATATTGTATTTCACTGAGGCAGGGCATGTCTTGTCCTAGAAGGTCCTCTATGTTTAGTGTATAAACATTCTCATGCCTATGGGTAGAATGAAAGGAGTCTTTCATGGAATTCTGTACTGAACATTTATCATTCTTAAAAATTACAAGGTAACCTTCATCATAAAATTGGCTTATTCTAATAAGGTTGTGATTAAGATCCTTAACAAATAAAACATTTGAAATAAAAGTTATTCCAAGAAGAACGATGTTACTTATACAAAAAATTCCCACATTAGCATTATCTCTGAAAGTTACTTTTCATCCTTTTGTATTGATACTCTTTTCAAAGTAGTTTTTGTTACCCGTCATGTGCTGGGAACATCCACTATCCATGTACCATGTATTGTGGCTATAAATTTCTTTATTTCCATGAAAATAAAATAGTTAGACATTCAAATTCCAAACATTCTTGGATCCAGAAATTTCAAAATGTAAATTCTTAAGAATCCACATTTTCTTAGTAGTGTAATATTTATGAAAAAATAAGGATTAGCTTATATTTAAAGAAAAATTTATTTCCCAATTTCCACCACATTGACACTTTGTACAAAAAGGACCACTTTGGGGTACAAAATATTTGTTACTAAAAACTAGTTTTCAATGAGTATAGCCAATTCTCAAACTATTGCCTAGAGGAAGAATTTGTGAATAAATTTTATCAAATTGTTTACTTAATAAAGTAAAATTCTAAAAAATCCTTTAAAGAAAAAAAATTGGATTTTAGTCTAAGGACTAAATTCATATCCTCATAGTCATTAGTTTTAGAACATGAGTTATTATCTAAAACGTTTTTCTTAAAAATAACATTTTCAGATACTTAAAAATATTATCCTTTTCAGAATTAACATCTTTATGATTTTTAGATACACTTTCAAAAGCAATAGTTTTCTTATCAATATTTATAGATAGTTCTGATAGTTCTTTAGTTAAAACCGAAATTTTATTATTTTTTTCTCAAACATCTTTTTTGTTTTACAATTTTCATTCTCAAGTAGTTTAGAAAATCTAGAAACATCTTTAAATGAAGGTAAGATATTATATTTTGATAAAGATAAATCATTATCTAAATATTTATGATATTTATTATTAAGAAAATTATTTTCTAAAGAAATATTGTTTAAACATTAATCATTGTGTACCTTAGCCATAAGAAAATAATTTTCAAAAGGTACTCCTGTTATAGAACCAACTTTCTTATGAATAGAAGATTATAATCAGAACATTCATCTTATGTGTTAGCACTACTTGTACTCCATGTGTCATTTTATTTCAATACATTATGATCCATATCTTTGTAATACATTATTCTTTTTCTTTCAAAATAATTTTCCATCTTTTCTTTTATCTTAAGCATAAAACTATTAGTTCATATATGTCCTGTTAATTTACATTAATAACATGTTACTTCAATATATTTCTTGTAATTTATATCATTCTTCTTATATCTATACTGAAAATCATTCATTCCCACTATCTTGGTCATCCTTCGAGAAATATTGGCTAATTCATTTTTAGGATGATCACTATCACAAGATTTAGTTTTAACAAAAGCATTCCTAGAATTAGATCTAGTTACACTTTCTAGAGTTTTGACTTTAGATTTTTTAGTGAAGGATACACTACCATTATCATTCTTCTTTATGCTGAAATCAGAACCACTCATCATCAATTTTTGATGTTCAAGAAGAGCTCCAAATAAATCATCAAAAGTAATGTTTGATACTTTCCTATTATCATTAATAGTTGTCATATTAGATTCTCACTCATTGGGAATGATATTAATTATATTATCAACAAGAACGTCACCATTAAGAACTTTCTCTCCCATAGATTGAGTACTATTTACTAATGATCATAAATATTTATTTTACATTACAAACAGGTCCTCCATACGAAAATAAGAATCCATGATATTTTGCTCATAACCTATCTCTTCTAGATTCTGTCACTTTAGAAGTCCCAAAATGTGTAACACCACATTTCATCCAAATGTAGTTAGTATATTCATAAGAAGATATCTATCTATATATATTCCTAGTCATAGAAAACCACAATGTATTGTATACTTCGTAATTTAGTTGATATTATAATAACTCTTGATTGGTGAAGGTTCTGACTTCTTTTTCTGAAATTTTGTAATACTATGTGAGAATTACTAAATTATATACTCAACGGATAATGAAAAAAGTCTTCATTATATCTCATCATTATTACCATAAAATATTCGTGGTCTGGTATGATTTATGTTTTAAATGGAAGAAACATATATACCTGCTATTCTATATGAAAATTAGTTTCTATAAAACTTGTTAGTAGTGAAAGAAAAAAACATTAATAAATTATTTAATAAGAAAAGATAAGAAAGAAAAACATGAGGAATAAAACTTATATGTATGTATAAGTACATCAGAGACCTCTGATACCAATTACGGGATCTAAATAGTATATGATGGTGCACAATTACAAGACGGGTGAATTTTAGGTTTAAAAACATTTAATTTTAACCTTAAGGTAATCTATATTTAACAAAGATGAACAAGGTAAATTCAAAAAACCTTTTTTTCAAAAAAAAGAGACAAAATTGCTAAGGGTCTAGAAAATAATTGACCTAGAAAAGAAACTTATGAAAAGTATATTCTACCATAAAGCTTGTAGAATCATATTTATCAGAGTAAGTAAAAGTACAATAATGTATAATAAAGTTGTACTTTCTTTATTTAACAAAAACTACAGAAATAAAAATTGAAAAAACAATTAAGTAAACTATTTAAAAATATTTTAACACAAATATTAGGGTATCCAACAAATATGGATAAAGGTCCCTTGATTTATACTATCATGAAAATATATCTTACCCACACTGGTGTACACCTTCGATAATAATATCGGAGTCTGTCTTGTTATCCCCACTAACCCTTGAACATTAAGGTAGTTAGAACCTCTATCATCATATCCCTAGAAGCCCTTGATTTTACTCAGAAACAATCAGAGATGCATGAATAAAGATGAACAAGATGTTCATGGTTGAGCAATCTATTCATAAAATATTGAATACATGAGAGTCTTTCTCTCTCTTGAAATCACATCACATCAAGTAATCTCTAAGATCTTGGAACAATTTCATCGATCATTGAGCTCATTCAAATGAGATTCAATTTATTAGAAAACCTTCAACATTCATCTCCCTCCTCCAATAGTCCTATTTTTTCATGAATCTCATAGGGACCTGTATTTTTTCCACTCAACCATTGGTTAGTTAAAAAAAGTGTATGACATATTTTTTTATAGGAAAATAATAGAAGAAATTATCATGCTTAAGAATAAATAATGTTTTAAAAAAAGTACCTTAAAAAATACTGAATAATCAGAATCTAAGGAAAAATAGAATTTGATGTTAAATATATAAACAATCAGATTCTATTTTTCAAAGAATTCAGAGGCTGAATTTTATAGATATCGGAGTCTGGTTTATGAAGAATTCTAGTTTGGAATTATGAGAAATTCAGAGTCTCAATTCTGATAAATTTATAATCTTAATTCTGAGGAATTATAAGTTTGAATTATGTATAATTCAGAGTCTATATTTTTTGAGAATTCAGAGTCTGAATTTTATAGAAATTAGAGTTCTAATTTCTTAGAATTTGGAGTCTGAATATTGTAGATTTCAGTTCCTGAATTTCAGTTAATCCTGGATTGGATTTTAGAGAATTCAAATTCTGAATTTTAGAGAATCTAGAGTTTTGATTTCATATAATACAGAGTCTATATTTTAGATATTTTGGAGTTTGAATTTTAGGTAATTCAGAGTCTGAATTTCAAATAATTCTGAGTCTGCAAATAGTAATACTAGGTAGCATAAGGAATTGTCAGGATTTGATAAGGATCTGATTTTTTGACTTGAAAAATGGACTAGATTTTTTTAAGGCATAAGTCATTGAAAACCTAGGTAAGGATAAAACACACCTTAGATAAAGGAAAATTTCTTTAAGAAAACAATCTGTATAGAAAGATAATTTTCTTTAAGATAAAGTGTTTGTGATTTCAAAACATAAAGGAATGGAAAATTCATAAGGAAACCTTATTGACTAAACACGTATAAGAATGTGTAAAAAGCGATTACCAAATTATAAAATAAATGATTGAATGAAATGTCATAATGTAGAGAATAGATCCCTTATAAAGCTCATTTATCATTGATTTGAAATCAAGTATCTAAAATAGTGTTTTTATAAGACCAAATCCAATCCAAATGTAAACCCATATCATATGAGTGAAAATTGTATGTGAGAAAAAATCATGCTCTTGTAATTCTCTATAAAATAGATACAAGTAATTTCACCCCTTCTACTAAACTACCACTAGATCATCATTATACTTATATATTTTGTAAATATCATTGGAGGGTATATAACTAGAAATTAGGTTGATAAAAATATTTAATTATAAATTTAATAAGTTATTTTTCACATTTAGTTTACATTTTATCTTTTGTAGAAAAAGAAATCATATTTTTCTATGGAAATAAATTATCATTATATTTCAATTTAAAAAGATAAATTATAAACTTTTAAAATATTAATGTCATGAAATAAATTAATTTTAAAAATAATATTGTCAATATAAATTTATGGTGATTTGTTAAGATTTTTTTAAATTTATTGATTATTTTGTAAATAATTAAATTTCAAATTTCACTAAAATTATAGCATTTTTCTATATAAAAATGCAAATATAACTAAAAAACATTAAAAAAATTTATTGATTAAAAATTTATTTATTTTTAAAATATATAAATTTATAAACACTATTATAAAAATATAAATACTATGATTGACCTTTTTTGACATAAGTAATATTTAAAAATAAAGGAAATAGTCATTAGTCTTATATTTATTAAATATTTATGCTAAAATAAATATGTGTTGTGAATTTAAATCCAAAAAATATTTTTTATAATAAAGCATATTATGCCATTTAATTCAATGATATTGATAAATTTTTTAATCGTATAATTCTTAGGATTCAAAATAATGTTTTTATAAAAACAGTTTTTTTTCATATTACCTGTTTTAATGTTAAATTTATTATCTATACACATAAATATATTATATAATAAATTTGGTTTCATATTTCAAATAATTTCGTCCAAATTAAATAATATTTTTATTTTTATTTTTATGCATTTAAATAAGATTAATTAGGTTAAAATTACTTTCCAACGTAAAATAAAAAGGAAAAAAGTTACAATTCTAATAATATAAAACATAAATACACATTTAAACCATATTTTAAAATGATGTTTTGAGATATTATCTACCTTATATAATCCCCACATACATTATTATCCATTTTAATATCCACGTAAAATTTAAACATTTGATCTATTTATATCAAGTTCAAATATTAAGAAAAACACTTTTTTCATTGATTATAAAAGATTCCTCTCACAAGCCCTTAAATACCACTCAAAAAATTAAGTTTCCAACTAAAAATATTCAAATTAAAATTAATTTTTAATCATATTACTTTTAATTGAATCTATGGTGATAATATATTGGCTTAAGACATTTATTTATGAGAAATCATTAAAGAAAAATAGAAATATTTCAAAATATAACTAAATACATGAAATGTATCAGTATAATATCTTTATTTATCAACACTAATGATATTTTTCTAAATAGAACAACCTTTAAAATCATAATCATCCATTAATTATGTTATGTCTTTGTTAGGGTTGGTCAAACTACCTACGTGAACAATGAATCAAAATAATATCATAGTTGACCATAAGAAAATGATTATTGATAATATCTGATATATATATATATATATATATGTAAATAATTGTTTTTCCTCTTTTTTTGAATAAAATTGAAATAATTACACCAATTCACTAAGATTCCAAAACTTTTTTTGTTAAAAATCATTGAAACAAGCATGTCAATGATTTCATTTTCAAGGATAGTAACCAAAACTCCCATAAAGTAAAGATGGATCATTATAAATAATTATAAATAATAAATTCAATTATCTTGAATGATCTAAGAATGTTGAACTTTATCATAATAAATAATAATGTGAATGTTACTATAAAACTATTTTGAAATGATAATGTTTATTCACATCGGATATTGATTATATATAATTAATAAGTAATATATACATAAAGAATGAATATAAATGATTATTATAAATGGTAATATATAAGAATAATATTATAACATAATTAATTAATGTAGTTATATTTATATAGTTTTTTGGAGCATGATTGAGGATATCAAAACAATTGGTATGTGTTTTTCGGATCTCAATATTGATTCATTGAGATATGAATTTATTCACCACATGTTTCTTTATGATGTGTATGTGTTAGAAATTTATTTATTTATTTCATAATTATAATTAGATCGGGTTTATATCAAAATCTATATCAGTTTATGAATTTACGGGTTTTAAATTCATACAATAATAATGATGTTAGGGTCATTGTTAATAGTACTCCAATCATTGAGATGAAAATATTCTTATTGAACTTCATTATTCCAAGATTTTATTCCTTCTATCCTAAGATTTTATTTCACATGTAATTCACTTAATCTCCATGGATAATGAATTTTATTTCAATTGTTTTAAATTAATAAATATTATTCACAGAATTTATGTCTTCTTCAAAAATAAATCATATCCTCTTAAATGATGGTTTACCCTACTTGTAAAAAAGTTCATATAAAAGTCATTTTTGTATATTAAAATTAGAAACCTAAATAAGTGTTATCTTATGTGAACAACCTTATTTCCTTCCCATATATTCAAATTAATTTTTTATTACACTTTTTTACAATTTTTTATTTCAACAACGTTTTTCTAAAACATAAAAATAGATCTTCCGTTACTACCCTAATTACTTTTGGTTTATTAATTATCTATATTTTATTCCATTTTTCTCAGTATTATTCTCATTTATTTCTTCCATATTTTCATTAATGATCCTGGATATACCAATAAACCAGATCTTGATTCATCAATGACCTTGGTTGAAGATTGTTCCCTATCTCCATGGTCTTGCGACTAGTTCTTCAGGTCCATGAATTAAAAAGGGGAATGATTTACCCATAATAAAAAAATACAATTTTAGTGGAATATAAATTATAAATAATCAGAATTTAAATAGGGTAAACTAGAGGAAATATCCAAAAAAAATATGTAATTACAAAACTATATATGGGACTATATTCCAAGGAATCACATAAATTATTAAATCACAACCAAGATCTCCTTATAAAAGTGGATCACATACTCCACATATCACTAAAAACTCTCTATGTTATGCTCTCCAACACACCCACCACCTAATAGTGATTCTTTCTCTTTTATAATACAAGGAAAAAAATCCTTCTTATTCCCAAAGGAATATATAGGGTATGAGAAACACAACCCCCACAAAATCTTACTAAGCATTAAATAAAAATTCCAAATAAATTAAACAAATTATGGATAAAATTATGTAAAATATTTCATGGTAATTATTTCTATATTTTATAATAAATAATTTTTTTCAAATCATTATATGGAATGTATATAACATGAATGTATAAATTATTTATCAAAACATGAATGAATAAATAATTTTATTAATAATAGTATGTATAAAGTATTTTTGTTCGTATAATAATGGTTATCTGCCACTATGTTAGTTAGATCAATGTATATGTATCTTCGCACTAGGTATGAAATATGTATCCTGGTGTGTACACTACTTTATATGTCATGCCTTTATGGGAATAAGAGGCAAATAAAACAAATGAACTCCCTTAACTCATTAATGTATAGTTACTGTTATCATCATCAATCAATACCTAAGATGAAATAATATTTTATTTGACTGATTATCTTGGACTAAACACACAACTACTCTAGTTCCCATTTTCATCAAAGAAATCAATCTTCGGGTTAATCGTTTAGCTTAAATATTTTTCATAAATAATTAGTTATGCTTCCCCAGACTACATTTTCAATATTCTATTTCATTTAAAATTAAAATATCAAAAAAAATCCCTCAAAATTAATTCATTTCAAAACAATTTTTTTATTCAAAATAAATGAATCAATTTAACGCAACAATTATAAATAATAATAATCAAATTCATTCTTCATATAACATATTTTAATTAAAAATCATTTTCCATTAATCATAAATTAATTTTAAAATATATTACCAAATAAATTTCATCACACATTACTAATGAACTATTATCATACAACATTTTATTTAAAAAAATTTATCAATTGTGTCAATTAATGCTTTAGAAAATAATTTTGAAATGCATTTCAATTTAGAGAAGCAGTAATCATTTCAGTTTATTGAGAACACAATATGATATAATTGAACTAAATTCATGGTATTGAGAATCACCTAGAATGTGTTACCGAAATAGAGAGACCACTTCTTAAAAAAGGGTAATTTTAAGGGTTCATTTGAGACGTTGAAGATAGTTATCACAAAAATTCCCCAAAAAGGAGTTATGTGCGACAGATGTCATTGGGTGCCAAAAAAATGATAATTTTTATATA